>OY728119.1:1244396113-1245646113 GCA_963277665.1 Viscum album
TCCATCTCACACAGTTCGGCCACATGATTTTCTGAACTATGCACCAACCATGTGGGGGCTCTATAACCCTTTGAAACACCACAAATGGTTTGTCCTATAACCCTATATAGTTTGTTTGAAACCATTCACCTAGTCTACAACCCCATACCAAGTCACATGGACTCCTCAAAAAACCCCACATAGTACAACCTTGACTGTGTACCAATTATGTGATCTAACCACTATCCTTAAAAAATGAACAAGAAATTCATTAAGGGTTGTGGAGTATCACTATTTCCCCTACACCGTACACCACAAACTATTCTCTTTGACCATATTTCTCTATAAAAATGAAACATAATCCAATTATCCTTAGGTTTAAATCCTTCCAACCATAATAATTATAATCCTCAATAGCTCTTAGTGGGATTCCAAACTGAACATCCTGACCATCCTCGGTTGTAAATTACCACTCAATAGTCATATTCCACTTCTAATCTCCCAATTCACTTCTAAAGAGATAATTTTAATTTAAATATCTTAAAATAGAAAAAATATTATCCAAAACCTCTAACCACCACCAAAGCATCAAGATGGAAAATGGAAAATCCCTTGAATCTAATGACAAAACCACATCATCATCTCATTCATCAGCTAGCCTATGGTGATCTCCACCATAGAATCTAGTATGTGAAGGAAATTTCAAATACATGAAACTATTCTCCGTTAGAATTTATCATCAAAATTCATATCCCATGTTACCATGATGTTACTATAATTTTTTTTAAATCAACATGCCCGATCATGTATGAGAACACCCCTCACGGTTCTCATTTCTAATATAAATTTTACAATGTCAAATTAACCAAGCTAAAACATGATAATGTTATTATTTTCATTAAAAATCACCATTAGATCCTAAAACATTTTCTATCATGTCTCATAAAATAAGATCAATGTGGATTCGAGCTCACCATATCCAATTATACAAAGGAATGGCAGTCACACCACATCTAGTCGACCCATCCTGAAAATACCCATATTAGGACAATGATACATCACCAAAACTCAAACATGATACCTTCATAGCGTCATCCTTCAATCATCCAAATGAACTCACTGAATCCCATGCACATATTTTTGTGAAATTTTCTATCTAATCCATCCACTGTCTATTTCCATCATTGAGCCACATATGACCACTAATGATACATCAATCAAACACAAGACAGCCACATTAGAATATTTATTATCATCACACAACCAAAACTCGAACCCAATCACCAAGGGACACATCTATCCATCAACATTCATAACTAGAGGCATGGTCAAACCCACTCATCACTAAGCATGACCTCAATGAGTTTCATTGTAACACCCGAGACTTTTATGTTATATAAATCATCAAAGGAATCTTTTTCTACACAACACTTGCTTGGCTTGCTTTACACGCAATCGCGACCTTCCTCGATAGCTTGCGTCGTACGCAATACCGAGTTTCACTAAACAACAATATGCTATTAAAACTAGCCGTTATGAATAGTAATAACCACTTTTTGAAATTTTATAAATTTTATTTTTCAAAATGGACTTCATTTTTGGACTCAGAATATCGAAATTAGCCTAGGGTGAAATTTTGGTATTTTTCTGAAAACTTTCAATTTTTGATGAATAGTGAAACCACTAAGTGGTAGGTTAAAAACTGAAATTTGCATAAAACTTAATTTTACCGCTTCTGTGAATGGAATTTCGAAAATCCAAGAGACACGGTTAATATCAAGGACTAAAATGTGGTTCAATGAGATGAAAATAATTTTTTGGTGAATAGTAACTTTTTACTTTTTTTACCGCGGTTAATAGTAAATAGGGTAACTAAGGGTAAATATGATACTAATATTACCCTAACACGTGTCCTAATTCTATTGGACAAGTGTAATTCGACCAAAAACAAACTTAGGAATAAAATATGACCATTTAGGCCCACTTGGATTAGATTAGGACATTTATTATTAATTTATTTAAAGAAGGGTTAAAATAGTTAAAATCAAAGTTTAATAAGTACATAATTTTTAATATGGGGTTATACATAAGATAAATTCGACTATAAATATTCATTAGAAAGCTAAAACGATTTCCTACATAAGGGTATTTTATTTGTAATTTTTAGACATTAAATAATTTAATTTATTTATGACACAATGATGATGCAGTAATTATCTTATTAATGAAATATTGACATAATTGATGTTATAAACACCAAAATAAATGTAATTTGAGACTTTTTATGAATTCCACTAATTTTCTAGGTTACTATGATATATTATTGTTGATTTAATAAACTTTGTTCGAACATATAATTCTGTTATGACTTTCACAAAAATCATATATCAAATAGTGTCAAAATTGACACAAAATAGTTTTTAAATCAAATATTATATTATTAATTGTTATTTTATTCCTAAAAATCTAAGGTTCGGCCAAATGACTTAGATAAGGATATATATATTAATAATAAACAATTTGGGGTTCGTTTGGCATGTTATAGTAAGTGTATTAACCATATAGTGAAAGAAAACAAAAAGACACGGTAAAAGTTAAGTTAATTAACTTAGAGTTAAATCTAATTGATAAGGTTAAAATAATACCCCAAACTTGTCTAAATCCTATTGGTTGATAGGATTTCGACCCATCACCACTTCAGCTTCGAAATAAGACCCTTTGGAACCATTATAAACCGATTTTTACTTTAATATAAAATAATATTTTTGAGATATTCCTAAGGTGCCCCTCTCCTCCCTTATAAAAGGGCACCTCCTCCCCCTCCTCCTCACACCAATTTGAGCACTCAAGCTCGGCCAAACCCTGCCAATTTCTCCTCTCCACTTCCCTAGCAACATCCTATAGGTTCTGGTCTTCCTCAAAGACCAATTTTAGTGCCCTAAGAGGAGGTCTCAAAGAGGCACTTCAAAGAAGAGGTAATTACCGTTACCAATTCTTTCATCTTTATTTCTTCTTCCACTTCTTCTTCTTAGGTTGTTTCATTATGAAGTAATAACATCAGTATCACTCATATACTGATATGTTATTATAAGTATGAAACAACCCTATTTCACCATCTATCCATCCTACGGAAAAAGAAATCACCGCGCGTGCGTACGTACGGAATACCGTCTCCACGCCGTGGTGTAATCTATTTTCCACCACCACCTTACATGGATGGGTATAATGGTGTAAAGAATAACTATACATAGTTATTACAACATCATATTGATTCTGATATATTGTATAATCCACTCCAATTCAATTCAATATTTATAGAAATGATATCATCGCCCGTGCGTACGTACGGAATACCGTCTCCACGACGCGATGAGATTCATTCTCCATGTTAACCATTTAAGAATGATTATAATGTATATATAAGAAATAATAATGAAATATATGACATTATAAAGCTACTGGATTTATGTATATATATACATATGTATGTCATCTACTTACTTCCATTTCAAGACAATAAGGAAAGGAAAACAGCGTTCATGCGTACGTACGGACTACCGTCTCCATGAACGGTGTTTTTCATTTTATTTATCTACCTATTATATATATATATATACTGAATATATATGATATATAAATCATATTTTATATTCTGGAAGTAAGTAAATCATGATATAATTAATAATGATGTCAAGAACAACAAGACAAAACACCTACGATAAATGAAACGATTTTACCCAAAACGCTTCTTTAACATGGAATTTACAAAAGAACGGGTAATATAATGTCATAAGTGAACCATATATGATATCATAAAAATGCATATGATTCTGTAATAAGTCAATAACATGATTTAAATCATTATACAGGAGGTTCGGACACTTACAAAGCAAGTCGGACCTAAGGTAAGGGAAATATCACAATCTCATTTTTATCCGAGGTTGTTTATTCGTAAGTATTTACTGGGGTGTATTTTATCATCCACATCCATGTTCCCTCAATATGTAATATTATTTCCATCATTCTACAATATTTTATATCCAATTTTACCCTTCGGTGGGTTTTTAGTAAAAGATATGAAAGGAATCTTTTGTCGTTTTTCGTACGAGGTACTTTTTGACTTTTCCGACAAAAGTACGAAGAATGTTTTTTTTTTAACTTATACGGCATGAATGGATTTTTAAAACATTATTTCCAAGAAGCTTCCTTTACAAGTTTTCAAGTTTATTTTTAATCAACTTCTTTTATTTTAAAGTTGTATGACATGTTATGAAAGGAAAAATGTTTTTGAAGAAGAAAGGATATTTTCCTCAAGAATGGAGTTCATGTGTTTTATCAAAATTATTTTCCATCTAAGATAATAAAGGGTTCTGTTTTTATCCCTATTATTACATTGATTTGATCATGTTGTTATGGAATTATTTTTATGAATTCCTTTATCTTATATGAATTGATTTATGATGTCATGATGTTTCAAGAATCCCATTTTTGTTACATGTGTTATGCGATGATGTATGTTTTATGATTATGTGGCACACATAAGAAAGGATTCATTATAAGATGGGTGGGACCTATATCTCCCTCCAATGCATTGGGTAAAGATTTTATATCTCATGAGATAGACATGGCTGGAACGGAAGGTTATTTCGGTTCAGTGATACAGGACTGAAACGAGGAGTGAACTCGGTTCAGAAAGGGACTTTGTCCACTAAGATAGTCTTGGCAATGAGTCATGACTAACAAGAAATTATTTTCCATGATTATGTGTGCATGCCACAAAGTTTCAAGTTTTATGTTATGGGGATCTCATTTTCACTTCTATGATTTATTCCATGTTAAGATATTATGATCTCTTTTGCAGGTTTTGATTTTCATAAAGATATGATATGATTTTTATTTCTTTTATTTGCCCTTGCTGAGCATTTGAGCTCACCCTTTTATGTTTTCTTTTCCCCAGGTCAGGAAGATGGATATTAAGTAGAATATGCTAAAAGGGACCCTAGATATGATGAAATAAATGGGAGACACTATAGAAGATTTATGAACCAGTTGTTTATGTTTCCCAGTTTCTAAAGACACTATACCTATACGGTCCTTTGTGGTTTTGTCATATGTTGTAATAAGTGTGCTTCAATTTTGAAGTATTAACAATGTATGTAAAGTGTGGGTCGTTATAGTTGGTATCAGAGGAAAGGTATAGTCAACCTTTGAAAACTAGGATGTGAAATCCTTAGTAAGAACCCTAAGGATAATTCTAAGCATAGAACACAATCTTAGTGTTTTAGAAATGGCCTTGAATAACCTAGGATAAGACCATAAGCATGAAAATTTTATTCTTGAATTATGTGGTTTCCTATTATAATTAGTGTTGCTCACACTATTCTTCTTGGTTTTAGTCAATGGCTGGAACCCGAAGGAACCGTGTTAATGCGGAATGCGATGGGAAATGCAATGATTGTCCCCCTGAGCAACCAAACGATATGGGAGCTGGAATGCAAAATCTTGTAGCCATGCTCACACAACTTTCTCAAGCTATGAATCATGCAGGATTTCCAAAAGAGCAAAGGAGGGAGCAACATTCTGTTGAATCCTTCATGAGGCAGCGTCCACCTTCTTTCAGCGGGTCTACTGATCCATTAGTTTCTGAACAATGGATTAGTACTACTGAAAAGATATTTTCAGTTCTTCAATGTTCTGAACAAGATAAAGTCATCCTAGCAGTGTATCGTTTGGAAGGAGATGCGGATCAATGGTGGAATCTTGTTAAGAATACGAGGCAAAGGGATGAAATTGAGTCTATGGAATGGGACGAGTTCAAGAACTTATTTTTCAATAAGTACTTCCCTCGTATTCTCCGAACAAAGATGGAGAAAGAGTTCCTTGAACTGAAGCAAAGGGATGATGAATCTGTTAGTACCTATGAAGCAAATTTTACAAGACTTGCAAGGTACGCTTCTGGTATTATTATCCAACCTGAGAGTAAGATCGATCGATTCTTTAGTGGCTTAAAACCAAGTCTTCGAAGGGCGTTAGCCATAAGGGACTTCAATAGCTACGAGGAAATCGTTCGATGTGCTCTCAAAGTCGAGATGGAGATTGGAGTAACCCATCAGTCACATGGGTTTGATAAGAAGAGGAAGATGGAATTCAAAGAAAAATCTAAAGAGCACACGGAAAAGAAGATGAGCTTTTCCTTATGCTCAAAGTGTGGAAAGAAACATGGAGGGAGTTGTCTTAAAGGGACAAGTAAATGTTTTAAATGTGGAAAAGAAGGTCATCGGGCATTTGAATGCCGTGATAATGGGAAGAAGATGTCTAATGACGCAAACAAAGGAAGGGATACACAGAATGAACCTACTACACTTCAATGTTTCAAGTGCAAGGAGATGGGGCATTATGCCAATCAATGCCCAAATCCAAGGGTTGATGATGATGGTCGACGTCAACAAACTCTTAAGGCTAAAGACAAAGGAAAGTCACATGCAATTTCTATCAGCGATGTGGAGTACGATAACGATGTGGTGAAAGGTACACTTACCATCCACTCTAAAGTAGCAAATGTTTTATTTGATTCTGGATCCACCCACTCTTTTATTTCTGAAGACTTTTCTAAGGGTATCACCGTATTACCTCAACAATTAGATGTTGAGTTAGCTGTGACAACACCTAATGGCACATCAATCGCATCAAAAGTTTATAATTCTTCTCCGATCGAAGTTTGTGGGAAAGTGCTTCCTGCAAATCTTGTGATCCTTCCTTTAGTGGAATTTGATGTGATTCTTGGCATGTATTGGCTTTCTCTACATGGAGCTCATATCGATTTCCAAAGAAGGGAAGTCACATTTCATATTCCAGATCAATCTACGATCGTATATCAATGCAAGGATGAACATAACCTTCCAGTGGAAATTTCTTCCATCTTATGGGTATTGATTCCACTAAATGAAGGTTATTTATCTCAAATGGTTGGTGAGAAACTCACGATTAAGAATATGCCCATTGTACGGGAGTTTGATGATGTCTTTCCGGAGGAATTGCCGGGTCTTCCACCAAATCGTGAAGTTGAGTTTTCAATAGAACTCGTACCGGGTGCTTTGCCTATTTCAAAGACACCTTATAGAATGGCCCCAATTGAGTTGCAGGAATTGAAGAAGCAACTCCAAGAGAATCTTGATAAGGGATTCATACGCCCTAGTGCGTCACCTTGGGGAGCACCTGTTCTATTTGTTAAGAAGAAAGATGGATCAATGAGACTCTGCATTGATTATCGAGAACTTAACAAGATCACTATCAAGAACAAATATCCTCTCCCACGCATTGATGACTTATTTGACCAACTACGCGGAGCTCAATACTTTTCCAAGATTGATCTTCGTTCAGGGTATCATCAATTAAGGGTAAAAAGGGAGGATATACCAAAGACGGCTTTCCGTACAAGGTACGGACACTATGAATTTATAGTGATGCCATTTGGTCTTACTAATGCCCCAGCTATCTTCATGGATCTAATGAATAGAGTCTTTAGAGACTATCTTGATCAATTTGTGGTAGTCTTTATAGACGATATTCTTGTCTATTCAAAGAGAAAGGAAGAGCATGAAGATCACTTGAGAATTATATTGAAGACCCTGAGAAAGGAGAAGCTTTATGCCAAATTTACCAAGTGTGAATTTTGGATTCAAAAAGTTGCATTTTTGGGTCATATAATCTCAAAAGAGGGGATATCTGTGGATCCAGCAAAAACAGAGGTTATCGAAAGATGGTCGAGACCAACCACAGTAACTGAGATCCGAAGTTTTCTTGGTTTGGCTGGATATTATCGACGTTTTGTAAAAGATTTTTCACGATTATCTAATCCACTCACCAAGTTGACTCGGAAAGGAGTTAAGTTTGTCTGGACAGAGGAATGTGAAGAGAATTTCAAGGAGTTGAAAAGAAGGTTATCTAGTGCACCTGTGCTCACACTACCTTGTAGTGGAGAAAGGTTTGTGATCTACAGTGATGCATCCAAGAAGGGATTGGGGTGTGTTCTTATGCAAAATGATATGGTGATAGCTTATGCCTCACGACAGTTGAAAATCCATGAGCAAAATTACCCAACACATGATTTGGAGTTGGCTGCGGTAATCTTTGCATTAAAGATTTGGAGGCATTACCTTTACGGTGAAAGGTGTGATATTTATACTGATCATAAAAGTTTAAAGTATATTTTCACACAAAAGGAGTTGAATATGCGTCAAAGAAGATGGTTGGAGCTAATTAAGGATTATGACTGCTCAATCCATTACCACCCTGGGAAAGCAAACAAGGTGGCAGATGCATTAAGTCGACAAGACCATGCTAGTTTATCCATGATGAGGATCACAAAAGATCCAATATTTATGGATTTACAAAGGATGGATCTTGGAATTATAATGGAAGGGGAAAAATCTTATCTTTCTCAAATGAATGTTCAACCATCTATACATGTGAAGATTAAAGAGGCACAGAAAGAAGATGTCGAGTTACAAAAGAAGGTAAGAAATGTTCCTGAATTCAACCTTGATTGTGATGGGATAATAAAGTTCAGGAATCGGGTTTGCGTTCCTCCCATCCCCGAATTAAAGAATGAGCTGCTGGATGAGGCTCATAGTTCATCATTTTCTATTCATCCTGGAAGCACGAAGATGTATAGGGACCTGAAAGAGTACTTCTGGTGGGATGGCATGAAAAGAGATGTTGCTGAATATGTCTCTCGATGCTTGGTTTGTCAACAAGTTAAAGCTGAGAGACAGAAGTCTAAGGGGATGTTACAACCATTACCCATACCCGAATGGAAATGGGAAAACATCACTATGGACTTTGTCACAGGACTTCCTAAAACATCCAAAGGCAATAATGCTATCTGGGTCATAGTTGATCGTCTTACAAAGTCTGCACACTTCATTGCTATTAGAGAGGATTTCTCTCTAGATCAGCTTGCCAGGATATATGTAAAGGAAGTGGTAAGATTGCATGGAGTACCACTTTCTATTATATCTGATCGAGATCCGAGATTTACCTCGAAGTTCTGGAGAAGTCTTCAGCATACTCTGGATACAGAGTTGAGTTTCAGCACTGCTTATCATCCCCAGACAGACGGTCAGTCTGAGAGAACAATTCAAACCCTAGAAGATATGTTGAGAGCTTACTCTATGGATTTCAAAGGAGGTTGGGATCAACACCTACCTTTGGTGGAATTTTCTTATAATAATAGCTTTCACTCCAGTATTCAGATTGCTCCTTATGAAGCTCTCTATGGAAAGAAATGCAGGACTCCAACTTGCTGGGATGAAGTTGGGGAAAGAAAGCTATTAGGACCTGATCTCATTGATGAAATGGCAGAAAAGGTTAGATCTATTCAACAACACATAAGAGAAGCTCAGAATCGACAGAAAAGTTATGCCGACAACCGAAGAAAAGACCTAGAGTTTGAAGTGGGCGATAAAGTGTTCTTACCAATATCTCCCTGGAAGAAGGTTATGAGATTTGGAAAGAAGGGGAAGTTGAGCCCTAGATATATCGGTCCTTTTGAAATACTAGATCGTGTTGGGAAGGTAGCTTACCGATTGGCGCTTCCACCGAATCTCTCTCAAGTTCACGATGTGTTCCACGTATCTCTCCTGAGAAAGTACATACCAGATCCTTCACATGTACTCAGCTCAGAAGTGGTACCGCTGGAGCAAGATCTTTCTTATGAAGAACAGCTGATAGAGATTCTGGATCGTAGCGAAAAAGTCCTACGAAACAAGACCACTCGCTTGGTGAAACTTTTATGGAGGAACCACCAACTTGAAGAAGCTACATGGGAGCTTGAGGATATGATGAGGGAGAAGTATCCTCATTTGTTTGTTACAAAGTGACGAATTTCGAGGGCGAAATTCTTTTTATGGGGGGTAGAATGTAACACCCGAGACTTTTATGTTATATAAATCATCAAAGGAATCTTTTTCTACACAACACTTGCTTGGCTTGCTTTACACGCAATCGCGACCTTCCTCGATATCTTGCGTCGTACGCAATACCGAGTTTCACTAAACAACAATATGCTATTAAAACTAGCCGTTATGAATAGTAATAACCACTTTTTGAAATTTTATAAATTTTATTTTTCAAAATGGACTTCATTTTTGGACTCAGAATATCGAAATTAGCCTAGGGTGAAATTTTGGTATTTTTCTGAAAACTTTCAATTTTTGATGAATAGTGAAACCACTAAGTGGTAGGTTAAAAACTGAATTTTGCATAAAACATAATTTTACCGCTTCTGTGAATGGAATTTCGAAAATCCGAGAGACACGGTTAATATCAAGGACTAAAATGTGGTTCAATGAGATGAAAATAATTTTTTGGTGAATAGTAACTTTTTACTTTTTTTACCGCGGTTAATAGTAAATAGGGTAACTAAGGGTAAATATGATATTAATATTACCCTAACACATGTCCTAATTCTATTGGACAAGTGTAATTCGACCAAAAACAAACTTAGGAATAACATATGACCATTTAGGCCCACTTGGATTAGATTAGGACATTTATTATTAATTTATTTAAAGAAGGGTTAAAATAGTTAAAATCATAGTTTAATAAGTACATCATTTTTAATATGGGGTTATACATAAGATAAATTCGACTATAAATATTCATTAGAAAGATAAAAATATTTCCTACATAAGGGTATTTTATTTGTAATTTTTAGACATTAAATAATTTAATTTATTTATGACACAATGATGATGCAGTAATTATCTTATTAATGAAATATTGACATAATTGATGTTATAAACACCAAAATAAATGTAATTTGAGACTTTTTATGAATTCCACTAATTTTCTAGGTTACTATGATATATTATTGTTGATTTAATAAACTTTTTTCGAACATATAACTCTGTTATGACTTTCAAAAAAATCATATATCAAATAGTGTCAAAATTGAAACAAAATAGTTTTTAAATCAAATATTATATTATTAATTGTTATTTTATTCCTAAAAATCTAATGTTCGGCCAAATGACTTAGATAAGGATATATATATTAATAATAAACAATTTGGGGTTCGTTTGGCATGTTATAGTAAGTGTATTAACCATATAGTGAAAGAAAACAAAAAGACACGGTAAAAGTTAAGTTAATTAACTTAGAGTTAAATCTAATTGATAAGGTTAAAATAATACCCTAAACTTGTCTAAATCCTATTGGTTGATAGGATTTCGACCCATCACCACTTCAGCTTCGAAATAATACCCTTTGGAACCATTATAAACCGATTTTTACTTTGATATAAAATAATATTTTGAGATATTCCTAAGGTGCCCCTCTCCTCCCTTATAAAAGGGCACCTCCTCCCCCTCCTCCTCACACCAATTTGAGCACTCAAGCTCGGCCAACCCCTACCAATTTCTCCTCTCCACTTCCCTAGCAACATCCTAGAGGTTCTGGTCTTCCTCAAAGACCAATTTTAGTGCCCTAAGAGGAGGTCTCAAAGAGGCACTTCAAAGAAGAGGTAATTACTGTTACCAATTCTTTCATCTTTATTTCTTCTTCCAATTCTTCTTCTTAGGTTGTTTCATTATGAAGTAATAACATCAGTATCACTCATATACTGATATGTTATTATAAGTATGAAACAACCCTATTTCACAATCTATCCATCCTACGGAAAAAGAAATCACCGCGCGTGCGTACGTACGGAATATCGTCTCCACGCCGTGGTGTAATCTATTTTCCACCACCACCTTACATGGATGGGTATAATGGTGTAAAGAATAAATATATATAGTTATTAAAACATCATATTGATTCTGATATATTGTATAATCCACTCCAATTCAATTCAATATTTATAGAAATGATATCATCGCTCGTGCGTACGTACGGAATACCGTCTCCACGACGCGATGAGATTCATTCTCCATGTTAACCATTTAAGAATGATTATAATGTATATATAAGAAATAATAATGAAATATATGACATTATAAAGCTACTGGATTTATGTATATATATACATATGTATGTCATCTACTCACTTCCATTTCAAGACAATAAGGAAAGGAAAACAGCGTTCATGCGTACGTACGGACTACCGTCTCCATGAACGGTGTTTTTCATTTTATTTATCTACCTATTATATATATATATATATACTGAATATATATGATATATAAATCATATTTTATATTCTAGAAGTAAGTAAATCATGATATAAGTAATAATGATGTCAAGAACAACAAGACAAAACACCTACGATAAATGAAACGATTTTACCCAAAACGCTTCTTTAACATGGAATTTACAAAAGAACGGGTAATATAATGTCATAAGTGAACCATATATGATATCATAAAAATGAATATGATTCTGTAATAAGTCAATAACATGATTTAAATCATTATACAGGAGGTTCGGACACTTACAAAGCAAGTCGGACCTAAGGTAAGGGAAATATCACAATCTCATTTTTATCCGAGGTTGTTTATTCGTAAGTATTTACTGGGGTGTATTTTATCATCCACATCCATGTTCCCTCAATATGTAATATTATTTCCATCATTCTACAATAGTTTATATCCAATTTTACCCTTCGGTGGGTTTTTAGTAAAAGATATGAAAGGAATCTTTTGTCGTTTTTCGTACGAGGTACTTTTTGACTTTTCCGACAAAAGTACGAAGAATGTTTTTTTTTTAACTTATACGGCATGAATGGATTTTTAAAACATTATTTCCAAGAAGCTTCCTTTACAAGTTTTCAAGTTTATTTTTAATCAACTTCTTTTATTTTAAAGTTTAATGACATGTTATGAAAGGAAAAATGTTTTTGAAGAAGAAAGGATATTTTCCTCAAGAATGGAGTTCATGTGTTTTATCAAAATTATTTTCCATCTAAGATAATAAAGGGTTCTGTTTTTATCCCTATTATTACATTGATTTGATCATGTTGTGATGGAATTATTTTTATGAATTCCTTTATCTTATATGAATTGATTTATGATGTCATGATGTTTCAAGAATCCCATTTTTGTTACATGTGTTATGCGATGATGTATGTTTTATGATTATGTGGAACACATAAGAAAGGATTCATTATAAGATGGGTGGGACCTATATCTCCATCCAATTCATTGGGTAAAGATTTTATATCTCATGAGATAGACATGGCTGGAACGGAAGGTTATTTCGGTTCAGTGATACAGGACTGAAACGAGGAGTGAACTCGGTTCAGAAAGGGACTTTGTCCACTAAGATAGTCTTGGCAATGAGTCATGACTAACAAGAAATGATTTTCCATGATTATGTGTGCATGCCACAAAGTTTCAAGTTTTATGTTATGGGGATCTCATTTTCACTTCTATGATTTATTCCATGTTAAGATATTATGATCTCTTTTTCAGGTTTTGATTTTCATAAAGATATGATATGATTTTTATTTCTTTTATTTTCCCTTGCTGAGCATTTGAGCTCACCCTTTTATGTTTTCTTTTCCCCAGGTCAGGAAGATGGATATTAAGTAGAATATGCTAAAAGGGACCCTAGATATGATGAAATAAATGGGAGACACTATAGAAGATTTATGAACCAGTTGTTTATGTTTCCCAGTTTCTAAAGACACTATACCTATACGGTCCTTTGTGGTTTTGTCATATGTTGTAATAAGTGTGCTTCAATTTTGAAGTATTAACAATGTATGTAAAGTGTGGGTCGTTATATTCATCACCTGATGCATGTCACTCCCCTCGATCCATGCTCACCTTTTTCCAACCCCTGACAACATGTCTCCATTATAGTGTGTGTGAAGGTATACAATTGGGACAACCATTCCAAGGCAATGGATTAATATTCAAAATATCCCTCGTATCTTGGGAACTTACTTTATTTTATTTGAAGTTGTGGGTTATTATGCCTATAAGAGTCATTAATTACCATCATTCCATGGAAAGTGCATAGTCGACAGTGATTCCAACACCCAAACCCATTATCTTGTGACCCATCCTCATTGAAACCATTATGATTGTACTACACAACAAAAAAATATCAATACTCTATGATCTCCATTGTAATTCCTATTCAAATTCAGGTATCATCCTCATGCCTTGATTCATCACATGATACCTACTAATAGGAATCATATAGTTCCACATGTGCCCTTCCTCAATCGATAGTGTTTCAATCTCATTCACATGCTTATGCACTACCTCGACCAATTCTTGTCATGAGAATCCACCTATTCTCTGACAATTTTTTCAAAATCTCATCCACAAATCAATATTTTTGGGCACCCAAATATCCCTACCCATCAAAACTAGTCTCGATACCCAAAAATATTCAGTGCCTCCTCTCAATGAACTTTGAGGACACAAAAACTCAAGATAACCCCTCTTGTAATATCCCTTGATAAATGTAAACCACTAACCCACTAAGGGACTATGTCATAACCAAGGGCCTCTAGGTCTCCCATCAATCCCAACCAGGTTATGTCTCATGATGTCTCACAAATTCTCACCACCTATATATAGGACCATACTCACATAAATTCATGGTCTATAAAGAATCTTCTACGCACCCATTTCATAAGTCCCGTGAAATCAACATGAAAACCCACCATCCATAACTATGGTACAAGTCTACTTAAAGCATCTAAACATCAGATAGATCCTTATAGGATTTCATCTCAAAAGCCATTTATATACACACGGTATCTTCCCAATGATCTGAACTATGGGAAACACACTCACAAATTGATTAAGTATAATTCCATTACAATCTATCTACTAAAATTTTATATTGGTTTTTACTATAATTTTAAATATCCAAACCTAGATAATAATAACCCATAAAGGGTACAATGCTCAACAACCTAGTGTCATGTTGACCCACATGGGTCACTTCACCTCTAGTGTATGAGGACTGAGTCATCTCCCTCACTATTGAATGTCACATCATAGATATACATGAACATCCATTTGAAGAAAATATATAAACATATCATCCCATTTGAGAATAATAATACCATATATATAAATGAAATATCATTTTATGAGTAGTTGCTGACAATTTAAACAATTGGTCCCCCTTTTTCAGTGAAAGCACATACTGGCGTTCAATATGTCATGTGAATCCAATGTTTCTAATATGATACAAGAGAGGCCCCTTACCTCTAAAGTTTAAGATACAAAATAAAATCAATGGTCTCATTTAAATGGTCAAAAATCTAAAAATCCATTATAAATCAAGAAACTAAAACACCCATGTGCATTTCTCATGGTGAAAATCATATAAAACTATAACATCAAATACCAAGATCATTAACACCATATACCTATTAGAATGAACGTCTTATTATAACAATTGTTCTCAATGTACCATTTTGATATCCATTATAGGATCTGAAACATTCTTAAGTATCTAAACTAAAAATACTAAAATAGTAATAAAAAAATAAAAAACAACTATGATACAACTTTTTAATGTCCCGCCAAATTTCACTCTATGGATTGTGGACATACTATCTCTCTATAAGACCTCATGTGCACCTCCCTATATGCTAGATCATGCTTGATAGATGCGGGTGCCTAAAGTGGTAATGTTTAGATACCATAAACCCTATATAAGAGTGCACAATAATTGATAAAATAAACAAGAATCATATATCGCAACAAATTAAAAACAAAAGAAATAAATTTGAACATTTAATAAAAAAATTAAATGAGATATGTCCTAAATAGTCATTTCATTAAAACAAGATATCCTATTTGGTCTATTACAAATACATAATAAAATAAATAAAAGAAAATAAATTTTAATATATATATCATCCCAAAGACATACCTTATTCATCCTCTTGATACCATCTGATCTATCTTGATCGATCAACCTAAGGCCTCATCCAAAACCTTTGACTTCAATAAACATGTGAGAGTGTGTTCGGGTACCCGTATACAATGTTGGATTGAGTGGGGTGTGAGTAAAAAACTCAATATGGAACCACCAATGCAGTCATGTAATTACCAGTATATGCAGTGATATGTGCATGTGATGTGCTCAGCTGACATAAAAAAATAACTGCTAAAAATAAATAAATTACTATTGATCCTTAATTTTGTGACCCTAATAAAATATAAATTCATTACCAAATGTAAGTGTGTCTTTTAGAACATCTCAAAGACTACGCCAACCATGAAACATGCATGCTACAAATCCATGCCATCATGTATCATTTACTTACATCTTTAAGGGAGAATCCCAAGACATCCTTATCCTGAGATATAAATCTAAAGAAACTCTTTTCATCTTGGATCCTAATCTAACTAATCACTTATTATATCCTCACGAATCTAGGGAAGAGGCATATGGTAGCCCTATCATGATCTTTGAATCCATATAAGCTCCAATTATGATAAAGTCTCTAAATCCATGGTATCCTCAATCAGTACTCAAGCACAAAATCCATGGTGGATCCATAATCGAGCTCCAACCCCATGGAAACTCCAAATGTAACCTACTCCAAATTTGGAATCCCAACCAAATTCTCGACTCCATATCAATAGTATCTCAACCTTGTCACATTATCTATGAGGAAAATTTGTGTAAATAATAAACACAAGGTTAATTTAAATTCTGTATCGCATAACCATTGTCCACAACCCCTCAGACACCCCAATCAAGTATGAATTCCTTTTTGAAACCCGATACCATCTCACATACACCATCTTGTGATCAATCCATCATTAGGGAACCCATCAAGGCCTCTCAATATTCATACAATGTAGGTTCCCCCACATGTATCCATGGTACCAGTCATAGTCTCATGTCAACAAATGATTATGTGGGATTATGTGTCCCACTACATCATCAATAGGGTAGTATAGACTTGCATGTTACATGAGGTATTTATATATGGTAAAAATTAAAGAGATGGTCCAAGACCCATCTCGTTCCTCAGGGTCATTATGGTTCGATCCACTCACCCACCTGGTTTTACCATTTTCAACCCACCTAGTACTAGTCATATCAGATAGAAGAGGGTCTCTCATTATATCTATATATCAATGATCCCAAATGTCTCAAATTCAATAATGGAGTTCTATAATTAATACATATCCTAGACTCATTACCCTACTCTAACCACCATTCTAGAGGTATCTCAATCCCCTACGTATGGGCTTCTTGGTCTTATAAGGTATGCCCTCACATCTCATGAGTTCTAGATTCCACCCAATGTCTTAAGGTCTCATCCTCATCCATCATTAGTTGAGGCATACAGCTAATGCATGAGGAGTTTTTCATAACCCTAAGAATCCATACAATTAATTTAAAATTTTAATTTAATTTGAATAATTTTTTCAAATAAAATTAAACAATTGATTTTATTTAAACATTAAATTTAAATTTAAATACCATTTAGTGAAAAGAGAATCTCCTAAAGTGTTAATCCCACACATCACATGATAAATAAATAAAACCATAAATCTATAGGGTTAGTATGGAATACCACCAATTATTTACCAAATTTTTTCAAATTTAACACCAAAGGTTGACCACATATGGGAAGGCCTACAAAATCACATCCATCCTCATATTTGATCAACCAGACACATATTCATGTACTGGTCCCCTAACTCATTCCAAATATCCATAATTAATTAATTATAATATTTTTATTTGAATATTTACGTTAATTACAATATGGTATAATTCTAGATAGCTCATTAGGTCATCACGCCACCGCAAAACCAGCTCAAAATTTTATTAAATCACTTTTTCATACCCCTAACATCATTTTGAGTGAAGTCCCTGACACATGATTTAAATTAAATATAAATTTTAATTTAACATATGATTTAAATCATTTAAAATTCATCATGTAATCATACCTTGATGAAATGACATGTGGAGAAGTGTAAATGACATCATGGGATGTCTTCTTCTTAGGTAGAGTAAAATCACCATCAACCATGTCTTATACCTCAAAGATCCAATGTAATAATAACCAAATATTCTAAATCATGAAACTAAAAAATTATTTAAAGAATAGGATGATGTAAATGGTTTGTTATATAGGTGATATCACACCTAAAAAATATCAAATAACCGACCAAGAACACCCATCTTTAAGGGACTTAGAGAAGAGAAGGAAGGGGGGTGGTGTCGGCTCACATAATGGGATGAGTATAAGAGAAATTAGGGGTTTACCTTAGTAGATAAAAGGTTAAAATGTTAATCCACCTTCATAATTGAGCTTAATTTTTGGGTTGTATTCTTGGAAAAACTAGGTGCCAATCGTGAAGTTGGATCTTCCATAAGTCATCTAACTCACACGGTTTGGTTAAAAAATTTACAATCTTTGTATCAACCTTGTGGTGGATTTTAAACCTTATTAAACACCACTCATGGTTTTTCTGTTAACCCCACATAGTCTTTCAGAAACTATGCCCCAAACCTGTGGCCCCAAACCTAGTTGAAAAGTTTCCTATGAAAAATCCAAATAGTTTAACCTTAAATAAATGATAACCGTGCAAGATAACCATTATTATTATAAAAAACTGAAATTTAATTAAGATTTATGTAATTTCATGGATTCCTTTAAACATTTCACCCCAAACTATGCTCCTTGGACACAGTCCTCCAAAAAACTCATGAAACCAAAACAAACGCTCCTGATGCTTACCTGAATTCATGATCTATATTCCAAGACTCATTGTACATCTAACAACACCACTTTGAAGAATTCCAACTATCTTAATCCCATTATGAATCTCCTATAAAAATTATACTTTTTTAGTAATTTTAAATTAAATTTCCATCAGAGATTTTCAACTCATTTGGACTTGGGTTATTATAGACTACCTACCTAAAATTAGTATTTCTTAATTTATCTTCAAGGTTTAAAAACTATACCAAGTCCCAAAAAGATACTTCATTTATTAATACTATCTCATGTTGCCAATATAGATCTTTACTCATTCAATGAAGCTCAAAAAAATTAATTATATTAAATATAATTAGTAAAAAACTATTAAAATTGTGAACGTATGGTGAAACTAACCACGTCACCATATTACATTACAACCACATTGAATGGAACCCTTAGGGACTGTACCACATCCCCATCATTATTTTTTGTAAAATAACCAACAAACGACAAAAAAATAAATTGGAAATTTAATTTAATTTAAGTAAAAACATATGAAAATTCATAACGATAGCATGCCTTTAATGATTCCTTGAACGTGAACACAGAGACATTATCCTAGGATTTCATCAACCAATGTTTAATAAACTCCCATTAAAAATAGAGTGATTTCACCATTATTTACTAAAATTGCCACTTTGTGCCTAAACTAAAACAATGTAGATTAAGCATGGAGAAGGAAGGAGGTAGAATATAAGAGTTAGAGGATCCCACACTATGAATTACCATCGAAAGCACCTACCAATAAAACACACACTCATGGGTGAGAAAGGAAGGATCCAAGGATTTGGATCCAGTCACATAGGGGAGAAATAGGGAAAGAAAATTGATTTTCCCCTATTAAACATGACGGGGGAATGTAATACCCCAACCCCTAAAAAGCCTAGTGGAGAGTTGGTGGATCTGCTCTATCATTGGCTATAGTAGCCACCCAGCCTCTTATGAGGATCCTCCAAGCCCTTTGCATGAATCTTGTGATTCTATCTATGTAATAAAATACATCTATTAGAGGTCCTGAAACTCTTGTAACTCGATTTTGGATCTTGGTTCTCAAAATTTCCTAACCACCAAACGTTAAAATTTAAGTTCCCCATGATTTAGAAAGGCCCGTATGGACATGGGATCTTACACTACATGACATGGAAAAATATTTAGAAAGAAATCATTACATTAATGAATGAATCCATCATAAACTCCAAATACCACACTATGAAAAAGGTAATAAAAGAATGTAAAAAACATCAAATTTATTCTAATGAAAAAATAACACAGTAATAGTTATGCATGGGTTTATAACTTAAAACGAACATCATTATAATAAACATGGAGTTTTGATCATTGGATAATTTTCTTAAAATTATAATCATTCTTTCACTCTTATATATCATAGTTTTATCAGGGCTATAAATTGTGTTTACCAAAGTGTTAATGATTCCAACAGTCAAAAAAAGAAAAAAATATTTTTTAAATTTATTCTTTTATGAAAAAATCACATTCATTGGCACAAAGTTACACCACCAACATGAACCTCCATGGCCCTGTCACCATTCCTTTTGTCAATTCTATTTCCAGGCAGCTCAACCACACATTCCTGGAAGGATTTGAACATCTAACTACCTTTTTCAAGGCAAACACCATTACTGCTTCTTTATCTTGTTTTCATCAATAGTTTATAATACATCTATTTAGTTATATAAACATATATATATATATATATATATATTTTAGATATATATATTTGTTAATATATTTATTTATTTATTTATTTATTTATTGTTTGTTTGTTTGTTTAGTTTTAAATACATTTATAGAATATGTTTATATATTTACAAATATATTTATATATTTACATATAAATTTATATATTTATATATGAATATATAATTGTATATTTATATATAAATTTGTTATAATTTATTTATAAATTGAATATTTATTATAAATAAAATTTTTTGATATATTTCTATAATATGTTTAGATACATTTATCTTATATATGGGTGTGTTTCTGTGTATGTATATTTGAATATGTGTGTCTTTATATCTATATGTATGTATATACATATCTATATATTAATATATATTTGTTGTAAAGTGTGTGTGTGTGTATAAATATTTGTGTGTTTGGGTGTGTTTATATATATATATATATAAATGTATATATGTTTTAATATATATTTTCTATAATCTGTATACATATATATAGACACACAGAGACACACATACAAATATATATATATATATATATATGTGTGTGTATATATATAACATTATATAATAAATTTAAGTATATTTATGTTAATAAATTTTTGATAATTCTTTATTAGAGAAATTATGAAAATAATATTGATAAAAAAATTTAATTTTAATATGGTTTCAATTTTTAAACACTCATTTTATATGTGAAGCTATTTTCATATATTTTTATATATTTTTATATTTTATAAAATATAATTATATATAAAAATATATATAAACAGGAACACGCATAATTTCATTGTAATATTGTGTATATATATATTATAAATTATATAATATTAATGTAAATATATAAATTTAAATATGAATAATATTTAATTTATTTATGTTGTTCATATTAATATATTAAATTTATTTATATATTCATTTATATAGATCATATTATTATATTTAAAATGTGTGTGTGTGTGTACAATTGTAATTATATATAATTATAAATTATTTTAATATAATCAACCAAAGTATTAATGATTAAAATATTTTTATTCAATTTAAATAAATATATATTTATTATTATATGAATAAGACAAGTACATTGGTCAAGCCTATCAGGTTTAAGTTGGAAAACAATTGACACATATATTAAACAAACCTTGTTAGACAGACTCTCACCTAGCCTGATTATTAATAGGGCCTTGAAAAAGATGCTCATTTATTAATCAAGCCTTGATAGAAATCCTATTAAATAATCATGAATTAATTTATTATTAAATTAAATATATTTTATATAAAATAGTCTTTAATTTGAAATACTAATTATATAATATTATATTTTTAAATAATATAATTATAATATAGCTCAATCAGGTTAGATGGGTCGCATATTGGGTCAACTATTAAATCTCAAAGTTGATACAATTATTAATTATTATTTAAATTTTAGATTTCATAATAATCATGCTTAAAACAATAGGTTCTATTAGTCCTTTTATAGGGATGTCCATTATAATTTAACTGGAACTCCCATGTTTTTCCATTCCTCTTTTTCGACCCTCACTCAACTCGTACAGACAAAGGGAGATCTGCTTGGTGATTTTAGACTAATCTCCCTCAATTCTTGGGGGTTTGAAGTGTCATTGGTTATAATTATTTCATATGGGTAAGGATAATGTTACTTATTATTTAAATCACTCATTCACTATGATTCTTATTTTTAGAACAAGAATCCAATTAATTTAAATTTGATTTCTTAGAACTCATGCATAGGGATTGATTCAATCAGGTATTCCTAAAAAGTGAGTCATGTTGCACTTAAGGTAGGTGGTTCAAACAATCCTGTGTAGTCTTGTTGTTTTTTCATGTGTATATGATAAATGATCATATTGACATAATGTGTGATTTATATTTTCTAATTAATAATTTAACTGAAACCTTAAATTAAATGTGTTAGACATACCCATGGGCCCTAAGTCGTATGTTGGAGTGTAAAGACTGGGACTGAGGAAACCACATAAGTGGTACCCACCATTGATAGTTAACAAAGAATTAATGGGGAGAATTGGGGATTATCATGAAACCAACTAATGACTATGGGGTTTTAAAATATATCTAGTATTAACCCTAGTGTGTCGACACACATTGACATAGTTTGATAAAATTAGGAGAAATTTGAATATTTCCTCCTAAGAGTATTTTTTGGGAAAACTATAATTTATTCTATAAGATTATCTTGGATATTTTTTCCGACCACTCGGTCGGTCCTTAAATATGGTGTTTAACCTTGTAAGAAAATATAATGTATAACACCCCAAGCTTCCACAGTACGTTTCCCTTTGAATAATGCAATAGCTTGCATTGTACGCAACTTCGAGATTCTAACACACCGCGACCAATCAAAGTAGCCGTTATGAATAGTAATACCCACTTTTTAAAATTTTATAAAATTTATATTTCAAAATTTACTTCATTTTTGGTTTCAGAATAACGAAATTATCTTAGGGTAAAATTTTGGTACTTTTCGGATAACTTTTATATTTTGATGAATAGTGAAAATTACTAAATTTTAATTAAAAACAACTTTTTTAATAAAAATAATTAATAGTGATGAATTATGAATTTGAGTGGGTTTAAAGTATATTTAGAATATATTTTTACCATTTAATACAATGTTGGTCATTGGACATAATTTCACATTTAAACCAGACATAAACAAGAGTCAATCTTTAGATAGTTATTATTTCTTAAAAACACGCTTTTTAGTTTTGACAGTGGGAATAATTTTTAAATTAATTACTTCAATTTCTGTGTTCAGAATTTGGTAAAATGGCTTCCATATTTGGAATCATAAGGTACAAATTATGTAATTAAGACTCTTGTTTTTGGACATTATGAATAGTAATGACGACAATTATCTTTAATTATCATGATTAATTAATAATCGGGTAGTTATGGGTAATGAAATAATATCATAATAATATAAAATGACCCAAAAATGTGTCCTAATGATATTGGTTGTTTCATTTATGACAATGGGATTCTTTGTTCCAACTTAGGGACCCCATGGAATCATGTTTGTGTGATAGTGACATTTTATCAATTTATTTTTTAAAGAAAGGAAAATATAACAAAAGTATTTAACACCTATGTAAAACAATTTTAATTTTGTATACATAAATGATATTTTAGACTATAAATATATATTTGAAATCTAAATATATTTCCTATATCATGGTATTTTTTTATAATTTTTATACTTTAAATAAATTTATTTATTTATTACAGCATGATGATGCAGTGATTACCTCATTAATTAACAATTTAAATAAAATGAAAATTTAAGGTAAAATCTAGGACTTAAACTTGCCTAAAGCCTATTGGATGGGTGTATTTCTAACCCTTATCACCTTATCATATAAATATATCATTCTGGGACCTTTAAAATCTGAAAAGAATTTCATAATAAAGTAACATTTCATGACTTTCCAAGAGTGCCCATCCTCCCTCTTATAAAAGGCCCCCACCTCTACCCCCTTACCCACACCTCTCTATCCCTTGGATCGTCCAAAATATGACCAAATACCCTCTCAAATTTCCTACCTTCATCCTAGAGGCCTTAGTTTGATCAAAAAGCCAACCTAAGGATCCCATTTGATCAAATCAAAAGAAAGATCCTGAAGAAGAGGTCATGATTTCACCACCCACTCTCAAGTTCCTTTCTTCTCCAACTTCTTATTTATTTGTTTTTTACTTTATAAAATAATAAATCTAGTATCTTCTATATACTTTGATTATATTATAAATATGGTACAACCATATTCAGTATTCTATCCATCCTTTGAACGACATGTCACCATACGTGCATACATACGGCTTTTTGTATCCACGTCGTGGTGTAATTGTTATTCAAAACATTATTATTTGGATGGGTATGATAATAATATGTAATTGATGTAAATAATAAATATAAAATTATAATTAATCTGTATATACGATATATCATCCAATTATATATTATTTTAACATCAAAATAATGATATTGTCACTTGTGCGTACGTACAGACTACCGTCTCTATAAACGTGATGAGATTCATTCCCCATCGTATCCATTCAAGATTAATTCTCATTTGATGATTAAAAGTAATGTCTAAGGACTTGATATCACTCTGGATATGAATAAGATACAACCTATCCATAACAAACACGACTTAGGTAACAAAACATATAAAATAAAATAAGTAAGTTAACACCTGAAACAACGATAATACTAAGATATTATTAATAAAGCAATGTTAAAAGATCATATATGATATCATATTAATATATATGATTCTTATATAATTTAATAGCAATTGTTTGACCATTATATAGAAGTTTAACCTACCCTTAACCAAGGAAAAGTACAATGTAAGGGTTTATTTCACAATCTCGTCATTATCTGAGGTTGTTTATACGTAATTATCTACTGGGACCTCTTTATCATCCACATCCATGTTTCTTAAAAATGTATTTCAAAACATTCATACGATTTTACAGAATATGGGTTAAAGTAATTTATACCCTTGTTTTACTTTTTATAAGAAGTTTATAAAGGAATCTTTCTATTTTTTTCCAAACAATGTCATTTTTAACCTTTTCGACCAAATTAAGGTAAGAATGTATTTTTTAACTTATACGGTGGGTGTGGCTATTTTTTACCGTTATAAAATAATTGAAACTTCCCTTACAAGCTTATAAGAATATTTTCAAAGTAAATGTTTTATTTTATAATTATGTGACTTTTAAATGATTTCAAAAAAGAGATATTTCTATAAAATAGTTTTGATTTCGTCTATGTCAACATCCATTAATGGATTTTATGCTTATTTGAAGTTGATTTATTATGATACAAAACTTCCATATTGTATTGAAGGTTTTGTGATATGTTTGACTGTGGATGTTTTATTTTTATACCATTCATGGTTTATGGATAAAGTATTGACATTTCGTATGCTAGTTTTAATACGAATGTTTATGTTATGTTTAAACCTTTTCATATGGGGAATGCATTGGACTTAATAAGTGACGGGTGGAGCCTGTTATAGCTCATCGATGCATCGGTAGGTCGCATGAGACACACTAGTGTCTTGGAACAAGGCCTTGACAAAATCTTATTTGTAGTCTTGGCACAAGGCCTTGACTATGTGGTTATGATAGTCTGGCATTATGTATTCCATCATTATAAAAGTGGCTATTGATATTGCATGTGATTATCCGACTATTAGAATATCCATGTGAATAAATAAATGACATTATTTCGTTTTATCTTTGCCCTATTATTTTTAAGTTCCAGTTTAAAAGTCTTTTGTTTTAGTTATTACATTGCCATAAATGTTTGTGTTTATTTATGAAAGTTTCCTCTATATTGTTATCCTTACTGAGAATCTGAGCTCACCCCTTTCAATTTTTTATTTTTCATAGGATGTAAATAAGTATTTTAGGAATGACCTGCAGGGATAATATGAGGGGATATTAGTGAGGTCTATGAAGAAAAGATATGTTGTATTTTTTTTCACTTTATAATGTAATGTAAGACTTATGAACATATCTAGTGTTTCCAAGGCTACTAAACTAATCGGTCTTTTGAGACATGATCTTTTGTGATCATTACAAAGACTCCTAGAAGGAGCGACGCAATATGGGTCATTGTTGATCATCTTACCAAGTCAGCACATTTTCTTGATATAATGGAATATTTACCACTTTAATGTCTATAAATACTATATATTAATGAAGTTGTGAGACTTCATGGAGTACCCCTATCAATTGTTTTGGACATTGATCCCCGTTTTACATCAAGATTCTCGAAAAGTCTTCAGAAAGCCCTGGATACTGAACTTTGTTTGAGCACTGCTTACCACCCTCAAACTGATGGACAATCAGAATGGACTATTCCAAACTTAGAAGACATGTTGAGGTCTTGATCACTTGACTTTCATGTTATGTGGGATCAATATTTACCTCTGGTATAATTTTCCTATAACAATAGCTTCAATTAAAGTATTCAGATGGCACCATATGAACCATTATATGGAAAGAGATGTCGCACACCAACCTGTTGGGATGATGTTGGTGAAGGAAAACTTGTAGGCCCAGAACTTATTGAGGAAACAATGGAAAAGGTGAAGGTAATCCAAAACCACATCAAAGAAGCTCAAAGTAGGCAGAAGAGCTATTCCGATGGCCGAAGGAAGGATTTGGAATTTCAGGTATGAGATAATGTTTTATTGAAGGTATCTCCATGGAAGGGAGTTATAAGATTTAGTAAGAAGGGAAAATTGAGTCACAGGTACATTGGACCATTCAAAATTCTAGAACTAATTAGGGATGTATCTTACCATTTGAAAATCCCACCAAGTCTCTCCAAAGTTCACGGCGTGTTCCACATATCACTTTTGAGAAAATACATGTCTTACCCAACGCATGTACTCACCTATGAGGAATTAGAAATGGAACTCGATTTGTCTTATTGAAAATATCCTCTGAGGATTCTTGATACGGGAGAACAAGTGCTGAGAAATCGGACGACTCGTCTGGTAAAAGTTCTATGGAGGAACTTTAAGATAGAAGAGGCAACGTGGGAACCCGAGGAACTTATGATGAAGAACCACCCGAGTCTTTTTATACTGTAATTTTCTAGAAATTTCAAGGATGAAATTATTTGAAGGAGGGGAGAATGTAACACCCCAAGCTTCCATGGTATGTTTCCCTTTGAATAATGCAATAGCTTGCATTGTACGCAACTTTGAGATTCTAACACACTGCAATCAATCAAAGCAACACTTATGAATAGTAATACCCACTTTTGATATTTTATAAATTTTATATTTCAAAATTGACTTCATTTTTGGTTTCGTAATATCGAAATTATCTTAGGGTGAAATTTTGGTACTTTTCGGATAACTTTTATAATTTAATGAATAGTGAAAATTACTAAATTTTAATTAAAAACAACTTTTTTAATCAAAATAATTAATAGTGATAAATTATGACTTTGAGTGGTTTTAAAGTATATTTAGAATATATTTTTACCATTTAATAAAATTTTGTTCATTGGAAATAATTTCACATTTAAACCAGACATAAACAAGTGTCAATCATTTGATACTTATTATTTCTTAAAATCACGCTTTTTGGTTTTGACAGCAGAAATAATTTTTAAATTAATTACTGCAATTTCTGTGTTTACAATTTGGTAAAATGGTTTCCATATTTGGAATCATAAGTTTCAAATTATGTAATTAAGACTCTTTTGTTTTTCGGCATTATGAATAATAACCACGACAATTATCTTTAATTATCATGATTAATTAGTAATCAGGTAGTTAAGGGTAATAAAATAATATCATAATAATATAAAATGACCCAAAAATGTGTCCTAATTCTATTGGTTGTGTCATGTCCAACCATGGTATTCCTTGTACCAACTTAAGGACCCCATGGAATCACTTTTGTGTGATAGTGACATTTTATCATTTTATTTTTTAAAGAAAGGAAAATATAACAAAAGTATGTAACACCTAAATAAAAAAAAATTAATTTTGTCTCCATAAATGATCTCTTAAAATATAAATAGTCATTTTAAATCTAAAAATATTTCCTACATAATGGTATTTTTTTTATAATTTTTAGACATTAAATAAATAAATTTATTTATGACACCATGATGATAGAGTGATTACCTCATTAATGAACGATTTAAATAAAATGAAAATATAAGGTAAAATCTAAGACTTAAACTTGTCTAAATAATATTGTATGGGTGTATTTCAAACCCTTATCACCTCATCCTCAAAATATATCATTGTGGGACCTTTAAAATCCGAAAATCATTTCATAATAAAGTATCATTTCATGACTTTCCAAGAGTGCCCCTCCTCCTTCTTATAAAAGTCCCCCACCTCTACCCCCTTACCCACACCTCTCAAGCCCTTGGATCATCCATCCTCCACCCAAATACCCTATCAAATTTTCTCCATTCATCCTAGAGGCCTTATTTGGATCATAAATCCAACTTAAGGAGCCCTTTTGATCAAATCAAAAGGAAGAACCCGAAGAAGAGGTAATGATTTCACAACCCCCTTTCAAGTTCCTTTCTTCTTCAACTTCTTATTTCTTTATTTTTTCATTTATAAAATAATAAATTCAGTATCTTATATATACTGTGATGTCATTATAAATATGGTACAATCATATTCATTATTCTATCCATCCTTTGAATGACATGTCACCATACGTGCGTACGTACGGCTTACCGTCTCCACGTCGTGGTGTACTTGTTATTCAAAACATTATTATTTGGATGGGTATGATAATGATGTTTAATTGATTCAAATAATAAATATAACATGATAATGATTCTGTATATATGATATACCATCCAATTATATATTATTTTAATATCAAAAGAATGATATTGTCGCTCGTGCGTACGTAAGGACTACCGTCTCCAATAACGCTATGAGATTAATTCCCCATCGTATCAATTCAAGACTAATTCTCATTTGATGATTAAAATTCATGTTTGAGGACTTGATATCATTCTGGATATGAATAAGATACAACCTATCCATAAAAAACACGACTTATGTAACAAAACATATAACAAAATGAGTAAGTTAACACCCAAAACGATGATAGTACTAAGATATTATTAACAAAGCAATGTTAAAAAATCATATATGATATCATATTAATATATATGATTCTGGTATAATTTAATAACAATTATTTCACCATTATACAGTATTTTAACCAACCCTCAACCAAGGAAAAGTACATAGTAAGGGTTTATTTCACAATCTCTTTATTATCTGAGGTTGTTTATAAGTAATCATCTACGGGGACCTCTTTATCATCCAGATCCTTGTTTCTTAAAAATGTATTTCAATAAATTCATACTATTTTATAGAATATGGGTTAAAGTCATTATTCCCTTTTTTGAATTTTTATAATAAGTTTATAAGGGAATATTTCCGTCGTTATCTAAACAAGGTCCTTTTTAACCTTTTCGACAAAATTAAGGTAAGATTGTATTTTTTAACTTATACGGAGGGTGCGGCTATTTTTTGCCATTATAAAATCGTTTAAGCTTCTCTTACAAACTTATAAGAATATATTCAAAGTAAATGTTTTCTTTTATAATTATGTGACTTTTAAATTATTTCAAAAAATAGATATTTCTCTCAAATATTTTTAATTTCATCTATGTCAACATCCTCTGATGGATATTAAGCTTATTTGAAGTTGATTTATTATGATACAAAACATCCATATTGTATTTAAGTTTTTGTGATATGTTTGACTGTGGATGTTTTATTTTTATACCATTCGTGGTTTATGGAGAAAGTATTGACATTTCGTATGCTAGTTTTAATACTAATTTTTATGTTATGTTTAAATCTGTTCATATGAGGAATGCATTGGACTTAATAATTGGTGGGTGGATCCCATTATAGCTCCTCAATGCATCGGTAGTTCCAATGAGACAAACTAGTTTCTTGGCACAAGGCCTTGACAAAATGTTATTTTTAGTCTTGGCACAAGGCCTTGACTATGTGGTTATGATAGTCTGGCATTGTGCATTCCATCATTATGAAAGTGGTTATTGATATTACATGTGATTATTGGACTAGTATAATATCCATGTGAATAAGTAAATGGAATTATTTCATTTTATCTTTTCCCTATTATACTGAATTTCAAGTTTAAAAGGCTTTTGTTTTAGTTATTTCATTGCCTTAAATGTTTTTGTTTATTTATAAAAGTTTCCACTATATTGTTATCCTTACTGAGCATCTAATCTCACTCCTTTCAATGTTTTATTTTTCCCAGGATGTGAAGAAGTATTTTATGAATGACCAATAGGGATAGTATGAGGGGATATGAGTGTGGTCTATGAATACAATATGTGTTCTATTTTTTTCACTTTATGATGTAATTTAAGATTTATGAATATATCTAGTGTTTCCAAGGCTACTAAACTAATCGGTCTTTCGAGACTTGATCTTTTTTCATCATGCCAATGTTACGTAATAATGCACCGACTCGGTGTAACTGGGGTTGGGGCGTTACATAATGGAAATCTGAGCCATTTTAATTTTCAAAGAATATATAAAATTTAATTAACTAAATATTATTTTATCCCATATGTTTTTTTGGTTATATCTATTGAATAGAGCAATGTATTTAGATTTTATCTTTTTGTTTGATCTTCAAATTAGGGGTTTTCCTAGGTTCGGAATAACCTCATCGTTAGCATCAGTGTTGAGCCTAGGCCCCTTATTCCTTTCTTTTTATTTTTATCCTTTTATTATTTTTTTCCTTTTCCTTGAATTATTTTCTTCCTTTTGATTGTCACATATGTGGGTCACCATATGGTCATCCTAGAGAATGGTTAGATAGATATAGAGAGTAGGTGTCACTAGTTCATCCGATAAAACTTGGATTGAGGTGTAGGGGGTATCAGGCATGGGTCTAAGATTGAGGAGTTTTCATTTTATTCTTGATGGTAGGTCCATTTTTTTAATGCATAGAGCCCTTTAGATTTGATGAATTTATTTTCAAAACCTTATATCTATTGTTTGGGACCGCATGGGGGTCTATCTATCATTTTTTGCCTAATTTTGTTTTTGTGTGGTTTCACAAGTGATTTTCGTTCAAGAAACTCATCTAAATGGATTGTAGTTCAGAGAACACACACTTTATGTTCCTCTTTTCAATAGAAGTAAGGAAAAAGAGGTTATATAATGTGTATACAAGGGACATACCATGTTGGGATGGATCAAGGTGTAGCTGAGTATTAGAACAGACATCATATGTTGGGGCACATGGTCATATTGGGAACACGACCAGAGCCCGTGTGTGGTATATGGCCAGGGGCTATCTACTGTAGTTATCCAGACCCCATGTGGGGTATGTGGAATGGTTCTTAGTAAGGGACCCCTTTTGGGGTACACGTTATGTAGGGTGAGTGAGCATCATTTACATAAGAAAATTTCATGATGAGTGGGCTAAGTAACATGACTAGGGAAGCTTGTTTGAGGTACATTTTTTTACATAAGGTACACACTTTATACTCCCTCCTTAGAGGTTTCATTCCAGTTTTTTACCCTATATTCAGAACAAGACTTATTAGTATTCTATTTTTAATGTTTCTCCACATAGATAATTATGGTTAGATCCTTTTTATTTTTAGCGTCCATATGGATGGTGAATTTGTTTGGGTGATACTTTTCATGAGTATATCATTCAGGTTTAGATTCGTAATCCTCCAGTAAGTTGGGTTGTGATATTCGGGTCTCGAGTGAGGGTCATGATCTTGATGACTTTCCTTTCTTGATTATGCCAAGATAGTCAGTTTTTAGGTGCTTTAGAAAGTTCATGAATATTGGATCCTATGATGTATTAGATCCCAGATTTTTATCCTTGTTTCTGAATGTTTGAATGGTTGAGGTTCTAGATAGATCGCTTGAGGTTTTAGAAAAGATCTTTGAGGATCAATTTTGTTAGAGACTTTAGGATAGGTTGACATTTTATGGTTTCATGTCTAGTTGGGAGCCATAGAGGAGATGTTGAGATGAGTCTGAGGGAATCTTAATTCTACCCTTGTGGGTTTATTTCTGATCAAGTGATTAGTTTATATTGTATTCATATATTGAGAACAGCTATGTTGAAAGCTGTTTCTTTTGGATTCCCTGGTGGAAGAGAAAATACCTGAGGATGGGTTGTATGTTTAGTAGGACGGCTATGGTTTTTCTATGATGGGATTTTCTCTTAGTAATTTTTGTCAACAGTATCTTCCTGTAGGGTTTCTTACTCTTAATTTGGTCACAATAACTATTAATAATTCCCTATTAGGTGTTCTGGTGATTTTGGATTCCCTTTTGAGCATGTTGTTGATTGATGGTCATTTAGAGGCTATTGAAGGTTTTTTTAGATGTTTCACATGATACTCTTATCCTGATATTTTAGATGAAATATAGGAACGCCTACTAGGGTTTCCTATTATTTTGTGTCCTTATGGTCATTTTAGGTCTTTTTGAAAAGAATGCCCCAAGATATTCATTGTGGATAGTGATTCCCTTGTAGGGTGTCCCATATTTTTGTGACTTCTAGGACTATGGGAGCCCTGTGTTTGGATTGACCCCTTGTGTGGGTCAGTGAGATCTTGTGGTGGATATTTTATGGGTGATGAGGTCCAGGGGTCTGAGGGATCCCCATGTATTGTTATCTGAGAGTTGATTTCCATAGATAGTTTAGTTGTTTGGATGATGGGTTTGAGAGCTGGATCAACCCATGTCCAGGTGGTCTTTGGCTAAGATGTTGAGGGTATTATTGTTTAGGATATTTTTTACTAGAATACCTCCAAGATATCAGGGACCGAATGTTTTCACTGAGATTTTATTTGGTTATATCTTCTATTATTTGGTTTTTATTAGATACATCTAGGGATATAATTGATGATATAAAAAAGTGTGCCCCCTATCTAGGCCTAAGGATATATTACCGTAGCTAGGGATTGGGATTCCAAGGTCCTGGATTTTAAATGGACCTTGGTCATAGGCTTAGTCACCCCAGAGTTATTTTATAGAGATGGCGAGTTCTATAGGATTTCCATATTCTAGACAGGTTCTCTCAATGTTAGTAGATTCCCTATTAAAAGATCATATTGTGTCATTAGAGTCCTAGATCCTGATATTTGTGTGTTGATATGTGGAAACCTATATTTATGCCATGGGTTTTGGAATTCATGAATAATTAATTTTAGATGTCTTTGATCTTTTATGTAAATTAGGAAGACATTATTGATGTCATGTAGTTGGGTGAGCCATGTGTTATAAGTCCTCTTGTGTGGGCTAGAGGGGGGTATATTTTCCTCAGGTGTCAGGCTAGAACCCATAGTTGATTGTTTTCTTTGATTTTATATCGACCGCTATTTATTTATGTTATGTCATTTTCTATTTGTTTTCAACAAGAATGGCCATATCATGTGTGCATGAACTTGTTATGACATCCAATTATATACTCTCTATTTGGGGTTCCATACAAAGATTTATTTATCACCTTCTATAGATGAAACTTGGTGTATCTATATACTGTAAATTTATTTTCAAGTTAGATTATAAGTTGTGTAGTAGATCAAGTTGAGCCTTGTGATGCTTGATCGAGTAGTGCTACTCATATGGAGTCTTAGTATTGTGCTAGTGTAGCTCAATAGTCATAGTGACCGAATATGTTGTATTGCTCAGGGTTGGAAAAGGATACTTATATATTTTATTCATAGTTTATTAATTTATTATATATGGTAATCCCATTTGGGGACTAGTTTAAATTTTATATCATGATAATTTATGTATTTTTGACTAAATTCTATTTATTATATAAATTTTTTGTTTCATTTTATCTATTATTAATGATCATATGGTTACTAATGTGTATGAATTTCATTTATTATCATCTATTATTGTACACTAACTAGAGGGTATAGTCTACCTACATTATCTTTTATACCCTTTCACTATTCAATATCCTTTGAAATATAAGGATCCACACTTTAGGCCTTGTGGTGATCTAGATTGGGCAATGTTTCTCGTCGACCTTGGCTAGTTCATTACACCAAGATTCAGGTGAATTAAATAAAAACAATTTTTGATGACCTCTAATTAAATTTTTAATTGTTTAATTCTTGTTCAATGGATAATTGGTTGATGAGATGATCATATCTTGATTATGAAAATTATATTATGATTATTATTATTATAATATATTATTGGGGGGCCTTATAGTTACTTATTACAATCTATCATGTGTATTATTATATATAGTTGGGGGCCTTAGACATATTTTGGGGATATGGTGAACCCATTATTATATACATTTGGGGGACCTTGGATGTATTCCTTATACCTAGTTTACCCATTTGTATATATTGTTGGGGGACCTTGGATTTATTTACATGGATCAGGTATTCCCATTATTATATTTGGTTAGGGGGCCTGGATGTATTTCCATGGATCTGGTGTGCCCATTATTCTATACTATTACGGTACCTTGGACTTATTTTTTTACATTTAGTGTTCAAATTATTATATATATTTATGGTACCTTAAACATAGTTCCTTGGATCTTATGTGAAAATATATTTATATACATGATTATTGTATTATGGATAGATACATTTGACACTGGTTAAAGCATGTTTGGTTGACTTGAGGTGCCAACCTGGACCCATGGGTTAACAGTTTAGTTACTTGATTGTATTATCACACTTTATTTCCATAATTTCATATCTATATAGACTTTTACATAGACTTGATATGTTATATACCCCATTGGTTGTGGCCTAATAAGTTATACTCACACCATGCTCAGGACATTGTTGGTACCCAAGAAGACTTCATTGTTTCATGTTAGGATAAGGTAAAGTACCCTGTGATATATGGGTGATCTAGTATATCAGAAGTGGAACATGGATAGTGAGACTAGGTTTTCCATAAAAACTAGAATGGTTTTATTTTATATTTGTGGTTATTTGGGGTTTTCTATTTATATACTATGTCATTAATTTTTTTCATCGTGGTTATATGTTTTGGATTATTCAAAACTTTTTTCAATGTGTGTTTGTGATGGTATGTGATGGATGCTATTATTACAATTTATACTGTTTTTTTACCCTAACAAGAGGGCATAGTCTCCACACAACTTCTTCTTAGACTCTCTCCACTATTCAATAGCCTATTATGTATGTGACGGTGTGCCTGAGGTTATGTAGCAACTCATTTTGGTTACTTGTGAGTGAACCAGGTCAACGATATTACAAAGTGGTATTAGCGAACTTCTCACATTTTTTACAATTTGAGTAATGTGGACATGAGAGAGAAAGCCTTTAGAACTTATTTTGAAACTCTTACTTTGGAGGTTCTAACCCACATATAAACAAATTTCTATGTTACTAGGTTCAGGATGGTCTTTTGTGATTTTTTCTTTTATGGTTGATGTATTTTCACCTCAAGTGATGCACTTAATTTTTAGATTAATTATTTATGGGATTTTACTCATAGGTTGGTATGACACTGGGGAATGTTTTCATGAATCATTATATGCACATAGGTACTGCACTTTTTTTGTATTTAATTATGATAAGTATTTGGGTAAAAGTGATTTCCATATATCTTATAAATTTTATGATGTAAAGAACATGATGTTGTCCATGTTTTTACTTTCCGTAAGTGTGATATTATAAATTTCTTATAATGTGGTTAATTGTGCATTTGTTTGAAATTGCAGAGCAATGAATATATAAGGAAATGTGACGGTGATAAATTATTTTTGAGATGCTCACACCCCTACTGTTGTAATCTAAAGGCCCCAGTTACTCTGAAGAATATAGAAGATGACCAACTCTGTGTGATCTTACTGTGATTTATACAGTCGGTGAATAGAGAGTCTCCACAAGATGTTCCAATGATGACCAACCTTGCTGAAAATTTTTAGTTACAAAACCAACTGATCATTTTATGAGAAGTTATCCCACGGGAAAAATAGATTTTTATGGAATTAATGTGGATGGTCTTTGACAATCAGGATAATCCCTATTAGAGGAGAGTAAATCTTGCATCTAATACTCTATAAGATTCAGTAAAATAATGGTGGGACATATTGGTCTCTATGGACCAACATATAATAATGACATGGAAGTAATCCCTAACCAGGTTTTAGATTATTTATTTTCATATACCTTGAGGGCTGACAACGTCCAGGAGTTCTTTCACCAAGAGCGAGAATGTATGTTAGTGATATATTAGGCCACATGTTTCATGGATCTATAGTATTTTCTAATGACTTTGGTATGAGATGATATAGGTAGATAAAATTTATTTTATTGTTACCTTGGATATAAGATTATGTAATATGTGAATACCTTTAATTTTAAGACCTTTTATGATGTGCTAAATCAATCCCACATCATCCAGGGAAACTTGAAAGTGGCCTCAAGTAGCACACAGTTAGTTTCATCTATAATAACTAGTTGTGTATCATTAAGTTGTAGGAATATTTTCTTTTAGAATTTTAATCAAGGTAGTATTGAGAATAGCACCTATGGTAGTGGTTAGTAACTTAAATATAATAACCCAATTTAATGATTTTAGTGCATCAAGGTTGGACACATGTGACCTCAATGTGTGTGACCACCAGTATAGTTCCAAGATTGTGGAATGACAGGTCACCTAAAGAGCTTCTGCCATAATCCTCTATGGATGTCAAATTGTAAGGAATTTCAGTGGAAGTATGATTTTGGAAAGTGATCAGTCGCACCATAGGTGAAAAAAAAATTATTTTTACATACTATATAGGATAAGGTAGGGGTTGTGGTACCCCATGTTCAGAGTAGTAGTGCTAGATGAGTAGTGTTGTTTGGTGGATAGACCTAGAGTTAGGGTCATAGGACCAGCTAGCTTCATTTCTTGTAGTCTACTCCAGTTGATCAGGATGCTAGAACTTCTATTATTTGAGGTATGATTATGTTCTCTTCTTGATTAGTGTATATTTTATTTGATACAAGAGTTTCCAATTTTTTTAATATTTTAGTTCATTTAATGCTCACGGGTTTCTTTAGAGTATCAATTTGGGGTGACAACCTTATATGTATATTAAGGTAACAAGTCAAATGTCAATTGTAATCTTATGTAATAATCTCTTGAATTCGGTGAAGACAGATGGTAGGGGGCTCTCGGATTTGGCTGAGATCTCTCACCGCTAGGGTTTTTCCTTTGGACATGATGGATTCTCCGACATGGTTCTTTCTATACCGGCTCTTATTTCTCCTATGATGGGGTAAAAGTGGTGGGTGTTTCCTACTATTGAGATTTTGTGGTGGCTCATGGTCATCTTCTTCGGTGGAGATCTTGTGGATCTGATGGATCGGAAGGATGGATTTTGACAGGAGTAACCCTCGATGGTTCTTTTTGGAGGAGATCAGTCTCTGGTGGTCCAGATCTATTATTTTTGTCTATCGACGGGGTGGTGTGGTGGGTTCATGGTGATGTGAAGGTTCTCTAGTGTGGGCCTTGGTTCTGGCTGCATCAAATATTCTTTGAGGTGATGTGGTAGTGTTGTACGAAGGCCAGCAAGATTTTCTAGTCTAGATCTATTAAGATATGGTCAGTTTACATTTCAAGCATGGTGGGATTTGGTGGGGGTGTCTTTTGTGGGGTGTGACGGTCAGCAGGTCTTAGTCGGGCCTTTGACGATGGTGGCAATGTGGTGGATTCCCAGTGATGGCTTCCTCAGTGGGATCTAGATGAAATATTGGGTTCATTCTATTTATAGTGGGTGATCTAGGAGAGGGATAGGATATGGATGCAGTGTTTGTCAGATTCAGGTTGCAGGTGGTAACAGTTCCAAATTCGACGACTGGAGGCGATGGGTGTCTGGTTGCGACGGGGTTCTGTGGAGTGCAGTTGTGGGTGGATAATGTATATTTTCCTGGCCCTTGGAACTATTTTAGCCTTTTTCTAGGGTCTATGGGACTCTAGGACATGATATTTGTAATGGTTTTATTCCATTGGGATTTTATTCCATTTTCTTTTAAGGCCTCTCTACCTTTAGTGTTTAGTTTCAACTGGATTCCCCCTTTTCTGCAAAATGGGTTTCTGTGTTTTTTCTTTTTTGATAAAGGGTATTGCCCCCAACTTTCCTAATAATCTCTTTAAGTTGGTCGTTATCAGTGTTATTGGGATTTAAATATAGTTGATATATATTATTCAAATCTAAATCTCAGGATGTATTAGTTATTACCATTTCTATCTCATATTGAATATTAACACAATTAGATATCCTTCACATTTACCATTGGTAGTATTCAAGTTCATAAGGGATATTGGGATATACAAGTAGTAATTTTAGGACCTAATCGTCAATAGTTAGTCAGAATTATGGTTCTGTTGGCTAGGATTTTATTGGATGACGATATGGTGTAGTAGTATTTACATGCATCAGTTGTTTATCAGTTCTAAGATGTTATTATTGGTGATTTCTTAGGATTTTTACTCAAGATATAGTTATAGTTGACAATAGAACCCATGTCATGGGTAGAGATAATTTCTATCTCCCCTTATTGGATGGATCCTATGGAGCATCAAGAAGTTAGAGATATATTAGAGGAATTAAAATCCAAGGGATCTATCTAGGTGATTATATCACTATGGGAGCCTCCAGTATTATTCACCAGTAAAGTTAATGGTTCTTTTAGGGTGTTCATTTATTTTCAAATGTTGAACCAAGTGATGATCAAGAATGGATCTCCAATTCCATGTATAGATGATTTATTTCACCAAATTGGGGAGAGCCAATGTTTTTTCCAAAAATAAATTGAGATTGGGATATCACCAATTTATGATGTGAACCTTATATATTATATATACCACATTTAGGAGTGGTTATGTAATATAAAAGTACTTGGTCATGTTGTTCGGATTAACGAATTCACCCACATTGTTTATGTCCTTCATGAATCAGGTTTTCCATATATTCTAGTATAATGTTTTTGTCATTATTATCAATAATATCTGTATGTACATTATGTTATAGGAGGATCATGCATGATATCAAGAAATTATATTTAAAACCTTAATGGATAACCAATTTTATGAAAATTTATCAAAGTTGAACTTCTAGAGTGACCAAGTACACTTCATAGGGTATGTGATATCTAATGATAGTGTGTAATTGGACCCTGATAAGGTGAGAGGTGTAGTTTTTAGGGAGCAGCCTGAGAATGTTTTTGATATTTTTATCTTTATAGGTTTAGTTGGATATTCCCAAAGGTTCATCTTATATATCTTCCATTTATAATAACTAATGAATAATTTGACAAAGAAAGTAGTAAAGGTCATGTGGTTAGTTTCTTATGATACTTCCTTTCAAGAGTTTAAAGTAATGTTATCCTTAGAACCAATTATAACCTTACCTAGTCCAACTAAGGAGTATATATTTTATTGTTATGTATATAGAGTCAGTATGGGAGTAGTCTTAATAAAATATGGTCATGTGGTCATTGATGGTTTATAGTAGTTAAGGCTAAATAATTTGAACTATCTGACACATGACTTTGAGTTTACAGTTATTGTTCATGCTTTGAAATGTTGGAATCATTACCAGTTGATAAAATGGGTTATGGTGTACAAAGACAATAAGACACTAAAATGCATTTTATCTTAGTTTGATTTAAATCTTTATATGAGAATATAATTTGAGTACAAATTTTATTTTCACTTTGAGTTTGTGTATACCCCTAGAAAAGGAAACATCATTGCTGATTCTTGAAGTATGGTGAATAAAAAATAGGTTATCCAAGATTCTATAGTTGAGTGTAAAATAATGTTTCTTTTTGTAGAGATACATTTAGATGTCCAAGAATATTAGGTTCAATCATATCTTTCATATTTATTCATCACATCCTCACTACTCAATAGGGAAAATAGAAACTAATTTTCAGATACATAGTTCATAACATTGAGGAATGACATATACAATGGGGAGCTACTACCAAACTGGACCATCGATGATGATGAGATTCATCAAATCCATGGTTGTGTATTACTTAAAATGGGTGTTAATTAACAATTAATTGGGGAACTTCATGTCAATAATTGGGTGTTAAACCTAGTTTTTACTAAGATATATCATCACATTCATAGGAAATACTGGTGGCCATAGATAAAGAAGAAGACAGTGGGTTTCGTAACATATTGATCCACCGGTAATCGAGTGAAGGTTGAGAAATAGTGACCTACTAGTATTATATAGCCTTTTCCCATACCAGATTGTAAATGGGATGTTTTCAATCTAGGATTCCTAACCAATTTACGAAGGACACCCTAGAAAAACAATTTTTTATGTGTTACCATTGATTGGTTAAATAAATTATCCAATTTCTTACCGATTTGGGAGAACTTCATTGTATATGATTTGGGAAAATCATATGTATAGAAGATAGTGAATCTTTATGTAGAGGAACGTAGTATCATTTTGTATATAGATTCATGTTTTTTCTCACACTTCTAAGAAGGATTACAAAAATAATTTGATATACAAGTACACTTGCGTACTACTTATCACCCCCAAACTGATGGATGGACAGAGCATACTATTCAGATTCTTGAGTTCATGATAATACCACGTGTCTTAGATTTTGGTGGCTCTTGGGAGGACCACATGGATTTATTATAGTTCACCTATAATAATAATTACCATGATTTACTTCATATAACACCATTAGAGGCCATGTACAGTAGCAACCAATTTTGTGATTCTATGATTTTCAAGATGAGTCTCATTAAAGAGACATTGAATATTGTTCAGTTGATTATAAAGTGGTTAGAAACCACCCAAATTAGGAAAATTCATATATTTTTCATCGATGGTAACCTTTAGAGTTTGAGGTGGGGATTTAGTTTCTTTCAATTGTCACTGAGTTTGGGACATAGTCGCATTCAAAAGTGAAGAATGTTGGTGCCCAGGTACACTGAGTTCACTATTAGAATCTTATGCTATATGAACAGACCTATAGCTATGATTTTATAGGTCCATATCTATACCCAATTCATAGCCATGATTCAATTAAAAAACCATAACCATCTCATTTTTTCAATAATCCATGGGCTCCTCCCCCTCCGTCAATCTAAAACCACCAAACCCTCAACATCTCTCTCGGTGCCTTCCTCCCTGACGCTTCCAATCAGCGCTACTGCTCCTCTTCCTAGGTGAAGCTATTCACAACAGCCTCCCAAACTCCTCCTCGGGCAAGCCTCTGATGCGGGTATCCATTACCCGTGTGAGTTATCCTCTTCGTGACCATCCTCCCCTGACGCTTCCACCCAACACGGCCACCCCGATGACATTGCTCTGAGATAGCCACACCACCTCTTCATCTGGTTCACCTCCGATATGGCCACCCCAATTCCTGCGGATCATCCTCCTCCTCAACCGGTCACACGTCCTGATTAGACACATCTTGATTACCAACCGAAGGTATTCAGGGTTTAAACCCCTCAGATTTCACTCATTCCAGGAACCCTATTGAGAGTGTATGTTTTCATGCCTATTAAATTTCAATTAGTTATAAGCTCCCCTTAATTCTATATGAAAAATGGGGGTTCAAAACCCATTAGGCACAGGTACTGTAGCAGTACTGTAGCGACTGTAGTAGCAGCGACTGTAGCAACGGTGGACACTATAGCGGCGGCAGGGTACTGTAGCAGCGGTGGGTACTGTGTGCTACTATAGCAGCATGGGTATTGTAGATGTACTCTTCATAGAATGGTCCTTGGGCCAAATAAATGGTCTTATGGTCCATGTAATGGTATAAATTCCCACTGGGAATTCGGGAAATTTGATGGGTCTCCCTCTACCCAATTAAAGAGGTATTTGCTTTTCTTTAATAATAAATTTGGCTTTGGCACCAACCTTTTAAAAAAATTATATGTTCTCAATTTATCTATTGATTTCAAAAATATTATTAATCGATTTGGGGATTTTGAGGTTGGTTGTTTATATTTTTTAATCTCTAAATCAACCAATTTGGCCTCTACTAACTTCAGTTTTAGTAATTGGTGAATTATACTATGTATATTTGAGTCTAGAGTGATATAGGGTTGATTATATCAATAGATGGAGATAAGGATTGGTGTACGAAGATGCTTCTAAGGGTTTGATATTGAGGTAGGTAAAGGGGATTTATTATCCACTTGAATTATTTTTTGATTGATAATTAATGTGTAAACTTTTCATAATAAATTGTTTTTTTATTTTTTTCACATCTAGTCCTAGCATCGATGTCTAAGAAATGGACGGTTCATGGAATATTTTTAGGATTCTTTTTTTTTGTATGTTAACTCAAATTTAAGGGATAAAACATTCCAATGATTATATATGATATTTGGTTTATGTTTCTAGACATCAAGGACTATGAATGCCCCTTAATTAAATTGTAGAATAGTTAGGGTGAAGATATACACTTTTGTTTCCAATGGTTTGGTGAAGATATATATCACTTGATCTTGAGTACCAAAAAATTTAAGTTTTATATCATTATTATCCACCTTCTACTCTAAAAAATTATAGTGGATCTCAATGTGTTTCTTGTGAGTGTCGTAATATATTGTTTTCTATTTTGATAGCACTTTTATTGTCCCATTAAATCATTATTGGATATTTAAACAATTCATTGATGTATTACAACTATTTCCTCATCTATATAAGATGTGTATATGTTTTTCTAGCTGTGATATACTTGGCTTCCACTGTACTCAAAGAAACACAACCATGTTTCTCTCTTACCCAACCAATAAAAGATATTCCAGTAGAAAAAATTCTTCCACTGGTGGATTTTCTATCCACGTTGTCAGTATATGAATAATCATTACAATTTTATAATAAGTGAAATTTCTTTCCAAATATAAACAAAACATAATGTAATGTTCACTGAACATACCTAATTATTCTTATAATTTTAATAATATGTTCTTTATTAGGACTATATTAAAGCCTTTTTTCAAACCTTGTAGCGTAGAAAATATGTATCCCTAGAAAAAATATATCCCAGTGGTGATTTCATTAGGCTATTCAAATAATTTTTGGACCTACATACTTCTGAAATATCATTTCTAATAAACATTTCAAATAAATGTTAGATATAACACTCTTATCAATATGTTATATGATTATTAACTCTTTCTAAACCGAATTTTTGGCTCCATTTTCATGCAATTACAAAGAATGTTGTGATGAAGCTAGATTACATAGGAGATTATCATTGTCGTAGAAAAAAATCATTTTTTATATAGGTTTGTTAATATTTGATCCATTAAAATCTAAATTTATATACATAAAAAATCTTATAATATACATCTCTGAAATTATTTGTTCATAAATTTACTTAATTAAATTACAGGTGTTTGTATTAGGTTTAATTCTTCAAATTCTCACTATACTAATATTCTAGTCTATAATAGATACCTCTACCACGAACTCTATATCATGAAATAAAACCACATGGGTAGTATTGGTCACATACTTTCTTAGTATGTAGAGGCACTGTATGTAGAGGCACAGTATGAAGAGGAACTATCTGCAGCCTTAGGATAGTTCATTTATATTTACTTTGAAATGTAAAACCAAAAATTATTCCCAGTTAATCTAGTCAGCGATAAAAACTATTATTGGTCCTTCTCTAATTTAGTGAATTTTAAAATATGAGGTTTGATTCTTGATTCCTCTCTTCCATTATATGTAAATAGTTATACACAAAAAACCTTATTACACTTCATATAATCAATTCAATGTGCTATATAACTTAATATAAATACTTTTTAGTGGGAATATAAATGACATAAATTTTGGTATAATGTTTTCTCCTAGTTTTGAGGGTGTTTATATAAAAATAATATCCAAAAGACTTTGTATAATTTCACAATAATTTTCAATGATTTGAATAAAACCTATGATGCATACATGAATGTGGTAGATTATTGTAAATATGCACCAAAGTATAAGGCATGACATAGTAAAAGCCATCGTGTTATGGTTTTTTTATCTAGTGATTCATGATACAACTCTATGTTGTATATATTGGTTGGAATTGGATATAATTTGAACAAAAACCTTTATTAACGATTATTTCATTTTGTATTGGGATGTACATATCAATCTAAATATTCTTCATTCATTATTGGTATTGGATTCATGTATCATTTATAATGTACAGTTGACACACTGATCACATATATATATATAGAAGAAGTAGTTATATCTCTCTTCTTTTCCCATTATTTTCTTACTGGTGGTTTATTAGGATGAGGTCGGTTCTATATTTTTTCATCAAAGGCAATTATTTCAACATCATATTCGAGTTTTCATCTTCAAAACAACCTTACCTTGAGGTTGAGATAGGTTCCCAATTCCTAACCCTTTAATTTGAATTACATAATTGGTAGAGTATTTTAAAAACTTGTTTTCATTATTATAAAATTTGTATATTCTATGAAAATTGGTTGTGGCTCTTTTAAATGCTATTTTCACCTATTTTACATGATTTCACTAACCCCTCAACATGGACTAGTAAAAAATTTCAACCAACTCAATAGTATGAAATTAATTTTATTTCACTTTAGAGATGATAGTATCCCCATTTTGAGAAAAAGTAGGGTCACTATACCCAAGGGAGTCATACATGATTTCTGAAAAAATGATTCAGAGACATGTCAATGGAATAGTAATTTATAGAATTGTTTACAAATTCAGTACTAATTTAAAATTTATAATATTTATTGATTTAGATTGGATACATGATTATACTGATATAATGTCTACATTATGTGGGGATTTTTTCATTGGAGAGGGCTGTGTGGGATGGTACTATAAGAATCAAAACTCAATGACACTTAGTATAAATGAGACAGAGTATGTTGAATCCAATCATACATGTAAAAAAATTTGGGATGGTTATCCACTTTAGATATTTGATAGTTCATATTGATAGGCCATTGATGATTTTGTGTGGAAATAAAAGTGTGATAAATATTTCCAAAAACCCTTAGAAACATTTTAGATAAAAACCCATAAATATTGGGTATTATTTTATTAAATAAAAAATGGAAAATTTATATATCAATATTGAATATATATCTGCATAAAATCAGATTGAAAATACCTTCATAAAGTATATACCAAGAGAGAGGTTCTTTGATTTGAGTCTGAAACTCTTTGTTAAACCCTCTCCTCTTAGATGAATAAGTTTAACAATGTACCCCCAATGGGTTATTTCATTTTATTTACAAAAGTGAGGTTAATGATACAAATATTGATCATAAAAGGTGTAGGGGATGGGGGGGACTAGTGTAGGGGGGGGGGGGTAGGGTGACTGGTGCAGGGGGATGGGTGGGATGGTGTAGGGGGTTTGGGGGGGACTAGTGCAGGGGAGCTAGGTAGACTCGTTCAAAGGGGGTGGGTGCAGGGGTCTGGTGCATGGGGGCTAGGAGGACTACTGGTAGGGGCAGAAGGGGGTATGGTTCAGGTGTTGGCGGGGCTGGTGTAGGTGCAGGAGGGGCTGGGGGCTGGTGCAGGGGGATAGGGGTGACTGGTGTTAGGGGTTGGGGAAGGATGATGTAGGCAGGGGTGAGGCTAGTGAAGGTGGGGGAGGTCTGTTTGTGGGGTGTTGGTGTTCTGAAGGGGGGAGAGGGTGGTGTAGGGAGGGGTGGGGGTGCAGGGGTGAGGGGTGTAGGGTGGGGTGGGGGTGGTTATGGTCTAAGTTGGGGTGTTGGGGGGTGCTGGTGTTGTTTAGGGGGTGTTTATATCCTATGACTCTAAAACAACAGTTTTATAAAAGTAGGTCATGGCTATATCAATATTTACAAATTTCTATAAGGGGGGGAATACCTTCAACCATAGAAGATGTAATTTAACTATATCTATCTGTTATTGGTGTATATAAAAATATCTTCAATTCATAACATTGTGATTAATATGAACCATAAAAAGGATGGTGGTGCTAGGGGTAAATTAAATAGTCACCCAACACTAACTACTCATAAACCTTCATCTTCTCAATTGATACCACCTCTAGAATGGCTACTATGTCAATGATAATAAGTTCCTTCTTCAAATATTTCTTTATTCATAAAGTCATTTCCAGGGATCCATTATAACTATCCTTAGGATTCATTATTCTGTCCCAAAATAGAGTGTTTAATTGCCCAAAATCTCTTAACTTCCAATACTCGGTTGAGGCCTCTTAGTAGATGGGAATGAATTAGGGAATATCACCATCCAAAATTTCTTCCCTATAATATCTTATTAAACCACCAATCTAGAACAAAACCATTATGAATCATGTCTATGGAGTACCTCTTGTGGTTTTTGATCCTCAATTTATACTTAGATATGATTGTGTTGCCCTATAAAGGGTCCAGTATCACCAAAACTAGAATCATTCACAACATATCCAACACCCTAAAAAGGGATCAAGCTTCCACCCTAGTAGAGTTCTCACAACATGATATTGGGAAAAGAAAACATCTACTAAAAACTGACTACCTCCCAAATACTAAACTCCTTAGGGAATTTTGGTGTGATCAATCTCTATTGTGACGTGACATATCTAACCTAAACACCTAAGGGGAATTGAATTTTCTTGTCCAACTATACCACAGCATGGCCACGAGTCAATGCAATCACCTCCCCATTGTGACATGATTGTCTCTTTAGCACGAAAACTTCTTCAAAACTTCACCATTCAACTCCAATCTTCTTTAAATCTCTTCCAAACATCCAAATGGTCTTCACCTATTTGAAATTATCAAATTCAACTTGAGTTTGAATATGATTCATATATTGACTAATGAATTGAAAAAAAAATCCAATACCAAATTCATAAATCATACCCACTTGACTATAAACCTACTATCTCCCCCTAAGACATAAATAACTTAAAAGAAACCTTCAACATCAATCAATTTTCTGGTCACAACATATCTTCAACATCCTTCACAAGTAAGTCTTAACCAGCCACTCTTTCAATCATGTGACAAGAACTCATCGCTACTAACTAAATGAAAAAGAACATTTTCCACTGGTTGAGGCATTGGGTCTAGTATACCTGGATAAACTCTTGTCTTAATTCACACTTTTATTACTTATATAAAACAATCCTGAAACTTCTACTCTCAATGATGAAAATTCCATGTATCATTCAACAATAAACATGCTAGATGCTTTCATCCATAGAAAAATTCATTAAGAACCTATCCAATTCCAAGATAATTCATCCAACCAAATATCAATCGTAAATTACCTCACCTGAAACATTCTCTAGGGAACTCAAGAAATCTCAATAAACATTAAAAATCTTCACTAACAAGATCAATATCAGCTTCCATGCCTCAAAATTAACTTTTCAATTATAAATGAATGATTTTATTATTTTCAAATCATTTTTTGTACCCTTCCATAGTGCCCTGGGAACTTGGGTTACCATGATTCAAGTGACATATCTCTCTAAGACAACTCATCTGAATCATCAAAAACCTTATCTCCAACCTATTTCAGCATCATACATGAATTCAAGCTTCTATACATTTCAATATACATTCTCCACATTTAAATATCTATATTAATCATCCATTATAATGTACTATTAATATATTATTTCCATACTTATGATGTATTGTTGGTATAGTAAATATATCATCAGATGTACATCTAGAGAAGAAATCCAACTCAATTAGGATGAAATAGTGCATCATAATACATACATTATTATGATAATATACCAAAACTACATCATAATTAAATAAAATAGTACATGTTTAATGGACTCAATTTCAATTAAAGAATATAATAATTTTGAAAATGTTAAAATATTTCAAGGAAATCAGTTAGGATGTATTAATACTTGTTTTTGTATGTTAACAAATTACAGTGTATAAATTATTGATCTAGAGAGTGTCAACGACTACCAAATCAGTAAAGGGTGATTCAAAACATTGGAAGAAAAGGAATTTTTGAATATTTAAATAATTTCATTATGGATATATGGAGGGATTTATTTTCTTCATTATAATATAAATGAAAAATGAAGGTTAAGGCACCAAGAAAAGGTTGGGTTTGATAAAAACCTTTTTTAAGGACTATATATGAGATCCATGCATCACAATCTATCTCAAGGAATGGAAACAATAAACACATATTTATGGTAATAGTCCCTTAATTAGGTTAGGATATCACATTGGGAGGATCATTTTATCTATTTATGGCAAGTAAATGGAGGAATGGAACATACACAAAGAATCCATAGATAGATCTAACTCTCATGTGTTGTGAAATTTATATCCATACAACTAGAACTTTGACAATTTAGTTCAATGTATTACTAAAAGGATAAATCCCCCCATGTAAGGCATATCTCTTGTGCTAATCAGAATATCCAACCAGAACATGAAATCTCACATGATTAGTTCTTGGTGTGAGTTTTAAGAGTAAATTATTAGATCACCTGTATCATTTGATAGAGCATTGAAATTGTAAAATAATTTATTTTTTAAAGTCTTATATATAGGGAATATATTGATGTTTACATTCCTAAAATTTGAACTTGTTCCAAGTAGTTTAATTTCATGAAAAGTGGATGTGATTCCATGTATTTTTATTGGTAATATTAAGTTTCCTCTGGAATGTATGTTGAAGATCTTATTATGCGTGAAAATTATTTACACACCAAAACATTCAATTTATACTATAATTCCCAAATGAAACAGTATGTGTCCACTTCTCTCAAATTTATTTAATCATATTTTTTTGTGACTTATTCTTCTCCATGTCCCCTATTATTGATATAAAAAGTACATGTTCACTTCTAATCGGTTCATTACCTTAGTAGGATAGTAAATGCTCACTTTGAAAATAGTACATGTTATCTTTAGAAATAGTACTATTTAGAAGTGAACGTGAACTGATTATAAAATCAGTATACTAAAATAAAAATTTAGTATACTAACCTACTGATAAAAGTGATAACTTACTATTTCTATCAAATGAAATCTTTAAATTGTACAAGTGAACATATACAAGTTCACTTCATAAATTCTCCTATTTATAAGTGAAGAAGAGATGATTACAGAATAAGTATATGAAAACAATTTCATCTTCAGACCAAATGGTATGAACTATTTAATTTCTATCATGTTTCAATTTTATATTGTAAACACATTTTATTTACAGATTGAATGATTAGGTATGTAGGTTTATAAATTTAATGTTTATAGGTTTCTATGTTTTTTGGTTTTTATTCATGCATGTTTCCATGCTTTCTGGTTTTTTGTTTTGAAGGTATGAAAATTGATTAGAAGTATTCATTATGAAGGTTTACATGATGAATTTTTATAGGTTTCCATGTTTTATATTTTTTAGGTATGCAGACTGATTAGAGGTATGCATGTTTTTTTACGTATGCATTGTGAAAGTTTTCATATTGAATGGTTATAGGTTTCCATGTTTTCTAGTTTTTTAGGTATTCGAGATTTATGGTTTTTTAGTTGGAAGGTATGAATATAGACTATAGGTATGCATTTTGAAGGTTTCCATGTTGGTGTGTCTGCAGATTTTATGGGATTTTTTCAAGGAGTTGAATCATATAGCCATGGTTTTAAATTGTAGTTATAAATCTACTTCCACAGTGGAAACCATGGATGCAACCATAGAGCCACAGTTTAGAACCAGGGCTATATCTATGAATCATTTTTCTATAGACACAGTTTAAAACAATGGCTATATATCTAGTTCCATGGTTCCAAACCATGGATAAAGACCTATAGCCATGGTTTGAACCATGGATATTACCTATATCCATGGTTTGAACCATGGATATTACCTATATCCATGGTTTTAGGACATATAGCCATGGTTTATAGCCATGGTTTTAGGACCTATAGCCATGGTCTATAACTATGGATATAGCTTGAATTTATAGTATTGGTTGTTTTATATATTATAGAGGATTGATGTTGTGGAATATAGGATCTCTCATCTACAGTGTTTAGGTTCCATGCATGATGTTTTTCATGTGTCACGCCTTTAGTGGTGTCACCCTGATCCTTCTCATGTGATCGACACTCATGATATAAATCTCAATACTAATTCATATTTTATGGAATGTTCATATCTAATAGTGAATTAGAGTGAAAATACATTTTATGGGAAGATGATTCCTCATGTATGAGTGTTTTGGTAGAATACATGATCTAGGAGGAGTTGTGGGAACATGATTCTAATATGCAGGCCTAATGACTGGAGTTATATTTTCATGATGTTTGGTGATTCTTGTGATGGCATCTCAAGGATAATCTATTATATAGTCGGGAGATTTTAACACCTCTTCCCCTCTTTTAGGTGCATTTATATATAAATTTTTCTAGACCTCTTTTAATATCCTTACCTTTGTATTCTTGCTGAAATAGGAAGGGATTTGGGATGGTTCAAGGGAACAGGCCATGAAATTTCAGAAATATCCTAATCTTATATCTACAATGAAATTGTAGGGAACACCGAATAGCTAGTGTTGAACCCCTGGCCAACTGATGCCCAAAATAGATTCTTCTAGCTCTGATGGTATCATCAATAAATTGGTCGGCCAAAAAACTCGCTGGTGATATTCCAACAGGTAGCCCATGGGCTTCTACATTGGACTTTAAGTAGGTTCAATATTTTAATTTCACATAAACCCCCTTTTTATTTCTCCTTCCTCTCCCCTAAAACCCACACGACTCTTATGGACAAAATGGTATCTTCTTAGAGATCTTGGACTCCTCTCACTGTGAATTATTTAGAATTCGAAGTTTCATTGGTTATTATTGGTTCATAGTGGTAACATTAACCTCACATATTTCTTAAATAATTATATCTATTCGATTATTCTTTTCAAAACCATAATTTGGAGAATTTAGGTATAATTTCTCATAATCAATCCCTATAGCCTAATTCGATCAGGAATTTTTTGGTAATTGAGACTTGTTTTGCTTGGGGTAAATGGTATAGAGCTATACCTTGAGGTGTTGATGATTTTCCATGTGTATATGATGTGTCATCACATTGATATAAGGAATTATTTCCCTTTTTTAATTAATAATGGGATTGAAACACTAAAATAAAAGTGTTAGACCTTCCAACAAGCCACGAGTGGTTTGTTTCTATCTAAATACTGAGACTTTGGTAACTGTGTAAGGTTCACCAACCTTAAAAAATAAAATGGATTAAAGTGGACTCTTTAGAAGTGTTATGGACACAATTAAGGAGTAATGGGTTTCCAAAGATGTCTAGGTTGTATCCTCGATTTGAATGAATTAAATTAAAATATGTATTAATGACCACTGGTCAAATGTTTAGTTGTTTAATTCTCAATCAATGGATAATTAGTTGATGAGATAGTGAACTCATGATTATGAAATTAATATTATAATTAATCACTATAATAGAAAATACCTTTATAAGCACTACAATTTTTCTTAATTATTTCTAAAAGGTGTTTAGATGATAAGATCCCTTAAAAGGGTGTGGCCTTTACTAGTGCTAATAAAAGAACTAATAAATTACCCCTTTATTAGTGATAAAATAAACCAGTGATAATGGCTTCCTTTATCAGTGTTTTATTTTTATACAGATAAAGGTTACCTTTATCAATGCAACATTTTAGCACTAATGAAGAGGGTAATGATTTTTTTAGTACTCATGAAGGTGTCCTTTATCGGTTATTTTCTTAGAAATGATAAAGGTCATAGAAAATACTGAAACATTACATCCTAAAAACATCACTTTCCAAAAACAATATTATAAAGAATAACCAAATTGGAATTCAAATATTACAGAAAATCATACTGGAAAACAAATATTACATATCATTTTCATTTTAATTCAAAATTTATATTAAAAAATTTCATTCAAAATATTTACATTGATTTGTAATTAAAATTAATCAAAAAAAATTACAATCCAATATAAAAAAACAAAACTCTTATAGAGTACATATGTAAATTATCAACCTTTGTACAAAAGTGTGTCCCTGCAAAGAAACCCAATTTTTATTTTGGTGACAACACATAAAAAATAAACAAAAATTATAATTTCAACGATATATAATTCACATATGATCTATTATATTGTTAATTACTAAATATATTAATGATATTATTAGTTATTAATTATCATAATAACTAAAAAATTATTCATAATTATATCATTAATTATTAATATTTTATATACATTACTAATTACTAATTATTGTATTAATTGTGGTATTATTTATTAACTGTACAAATTAATTATTTTCATCATTAATTATTTATATAATTAATTACATTAATTATATTAGTAGTTAATGTGTCTTTCACATCATATGTGAATGCGGTCCATGTATTCTACCAAGGGTCTCCATTCAAACTTATATTGAAAACACGCACTTTGATTCATATATGCCACATCATGTGTCAAATTTACATGTGTTACAGTCCTACACATAATAAATGAATTATTTATATTTTTATTGAAGATTACAAATAATTAGAGCTTTATTTATTAGTTTTGGATATGTGATGCATGTTTTAGACTAAAATGGAACATTTATATTAAAAAGAAACACTATGAGTCATATTGGATGCATTATGTGTCGAATTAATGTGAGGTAAATTCCTAAAAATGAAAGATAAATTATGGATCATTATCATTATGAACTAATACAATCCAAACTCATTTTCTGGGTATTTCTTATATGACACGTCTTTTAAACTCAAATGACACTTTTATATTGAAAATAGATATATTGAGTCATATCAGTCACATTTTGTGTCAGATTAATGTGAAAACTATTACTACACATCAAAAATAATTTTTGTGTCATTTTCCTAAAGTATGAATACAATCCAAAATTTTTTACTCATTTTTTATACTGTGACATACGTTTTAGGGTAAGATGACACTTTTAATAAGAAAATACAGGCTTTCATTGATACTAACAACATCTTGTGTTATATTGATGTATTGTGGATTATTACATGTTACAAATAAATTATATATCATTTTCTTATTATATCAAGATAATTGGATATCATTTCCTTACATTTGTCTATGTGATGCATGTTTTAGATTAAAATGACACATTTAATGTGAAAAGATGAACTTTGAGTCATGCTGGAAAAAAATGTGTCAGATTTATGTGAATTAAATCCCTAAAAATTAAAAATGAATTATGGATAATTTTCCTAAATTATCATAAGAATATGAGCTTGTTTTCTTGGTTTTTGGAAATGTGGATCATGTTTTTGACTAAAATGGTATATTTTATTGTGAACGTGCACTTGGAGTTCTAATGTGCACATTGTGTGTTTGATTGAAGTGTGGTGAATTCCCACATTTCAAAAACTAATTATATGAAATTATTATTGTATCAATATAATATGATCCAATTTGGTCAGTTTTTTCTTTGTGATGCATCTTTTAGAGTAAAATGACACTTTATAAAGGGAAAACATACCTTTTATTTTTACTAGCCACATTGTGTGTTGGATGGATGTGTGGTTTAGTCCTAAAATTTAAAAGAAATTATGGATTGTTTTCATAATTTTTAAAAACAATAAAAGATATTTTTATCAATTTTGACAATGTGATGTTCACTTTAAACTAAAATGACACTTTTATATTGAAAACATGAAATTTCAGCCATATTGATCACATAATGCATCATATTAACATGAAGCCAATTCATATTTTCCAAAAATTAATTATGAATCATTTTCCAAAATATTCAAGACAATCCAATCTCATCTACTCAATTTGGAAAATGTGTTGTGTGTTTTAGAGTAAAATTATACTTTTAATGTGAAAGTGTTCACTTTGAGTCATACCAACCACATCATGTTTTAGATTGATTTTTAGTCAATTCCTATAATCCAAAAATGAATTATGGGTCATTTTACTAAAGTATAAAGATATTACAATATTTTTTTCCTAGTTTTGGATATGTGAATCACGTTTTAGACTAAAATGACATTTTTATTGTAAATAAGAACTTTAAGTTCATCATAGCAGGTTGTGTGTTGGATTGAAATTTTTTTAATTCATACATGTATATAATGAATTATCGATCATTTTCATAAATTCTTAAGAAAATCATAGTGACTTTTCTCAGTTTTGGATATGTGACATGTGATTTAGAGTAAAATGACACATTTTTATTGAAAAACACACACTTTGAGACATATCAACCACATTGTGTGTCAGATTGACGTATAGTTAATTCCTACACATAAAAATTAATTACAGATTTCTTTTCTAATGTTTGAAAATAATATAATCTTTTTTTCTAAGTTTTTTCAATGGTAGGTGTTTTAAACTAAAATGATTCTTTTATATTGAAAACATTCACTATAAGTCATACCAACCACAATGTATGTCAGATTGAAATTTTTTAGATTTCTAGACAAGAAAAATGAATTTTGTATCATTTTACTAAATATTTAATATATTCTAAGTTTTTTACTCAATTTTTTCTAGGTGATGAATGGTTAAGATTAAAATTTCACTTTCAATGTGCAAACACACACTTTGAGTCATACCAACTATATCGTGTGTTTATTGACATGAAGATAATTCATAAACATAAAAATTCAATTATGGATCAATTTACCAAAGTATCAAGTCAATCCATGATATTTTTCTTGGTTTTGTCAATGTGAATTGTGTTATAGACTAAAATGAACTTTTTTATTATTAACACACACTTGGAGTCCTACTACAAACATCATGTGTTGGATTGAACGGAGGTCGATTCCTAAACATAAAAAATGGATTATGGAATTTTTTTTACTATTTTATTAAGTCAATCAAAGATCAATTTCAAGATTATGGAAATGTGATGCATGTTTTAGAGTAAAATGACACTTTTATTAGAAAACTCTCGCTTTGAGTCATACCGGACACATAGTGTGTCGAATTAGCATGAAGTCAATTACAACATTTCAAAATTAAATTATGAATAATTTTACTAATTTTTTAAACAATCCAATATTTTTTTATCAATTATGACAATGTGATTCCATTTTTAATCAAAATGACACTTTTATATTGAAAACAAACATATTGAGTCATATCGAACACATCATGTATCAGATTGATCTACAATAAATTCTTACTAACAAATAATAAAGTATTTATCCTTCAACAATAGATTCAAGATAATATAAACTCATTTATTAGGTTTTTGGATATGTGAATCATGTTTTAGAGTAAAATTACAATTTTAATGTGAAAACACTTACTTGTAGTCAAATAAAACACATCGTGTGTTGGATTGATGTGTGGTTAATCTATACACATAAAAAATAAATTATATATAATTATACTAATTTTTAAAGATAATATTATAATTTTTATCATTTTTGGATATGTGAATCACATTTTAGACTAAAATTAAATTTATTTATTGTAAACATGAACTTGGAGTCTTTCTAGTAACATCATGTATCTGATTAAAAGATCGTCGATTTTTATATATCAAAAAAATGTGGATTTATTTTTTAAAGTATCAGGATAATATTATCTATATTTCTCAATTTAGGATATGTTAAGAGTGGTTTAGAGTAAAATGACATTTTTTACTGCAAAAACATGCACTTTTAGTCGAACTAGTCACATTGTGGGTCGAAATGACACACATTTAATTCATACATGTTGAAAATAAATTATGGATTGTTTTCATAATGTATAAAGACCATTTTTAGAAAGACATCAAAATACAAAAAGAAAAAAATTAAAATGATGAGACTTGTAGCATGGAAGTTTATTCCCCAAATAAGGGTCACTAATATCAAAGGGCTTGGATAAAATTAGAGTAGGATACCTTTGAAAATCCTTTTGTTTTGGGTAAGGGTTCATTTTTTTATAAATATTAATCTATATTAACCTAAAATTATTAGATATTTTGGAACACCATATTAAATACTATACTAAAAACAAAGAAATAAAAGGCACATTTCTACTTAAAATGATGAAAATCAACCCTAAGGGACACACCAATTCATTACCAGGGGTAAATAAAAATCAGGATCATTAGGTTCATGGACATACCCCACCCCCTTATAGTTCTAAACTAAACACTAATGGATTGTGTAGTATGGGTTTCATGATGGGATGATGTGAGGTATGGTATCTTTCGGGGCTTTCATTTTTGCATTTACAGAGTATTTTGGGAATTGGAATTCCCTCTAAGAAAAGGCATTGGTGATTAACACACAAATACTCTTATGCAGGAAGAAAAATATCATTATGGTTGAGGTTGAAATGGATTCTATAACATTTTAAAATTCTCTACATGGTTTAGGTACCATCCCTTGGTCAATTTCTTATATTATTAGAATGTTTTGGGGTCATATTAATAACTAGATAATTATCCTCCACACCTATAGAGAGGGTAAAAAAGTTAAATACATCCTTGATTGAATATAAGGAAAACTATTAAGGATATATTTCATTACTAGCATGATATATCTACCAAACTAGGGGGTGAAACATTTTAAATAAGATTCTCCTAGGATGTATTATTTTAGGCCTCCCTAATTTTTTAGTTGTCTTTGTTATGTGTTTTCATGTAGTCTCTTTATTGTTTTGTAGACCTATAATTTTATGACAATAAAAATAATGATGATGATGATGGGTATAAGGATACTTGAACCGTTTCCCTCTCACCATTATCTCAGCTGAAACCTCTATTATACTTCTTGAGAAATATCTCAAATATTTCTTTCTATTAAAGGTCATCACCTAAAGGTTTTTTAGTTTCTAGAAACTCATCCAAACTCCCTAAGGAATGAAATTAGTGAATAGTTTAAAAGAAATTCATGGTCAATTATGGAATGAAAATATACCCTTTAGAATTAGTTAAAATATATATTAAAAATATTAATAATTAATTAATCATATGAGATATATTTTTAGTAAAATTTTATGAAAGTTTGAATTGAAGGTCGACTGTACTCATAAAAGAAGCGGGTGAATTTTAATGTTCAACATATTTTGAAATGATTCCCCATCTGTTTCTGGCCTATTATCAAGATTATTTTATTTTTATACCAGAGCTTCCTTGCATAATAGTCATGGTTATATCCCCTGATAAGAAAACAAATTAAATTGTTTCACTAGTGTTCTTACTGAGAGAGGTTCACAATTAGTTTAACATTATGTCCTACTAAATTTTAAATACACAAAATCAAAAAAATCATAATATTTTCATCAGGGAGATAAACCAAAAGTTGGGAAGGATCATCGAATTTGTCTCCTTGCTCAATAGGGGAAGAAAATATATGGTGGGGGTCAAATTCTTTTGGAATGATAGGAGGATAAAATTTAAAAAAAATTGATGGAAATAAAAAACGTTGGGTTATAATAAAAATATAACCAAAATATTTATAATAAAATATGAATTTATTTTATAAAAAATATTATCTATGAATTTAGATACTAATGATTCATATCAAAAATGTAATTTTCATCCATAGTTAGTAATTGATGACAATCATAATTGGTAATCACCTCAACTTGATATCAAAAAACATTTTGAAGTCTTGTACTTTAACCACTCATCTCTAAACAAATATATTTCTTATTTTGAGTACATATACTATTGGTAGTCATGGTAGAATTGAAAAAATAATAATAACCAAACAATTAAGAAATATTTTAAATTAAATTGTAATTATATTAAAAAATACATGATTAGGAATGCTAGTTTGTAGGTGGTATATAACATATTTCATAAATTTACAAATGTAATATGAAAAAAAAAATTCATTATTTTTTTCTGACATTGTTGGAATAATGACCAAAATATATAAATTTTTATGAAATGTGTTTTTGTAGGTAAATAATACTATATAAACCTCAATCTGTCTACATTTGAAAACTCTATAAGCTTCTTGTGTTTAGTCACCAACCTCATACCTTGATTTAGATAATATTTATATATTTCTCTATCATAAAAAAATATAATTAAAAAAACTAAAAAGTAAAATTTGATGTGTATCTATAAATTGAATATTTTAGTCAATTTCAAATACACAATGGAAATCAAGTGTCTTAGATTTATTGAGAATCCATGATTTGTATCCAAAAATGAACATTCAGGGAGTCTATACCGATTGTGATGAGAATAAAGTTCTTCCAAAAACAAAATGAAATAAGTAATGAAGAAAATTAAAATGTATTTTATATTATTAGATTGTAGACTTTTACACTAGTATTGAAGGAATCAAAACGACTCTATTTTTTTCAAACTCCATGATTAGTTCATTTTTTTATCAATTTTTCCCATATTTAAATTAAATTCTACCATATAAATGTTAACGGGGTTAATGAATCCCAAATTTTCTTCCTAGGATTTTCCCTTTATATAGTAGTAATATATATATATATATACCTATAAGAAATATGAATAGTAATTAACTTTAATGAACATAGTAAATTAATTTTTGGATAAATGGACTATGAAAATGTACCTAATGTATTCATTCTATAACTGAGACTCCGAGCCATTCAAACTTTATAATTTTATTTATATCTCTAGACTAATAATGTCTATAAAATCATCTCCAAATATTTTTTCAACATATTCAATACAGGACACATTTCCATCTTTAAATGTTGTATCTTCATAAACATGAAATGATAATATATTAGAAGTGGAATTGGTGGTGTGAATGTACTCTCAAAAGTTACTTTTTCTTTTTTCGATGATCTACTAGATTTTCTTGATTTTACCTTCCATTTCCCCTTTATTTTGTCTATATATAATATCATACCTCATTTCATACCATTTTTCAACAACTATTAAGGGTTTTTTATTTAAAAAAAATTATAAAGGAAAACCCTCATTATCTATATGTATATTATAACATTATATGACTATAATATGAAATTCCCAATAGCATTATCAGTAGTGGTGACATCTCGGTCATCAAAAGGAATAGAAAACTCAATGGTTAGCGTATAATATGATTTAATCCCCACTCTCACGTGATCTTTTGAGATTTTTTTATATGTATCATGTATCCTTTTATATTTTATAATATACCCCTCACAAAAAGGATATGGGTGGGTGCTAGTTGATGTAAATCACATATAATTTTAGCATGAAAATTTATTGTGATATAAAGTTTTTTGTAGTTGTTTGGATTACATTTAACAGAATGATTTAGTAAAAAATTGATTACCTCTGGTAAGATAGGAGGCTAATGGTAATGGATAAAATTAAATCTATTTGGATCATGTGGCTCTTAATATATTGATCATTGATCTATTATTGGTTCTCTTTGACCAATTCACTTACACTGGTCCACCAAACCAGATTGGATAATAATATATTTTAAATCATTTATTTGTGTCTATATTACTTTCATCATATCCTATATATCTCCTTGTAATATTGCCTTCTCAAAATATACTCGAGTTGAAACTCCAAACCCTGCACCTCTAACATATCAAAATTGTTTTTGCTACATCAAATCCATTGAAATTGGTCATTATTTAGGTAAATTCGAGGATTATTCTTATTCCTAAACCACATAAAATGAATACAAACATAAAGAGATATTTTTATATAATACTATTATAAAGAAAAAAAATTACAATTATTTCCTACTTACACATGATTCCCATAATTATTGTGTTTTTCATCTAATATTTTTCATTATTTATTTACAAAATCCACCTTCTATAGCACAAGATGTTGGATAGATTTGGATTTTAGGAATGATTCATCAATTAGAAAATAAAAAAGGAACATATATTGTTTTATATCACATAAAAAATTTACTATATATTTAAAATACATACTATTTTATTTTCATGTGTAGCATACCCCATACTTGTTATATGTTAAGGATATATAGTTTTGGATGCATGCTTCTTATTTTCTTATCTCTTTTAATATTTTACTAATTAACATTTTTGATTCAAAGTGGATAAAATAAATAATTTCAAATACAATATTATTGGTTCCAATTCACCAGAAATTATTCCTCTTCATGGAGACTAATGAAATATTTCCATTTTTTTATAATGTGTGCATACATATCTAGTGGGGGTTTAATTTCCCCATATCTCCCCTGATATTAAAATTTTTCAGAAGTGTTAGAAAGGATCTACAAACTTTTCCAAAAAACATTAAAACAAATTTATTTTGATAATAATCTAAAATAATTGAATTATTTAATGGATAATGAAAATTATATCAATATTTTATTATATATATTTTTAGTAAAATATAGAAATTATATCAAAACATTCCCTTAATATCATTATAAGTGGTTTTCTTCAACACAGGAATGACATTATTCCATATATCCATATTAATTGGAACATGTATTCAAGTTGTGACCCTAATGTAACTAATGAACATAAACCTGTTGGAACGATATTTCTTCCATTTTGATTCCTTAAAACCTCAAATTTTATACATTTTTTTATTTCCTTGATCACTTTAGTTAACATAGTGCTTCTACACTACCATTGTATTTTTCCATCAACAAGTTCTTGATCCCCAAACAATTCCTCAGTTTTAGCATCAATGTTGTATTATTACTTATCATTGGTAACATAAATGTGTGGATAAGTCATTATATATATGATATTTAAAACGTTTAATTTATATTACATAAATATATTATAAAACACATTATATTATGAGGAAAAGAAAATTATATTAAAAACACTTTATCGTATCCATCGAACTCATTTTTTTCTTTAAAGGTTAAATGTATATGGATCCTATATCAAGTCTCCAAATCCCCTCCCTGTAGTCCCCAATAACTTACAAGGAAAAATAAAAAATGGGACCAGTGTGAAAGTATTTTGATCTCACATTGAAAGGGCCATCCTCAATTGAATTTTTATCTGACCCTATTGTTGTTTTAGTCACCAAAAGAAATATTGGCCAATTCTTATTTTATGGATTTGGGACATAAAATAATTATAATACTTGTGATTACATTTTTAATGTATCACATTTATACCCTTACACACTATAATTCAATATCATGAAGCCCGTTTTATCTACTTTAATTTCACTCCCTCTGTCAATCCATTTGCAACGAAAACCTTCCACTTGAAATGCTGTAAAATATACCTCATATTTTTGTTTGATGATTCCAAATTATGACATATTTTCATAAGTTTTATTTCAATCCTTGTAAATGGATACATTCATTTCTTCCCACATAAGTGTAACTTCACTATTTTTCATTGTACTGTGTTCATCTTGTTTTATTATATATAATGTATAACCATTAATTACATAACTATTATGAGATAATAAATTTAAATTTTCTCCTATGGCTGGCCATCGAAGTCATTAGGAAATTAAATTCATATGTTTAAATAACTATTTATAAATATAATCATATAAGTATCCAATAAATTATTTATTATGAGCTTTTAATATCCATATTTCATCCCTGGATGGATTCAAATGTCTAAGGATTACTCTCTGGGCATCAACATATGGAAAAACTTCGATACTATTATATAAAATGTAAAGGTGGTATGTTCCTACTCTATAATGGTAATTATAAAAAGATATCTTCTATAAATACGTTCTCTTATGAGGAATTTTCTATGATAATATTTTGGGAGACCAAAACTATCAACATACGATAGATAATCATTATATAATTTAATAGCTTCTTAAAAAATATATCACTCTACAATGAAACCTTCTAGCTAGCATTGATTCTTGATATTCCCTTTCGAAATCTTCATATGACATTTAGTGGGGTATATACATTTGTAATTTATAGGACCACATAGTTGAATTTCTCGAACCAAGTGAACAATTAGATGAACCATTATATCAAAGAATGATGGTGGGAAGAACATCAGTAATTCACATAATATGAATTTATTTTCCTTTTTCATTATTAGAAACGTCATTTATTCTATAAATTTTATGAATATGTCTTTGAAAAAGAATCAATGACTTGTTAATGTATTCCATACGCTTATGGAAAGAATGCAACATATTTCTACATGCATTAAATCTTGCATTAAACATGATAGTAAAGTGATTTTAGAAAATATAACTTCAAATTAGTCATTTAATTGACATCCTTGATATTTTATGAATACCTATATAAATATTTCACACCATTAAAGAATTTATAAAATTAAAATTTTTATTCTCTGGATAGAGTGTAGGCTACTTGAGGAAGAAAAGTCTGTTTTATACCCTTCACTAATGCCAACTCTTCCCTTATACCCATGTCAATCATGTTCATCCTAACATTAACTCCATACAAAGTACATTTAGTTTTGTTCCAATAACATTATCTAATACGTTTTTTATATGTTCATGACATCAAGAAAATTTTTATATAAAAAACAATTTCAGTACAATAACTCAAAAAAATGATATTTTTCTAACATGGTTTCATAAGGTTTTTCAAAAAATATTTACCCAAAATAGTGTAAATATATTTTATATTCTTAAATAGTTGATCCCTTTTTAGTGGTTATGGATTTTTACCTTGTTATGTATTTTCATGGAACTATGCCATCTCAGATCCGTATTTATGTCATCAGGATAAAAAAAATCAATATCATGGAAACATATTCTGCAAGGAATGTTTCGACATCACTATACAATAAATTAATTTATTGTACCATTCTATATGGGTCTCAATGTGAACACTTCACTTGTATGAGCATCATACAATGTAACACATGTACCCCACATAAATTTTAGATCTTTGATGAATGAAATGAAATAGACATCAACATCATTGTCAGGTTTTTTTATCCAAATATAACCATAGAAAAAAATGAATTTGTGCTTCATGAATAAACATGGTGGAAAGTTATAATTTTCTAATATAATTAGAAATGTACTGTGAGTGAAAATTTATAAACCAAAATTATTTATTTTATCTATAGATAACGCAATACAGAGGATTCTCATCTCATTTCTAAATTCATGATAATTATAATCAATTTTCTTTCACTAAGGAGAGTTTGATGGGTGACATAATTCCCCATCTTAAATTCTTGTATTTTCATTCCTTGTCAATTATAGAGTGGTTTCCTAACACTGATATAGTCTTATAAAGCGTTGAATGAAATTAAAGTACCAAGAAACATTTGAATGAATTAATTACTCTTTTTAAAATTGATCCACACCACACATAGGGAATTTTTTGAGTGATTCATAGTATTTGTGAAGTAATACACAATCATTTGGATAGGAATGTATTTCTTAAAGATCATACCAATTGAATGTATCATTCATTTAGCATCATAAGTTCAGTAAGGAGCTCATTTTATTTGGGAAGCATATCATGCAGGAGACCATATAGTTCTATAAATATGGTGTTACTTCATCCCCTATCATCCATCAAATTATAAAACATTAATACATCTAATAATGTTGTATATTTAGAAAAACTTGTGTACAAAGGTATCTCTGAGTAGATTTTTAACTTCTCAAACAAACTTGGAAAATCATGAAGTTCGTATTTAATTTACATTATAATTTCTTCGATAAGATCCCCATCATAATTTACACTAGTACTCAAATTAAATGATCCATAAATTATATTATCATCCCAAAAAAATTGTAAATTCAGTGTTTCTCTATTTTTAGTCTAATATTTATATCTTTGATCTATTCCCAAAAAAATAAAATGTTCATCCAACTCTTCTGGATGAATTTATCATGATTAAAAACAACATAATCAAAGGTGAAATTTATATATACTTCAAATAAAATTAATTATTTTCTGAAGAAAAAAATTCATTCTCACTTTGGACATTCAATCAACCAACTAAAAGAAAAGTTGTAATGCTAAAAAGGAGTGAATTATCTTTGTGTCTATGTCTACATAAACCTATGGTGATCTAAATTTGGTAGATCTTAAATGAAATATTAAACTATATTTTATGTACTCTAATATTATTTGTTTTTTAATTTTTACATTTAGTTGAACAATTATGTTTGTTTTGTTCTTTCCTCCAAAACAATTTAATTGATGTTTTCTATTCTATCCATTTTTAATGTGTTTGGTTGAAATTTTATTGCATATTGAATGTTATTTATAAAGTATTTAAACTTATTAACACTGAATTGAGGTTGTGGGCATAGTTAGTATTCCATTGAAACCATCTTATCGGTTATCATTGATCACTTAATCAATTATACTAAAAGAAAAATAATTTTTATTGTGATTATAGTAAAGAATATCTTCACTTTTAAGCATATTAGTTCTTAGTTCATAATTATGGATTAAGTTAAGAAAATAAATTATTAAAAGAAATATTTTGGATAACTGATAAGATGAATCTCATAGATTGAATGTGTTTTAATTCATTGCTCTGAATCTACATCTTACTTTCCTCAAGTGACAAATTATTCCCATATCAAACCTCAATAACTCATTCAATTGTATTTGATTCTTCAAAACCTAATCTTTTAGCACAAATTTTCTAATAAAAATCACCATTGTGTATTATATCATAATTTTTTCAATAAATCTAATTTTATTTCTTTTGAATTAGTTAATCTTTTAGGTGACAAAGAACTCAATTAGAAACCTCCTTGAGACACAAATTCGGACAACTACATTGAATTATTAAGTAGAAAAATATTTTGATTGGGAATTAGTGATAAAACTCCCACTATAAAATTGGAATCATTGTCCATCAGTATCTAAGAAGTTAACTATTTTTCATATTTTGAATCAAATATTTTTTTAATACATCTTATTAACTTCATTTTTTTATTGAAACCCGTTTATTTTGTATCTAAAAACACATTCCAATACACCCACACACATATTCAGAGTAGTTTGACCCTGAACTTAATCATAATTTTCACAATAGAGTCAAATATATATGGGAGAGAGATTTTCAAATTTTTTAGAATAGTCTTCTGTAGCAGTACTGTAGCAGTACTGTAGCAGTTACTATAGTAGTTACAGTTCGGTACTGTAGCAGCCGGAACTATTCACTCGATTTGGGCCTTCGGGCCACCAGTTTGGGCCTATGGGTCTCCAGGGCCTTCGGGTCATCAAAGGCCTTTGGGCCACAGGGACATCGGGTCACATAGACCATGGAGTAGCCCAGTTCACACAGAACAGGCCCTAGAAGAGGATTAGAGGAACAGGAGTAGTAGCCACCAGATGTAGAGCTAACCGGATTAAAAAAATGAGAGGGTATGGCAGCTGTCATCAGGACCAGGCACTGTGCAGCTTTGTATGGGGAAATGCTAGTCGATCAGCAATGCAATGTGGGAAGCTAGGATATCAATGACACAGAAAGCTGGGGAGGGGCAGTTCAAGTGGGTTGGGCCTACGGGTCATGTATTGGGCATGATATGCCTCTGGGCCTTCGGGTCATGTATTTCGGGTTTTACGGGCCTTGTGCCTTGGGCCTACGGGTCATGTACGGGTTCCCCTTTAACCCTTAAAAGGGGGATTATCCGTAATAAAATAAAAAAGAAGGCCTTCGGGCCATTCAGGCAAAACCCCTTGGAAGTCATAGTAAAATAAAGAAACATGATGTAATTAGCTATATCAAACCTATGTAATCAAAAACCTGATGGTCTCGGACATTTCTTCAAGGTAAAGACAATACGGTGCCATTAGGTCAAGGGAAATCGGGGTGGTATGGTACAAGGGAAAATAAGAACTAAAAATTGTAAAACAATGCAATATCGACTAAAAAGAAGTATAAAGAATCACATACCATTGATTTTGAGAGGGTTGTATTGTTGGAGAGGATCGATGAGGTGTAGTGGAAAAGGAAGAGTTCTATGAGAGCCAGAACAGCGCATGAGAGTGGGGTTCTATTAGGGTAGATTTTATAAGATCGATAACGGTTTTATCATCTCTTTCCAAAAATTTCTCATAAAACCTTATTTTATCGGTGCCTTTTAAATCATCGATAAAATCTATTTAAAATAAATTAAAATAATATTAAGTAAATATATATCCAAAATGAATAAATTATATAAAAATTAAAAAAAATATTGTGTATTACTATTGAATAAATAATCTTAAATTCATGAATTTTATAAATGAGTGAAATTTAATAACTTAAAATGAACAGTCTTTAAAAATATTAAAAAAATTGAATATGTTTTAATAAATATATAAATCAATAAAAAAATTAAAAATAATATATATTAAAATGAAGATAGATACATATTAAATATGTATATTTGAACCATGTTGAACACATTAAATGTTAATGAATATATATGTATAAATAAATATTAAAAATAAATAAATTAAAAAAATAGATGAATAAATATTAAAAATGAATAAATTATTAGAAAGTAAAAAATAATTGACATTATTAGAGAATTAATAATATTAAATAATATAAAATTAATGAATTTTAAAACAGAGTGAAATTTACTAATTAAAAAATCAATAGATTGCAAATAAATTGATAGAATTAATGAGTGTTATTAATTATATAAATTATTAAAAATTTATAAATGAAAATATATTAAAATGAAAATTAATACATATCAATTATATAAATTACAACAATATTAAAAACATTAAATGTCAATAAATAAATATGTAAAAATAAATATTAAAATCAGATAAAATTATAAAAATATTAAATGAAAAAAAATAAAAAATGAATACATTTAAAAACATTTTAAAAATAATATATATTTTAATGAAATAATAATATTAAAAATGAATAAAATATTAAAATAAATATTAAAAATTGAATAAATTGCATAAATATTTTGTGTGTGTGTATATTTCAATTTAAAATTATGATAATTACTTATATGTGTGTGTGAAATTAATGTATGTATATAATGTAACTTTGATATATGTTAAATTGAAAAAAAATGACATTTATATAATGTGCACTTTAGAAGTTAATTACTCAAAACTAATTAGTACACTTTTTATTTAATACCAATTTTTAATTATAAACCATTTTTACTAATTATATAACTTATTAAATGTAAATACATATTTTCTATTATATAAATCATATATTGATATATATATATAGATAGATATTTATATATCTATATATATATATCAATATGAATATATTTTTATATTGAAAATATTAAATATATTAAAGAATAATCATGTATAAAGCAATATTAAAAATGAATAAATTTCGAAAAAATTAAACAATTAAATATTAAAAATGAATAATTTTTTTAAAAAAAGTAAAAAATAATTAACATTAGTAATGAATAAATAATATTAAACAAATTAATGTCAAAATGGATCAAATTTAAATAAAAAATGAATTATTTGAGAAAATATTAAAAAATTAAATAACTATTATTAATTATATAAATAAAATATAAAAAAATAATATATTATAAAATGAAAATAAAGAAATATATTAGTTATGTAATATACAAACATATTAATAAATTTAAATGTTAATAAAAAATATGAATAAACAAATATACAAAATTAATTAATTTATAAAAACATTAAACAAATATATACAAAAAAGGATAATTATAAAAAAACAAAAAAATATTAATGAAATAAATTATAATATAAATGAATAAATTAAATAATATATATATACTAAAAACTAATAAATTGTAAATATTAAATAAAATTGTAAAAAATTAATAAAATATAATAATAAAAACATAATATATATTAAATATTAATATTAATAAATGAAAAACTAAAATTAAAATGTTAAAATTTTATTATTTATGTTTGTTTGTGTCTCTAAAATTCAATTAATTATGTATGTATAAAATTATTGTATGACATATTTAGTGTAAATACATATTTAGTCAATATTTATAATTAATAATCAAATATTTTAGATTTGATATATATTTCAAATTGTAAAAACAAGTGACGCAAATATAAAAACTAATAAAATATATATTAATATTAATTAGTCAATATTTTAATTAATATAATTTTTAATTATCTTATATAACATTTTTCACTAAATATACGACATATTAAGTGTAAATATATATTTAGTATTTTATAAATAATATTTAAGAAAATTAAATGTATATATATATATTAATATAAATATATTTCCATATTAAAAATAAATTTTAATAATGTATAATTTTTTATCAGAAGATATCATTTTGACGATGCTAAAATATGCCATGATAAAGGTCGATATTTTCAATGCTAAAAAAGCACTGATAAATATAACCTTTATCAACACTAAGAAAAAATGATGATAATGGTGGACATTTTGTATACGCTTTTTCAGAACTGATAAAGATACCATTTATCAGTGCTTTTATCTAGCACTGATAAAATCACAACTTTATCAACACTTTTTTATCTCAGATATAGGGCACCACTCAATATTCTTAATTCTGTAATAGTGAATGTTATTATTATTTTATACGGTTGGGGGAACTTGGAATAATTTCCTTTAACCTATGTTCCCATTATTATATATAGTTGGGGGACCTCAGATGTATTCCTTTGATAAGGTATATGAGACCAGAACCCACACTCCTACATTTAGTGCTAAAACATAATCTTTACATTTATGGATTTGAAACTGATAAATGTGACCCAATTTTATCTACCTAAGATATAAAAAAACAAACATAATTATTTGATCACTTACATACCCAATGACCTTTTAGGTTTAGAGTTTTAGAGAATTAGAACAGACTCTTATATAACAATGTGTGTTCCTTCTTGTGGCCATTTTTTCTACTATATCTAGCTTTTTATTGTTTCGTAATAAGCCATCAACATATCACATACAATTATTCTCATGGGAACCATTTTAAGACATAATTCATTTAGCATCATTATTCATAATCTGGTAAAAGGAAAACAAAAGAAGGGTGAGCTCAATCACACAGTAAGGGTAAACATAAGTATTAACAAGTTAATGTCATCAGTGAGTATAAGATGAGAATAAGTGTAGGATGACATAATCAAAGTTCATGAAAATAATATAAGATAATTCATAACCATCAAAATGTGGATAACAAATCATGATATATGGTATAATTCTTTAACATAAGAGATTTTTCATATAATTCAACCATCATGAGCCATGTGAAAACAATCCTTGAAGAAAGTATCCATTATAACTCATAAAAAGAATTGAAAAACTATGTAGGTATCTTGAAACATCAAATATTCAACAAGAAATCACTTAACTGGATAATTATTATATCTATTAAGAGTAACCAATATCTGGTACACTTGATCTACAAGTAGGAGTGACTTACAATCAGTTAACTTTTTCATCTATTATGAGTAACATAACTCTACATCTCTTAGGAGTAAATTCTATCCAGTTAACTATTCCTCTTTACCCAATTCATTGGATATCTATAACAGACCCACCTATCACATATCAAAAAAAATATAATAGGATTTGGGTTCACTCCATAGTCCATCTTTCATTAATAATTTCCAATTAATATATCATGAAACAAAACACATAGATTCCTTTGATTTCATCAAAACTATCATATCTTAAGTTACTCATGGGAAAAAGGGTTTTTTGTTAATATATTTATGGAATATCGTAAAACATTTATATAAATCAATTTAAAGGTACTAAATTATAATATCTCTAATGAATCATATGAATAATTAATTGATGTTGACATAGAAAAAATACCTCTAAAAGAACATTTAAAACATTTCATTGAAAACAATAGAAAATATTATTTTCATTGGGTGGTTTTTTACGGCATGTTTTTTCACAATAGATGAAAATATTTTGATGAGTCTCCCAAATATTAGAGTTGTGAGGAGTCCCAAAAAGTATCATGGGAAATCACCTAAAACCGAACTATGTGCAGCCAACATATACCCTAAAAGGCCCATACCCCCCCTGTGTGAAACTGAAGGTATACCACCCCGCGCGACATACCTATATGGGGTACCTATACTGGTTACCTATGAAAAAAGATCATTTGACCAAGGTCCCTTGTTTTCCTATAAATAGGTTCATGTAGATATTCAATTGATAGACTGGAAAATAGAAGAAGCCTCCAAACTCTGGTCGTGCATCCCCTTCACCCTGTTCCTCAAAAACCCCACAAGTAGCTCTTCAAAGCCTGCAATAAGAGGAAATTAAGGGAGATAGTGGGATAAAATTACCTCCATGATATGATACATAAGCCACCTGAGCAAGGACCCCTTTCCCTAGTGGACAAGCACTGGCACAAAGGTCCCTTCCCAAACTTGGGACTTGTACAATACCCATCTAGGGATACCTGATTAAACCTTTATTTCCTAGTGAAATGCCTCACCTATATTTTGTTTCCCTGGTTTTCCATCACCTAATGCACCACCATCTCATGCAGGCCTTGACCCCTGCATGAATAAATTGCAGTCCCTACTAGGTTACCATGTTCAAATCATCTTCTACTCATAATCCTTGACATGTATGAGACACCTTTCAATCCCTCTTTCAATACACTAATGGTAGGGTTTCCTTCACATTGTATTCTTTATCCTAGGGGGTCTAAATTGAATCCCCCACTAAATCCTCTAAACTAGTAAGACCATAGTGAGAGACACACCAATGTGTCTCCTATTCAATTATGCATTCTATCTATTAGAGGTGTCCCAGACTTGTCCTACCTAATAGGTAGGGTCCTTGGTATAAATGAAGTTACGCATCCCATTGGTCATGAGGACCCCGACCCTAAGGGTAGTGTCAAGGACCTCCTGGTTTCAGGTACTTGGGTTAAGTACATGTCCTTAACCCGTCATCTCATTGATCAGGGACCCCATGTTCCATGTGACGTCAGGTAGAATCACACTTTATGTTCTCTTTGATGATAATTAATTTTATATCCTACTATCTTATCAAAAATAAGGAGTAGGGAATCCCTCCTGGCATAATCTCTGTTCTTTTTTATGGGTGGTAGCCAGGAAAATAGTCTGATGTCACTATCCTAGTTACCCAAATGGGAGGATACCTGAACATAAAATCCATTTCTTCTTCTCTTATCGACTCACACTCATCCATCGGGGGACTGAGGAGAATGTGTAGTATTACAGATCTTCTACTTCCTCATTTTTCTCACATTCTAGAATGACTCACATGGGAGTATAGGTTAGATATAACCATGAAATCTTCACAGTCAGATGCATTTCTCAGCAGATAATCCTTTTCTATATATTCTTCTTTCCATCTCTCATAGGGCCTCCACAGTCATGGGTCATCAAAGCCATGTATCCAAGTCAAAAGGGAATCCTCTAATACATTATAAGACTCGAAACTACTATTTGACCTTAAAATGGGACATATTAATAATGAAAAAAGTCAAAAGGGCATCCCCTTATATGGTGTAAGACACAAAACCACTCCTAGGTCTTCAAAGGGACCATATTCCCAATGAAGAAAGTAAAATAGAAGTCCTCCCATATGGTGTAAGCCTCAAAACCATTGAATCATCTTCAAAGGGTCGATATTATCAATGACTTAAACCAAAAGGGACTCTTATTTGATATAAGTCCCAACTAAAACCTCTCAAAGGGCCACATTCCCTATGAGAAAAACATTTATATGACCTTTATAGGTATGGGTCCTCAACATTATCTGAAATACTTGGGATTTTATTCCCATCTAAATGGGATACATAGGAATCCCCTTTGAGGTTCAAACCCAATATCCCATAATCAAACCTAATCCACTCTAGGCCCCATTCTTAATAGGGTAATGTATAATTTTGGAGACCACATACTTTCTAGGTTTCTTTTTCCCCCTCAGCATAAGTCTTACACCAAACGTTAACTAGGAACCTTCTACCAAGATGTTCTCATTACATGATTCCAAACTTCATGGTTTTATCCTCATCACATGACCTTAAAAGGTATGTTGTGTCCTGTTAAATGACAATAAACTACATGGGTTTGGATTTCTTTCACAATTATATGTAGGAAAACCATCTTATGGGTTTAATCCTAATGTAAAAACAACTCTTATCTACCTCGATGATGATAACCACCAGAGTACCCTGCTGCATGGCTCAAAACTAGTATTGTAATAACAAATGAAAAAATAAAATCTAATACACACATAAAAGGATACCTTTAAATGATAACCTTAGATACATATAGATATATCCATCTATGAAGACCCTAAGATACATATAAATGATTATAAATTAGATGATAATTGATTATTAATAAAATGGTAACCTATTTCACACATAGGAGTTAATTAAGAATTCATGAACATATATGAAATCTTAAAGGGAGTCTTGGAGTATGAAATAATCAACCCCCCAAAAAAGTTCTGATGATACCAGCTTCCCATATCTAGACCAATTTGAGTCCTTAAGTGCCATTGGGGTCATTTCCTAAAGACTACCTACTTTTGGAAATTAGGTTCATGGGATATCTCGAACAGGGGAAGCATTGGTGGTTTCTGGCTCTATGAAAAAAAAGCTCATTGGAAACTATTCAAAAATAGTGTACTCAGTGTTAATGATTGTGCAATATTTAAACACCATACAACCAATCATATTGGTTCCATGATTTTTTTCATCAAAAAACAAAAATGGTGAACATGATGTGAATACTTAACCAAGATGGCAGCATCGCCCATATGTGTAATGCCCTGACCCCAGAAGCCCAGAGTCGGTACATTATTACATAACATTTGAATGATCACAAGGAAATCATGTCTTGAAAGACTGATCAGTTTAGTATTGTTGGAAAAACGATTGATACATAAGTTCAACTTTACAAATTGAAAAGAAATACAATTCACATTTATTCCATTAGAAACATCCAAGACTCATAGATTATACTTTCAAGTCACACATAACAAACTTCTTCATATCATGGGAAAATGAAACATAACAAAAGGGTGAGCTCAAACACTCAATAAGGGTAAGAAATACAACGGAAGATAACATAAATATTAAGCGTGGTGAATAATTGAAACCACATGCCTTTACCAATAATAAACATTAATACTTTAATGGCAGGAATATGAGCTGAGTAAATAATTCCATAATAAAACATAATCGTGGGTATTCTACTAGTCGAATGACCACATGAACTATCGATATTATTTTCATAACGAGGGAATATATAATGTCGGACATTCTGAAACATTTTTTCAAGGCCTCGGCCAAGACGTCTAAAAATGATTAAGGCCTCGAACAAAACCATATATCAAATTACAAAAGGCCTCAAGAAATTCCACATCTAGTTGTCTCATGATACCTATGGATGCATCGAAGAGATACAGCAGGCTCCACCCATCACTTACTAAGTCCAATACAATCCTCGTATAAAATGGTTGAAATATAACATAAATATTCGTATTAAAACTTGCATACAAAATGTCAACACTTTAATCATAAACCATGAATGGTATAAAAATAGCACATCCACAGTCTAACATATCACAAAACCTTCTATAAAATATAGAAGTTTTGTATCATAATAAATCAACTTCAAATAAAGATAAAATCCATCAAAGGATGTTGACATAGATGAAATCAAAACCTTTTTTAGAGAAATTTATCTTTCTATTTTGAAATCATTTAAGAGTAACATAATTATAAAGAAAACATTGATTTTGAAAAAGTTATTATAATATTGTAAGGGAAGCTTCGATGATGTTATAACGGCGGAAAATATCTGCACTCGCCGTATAAGTTAAAAAAGACATTCTAAACTTAATTTTGTCGAAAAGTTTATAAAGTACCTTCTTTGGAAAACGATGGAAAGATTACTTTCAAAAACATATAAGGTCATATAAGGGTATAAATAACTTTAACCAATTGTCTAGTAAATAGTAAAAATGTTCTGAAATGCATTTTATGAAACATGGATGTGGATGATAAAGAGGTCCCAGTAGATAATTAAATATATTCAAACTTGAATAATGAACAAGTTGTAGAATTAACCCTTACATTTTACTTTTCCTTGGTTAAGGGTAGGTTAACCTCCTGTATAATGGTGAAATAATTTTTATTAAATTATAAAAGAATCATATATATTAATATGATATCATATATGATCTTTTAACATTGCATTGTTAATAATATCTTACTATTATTGTCATTTTGGGTATTAACTGATTCATTTTCCTTTATATGTTTTGTTACATAAGTAATGTTTGTTATGGATAGGATGTATCTTATTCATATTAAGAATGATATTAATCCTTTAAACATAATTATTAATCATATAATGAAAATTATTCCTGAATGGATTCGATGGGTAATGAATCTCATCGCGTTCATGGAGACGGTAATCCATACGTACGCATGAGTGACAATATCATTCTTTTGATATTAAAATAATATATAATTGGACAGTGTATCATATATATAGAATCATTATCATTTTTTTTGTTATTTACATCAATTACACATCATTATTATACCCATCCAATTAATAATTTATTGAATAACAATTACACCACGACGTGGAGACAGTAAGTCGTACGTACGCACATATGGTGACATGTCATTCAAAGAATGGATAGAATAATGAATATGGTTGTACCATATTTATAATAAAGTCACATTATATATAAGATACTGGATTTATTATTTTAGAATGGAAACAAAAAATAAAGAGGAAGTGGAAGAAGAAAGTAACTAGAAAGAGGTGATGAAATATTTACCTCTTGTTTGGGTTCTTCCTTTTTATTTGATCAAAAGGGCTCCTTAGGTTGGATTTATAACTAAATTAAGGTCTCTAGGATTAAGGGAGGATATTTTAGTGGGTATTTGGGTAGGTTTTGGTGGATCCAAATGGCATTTAATGTGTGAATTAGAGAGAAGAGGGAGTGTCGTTTTATAAGAGGGGTGAGGGGCACCTCAGGAAAAGATAGAAATATTATTTTATAATAAAATAATTTTCAGTTTCTAATGGCTCCAAAATGGATTATTTAAAGGATAAGGTGGTTGGGGGTTGAAAACCACCCAAACAATAGGTTTTAGATAGGTTTGTGTCTCTATATTAACTTTATCTTTTAGATTTAACTCTTAGTTAAATAGTTTGACATTTACCATGTCTCTTTGTATTTTTATATTATATGGTTAATAAACTTACTATATACTTCCAATAGAACCCCAAGTGGTTCACTAATGACACACTTATCCTTATATAAGTATTTTTTCCAAAAAATAGATTTTTAGGAATATAATATCAATTAATAATATAGTATTTGTTTTAAAAATATTTTATGTCAATTTTGACACTATTTGGTATTTTGCTTTTGCTAAATTCATAACAGCATTATTAATTCAAAAATAATTCATCTAACCAACATTAAGATGTCATATTAACCTATAAAGTTATTTTAATTCATAAAAAGTCTCAAATTACATTTATTTGTATATTTATAAGGTCAATTATTTTAATCTTTCATTAATTAGGTATTTACTGCATCATCATTGCGTCATAAATATATAACATTATTTAATGAATAAAAAATATAAGTAAAATTACATTATGTAGGAAATATTTTTAGATTTATAATGAATATTTATAGTCAGATTTATCTTATGTGTAACCCTATATTAAAAAAAATTAGTTATCAATCTTTGATTTAAACTCTTTTAACTCTTCTTTGAATTAAAAAATATTAAATGTTCTAATCTAATCCAAGTGGACCAAAGAGTTTCATATTTTATTCCTAAGGTTGTTTTTGGTTGAATTATATGTATTTAATAGAATTAGGACATGTTTTGGGATAATAATAATATCATTTTTACCCTTAATTACCCTATTTACTTTTAATCGTGGTAAATAAAAGTAAAAAGTTACTATTCACCAAAAATTATTTTCATATTATTGAACCACATTTTACTTAATGAAATCAAACGTGTTCTCTTAGATTTTTTAAATTCAACTCATAGAAGTGGTAAAATTATGTTTTTTGTAAATTTTCAAATGCTCCTAAGAGGTGGGAAAAAGATGGTAAAAAGTTCAATAAAATTTTTATATATCTAAAATTATTATAAATTGACTCTAATGAATTACATTGAACTTATATAGATATTATGTATCTTTTTTGACCTAAAATTAATTTAAATAAAATAAATAATTATTTAAATAAAAATTCGGTTTTAAACTATAACTCAGTGTTTTTCACTATTCATCAAAAATTGAAAGTTTTCAGAAAAATACCAAAAATTCACCCTAGCCTAATTTCGATATTCCAAATCCAAAAATGAAATCCATTTTGAAAGATAAAATTTATAAAATTTAGAAAAGTGGTTATTACTATTCATTACGGCTGGTTTGATTGGTTGTGGTGTGTTAGAACTCGGTGTTGGTACAACACACGCAATTGTATTATTCAAAGAGGAGCATACCATGGAAGCTTGGGGTGTTACATTATCCCCTCCTTAAATTAATTTTTTTCTCGAAATTTCTAGAGTATTACTGTGTAAAAAGACTCGGGTGGTTCTTCATCATAAGTTTCTCGGGTTCCCATATTGCCTCTTCAATCTTATGGTTTCTCCATAGAACTTTTACCAGACGAGTCATCTAGTTTCTCATCAATTGTTCTCTTGTATCAAGAACCATGACAGGCTCTTCGCAATAAGACAGATTGGGTTCCAGCTCTAATTCCTCATAGGTGAGTATATGCGTTGGGTCAGACATGTATTTTCTCAAAAATGATACATAGAACACATCATGAACTTTGGAGAGACTTGGCGGCATTGTCAACAGGTAAGCTACAACCCCAATTCGGTATAGAATTCTGAAAGCTCTCCTACCTGAAATTCCAAATCCTTCCTTCGGTTATCGGTATAGATCTTCTACCTACTTTGAGCTGCATTGATGTGGGTTTGGATTACCTTCACCCTTTCCATCATTTCCTCCACAAGTTCTGGGCCAACGAGTTTTCTTTCACCAACATCATCCCAATAGGTTGGTGTGCGACATCTCTTTCTATACAACGCTTCATATGGTGCCATCTGAATACTTGAATGGAATATATTATTATAAAAAAAATCTACCATAGGTAAATATTGATCCCACATACCTTGAAAGTCAAGTGAGAATTATCTCAACATGTCTTATAAGGTTTGAATAGTTCGTTCTAATTGTCCATCAGTTTGGGTGTGGTAGGCAGTGCTCAAAGGAAGTTCAGTATCCAGGGCTTTCTGAATACTTTTCAAGAAACATGATGTAAAAAGAGGATCAGGATCAGGAATAATTGATAGTGGTACACCATGAAGTCTTACAACTTCATTAATATATAGTCTTTTTAATCATTAAAGTGGTAAATCTTCTCTTATAGCAAGAAAATGTGATGAATTTGTAAGACGATCAACAATTACCCATATTGCATCCTTCCTTCTAGGAGTATTTGGTATTCCCATGACAATATCTATCATAATATTATCCCATTTCCACATAGGTATGGGAATAGGTTGCAAGACTCCTCCAAGTTGTTTCCTTCCATCTTTCACTTGTTGATGAACCATACATCTTAACAAAAAATCAGCAATCTTCCTCTTCATGTTGTCCCCCCAAAAATGTTCTTTCAAATCTCTATACATTTTGGTGCTCCTAGGGTGTAAAGAAAAATTGGAGCTATGAGCATCATCCAACAATTCTCTTTTTAGATCAGTTATATTGGGAGCACAAAGTCTCTTCCCAAATTTCAAAATTCCATCTTCATACACAAAGTCACTCAATCTCCCATCATTCATAGCTTTAATCTTATTTTTAAACTCTTCATAATTGGTATGAGAACTCTTTATCCTTTATAGTAAAGATGGTTTGGAAACCATTTGAAAAAGTATTGATTTTTCACCTTCCATGGTGATTCCCATGTCTATCTTTACTAGATCCAAGTATATAGGATCCTTTTCAAATCTCATCCAGTTCAAAACTCCATGATTATTTCTGCTCAAAGCATCTTCCACCTTATTTTCCTTCCTCGGGGGGTAGTGTATCGTGCAATCATAATCCTTGAGTAGTTCAAGAAATCTCTTTTGCCTCATGTTGAGTTCTTTCTGTGAGAAAATATAATTCAAACTCTTGTGATCAGTATAAATCTCACATTTTTCACCATAGATATAGTGTCTCCAAATCATAAAAGAAAAGATTACAGTTTCTAACTCAAGATCATGAGTAGGATAGTTTTGATCATAAATTTGTAGTTGTCATTATGCATAGGCAATAACTCTATCATTCTGCATAAGGACACAACTAAGCCATTTCTTTTATGCATCACTATAAATAAAAAACCCATCATTCCCTGATAGTAGCGTCAAGATAAGATCATTGACTAATCTTTTCTTCAATTATTCAAAATATTATTCACACTCTTTTATCCAAACAAATTAAACCCCTTTTCGTGTGAGCTTTGATAATGGGTTATCCAACCAGGCAAAATTTTGGATGAAATTCAATAATAACCAGCTAATCCAATAAAACTGTGTACTTCAGTTATACCTATCGGTGCTGGCCATTCTTTGATTGCCTTGGTATTAGAATAATCAACATAGATTCCATCCGTGGAGAAAATATGGCCAAGAAATGAAATCTTCTGAAGCCCTAATTCACACTTGTTAACCTTCCCATATAATTCATGTCTTCTCAGAGTCTTCAGGATAATGCGCAAGTGATTTTCATAATCTTCGTACATTTTGGAGTATACCAAGATATCATCAATAAATACCACTACAAAGTCATCAAGATTTTCCTTGAAAACACTATTCATTAAATCCATGAAGACAGAGGGAGAATTAGTCAATCCAAAAGGCATTACTGTAAACTCGTAATGCCCGTACCTGGTTCGAAATGTTGTTCTCAGAATGTCTTCCTTCTTCACACACAACTGATGATATACAGATCAAAGGTCAATCTTTGAAAAGTATTGAGTTCCATGAAGTTGGTCAAATAAGTCATCAATGCGAGGTAGGGGGTACTTATTCTTTATTTTTATAGCATTGATCTCCCTATAGTCAATACATAACCTCATAGATCCATCTTTCTTCTTAACAAAAAGGACAGGGGCTCCCCATGGAGAAACACTTGGGAGAATAAATATCTTATTACTCAATTCCTCTAGTTTTTTATTTAGTTCGACTAATTCCATAGTGGACATTCTATAAGGGTTCTTCGATATGGGACTTGAACCAGGAATTATATCAATGGAAAACTCAATTTCTTGTTCTAGAGGATGTCCAGGTAAATCTTCTAGAAACATATCAACATATTCTTTCACAATAGGTACATCCTCTATTTGAACATTCCTTTTCCTCACCCACAGTTATTTCATTCTCTTCCTCCCCAATAAATGAATTTATTTGAGCTACTAGTGGTGGATCTAGATAAGAATTAGGTGGGGACGTTTCTGCTCTATAGATAAGGAAATCTTTATCATAATCAAAAATAGTAACATCCTTCTTTTTATAATAAATATTCGCATCATTATTCGAAATCCAATCCATACCAAGGATTATATCAAATTCAATCATGGGAATGATGATGATATTAGTAGATAAATAAGATTTATATACCCTAATGGGAACTGATTCACAAAACTTTGTCGCAATGATACTTCCCTTAGGAGTTTTGAAAGACAACTCCCTTGTTAAATAAAATTGGAAATATCTAATTTTCTTATCAAAATGAAAAGATATGAAAAAATGTGATGATTTGGAATCAAATAAAGCATTGTATAAACTTGAGGAAACCATTAAATTACCTTTCACTGCGTCTTTTGGGGCTTCAACCTTAGCAGTAGTGATCACATAATCTTGGCCTTGATCCCTTGGCCTTTTCTGAGGTAAGTTTGCCTAGAACTTAGGACATTCATTTGAATAATGTCGCATATCCCTCAAATTGTAGCATTGAAAACTTGTAGAGTCTTTCATTCCCATACAATCACCATCAAGATGGCATTTCTATCCACATTTGTATCATACTCCTTTACCTTTTAGACAGGCACCAGGGTGCTTCCTTCCACAATTATAACAGGGTGGAAATTCAATTATTCCCTTCTTCCATATTTCCTTATTTCCTTTACCAAAGTTTTCAGCATATCTCTTCTTCTCTTGCTTTGCTTTAAAGTCATAAGACTTAGAGAATTACTTTTTTGTCTTGATAGCACACGAGACAATCTCTTCGTATGATGAGAAAGATTGTGATACAAATTCTTGATGTAGAAATGGTTTTAACCCATCAAAGAAATGGTGAATATTACTTCTTGGGTTATTTATATAATCTACAACATGCCTCGCTAACCTTGTAATATTAGCTTCCTAGTTTGCGACATTCTCATCCTCCTTTTTCCTTAGACTTAGAAATTGTCTTTCCATATCTACTGGATGGTCATGATGAAAGTATTTTTCTAAGAAAATTTCATTAAAATCCCTCCATTCCATATTTGATACTTCATCATCTTCCTTTTTGTTTTGAAACAATGACCACCATTGATCAGCATCTCTAGTGAGGCGGTAAACTTCTATGACAACTTTTTCCCTTTCACTACTCCCCAAGGTGTGGAATATTTTCTCTAGGGAATTTATCCATTGATCAGCTACTAATGGATTTGTACCCCCATTGAATGTTGGTGGTTGTTTCCTAATGAAGCTGTCTAGAATTGATCCTTCACGTTGTGGATCAGGGTGCTACATATGGGTAATGTTATTATTCATAACCTGTGTGAGTTGTCCTAGTATGGTGATAAGCTGATCAGCACCAGTTATATCACCATCTCCACTATAAATATCTTGAGTAGGAGGGAAATCCCTACATAGAGTTCATGCATTGATATAGTTTCCATTCATTCCACAAGGCACCATTTCTAAACAATGGCATACACTATATTAGTTTATGAATCGCAATACATAAATCCAAACTTTTAAAACACTTAACATAAATTGAACCGTTTATGGATAAAATCCATAATCATAAAAATGTTTTCTTTGAAGAAGTATATACTCATAAACCCTTCATAATGGTCTGTAAAGAAAATAAAAATTATACTAAGAATATCCCACGAGAGTGTCGTAACCAAGAGTGCAGCAAGGCCCATTGTCATCCACCAGTTCTCATTCAAGTCTATCTCAAAGCGGCGTTTTCGGGTTTTACCCCTAAGTACATCTGTGCCAGAGCCGCCTCTACCTTCTTGTATCTAGAAAGGGATATATTTCTTGGAAAAATCACAAAATATCTACATTACTAGAATTATAGGAAGTTCTTCTATACTAATCCCAAAAGTCTATCTTAGGGTAATGTGCTCTAATCAGAGTTTATCTAAATCTAGTTTCCAAGTTTTGAACTAAACTTCCACTGATACCAACTGTAACACCCTGACCCCAGAAGCCCAGAGTCGGTGCATTAATATATAACATTGGCATGATCATAAGGAAATCATGTCTCGAAAGACCGATCAGTTTAGTATTATTGGAAACAATATTGATACATAAGTTCAACTTTAAAACTTGAAAAGAAATACAACATGAATTTATTCCATTAGAAACATCAAAGCCTCATATATTACTCTTGCAAGTCACTCATAAGCGACTTCTTCATATCCTGGGAAAATGAAACATAAGAAAGGGGTGAGCTTAAATGCTCATAAAGGGTAATCAATACGGCAGAAGATAACATAAATATTATTCCTGGTGAATAATTGAAACCACATGCCTTTACCAATAATAAACATGAATACTTTTATAGTAGGAATATGAGCGGAGTAAATAATGCCATAATAAAACATAATCATGGGTTATCTACTAGTTGAATGACCACATGAACCATCAATATTATTTTCATAATGAGGTAATGTATAATGTCAGACATTTTGAAACATTTTGTCAAGGCCTCGTCAAGGACGTCTAAAAATGATTAAGGCCTCGGCCAAAACCATATATCAAATTGGGAAAGGCCTCAGGTAATTCCACATCTAGTTGCCTCATGACGCCTACGGATGCATCGAGGAGCTATAGTGGGCTCCACCCGTCACTTACTTAGTCCAATACATTCCTCATATGAAAAGGTTGAATTATATCATAAACATTAGTATTAAAACTAACATACGAAATGTCAACACTTTAACCATAAATCATGAATGGTATAAAAATAGAACATCCACAGTCAAACATATCACGAAACCTTTAATACAATATGGAAGTTTTGTATCATAATAAATCAAATTCAAATAAACTTAAAATCCATCAATGGTTGTTGACATAGATGAAATCAAAACCTTTTTAGAGAAATTTATATTTCTATTTAGAAATCATTTAAGAGTCGCATTATTATAAAGAAAACATTTATTTTGAAAACATTCTTATAAGCTTGTAAGATAAGCTTTTACGATGTTATAATGGAGGAAAATAGCCACACCCGTCGTATAAGTTAAAAAAGACATTCTTACCTTAATTTTGTCGAAAAGGATATAAAATACCTTGTTTGGAAAATGACGGAAATATTCCTTTCAAAATAATATAAGGTCAAGTAAGGGTATAAATTAATTTAACCCATTGTCTCGTAAATAGTAAAAATGTTATGAAATACATTTTAAGAAACATGGATGTGGATGATAAAGAGGTCCCAGTAGATAATTACATATAAACAACCTTGAATAATTAAGAGGTTGTAGAATTAACCCTTACCTTGTAGTTTTCCATCGTCGAGGCTAGGTTAACCTCCTATATAATGGTGAAATAATTTTTATCAAATTATACAAGAATCATATACATTAATATTATATCATATATGATCTTTTAACATTTCTTTTTTAATAATATCTTAGTATTATCTTCATTTCAGGTGTTAACTGATTCGTCTTCCTTTATATACAACATTACGCAAGTAAGGTTTTTTATGGATAGGATGTATCTTATTCATATTCATAATGATATTAAGTCTTTAAACATTATTTTTAATCGTCTAATGAAAATTAGTCTTGAATGGATACGAGGGGGAATGAATTTCATCGCGTTCGTGGAGACGGTAATCTGTACGTACGCATGAGCGACAATGTCATTCTTTGGATATTAAAATAATATATAATTGGATAGTATATCATATCTACAGAATCATTATCATGTTATATTTATTATTTACATCAATTAAACGTCATTATTATACCCATCAAAATAATAATGTATTGAATAACAATTACACCACGACGTTGAGACAGTAAGGCGTACGTACGCACATATGGTGACATGTCATTAAAAGGATGGATAGAATAATGAATACGGTTATACCATATTTATAATAACATAATATTATTTAGAAGATACTGGATTTATTAATTTATAATGGAAACAACAATGAAAGAGGAAGTGGAATAAGAAAGGAACTTGAAATAGGTAATGAAATATTTACCTCTTCTTTGAGTTCTTCCTTTTGATTTGATCAAAAGGGATCCTTAGGTTGGATTTATGAAAAAATTAAAGCCTCTAAGATTAAGTTAGGACAGTTGAGAGGGTATTTGGGCAGGTTTTGGCTGATCCAAATGGCTTTGAAGGTGTAAATTAGAGAGAAGGGGGAGTGCCCTTTTATAAGAGAGGTGAGGGGAACCTTAGGAAAATCTAGAAATATTATTTTATAATAAAATCATTTTCAGTTTCTAATGGCTCAAAAATGGATTAGTTAAAGGATAAGGTGGGTATAGGTAGAAAACCACTCAACCAATAGGTTTTATACAGGTTTGGGTCACTATATTAAATTTATCTTTTAGATTTAACTCTTAGTTAAATAGTTTGATAATTACCATGTCTCTTTGTATTTTTATATTATATGGTTAATAAGCTTACTATATACTTCCAAGAGAACCCCAAGTGGTTCATTAGTGATACACCGATCATTATATAAGTATTTTGGCTGAAACTTATATTTTTATGAATATAATATTAATTAATAATATAATTTTTGTTTTAAAAACTCTTTTATGTCAATTTTGACACTATTTGGTATTTTGTTTTTTTCTAAATTCATAAAAACATTATTACTTAGAAAAAATTCATCTAACCAACCCTAATATGTCATATAAACCTATAAAATTAGTTTAAATCATAAAAAGTCTCAAATTACATTTATTTGTATATTTATAATGTCAATTATTTTAATCTTTCATTAATTAGGTAATTACTCCATCTTCATTGTGTCATCAATATATTAAATTATTTAATTTCTAAAAAATATAAATAAAATACCATTATGTATGAAATATTTATATATTTTTAATGAATATTTATATTTGAAGTTATCTTATTTTTAACCCTATATTAAAAATGTTTTAGTTATTAATCTTTGATTTTAACTCTTTTAACTCTTCTTTGAATTAAATAACAATAAATGTCCTAATCTAGTCCAAGTGGACAAAAGTGATTCATAATATATTCCTAAGGTTTTTCTTGGTCTAATTATACTTATCCAATAGAATTAGGACATTTGTTAGGCTAATAATAATATCATTTTTACCCTTAATTACCCTATTTACTTTTAATCGCGGTAAATAAACTTAAAAAAATTACTATTCACCAAAAATTATTTTCATCTTATTGAACCACATGTTACTTATATATATCAACCTTATCTCTCATATTTTTGAAATTAAACTCATAGAAGCAGTAAAATTATGATTTATGTAAATTTGCAAATGCTTTTAGGAGGTGGGTAAAAGATGGTAAAAAGTTCAATAAAATTTTTATATATCTAAAATTATTATAAATTGAATCCATTGAATTAAATTGAACTTATATGTTTATTATGAATCTATTTTTACCTAAAATAAATTTAAATAAAATAGATAATTATTTAAATAAAAAATCGGTTGTAAACTATAACTCAGTGGTTTTCACTATTCATCAAAAATTGAAAGTTTTCAGAAAAATACCAAAAATTCACCCTAGGCTAATTTCGATTTTCCAAATCCAAAAATGAAGTCCATTTTGAAAGATAAAATTTATAAAATTTTAAAAAGTGGGTATTACTATTCATAACGGCTAGTTTGATTTGTTGTGGTGTGTAGGAACTCGAAGTTGGTACAACACACGTAATTGTATTATTCAAAGAAATTTGTACCATGGAAGCTTGGAGGGTTACATTATCTCCTCCTTCAATTAATGTTTTTCTAGAAATTTCTAGAGTATTACTGCGTAAAAAAACTTGGGCGGTTCTTCATCATAATTTCCTCAGGTTCCCATGTTGCCTCTTTTATCTTATGGTTTCTACATAGAAATTTTACCAGACGAGTCATCCGGTTTCACGTCACTTGTTCTCTTATATCAAGAACCTAGACAGCCTCTTTGCAATAAGACATATCGGGTTCCAGCTCTAATTCCTCATAGGTGAGTACATGCGTTGGGTCAGGCATGTATTTTCTCAACAGTGATACATGGAACACATTGTGAACTTTGGAGAGACTTGGTGGCATTGCCAACTGGTTAGCTACATCCCCAATTTGTTCTATAATTTTGAAAGGTCCAATGTACCTGGGACTTCATTTTCCCTTTTTACTTAAACCTATAAGACCCTTCCATAGAGATACCTTCAAGAAAATATGGTCTCCTGCCTGAAATTCCTAATCCTTCCTTCGGTTATCGGCAAAGCTCTTCTGCCTACTTTGAGATGCTTTGATGTGGGTTTTGATTACCTTCACCTTTTCCATTGTTTCCTCCACATGTTCTGGACCTATGAGTTTTCTTTCACCAACATCATCCCAACAGGTTGGTGTGCGACATCTCTTTCCGTATAATGCTTCATATGGTGCCATATGAATACTTGAATGGAAGCTATTATTCTAAGAAAATTATTCCATAGGTAAATGTTGATCTCACATACCTTGAAAGTCAAGTGAGCATGATCTCAACATGTCTTCTAAGGTTTAAATAGTCCATTATGATTGTCCATCAGTTTGGGGGTGGTAGGTAGTGCTCAAATGAAGTTCAATACTCAGTGCTTTCTCAAGACTTTTCAAGAATATTGATGTAAAACAGGGATCATGAGCTGGAATAATTGATAGTGGTACACCATGAAGTCTTACAACTTCATTAATATATAGTCTTTCTAATATTTCAAGTGGTAAATCTTCTATTATAGCAATAAAATGTGCTGACTTTGTAAGACGATCAACATTGACCCATATTGCATCAATCCTTCTAGGAGTCTTTGGTAGTCCAACGACAAATTCCATCATAATATTATCCCATTCCCACTCAGGTATGGGAAGAGGTTGCAAGATTCCTCCAGGTTGTTTTCTTCCATCTTTCACTTGTTGACAAACCATACATCTTGACACAGAATCAGCAATCTTCAACTTTATGTTTTCCCACCAAAAATGTTCTTTCAAATATCTATACATTTTGGTGCTCCTAGGGTGTATAGAGAATTTAGAGCAATGAGCATCATCCGAAAATTCACTTTTTAGATCAGGTATATTGGGAGAAAAAATTAACTTTTCAAATTTCAAAATTCCATCTTCATACACAAAGTCACTCAATCTCCCATCATTTACAGCTTTAATATTCTTTTTAAACTCTCCATCATTGGTCTGAGAACTCTTTATTCTTTCTAGTAAATATGGTTTGGAAACAATTTAAAAAAGTATTGATGTTTCACCTTCCATGGTGATTCCCATATCCATATTTACTAGATCCATGTATATAGGATCCTTTTCAACTCTCATCCAGTTCAAAACTCCAGGATTCTTTCTGCTCAAAGCATCTTCCACCTTATTTGCCTTCCTCGGGGGGGGGGGGGGGGTAGTGTGTTGTGTAATCATAATCCTTGAGTAGTTTAATCCACCTCCTTTGCCTCATGTTGAGTTCCTTCTATGAGAAAATATAATTCAAACTCTTGTGATCAGTATAAATCTCACATTTTTCACCATAGAGATAGTGTCTCCAAATCTTCAAAGAAAATATAACAACTGCTAACTCAAGATCATGAGTAGGATAGTTTTTATCAGGAATTTTCAGCTGTCATGATGCATAGGCAATAACTCTATCATTTTGAATAAGGACACAACCAAGACCTTTCTTCGATGCATCACTATAAATAACAACCCATCATTCCTCGATGGCAGAGTCAAGATAGGAGCATTGACAAATATTCTCTTCAATTGTTCAAAACATTCTTCAAACACTTTTGTCGAAACAAATTTAACCCCTTTTTGTGTGAGCTTTGTTAATGGGTTACCCAACCAGGGAAAATTATGGACGAAACTTCGATAATAATATCCTAAAACAATAAACCTGCGTACCTCAGTTATACTCATTGGTGCTGGTCATTCTTGGATTGCCATGGTATTAGAAGGATCAACATAGATTCCATCCTTGGAGAAAATATGGACAAGAAAAGAAATCTCCTGAATCCTGAATTCACACCTGCTAAACTTCCCATATAATTCATCTCTTCTCAGAGTCCTCAGGATAATGTGCAAGTTATTTTCATGATATTCATAGATTTTGGTGTATATCAAGATATAATAAATAAATACCACTACAAAGTCATCAAGATATTCCTTGAAAACTATATTCATTAGATCTATGAAGACAGAGGGTGCATTAGTCAATCCAAAAGGCATTACTGTAAACTCGTAATGCCCGTACCTGGTTCGAAATGGTGTTTTCGGAGTGTCTTCCTTCTTCACACACAACTTATGACATCCAGATCAAAGGTAAATCTTTCAAAAGAATTTATCTCCATGAAGTTGGTCAAATAAATCATCAATGCAAGGTAAGGGTACTTATTCTTTATTATTATAGCATTGATCTCCCAGTAGTCAATGCATAACCTCATAGATCCATCTTTCTTCTTAACAAAAATGATAGGGGCTCCCCATGGAGAAACACTTAGAAGAATAAATCCCTTATAACTCAATTCCTCTAGTTGTTTCTTTAGTTCCACTAATTCCATAGTGTCCATTCTATAAGGGGTCTTTGATATGGGACTTGAACCAGGAATTAAATCAATGGAAAAATAAATTTCTTGTTTTGGAGGATGTTCAGGTAAATCTTCTAGAAACACATCAACATATTTGTTCACAATAGGTACATCCTCTATTTGAACATTAATTTTCCTCACCCACAGTTATTTCATTCTATTCCTCCCCAATAATTGAATTTTGTTGAGCTACTAGTGGTGGATCTAGATAAGAATTAGGTGGTGATGTTTCTGCTCTAAAGATAAGGTACTCCTTATCATCATCAAAAATTGTAACATCCGTCTTCTTACAACAAATCTTCTCATCATGGTTCTAAATCCAATCCATACTGAGTATTATATCAAATTTAGTCATGGGTATGATGTTGATATTAACAGATAAAGAACATTTATATGCCCTAATGGGAACTGATTCACAAAAATTTGTAGAAATGATACTTCCCTTAAGAGTTTTGACTGACAACTCCCTTGTTAAATAAAATTGGAAATATCTAATTTTATTATCAAACTGGGAAGATATGAAACAATGATATGATTCAAAATCAAATAAATAATTGGCTAAACATGAGGAAACCATTAAATTACCTGCCACCACGTCTTTCGGGGCTTCAACCTCAACAGTAGTGATCGCATAAGCTTGGCCTTGATCCCTTGGCCTTTTCTGAGGTAATTTTATCTAAATCTTAAGACATTCATTTAAATAATGTCCCATCTCTCTAAAATTTTAGAATTGAAAATTGGAATCATCTTTTTTTACCTTACAGTCACTAGAAAGATAGCCTTTCTGTCCACATTTGTAGTATCCTCCTTTACCTTTTAGACTGGCACCAGGGTTCTTCCTTCCACAATTATCACAAGGTGGAAATTCAATTATTCCCTTCATCCCAATTTCTTTATTTCCTTTCCTATAGTGTTCAGAATATCTCTTCTTCTCTTACTTTTCATTAATGTTATAATACTTAGAGAATTCCTTTTATCTCTTCATAGCACATGAGACAATATCTTCATATGATGAGAAGGATTGTCATACTAATGCTCGATGAAGAAATGGTTTTATCCCATCAAAGAAACGGCCAATCTTACTTATTGTTTTACATATATAATCTACAACATGCCTCACTAAACCTGTAAAGTTAGCTTCCTACTTTGCGACATTCTCATCCTCCTTTTGCCTCAGAATCAGAAATTGTCTTTCCATATATGCTCGATGGTCATGAGGAAAGTATTTTTCTAAGAAAATTTCTTTAAACTCCATCCATTCCATATTTGATACTTCATCATCTTCCTTTGTGTTTTGAAACAATGACCACCATTGATCAGCATCTCCAGTGAGGTGGTAAGCTGCCATGAAATCTTTTTCCCTTTATCTACTCCCCAAGGTGTGGAATATTTTCTCTAAGGAATTTATCCATTGATCAGCTACAAATGGATTTTTACCCCCATTGAATGTTGGTGGTTGTTGCCTCATGAAGCTGTCTAGCATTGATCCTCCGCGTTGTGGATCAGGGTGCTCCATATGGGTAAGGTTATTATTCATAACCTGTGTGAGTTGTCCTAGTATGGTGATATGGTGATCAGAACCAATAGTATCACCAGCTCCACTATAAATATCTTGAGCAGGAGGGCAATCCCTAAATAGAGTGTGTGTATTGATATGGTTTCCATTCATCCCACAAGGCACCATTTCTAAAAAATTCTATACACTAGATTAGTTTATGAATCGCAATACATAAATCCAAACTTGTAAAACACTTCACATAAATTGAACAGCTTATATATATAATCCACAATCATAAAAATGGTTTCTTTGAGGAAGTATATAATCATAAACCATTCATAATGGTTTGTAAAGAAAATAAGAATTATCCTAAGCATATCCTCTGGGATTGTCATAACCAAGAGTGCAGTAAGGCCCGTTGTTGTACACTAGTTCCCATTAGAGTCTAGCTCAAAGCAGTGTTTTTGGGTTTTACCCCTAGGTACATCTGTGCCAGAGCCGCCTCTACCTGCTCGTATCCAGACAGGGATGTATTTCTTGGAAAACTCACAAAATCTCTACATTACCAAAATTCTAGGAAGTTATTCTATACTAATCCTCAAAATCTATCTTAGGGTAATGTGATCTAATTAGAGTTTATCTAAATCTAGTTTCCAAGGTTTGTACTAAACTTCCTTCGATACCAACTATAATTCCACGACCCCAGAAGCCCAGAGTCGGTGCATTATTATATAACATGGGAATGATCATAAGGAAATCATGTCTCGAAAGACGTATCAGTTTATTATTATTGGAAACAAGATTGATACATAAGTTCAAATTTAAAACTTGAAAAGAAATACAGCATGAATTTATTCCATTAGAAACATCCAAGCCTCCTAGATTATTCCTGCAAGTCACTCATAACCAACTTCTTCATATCCTGGGAAAATGAAACATAAGAAAGGGGTTATCTCAAATGCTCAGAATGGGTATTCAATACAGCAGAAGATAACATAAATATTAAGCATGGTGAATAATTGAAACCACATGCCTTTACCAATAATAAACATGGAAACTTTTATGGCAGGAATATGAGGTGAGTAAATAATGTCGTAATAAAACATAATCATGGGTATTCTACTAGTCGTATGACCACATGAACCATCAATATTATTTTCATAATGATGGAATGTATAATGTCGGACTTTCTGAAACATTTTCTCAAGGCCTCAGCCAATAAATCTAAAAATGATTAAGGCCTCGGCCAAAACCATATATCAAATTGGGAAAGGCCTCAGGAAATTCCACTTCTAGTTATCTCATGAGACCTACGGATGCATCGAGGAGCTATAGCGGGCTCCACCCGTCACTTACTCCATCCAATACATTCCTTATATGAAAAGGTTGAAATATAACATAAACATTCGTATTAAAACTAACATACGAAATGTCAACACTTTAACCATAAACCATGAATGGTAGAAAAATAGCACATCCACGGCAAAAAATATCACAAAACCATTAATACAATATGGAAGTATTGTATCATAATAAATGAACTATAAATAAACTTAAAATCCCTCAAAAGATGTTCACATAGAAGAAATCAAAACCTTTTTTAGAGAAATTTCTCTTTCTATTTTGAAATCATTTAAGAGTCACATAATTATAAAGAAAACATTTATTTTGAAAATATTATTATAATTTTGTAAGGGAAGCTTCTATGATGTTATGATGGAGGAAAATAGTTTCACCCATCGTACAAGTTAAAAAAGACATTCTTACCTTAATTTTGTCAAAAAGGTTATAAAGTACCTTGTTTGGAAAATGACAGAAAGATTACTTTAAAAATCATATAAGGTCAAATAACGGTATAAATGACTTTAACCCATTGTCTAGTAAATAGTAAAAATGTTATTAAATACATCTTAAAAAACATGTATGTGTATGATAAAGAGGTCCCAGTAGATAATTACATATAAATAACCTTGAATAAGGAAGACATTGTAGAATTAACCCTTACCGTGTACTTTTCCTTGGTCGAGGGTAGGTTAACCTCCTGTATAATGGTGAAATAATTGTTAATAAATTATTAAATAATCATATACATTAATATGATATCATATATGATCTTTTAACCTTTATTTGTTAATAATATCTTAGTATTATCATCATTTCGGTTGTTAACTGATTTGTTTTCCTTTATATGCATTTTTACATAAGTAATGTTTTTTATAGATAGGATGTATCTTATTCATATTCAGAATGATATTAAGTATTTAAAAATTATTTTTAATCATCTAATGAAAATTATTCTTGAATGGATACGATGGGGAATGAATCTCATCGCGTCCATAGAGACGGTAATCTGTACGTACGTATGAGCGACAATATCAATCTTTTGATATTAAAATAATATATAATTGGATGATATATAATATATAAAGAATTATTATCATGTTATATTTATTTTTTACATCAATTACATGTCATTATTATACCCATCCAAATAATAATGTATTGAATAACAATTACACCATGACGTGGAGATGGTAAGCTGTACGTACGCACGTATGGTGACATGTCATTCAAAGGATGGATAGAATAATAAATTTGGTTGTACAATATTTATAATAACATAATAGTATATATAATATACTGGATATATTATTTTATAATGGAAACAACAAATAAAGAGGAAGTGGAAGAAGAAAGGAACTTGAAAGAGGTGATGAAATATTTACCTCTTCTTCGGGTTCTGCCTTTTGATTTGATCAAAAGGGATCCTTAGGTTGTATTTCTGAAAAAATTCAGGCCTCTAAGATGAAGGTAGGACAGTTGATAGGGTATTTGGGCAGGTTTTGGCAGAGACAAATTGCTTTGAAGGTGTTAATTATAGACAAGGGGGTGTGCCCTTTATAAGAGGGGTGAGGGGCACCATTGGAAAAGCTAGAATTATTATTTTATAATAAAATTATTTTCGGTTTCTAATGGATCCAAAATGGATTATTTAAAGGATAAGTTGGGTATGGGTCTAAAAACACTCAACCAATAGGTTTTATATAGGTTTGGGTCACTATATTAACTTTATCTTTTAGATTTAACTCTTAGTTAAATTGTTTGACATTTACCATGTCTATTTGTATTTTTATATTATATGGTTAATAAACTTAGTATATACTTCCAAGAGAACCCCAAGTGGTTCATTAATTATACACCTATCATTATATAAGTCTTTTGACTGAACCTTATATTTTTATGAATATAATATTAATTAATAATATAATATCTGTTTTAAAAACTCTTTTTTGTCAATTTTGATACTATTTGGTATTTTGTTTTTTCTAAATTCATAAAAACATTATTACTTAGAAAACAATTCATCTAACCAACCCTAATATGTCATATTAACCTATAAAAATATTTTAAATCATAAAAAGTCTCAAGTTATATTTATTTGTATATTTATAATGTCAATTAATTTAATCTTTCATTAATTAGGTAATTACTGCATCATCATTGTGTCATAAATAAATTAAATTATTTAATATCTAAAAAATATAAATAAAATATTATTATTTAGTAAATATTTATATATTTATAATTAATATTTATAGTTTAATTTATCTTATGTGTAACCCTATATTAAAAATGTTTTAGTTATTAATCTTTGATTTTAACTCTTTTAACTCTTCTTTGAATTAAATAATAATAAATGTCCTAATCTAATCCAAGTGGACCAAAGAGGTTCATATTTTATTCCTAAGGCTTTTCTTGGTCTAATTATACTTATAAAATATAATTATTACATGTGTTAGGCTAATAATAATATCAGTTTTACCCTTAATTACCCTATTTACTTTTAATCACAGTAAATAAAAGTAAAAAAGTTACAATTGACCAAAACTTATTTTCATCTTACTGAACCAAATTTTACTTACAGATATCAACCGTGTCTCTTGGAATTTTTAAATTCAACTCACAGAAGTGGTAAAGTTAATTTTATGTAAATTTGCAAATGCTCCTAGGAGGTGGGTAAAATACAGTAAAAAGTTCAATAAAAAATTTATATATCTAAAATTATTATAAAATGACTCCAATGAATTACATTGAACTTATATGTGTATTATGTATCTATTTTGACCTAAAATAAATTTAAGTAAAATAAATAATTATTTAAATAAAAATTCGGTTTTAAACTATAATTCAGTGCTTTTCACTATTCATCAAAAATTGAAAGTTTTTTGAAAAATACCAAAAATTTTCCCTAGGAAAATTTCGATATTCTGAATCCAAAAATGAAGTCCATTTTGAAATATAAAATTTATAAAATTTCAAAAATTGGGTATTACTATTCATAACGGCTAGTTTGACTGGATGTGGTGTGTTAGAACTCAAAGTTGCGTACAACACACACCATTGTATTGTTCAAAAAGAAGTATACCGTGGAAACTTGGGGTGTTACAACATGCCAGGCCCCTTTCACTCTTAAAATGAACAAACAAGAAAATTTAGGATGCAAGTGTTTTTTTATAGAGATTATTCTTTGATGGGGTTTTATTATTTCTATTTTTTACCAATATTTTAGGTGATTTCTAAATAAACTCCCTTCAATCCAAATGGACTCATAGTAGTCCTCGTAGGAATGTGCATTCACCATTGTACAAGCTGATTCCTCCACTAAGAAGAGGACATTGTCTCTCACCCAACATCTTTAATGACATTTCTCAAAGGCACTGTCATAGAAGTATCACCAAAAATAGTGCCATCTTGTCCCTGGAGGTTCCTCAAAAGGCCCTCCAACTCATGAGGCCCCGCTATTTGTCCCCTCAGTGATGGCTATTGGGTTAGAAGAAATCATCACCAATCACCATCTCTAACCATTTTGGTATATTATCCCTAGAATGTAGCATTAATATCATCCCTTATCTTAGGGAGGAAAATAAAGATGCCACAAATAGACTCAACTAGAAGATATATGGGTCTTTTTAAAGGTATACATCCAGTATTCATCTTTTTCAATGTCTTGTGGTACTGAACAATCGACATAATGAGGGTTTCATCCTTGGTAGTCTGGCCCCAGTCATCTAGACTTGGTAATGCAAGATGAACCATAGAGGTTAGTGACAATTAAATAGGGAATATAGTCACACCTATTTACCCTCTATTGAACCCCGCTAGTAAAATATGGTAATAGATAGTGAGCAGGAACAAACACATTCCCATGCTAATAATGCCCACCTGCATACTTTTCTAGAATCATTCAAAGAATCCTTCAAATAAAATATGGTGGAAAATACAGAGAAAAAAAATACCTACCCACATCAAGCAAGCCTCCCAGTAGCCTCATCTAGTAGTGTCCAAAGAGGCACATTGGTCAAAATCAGCATCAAACTTTGAGAAGGCACAAACACCTTCCCATGTCAATCAATTACTCCAATCAAATTTGGAGGCAATGTGTGTGTAGGTTCCCACACCTGCCCACAATTATCCACCCTTCTAGAAATATCTTCTATCACCATTAAAATAAATCAAACGAAAAGTCCCAATGATAAAAAAGTGGATGGTCCAAATCTCTACCCCACACTAGAGTACTTTCAGTATCCAATGGTAGAAAATGGAGGATAGGAGTATGCACACACTCCTACTCCATTAATGGAATGGGAATATATCAGTATTATATATGATAAAGTCACAAATAAAATCTTTCCAAAGGTGAAAGGTAAGGAAAACATTACTTCCCACATTCAAAAAACCTTCCTGGATATCATAAGGGCGAAAACAGTGGAAGAGGGTTGGAAAAAAAACTTTATCCCTATAAATGGTTTGACTCATCAACATGTCACTTTAGAGTATATACACACCCCTTATTCCATCTAGAAGGTTCATGGGCCAAATTCCCCTTGTGATATATGGACAACTGAATTAGTTATATATCACCATTCTAACTAGAGTTAATCATCTTATTCAAATGGATACTTCAAGGAAGGCATAAACCCCAACCAAAATTCCAAAAGCCTGCTAGAAAATTATATCAATTACATGAGATCTAGTCAAGCAAGTTTCCACACCTGAAACCCACTTTCTCCATCAAGCGATCCTAGTTTCTCACAGTAAGGCATCCAAAAAGAATCCTCCCCAGATATGAATATAAAATGAAGAGAGGATCTATGATCCCACCCTACTTAATGTTATAGTGTCATTTCATGATCCTACTCTCCCATTACAAAATTATGGTAGTAGTAGTAGAAATTATAAAGGTCATCCTTATAAATATAATTATAAAGGCTTGCTTCGTGTTCATAATAAGGTCAATATCGAGAGCATGTCTCCTAATGAGAGTCATAATATCCCAATGCATGGTCAAAAGATCAAAAAACAACAATGTCTTCACCTTGATTTCATCTACCCTAAATGTCCTCCCCATGGTATATACTGCAGGAATTTTCCTTACAGTTAGACATCAATCCATAATGGTATTCCTCCCCATAATGGCATTCATTGCAAAAGTTCAATCCATATTAGTGTTTCACTTCATCAAAAGGAACCTCCTTCTGAAGATTTTATGATGAGAAATACCTCTAAACATGAGGAACTTCGAAAAATGAGGCCAGTCAGGTCTGATGCCTTGTTATTGACAAGTGAAATCCATTCTCATATGCAAGATAACCCAAGGCCTTCCCCCTGCTATCATCTTCCTTATAATATGAAATATGATGTCCCTACCAATCATTCAATTTTTGATAATGTAGAAAGGAAGCATCCAATTTGGTTAGACCAGGTTGAGGAGCCTCTGGAAAACAAGAAAAAGAAATGATGAACATGAGGAAACAGCTAGCTAAAGATGACATACTAGTTATGTTATGGCCTTTAGCCACTCACAAAAATAGTAATCCATATGCATTTTTGGAATATTGTGTGCATGAAATCTGCCTCGATATATGGAACACTCTTCATCTCTTACATGAAATGGAATTACCATACAATTAATTCCTAAACCAAATCAAGGTAATAGAAGGGATACAAAACCAGATTAACTTGGAGGCTCTCTTAGATGCACAACATCCAAAATTGGGGGAAAATGGCTCCCTTAATCACACATATCTCATTAAATTAAAATAATTGTATCAACTGATTTTAAATACCTCATATAGTTCACATATTAGAAGATGTTGTGAACACAAAGTTTTTCTTTTAATCATGCTCCCCAATCATAAAATTCTTCCAAATATTTCATTGGGCAATGTTGTGGCTTCAGGTTAGAATAAAAAAATAGGCTTTGTTCACAATAGAAAATATTCTCAACAAAAATAGGCCTAACCGACTCTCGCTGACATCAGTCTAGAAGAGATCAGGCCATTTAAATAATTATTCATCAGGAACCTAAAAATATTGAGTAAGCCTCCCACTTAGTAGAATTCAATCATCAGATAGCATAAATGTCACAAATGGTGTGAATATCTTAGGAAGTAGGTACTTTAATTAAAAATTGAATAATACACCCAGCCCATGTTTTGACACTAATATATAAAATAAAAAAGATATTCACATCATTACTAGCCACATAAATCCAGAAGCAATCCTAGCTTGTAGGGTTGGGTATTTTTTATCAAAACCTTCGAGTTTAGTAAAACCGTATTGAAAGGTTGTAGAAATAGAACATTAAGAGCCCCAGGCCATATACATGGGGGGATTTTATCCCAATAACCTCATTAGTAGAAATCATTCTTCTCTCAATTAGAAGGAATGATACAGAATAAATCCTCTCATTTCATCCCATACTGTGATCTAGTATCCTCATTGGAACACACATGAAAAAATGTCTAGATATTCTCATCAGATTACCATCAACCAAATGGATCCAAGAGAACTATCAAAGCATAGGGTAAGGCCTCATAGAGGGAGAAAACAAAAGTAGTTTCACAAAGAGACTAATAAAATGACTGAAATGAATTAATAATTGGTGAATATCATTAAATCAACCCCTAAATACCCTAAAAACGCATGGATAATATAGATGAGAAAGAGGAGTTAGTTTCGGTTCATAATACGGTCCACATAGAAATGATTGAAGGTGGTGTGTATACCAAAAACTAGAGGCTTTCTCTAAATTTTTAAATTCCCTAAACCACTCCATTACTACCTCCTCATAGAGCATCCACCAAGGAAATGGATAAAGTTAAGTTTTTTCTCCACCAACCATTTAAATTAGTTGAAACCATTATGATTGATAAAATATTTTATCAACAAGAGGAAGAGATAGAAGAATTGAGAAGACTCAATATAGAACAAATCCGAGGAAACATTCCACCAGGATATGTTCTAAAAATAGAGCCTCAACATTCACTCCCAACCGGTGTACCTCAACAAAGAGTGTTTGTCGTATTAATTGAAATGGAGCATGAACATCCACACAATGTGGGGTATTGAAAACCAATATATTTGGATCCCACGGACATAGATCAAGAGTTCCCTCCATTGGGTACACAACCATAATAGTGCTAAGTACATCCTTGCAAACCTACCCCTATAGGTTCCCCATGGTATATACCAGTAGGTCTACTGCAGTTGGCCCAACATGTCGCTTCCCTTATTCAAGATCCTTCTCGTTCAAACATTCCTAAAGGGTTCATCAATAATATTGAGTCACTAACTACTTTATTGGATTATATGTAGTAATATATTGAACTGGTATAGTTATAAAGGAAGCCTTACCACAAATGGGTTGATCTGACCCCTCCCCCACCACACTTTAGGTACCCCAAATTTCCAATTCTTAATGGCTTGGGAGAACCATAGAAACATTTGACATATTTATTGTCCTATTTTGATCCTATGATGAGGACCCTACATAGTAGGAAGTAGTGAAACATAAGTAATTTTTGAAAACACTACAGGGGCCATCCTTTGTATAGTACACCAGTTTGTGGACTCATTCAATTATAGAATGAGAAGATCTTCATCAAAAGTTTCTCTTCAAATCTAACTTGATGCTTTAGAATAAAATAGTACTCAACCTCTCAAACTAAAAATAGTGGGATAATGATAGGGTCTCATATTTCTTTTCTTATTGGAAGGGGTTGACATAATACCTATGCCTACAACTTACTCAAGAATATTTTTTGTCCATCTATATCGAGAATATTTTTGATGAGTTATGGACACCACTCATTCCTATGAAATACATAGGAGGGTTTTGGTATCTAGTTGAAATGTCTCAATGAATGGAAGAATTCATAACACAAACCATGTATAAGTCTTGAGTAATTCTATAAGCTCAAGGAAATGGAATAGAGAAAGCATAGGTTTCTGCTATTACACTTAAATCAGATCTTGAACCACTCCATCTCTAAAGCTTGTTCCATAATATATGGTCCTCCCTCCTAAGATTTAGTTTAAATTCATACCACATTAATATGATAAAAGGGATCATATGAAAAAATAGTTTGAGGAATTTAATAACAAAAGTTATTATTTATGAAATGAACAAGTCCTCAGTTACTTCATATCAGTATTAGAGAACAATGTTAATAAGTTTACAAATACCAAGAAGCCAAACCAGGATGGTGTCGAAGATCTACTGAATTATTTCCCCCTCCACTAGGAATTGGGAAAAACTATACCGGAATTTTTTTTTTTCAGAGACATCTATCATGACTCATCCCCCGGGGCCCATGTTGTGACTACCCCAAGCCCACCTTCCATAGGCCAGAGGTTGGCGACTAGCACTGTAAAGGCATTTCGCTAAAATAGGAAGTCATTTCTTTTAAACTTCCAAACATACAGACTAAGAACACGACAAGATGCACTACTAGAAAAACAGGCTATGGCCATGGACCTATAGCCATGGTTTTAAAACTGTGGCTCTAGGAGGCTATAGCCACGGTTATGTGGCCTATAGACATGGTTTTTAAACCATGGATATAAGTCTTTTTTTCATGTCCTATAGCCACGGTATTGAAAACCGTGGCTATAGCCCAAACCTATGGTGACGGTTATGTGGCCTATAGCCATGGTATTCAAAACCGTGGTTATGGCCATTTTTTTAAAGGGCTATAGCCACTATTTTAAAAACTATGGATATAGGTCTCCCACCCTTGAGTGGGAGAAAATATTTCGAACCAAAAAAATGTCGGGAATAACTATTTCCATGGTTTTCAGGATACTTCCATAGTTTTTAATAGTATATATAACATATTATATATATATATATATACACGCAAAATCCTTGGTGGTGTAGTGTGTAGGTCATTGAAATGTGAAAGGAAGGTGATGGGATCAAATCCGTCTAGGCACATATTATTTTTTGGTTATTTCCATAGTTTTCTTGGGCTATAGCCACGGTTAAAATTGTGGCCAAAGGTCAACTGCCACGGTTCAAAACATAGACACCTATGGCCTTGGTTTTCAAAACTGTGGCAATAGGACACCTATTTCCATGGTTAAAACTATGGCCATATGTCAGACCCTACTACCACAGGGATATCACCCACGGTTGGGAAAAACTATGGCCATGGGCTATGGTCATGGTTTTGGGCCCTATTATTACAGTTTTGAACTACAGAAATAGCCCATTTTTCTAGTTGTGATGAAAACCATGTAGTAAAAATGTAGTAGAAAAGTGTTTACTGAAAGTAAAGGGGTCAAAATACAAGCTCAACTAAAAGATACAACTACAATAGAAAACAGATCCTAAGATCATCCATCAAGGATCCTGCCTGAAGGGCTGGTACAGCTCGTCTCTGTAGCTATCCAAGTTAACCAGTCACCTTTATGTACAACCTGGTCGGGACTCCCTAAAGTCCCAACTAAGCAGCTCATCATCTTCACGAGACACAACAAGGTGCGGGTAAATCCCATGTAGGGGTGAGTATAAAAATACCCAGTACAGACCCTAAGACCACTGAAGGTCTCTCAGAATTACACAAAGGTAAACCACAAAGCATGATCTCAATCAAAAATCACAAAGAAAAGACTCAACTCAAACTAGGTATACAACTCATAGTTTAATAATATAGATGATTAGTCTTAAGCAATATCATTTTATTCCATTAGGAATTTTCCACAACTGAACCATGAAGGAGTTGTTCCATTTTTGATCCACACAGGGTCATATGTCTCTGATCCATGACGGGCCACTCAAAGGCTGGTCCTCATTGGGTCATGCACTGTTGATCCACACAGCATCGCTAGAATGTTGATCCACACAAGGTCTCTATGTTTTTGATCCACACATGGTCTCTATAATGCTGATACACAGAGGGTCTTTATAATGACGATCCACATAGGGTCTCTATAATGTCGATCCACATAAGGTTGTTATAATATTAATCCACACAGGTTTTCTATCTTGTTGATCCACACACGGTCGACGTAATGCTGATCCACAGAGGGTCTCTATAATACCCATCCACATAGGGTCACTATAATACTGATCCACACAAGGTCACTATAATTATGATCCACATAGGTTCTCTATAATTCTAATTCACATAGGGTTGCTACAATGTTGATCCACACACGGTCACTCTTCAATTGACAGTGAGCCACATGATTCCCCGCACCTAGTGTGCTTGAGTTCTGAATTATATGCTCATCAACATATCGGTCATGCCTAAACTTCCACTACCTTCCAAAAAAGAGTAACCCAAAGGACCTCTATGTCGTACGGGTCACAAAACGACAGACAGTGCATCAATTGGAAGTTTGGTCTATGTGTTATATGCATTTTAGTGCCGAGGGCCTGGTTGGATTCTGGTTTGATCTAATCCATCCATACTAAAAATTTCTCCAAAACTCAAGTGGAGTATCCCTAAAGGACCATATTATTCCATGGATTCCAGTTCCATAGACGGTTCATCAAATAGATGTCTAGTTTGTAAGATATGGCATTTTAAGCATGTCAAGGCTGAAGAGGGTATGGGTCTGGTTAGACCCGGTCGGACCGACCCGACCCATCCCATCATGGGCTTACCCGAACTGGCCCAGGATAAACCGGCTGGGCTGGCTAGAGTGGGTTGGGAAGCAGGCTTGGCCCGCTGGGCCACAGACCGGCCTGGCCAACCTCGGCTGGGCACGACCCACCAGGTGATCTGACCCGCTAGTTGGCGCGGCACTCGACTGGGTGGTCGTGCGGGGACTTTCCCACTCTCAAAAAGACCAAGGGTCCATTTTGTTTTCTAAAATAGCGGAACCATGTGGAGACTTCTCCTTGTAATCGTAACCCATGGGGCGCGGTCCCCTTTGTCGTGCCTTCTAAGCTTTGTCCTCCTCAGCGCGGCGCGCGACGGCATGCCTCCTTCTGTCATTGCTGTCGGCCAAGGGCCGACCGCACTTGTTGACCACCACAGCTCGATTTTGTAGCATCCCTCCACGTTGCGCGACGACGCGCTTCCTGCTACAACCAAGGCTGGCCGATGTCGTCCACCACACTGGCGGAACTTCCGCGGGCCACCGGGTGAGCTTCGGTGGTTGTTTTCCCTTCTGAACGCACCTATGGGCCTCCTGGGATAATTTTGTCACTGAGTGGCTTTCATATTCAAGTTTCTGTCGAGTTCTAACTTCTCCTATGAAGAATGTGACAAAAACCAAAGCAGTGGAGGGTTCGGGCCTTGTCAATTTGGCCCACACTCTTCACATTAGCATCATATAAAGCGGGTAATAATTAAATCATCAAAGATAAACTAAAACTCATTCAACACTTCCACGATTCGTCATTCTTTTCAAGAACCCAGAAGAGAAAAAAATTCTCAAGAATTTAAACATATACAACCCCTACCTTGGTTTCAGAGGAGATGTCACAGTTTGTGGAAGAAGAATCCATGCTTGATAAAGTTGTCAGTGTTCTTCGATCTCAAATTGATTAATCCAATTTTGTTATCCAAGCCTCTGTTCTTCGTCGGTGGAAGACGTTGCGGCACTTCGTCATAGGTTTCTCCCATCTTTGTAAAAAACCCAATCTCAATACTCATTTAAATAGAGGGTAAGGGTGATTAATGCAACGAAATATTAATGAGGTTCATTAATGAATAAACCTTTTAATTACCAATGGTGTGGTTACAAAATAAGAGATTCAGAACATTAAATGGATTAAAAACTCAGCGGTCCCGCCACTATAGCTCAACAGTTGTTAGAAAAATAAAATAACTATTTTATGTTATATTATTATTATTTTTTTAAGTCGCAACACTAAATTTTCACCCGACGTACTGCGGTCTAAGTTAAGCCTCCCTTAAGTGAATCATGGCATTACGGATTCAACAGTTCCCTCATATTTTTAGTCTAAGCACTGGTTCAAAATATAGAAAACACCACCCACACATTTACTTAATGTACCTTAAAAAAAGTTCAAAATTTTGTTTTGGGCACACCAGGCCTCGGAATCAAGCGCCGTCAATTTTCGCAGACTCGTAATAATCCCAAATAATTTAAAAATATATGTGGAATTTTTAGGTCTTTACCACATCCTATAAAAAAGGGTGTACTCTGGGAAAGTGAAGATACAAAATCCAAATGCATAGGTAGCATTTGTTTCTACCGCTGATCCAGAGGAAAATAATGAATAGAAGGAAAGCTAACCAAAAGTGAATTTAGAAGTTCAGTGATTGGGTGGTCAAAAATATAATCAACCGGACTCAAGATATCCTCTGAGCATAGAAGAAACATCCAACTATTCCATTTTTTGCTTTCACTATGGCACATCCAACTCCATAGGTGGTACAGTCCTCCAAAGGTCTGTATTCTAATAAACGATATATCTTTAATAGTGAGAATAAAACATATAAAGATGAAACTATACCAAGAACAAATTTTTCTTTGACTCTCTCAGACTTCATGCCCACAATCCTAGGAAAATGGGCATCGCCCCACCCAATGGTAGAACTAGAGTCAGCCCACTAGATGGATTCCTCATTGAATGGGGAGTTTATATTCAATGTCATTATTTTTATTCTCTTAATGAATCCCTTATCAGATGATGATTGTGACTATTAAACCAGATTCTCCACACCCTATTGGGGAATTAGGGGAAGAGACTACTAGATCTGAGGATACGGGGAAAGACGGGTGTAATTACCCAATGTCTTATCAATGGAATTACCTTATTATAATTATTCCTTATATTATAATCACATTAGAAAATACAATGGAATTTCATGATGATAAACACTATGTAACCATTAAACATAATTTTTCCACTTATGTGTCTTGAATTTTGAATATCTGACATACACGGTTACTTTCAGGGTGATTTTTGGGGTCTAATGGAACAAACTTAATTTTGATGAATAGTAACCTACCCATGTGAATAGTAACCTACCCATATAAATAGTAATATTACCCTTATGAATATTAAATCATCAAAAAGAATAGTAACCTCAACCTTGATTGTATAAATAAAATTTTAGCATCTTATAAGTGATAATTTGACAATAGTAAAAGTATAGGTATTTTTGTAAGTCATAAATAATTAATTATAATTATTTAATTAATTTAAAAGAAACTTTATTTTTCTAAAATGTGTGAATAAATTAAAACCTTTATGTATTATGGTTTTAAGATAATTTTATAAGACCTTACATAATTTTTGAAAGCATTATAAAATCAGTTATAGTTTTAAAATATGTATTTTTTAAATAAATTATGAGTTTAATTAAAAATTAAATTAATCATATATAGAAAATATTTTTGAAAAATGGATTTAATTTCTTTTCTTGATCCAAAATAATAAACTAATGATTAAAATAATGAGAAAAAACCCCTATCCTCCACTATAAATACCACCCCTCACCTCCTCTTATCCTCGCACCTCTCAAACATTAAGACTTATCAAAATTATTCTTAAATATATTCCCAATACACTACCCTATGTCCAAGATCCCTTGGTCTCATAAAAATACAAAACTAAATTCCCTCAAGGAGGGTCATCAAGGAGAACAAGTCAGGAGGTAAAAACCTATTTTCTTTTCTTTAATTTCTTTCTAATTTCTTTTCTTTTATTATTCTCTCCTCGACTCCCCTTAACTAATAGTCATGGTAACATTGGTATATTACATATAATTTAATTTATTATTTTTATGTAACAATCCATAATCAATTATTTCCCTTTACTTTTGTTCATAAAAACAAAAACATCATTTGTGGTGTGTTAATTTATCACATTCAAGGACAACGGGATTTCAATTTCTATTATCATCTTCAAAGATGGTAATGAAAAAAAATTTATGGTTTAACCAGAATATAAAATATGTAATATATATTATTTAATTTTTTTTAACCATTATATATAAATTATTTTAAATAATAGAAGGAAACTAGTTCATGATGATCAAGAAACAGCCAAATTAATCTAAACGATTATCACTGACCTCATATTTAATAATTCATCCTCATTCCATATAACCAAATAATTTGTAACATAATTTAATATTATTTATTTTAATTAATAAAATATAACTTAAATTATGTAAAACCATTCTCATTAAACATTATTTTTCATACTAGTAAACAAGTAAACCAGACATGAAAACCATGGAGACGAACACTCCCGAATGATAAAATTATATCTTATAACTCATCAAAAAGGCCATAAATGAACATAATAAAATTATAATAAATACAATTAATTTATAAAAGGTTATTAATTAAATAAATAATGGACTTAATTTTATTATTCAAGACATTAATATTAAGTGTCTAACTACTTCGGACATAAGGTAAGGGATCCTTTCCAAACCTCCATATTTCCTTCAGATTACGTTTTCTCTCTATTTACCCAATATAAATCTTATTTATTAGTATTTAATTATTCTAAATTCTGTTTATATGTTCCAATATCATGTATCTAAATAATATAATCCTTATTTCATGGGGTAATACATGTTTTAATAAGGTTCCCTTCTCGAATATTCCTGAAAATCAAACCTAGTTCAAAGGGAACTTCCCGATTTTTTACCCATTTTCAAGTGAACTCCATAATATGTTTTAATCCACCATTATTTTTTTAAAATTACTCATTTTTTCATGAAAATATATCTTGTTTCATTTCGGGTTTTATACAAAGAATTATTTATTTTTAGTTTGAAAGAATCCTTAATATTTTCCTTAAATTGCACTAAAATATTTTATTTATAAAGTTTCTTAAAACCTATTTTTTGTATTAAATTTAGTTTGAAATAAATTATCATGATATATTCCTTTTTTTCATTATTAATGTCCATTTAAGATTTAAATCCTTTATTTTATGGACACTGTTATGATATTTCCTTATGTAATTCCTTTTGACATGATTTTGATACCCAATTATTTCCATGGGTAACCCTTATGTTTATGTTTTATTCATTATGTATGATAATTAATGTGGAACAAATATTCATCAACATGTTTTGATGGTTGAACCTAGATAGTTCTCTAATGCATTAGGTAATGTTTAGTTGCATGATACGTCATGTGAAATGGTCTTGGTGGTCAGCCCTGACTCATGCTCCATGTGCAATGGGCCTGGAATTAAGCTAAAGTCATGTTTTATATTGTTGCCACATTACTATGATTCCATGATTATATGATCCCATATTCATTATTTTATTATTCCATATTTTTATTCATGTTACATTCCTTTCTATATCATTATGTTATGTCTTATAACCCATATGTTAAGCTTTATACTTATGTTTATTTCCTTATTGGGCATTTTAGCTCATCCCTTTTGTTCATTTATTACCTAGGTTATCCTATGAAGATATAATGTCTCAAATGGAGTTATTATATCATTATGAAGATTAAATAAAATATCTTTTATTTGGGTTTCATGAGGTTTAAGTATGTACTTAATCTCTAAGACACTAGACTTTATGATCCTTGGCTTGTAATTTGATATCTAATTACGCTTAAAATTATGTAATAATGTGTGTAAAAATCTAGGGTCACTATAGTTGGTATCAAATGAAAATTTTAGTTATTTTTGGTTTTATGATTATAAAACACTAGTGAAAACCTCAAGGATAAGACAAAGAATAAGAAAACATCCCCAAATTTTGGTAAGTATACAGTAAGTGTTTTATCAAGAAAATGCATCCATGTATGATACTACAAGTGGAGGTGGTTCTGGAATAGATGTACCTATGAGTAGCAACTCTGAAAATGTGTGTTGGGACAGACTTAGGGAAACCTGGTACATGACAATGAGCCTTACCACACACCTTTTTTACCCTCCTGAGGTTTATAATTTTGTAAATTCATAAGCCCTGTATGAACCATTTTGGAGGGAACAATAAAAATTCCCATAAGAATAAATGTTATAAAATAGATCATAGATAACCTATATTCAATCCTAGGTAATCACAAGTTTATCATTTTATGTTCAATGTGTCTTTTTATTATACTTATTTATTAAGTATTCAAACTCCTTAATTCTACTGTCTTTTTCATAGTTAATGGTTGTAAAAAAAATAACTCATGACAATGATCAATGTGATAGTAAATGTGACAAATTTCCTAATGATATTCCAAATATGATGGGAACAGGTGATCAAAACAATATGTTAGTACTTTCTCAGCTGGCTCAAGTTATAAATAGAAACTTGAATCATGTGGAAAACCCTCCTTCTCCAAAGAAAGAGAAAGTTTTCATCGAATCATTCATACGGAAAAGGAATTCCATGTTTAGTGGATATTCGAATCCCCTCCTCATAGAACAATGGATTAAATCCATTGAGAAGATATTCTATGTCCTATAGTGCTCAAAAGAAAAGAAAGTTGTACAAACTATTTATCATTTAGATGGAAAGATTATCCGTGGTGTACATTGATCAAGAACACCAAGTTCAAGGATTAAATTGATTCCATGTAATCAGAGGATTTAAGGAAAATATTTTTCAATAAATATTTTCCCTTAACCCTCCATATTAAAATAGAAAAGGAGTTTCTCAAATTAAATAAAAAGGAAGATGAGTCTACCAGGTTTTATGAAGGAAACTTCACAAGGATTTCAAGATATTCCTTCGGCTTTGTTGTGAACACTGAAATCATGGTGTATCACTTATTTAGTATATTAAAGTCACGTCTATGAAAATTTTTGGTGATTTAAGAATTTGATAGCTATGAGGATATTTTTCATTGTTTCCTTAAGGTTGAAATGGATATTAGAGACTCTCATTGGCCTCATGGACCTGGGGGAAAAATAGGAAAATAGAGTTTAATATGGTTGGATCAACAAAAAACTCCCATTATAGAATGAAGATCAAATATCCCACGTGTCAAAAGTGTGGGAAGGATCATCCTGGAAACTGTTTAAAGGGAACTATGAGATTCTTCAAAAATGTAATAGAAATGAATATGTATTATAACTATATAAGGTATATGAAGACTCCCAATAATGAAAAATCAGAAAGTAAGGTTTAGATCAATACTCATCATATAGTGTAGTGTTTCAACTACAAGAAACGTGGGTATTATGTGATCCATCATCTTAATCCAAGGGTTTTTATAGGAAATCAACAATAATAAACTCTAAGGAAAAAAATAAGGGGATGTTTTATCACTACTAGTGAAGAGGAACCTGAAAATAATGTGGTGATAGGTATGCTGGTTATTCATTAATGAATATAGAATGTTCTATTTTATTTTAGTTCTATGCATTATTTCTTATATTTTAAATTTAGAAGAACTATTTAGTCACCACCTATAAATATGGAGTTTGAGTTATCTGTGAGAATAGTAAATAGGGTAATTAATGCATCCAAATTATATAACTCTTCCCTATTTAGTGTTTGTGAACTAAACCTCCTGAAAAATATTATCTTAATTCCCTTAGTAGATTTTGATGCTATTTTGGTCATGTATTTTCTATCTTTATACAAATCCATCATCGACTATCCAGAAAGGGAGATCTCTCTTCACATCCTGAGGTATCCTCCAATTCTATACAAGTGTAAGGAGGAGGATAAATATCCTTCATAATCATTATCTTGTGTATGGATATTGTTCCCTTATGAGGAAGTATACCTATCTCAAATGATTGATATGAAGGGAGAGAATCATGCTCGAAGACATTACCACTGTGAGGGACTACACTAATGTATTCACCCAAAAATTTTCGTGGTTTTCCTTATGATAAAGAGGTTGAGTTATTAATTGAACTTATGCTCAGATCTATACCTATATCAAATACACCTTATAGAATGGAGACTGTTGATATAGAAGAACTGAAGAAGTAGTTGTGGGAGAATCTAGACAACGGTTTTATATTCTTGAGTGCTTAAACATGGGGTACACCAGTCCTCTTTGTCTATAAGAGGGACAGATCAATTCTCCTCTCCATTGATTATCGCGAGCTCAAAAAAATCATGATAAAGAAAAATTATCTCATTCCATGGATAGATGACTTGTTTGATCAGCTACATGGGGCCAGTTATTTCTCTAAGGTGGACCTTTGGTCGGGGTATCACCAATTAAAGGTGATAAAGGAAGACATTCCCAAGACTTCCTTTTAAATGAGTTATAGGCACAATGAGTTAATAGTGATTCCCTTTGGACTCACTAATGCACCGTCAATTTTTATTGATTTAATTAAAAGAGTTTTTAGAGATTACCTTGAAAAATTTGTGGTAGTCTTAATCGATGATATTCAGATATACTCCAAGAGAATAGAGGAACATCAGAAGCATTTTAATATTGTGTTAAATACATTGTGTAGGGAAAACAATTATGAAAAGTGCAGTAAATTTTAGTTTTGGATGAAGGAATTATAATTATTGGGGAATGTAATCACTAGAAAAGAGATATCTGTGGACCCTTCCAAGACAAACGCAATCTAAGACTGGCCTAGGAAAACATATATAATGGATATCCACAACTTTATTCATCTATCCGGGTACTATCAATGATTTGTCAGGATCTTTTCAGAGTTGTCAAATCCATTAACCAAGCTTACTCAGAAAGGAGTAAAGTTTTTCTAGACGAGAAAATGTAAAGACTAATTCGTAGAGTTGAAGAAGAGTCTTTTCACTGCACCAGTACTCACACTTATAAAAAGAGGGGAAATTTTTTTGGTGTATATTAATTCTTAAACAAATGGATTAGGCTATTCTAATTCAAAATGATAAAGTGATAGCCTACACCTCAATGAAGCTGAAAATTTATGAGAAAAATTATCCCATGTATGATCTGCAGTTGGTAATTGTGATATTTGCATTGAAAATATAGAGACATTATATTTATGGGGGTAAGTGTGAGATATAATTTTATCATAAGATAATCGAATAAATATTCACACAAAAGGATCTTAATATGTGTCAGCATTGATGGTTGGATCTCATCAAGGATTATGACTGCTCAATACACTACCATCCTGATACCAAAAATAAAGTGCTCATTTCTCTTGATATTAAGGATCATATATCTTTATCAATTATGCTAATTAAAAAGGATTAAATATTATTATAGATTCAAAGGATTGACATGGTAATCATTAAGGAATTAACGTCATAAATCCTTTCTCAAATGAACACTCAACCATCCCTCATGGAGAAAATAAACGATGCACAATAAAATATATGAATTATTGAGTCATGGATGATGTTAGGATGATTTAATCACAATTTTTTAGAACTCACATGAATTATTTAATATATTTAGTCACAATATTACTCATTATATCTTTTCTTGATCCAAAATAATAAACTAATGATTAAAAATGAGAAAACACCCTCCTCCCCCACTTTAAATACCACACCACGCCTTTCCTTCACCTCACACCTCTAAAGATTTACTACTTTTCCAAATTCTACTAAAATATCCTCCCAAGAACCTCCCACATGTCAAGAACCCATTGGTCTCATAAAAATACCAAACTCAAGTCCCTCGGGAGGTTCTCAAGGAGAAGAATTCAAGAGGTAAAAACCTCTTTTCTTTTCCTTAATTTCATTCTAATTTATTTTATTTTATTAATATATCCTCACCTAACCTTGTATAATTGTCATGTTAACTACATTATCTCACATATAGTGTAATTTTATTATGTTAATGGAATAATCCATCATCAATTATTTCCCTCTCTTTTTGTTCAAAAAATAAAAACATCGTCTATAATGTGTTAATTTATCACATTAAAAAAAGATAGGTTTTCAATTTATATTTTCATCTTCAAGGGTGGTCATTAAACCATTTTTCTGGTTAAAATATATTATAATATATGTATTATATCTTATTTAATGTTCTTGAACCATTATATATATGTGATATTAAATAATTGAACAAAACTAGTTCATGGTTATCGAGAAACCGCCAAATTAATCTAAACGATTATCCCTGATGTATTATTTAATGAATCATAATCATAAAATATAACCAAATGATTTATAAGATTATTTAATATTATTTATGTTAATTAATAACATATAACTTCAATTCTGTAAAACCATTCTCATTATACATGATTTTTATACAATAAACAATTAAACTGTTCATGAAAACCAAGGAAGAAAACACTCCTGAATGATAAAATTATATACTCTAACTCATAAAAAAATCCATAAATGAACATAATAAAATTATAATAAATAAATTAAATGTATAAATGGTTTGGAATTAATTAATTAATGGACTTAATTTTATTATCCATGACATTAAGAATAAGTGAATAACTGTTTCGGGCATAAGATATGGGATCCTTTTCGAACTTCCATATTTCCTTCATGTTGTGATTTCTCTCTATTTACCCAATTTAAATCATATTTATTTTATTTTTTTGAATTTATTATAAATTATATTTATATCTTTCAAAATCATGTATCCAGATCATATCATCTTCCTTATATGGGTTAATACATGTTTTAACAAATCTCCCTTCTCAAATCTTCCCAAAAAGAAAACTCGATTCAACGGAACTTCCTGATTTATTACCCATTTTCAAATGATTTCCATAATATGTTTTAAACAAAACTTATGTTATAAAATCACTAATTATATAATGAAAATATATATTATTTCATTTATGATTTTATACAAATAATTTTTTCTTTTTCATTTTAAATAATTATTAATATTTTCCTCAAACCGCACTAAAATTTTTTATTTATAAAGTTTCTTAAACACAATTTTTACATGAATTCACTTTATTTTAACATCACTTATAATGATCTATGCCTATTTTCCCTTATTAATTTCCATTTATTATTTAAACCTTTCCTTTCATGTATTCCTTTATGATATTCTCTAATGTTATGCCATTTGACATGATTATGATATCCAATTCTTTCCATGAGTAACTCTTATGTATATTTTTGATTACTTATGTATAATTATTCATGTGGAACACATATTAATGAACATATTATGATGGTTTCACCCAGATATTAATCCAATGCATTGGGTAATGTTTAGTCTCATGCGACATCATGTGCAATAGTCTTGGTGGTTAGCCTTGACACTTGCTCCGTGTGAAATGTGCCTACAATCAGGCTAAAGTCATGTTTTATGTAACTTCAATATTACTATGATTCGATGATTATATGATCCCAGGTGATATATTTTATGATTCATATTTTTATTCATGTTCCATGAATTTTTATATCATTATGTTACATCTTCTAACCCATGTGTTAAACTTTATTCTTATGTTTATTTCCTTGTTGGGATTTTTAGATCATATATTTTTTCTTCATGTATTCCCCATATTATACTATGAATATATAAGGGGTAAAATTGAGTTATTAAGTGATTATTAATATTAATCAAAAGATGTTTTTATTTTGGTTTCATGATGTTTAATTATGTACCTAATCTCCAAGACACTAGACTTTATGATACTTGGCTTGTAATTTGATGATTAATTATGATTAAAATCATGTAATAGTGTGTGTAAAATTGTAGAGTTTCTATATTAGGCATAGAATCTTAAAACCCCATATGGTTAGGATCAACACCGACACCTTCATCCGACCGTCTAGAATCCTGATCAGCCCCTTCTAGAGTGGAGAGAGGGTTGGTTGTGGTTATCTTAGAGCCCTATGGTGTATATAGCAAATATGAAATATCACCAGTAATAAAGTTAGTAACTAGTACATGACACCTTAAGATATACATATGGAATTACCATGACTCTATCCCCTCTCTACAATTACGGGGGAATACATGGATTCATCTCTGGGCATTTCATCCATCAAAGGGATGGATTCCTCATCATGAGTATGAGCCTCTTCTGGGATGTTCCTTTCAATAAAAAAAATATCATTGTCGGACCCCTTAAGGGAGGAAAGTGAATAAGATCCAAAAAAGTTCAAAGAATGATCAAATGAGTATGTCAGGCAGGTCATGAGATCAAATGAAAGTGAAAATACTTACTGCGGCACATACGCAGATCCAACTTCGCTTCCCTCTTTTGTTTCTTCTCTCAAGATAGTGAGGGGAATTTATCATTCCACTTAGTAATAAGTACTTGATGTGGTGGTCTAAAATACCATCCCACTATTTCCTCTACCATAATCCTCTGACCAAGGGATAGTTATGGGAAGTTAGGATACTCAACCACTTCTTTGATGGGGGTGCCTCTGGGCCTATATTTCGGTGATTCGTTTTCCATTTTTTTAGTTCTTCTTCTACTCCAAATTTTGAGATATATCCCATAAAAATTAATGATGGTGGTTGAAGGAGGGAAAAAAGTGGGGAGAAGAGATTGATACATCGCTAGGGTTATTATAGTCATTCCATTACTCTTTGGAGTGACCAGCTACACCCTTATTTTTTCCTCAGTCCAAAATGTAGAATACTCTCTTTGTGGCTGAAATTCAATTATCAGTTGCACATATAATCATTTTTAACTCTGAAACATATTGCCCCACCTCGTTCAAATTACTTTAGGGTGACGATTAGAGGGTTCTTGGATATCTCCTAGCTTCGGGATGCATAAACCATCATAGAGAAATACCCACATGTATATGATTTCACAAGTTATGCCCTGCTAATCTTGGATCTCTAGGGGTCCCACATAATCTAGTGAAAATGTTGTCAGATGTGATGAAGACCTGGTCTCTTTAAAATTTGAATTTTTTTCAGGGATCTCTTCTCTCATAGAAGATCAAATGACAAAAATCCATGTCTCCTCTCGGCGATGATGACTAGACTACCTTAGCATGAAATATGTGGTTTTCTCAATCCTAGCCTTCTCCATAGTCCTTACCCGAGGTCGCCTTGAAGATTTGGGGGCTTAAGCATCATCACCTTCATATTTGACCTTCCCACAATGCTTTCCAAGACCATCAGTTGTCATGACTATGACTCAAGGAACTCCTTTCATTAATTTTTCTTAGGGTATGAAGAAATCCAAGCACTAGAATACCCATTTCCCAGAATGATAGATTCACCTTATGAAGGTAGCTTTATTGACATTTGGGACACCTCTATAGTCATAAAAATCCATAATTTTCATTCTACCATTGGGTGTTTCTCAATCCAAACATGCATGGGGGAGACGATTGACTATTTCAGACACTTGAATTGGTAGGGAAATCGATATGGAGCATATTACATAAATATGATATCACTTTCAATACAGCCTTCTAGTATTCTATCTTTGAATGTAATCATGTAGGACCTTTGATCGTCATTGGCTTTTCCATTATCTATGAAATTCCTAGTAGTTTAATTATCATATATGAATAATTTGAACTCTCTCTATATGTTCAAAATCCCCAATACTTCATCATGTGTTAAAGATAAATGCTATATACTAGAAAAAACCTGAACAAATAAGAGAAACCAGCATGTAGGGACCTTAAATACACTTATCATAGCATAAGAATTTAAGTATTCTTCAATCCAACCACACAAAACTGGAAATGGCCTTAAATTTATGAATAGAGCATTCCCGATGTTGAATAAAATAAACAATAGTATATCTTCAGAAAGGTAGTGTCATCCAACCCTATATGGATCTATTATTCAAGTTTGGATATTATAAAAAAAAAATAATTGGTTTCATGCCACCATTGTGAACATTATGATGAATCCAAACAAATTTTTCCTCACAGAAACTATAGACTTTACCTTATACCCCAATAGGTATACTAGCCTTGGTCTAATGTAGGCCATTACTTACCCAGCAGTGCTCTGATTTTATAAGGTGGGGCATCCCGTAGAGAGCTAAAATGTGGTACCTTATCCTTTTAGCTCAAGTAAAGCCTTCATTTATGCTTCACAAGGATGTCACCTCTTGGATGAGGATCTTTCTTATACACATTTTGAGACACTTTAAAAATATCACGGTCTAAAACTGGTGTCCTAACATCATCATCCCACATTTTCTTTAATGGGATAAACATATCATACATATCTTCTAGAATAGGGGCTCTATAGATTGTGTATACATCCCATAGAATAAAATATACTTCACCATGCTTCAGATGAAAAGAATTTGTTTGAGGACTCCATCATCTCGGTAGTTCAGGGATAATGTCTGGGTTCTTATAAACATAAGTTTTCCCCTCCCATATAGCCTCATAAATACTAACATCTCATAGCTCAAATTTAAATTCTTCATAAGTTTTAGCACCGAGTATGACCACATCCATTTAGTCATGGCTCCTCATCTAGAGAATAAGTCTCAATCCTCCTTCCAACCGTGTGATGGGTCTATCTAGAAAGTGCGAAAGGATGAATCGATGCAACGAGGTTTTGACACTTGTATGTAAGGCTTCAGATCTGGGGTACAATGTTTGTGATGAATAAAACATATAATTGAAACTATTCCATCCTTGATGCATACACCCTTAAAGGAGACGTTAGAGGTGGTAAAATTGGTATATTTATTGAACCAATACTTTAGAAAGTAACTTTGAACCTTTGGGATGAGAGCGTCTCTTAAAAGACCATGATCATACAGGGGAAGGTATTCACCTTAAAAATACTCATACTGGTACTGCATTAGGTGGTTTTCAAAGTTTGGGAGAATAAATTCACACATGTCATAGTAATCTGTACCAACATCTTTGATCATCTCGGAGACATGTGTATCATATTGTTCATGGGAATCCATTGGAGAAATCATTGAAAACCCTACAATAAGACATTTAGATTTTTCAATAAATTTGAAATATTTATTTTAGAAAGTTTATAAATTTTGGAAAAGTAAGATCCCCCACATAGGCCCCTTGTCCAAGTTCCTTGGGTAAGACCCTCGACCAAATCCTTCACACAGACCCCTCGATCAAGTACTCCTATATAGAAAGTTTGGTCAAGTTTTTATACCTTATACTTGTGAAAAGTAGATTCTTTATAAGAACTTTGTAAATGAAAAGCATGGAACAAATATGCATAATATCTACACAATGAGAGAAAAAGTATAGTTTGAACAGAATTAAAGATTCTCTAGAGGATCAAGGGTATTTTTAGACACTGTTGGCCGACATGTCATACCTACGCACTGGACCGACACCACAGACCAATGTGGGTAACCTGTGTGTAATACTTTATTTTCCCCATGAGGGATGGTTGGGAAATAATTTTAAAAATGATTGATGATGTTCCTTCCTTGATTATTCCCATTTCCTTCCTTTTTAAGTCTAAGAAGATTTATTACTTCTCAATTATCGTCATTGATAAAGATGAAGGATCCTTTATACATAGATAATCCATCACTTTATTTCCATTACCAAGATGGTAGTGTATTGATAAATCATAATCCTTGATGATCTCTAACCATATAAATTGGTGCATGTTAATCTCCATATATTTGAATATATATTTGAGGCTCTTATAATCAAAATATATCTCACACTTCTCCCCATAAAGATAATGGCTACATATTTTCAACATAAAGAAAACAACTGCCAACTATAGATCTTGTGTGGGATAGTTTTGCTCATAAATTTTCAATTTCCTTAAGTCTTATTCTATCACTTTATCATTTTTCACCATAATATCATAATCCATTGTTTGAAGAATAAATGTACACGACAAAGAGTTCCCCACTTTTTGGAAATGTGAGTACTAGTGTAGTGATAAGCCTCTTCTTCAACTCTTTTGAGTAGTCTTCACATTCGATGGTTCATACAAACTTTACTACATTCCAAGTAATCTTGGTTAATGGGGTTTATAATCATGAGACGTTCCTCACAAATATTTGGAATTACCAAGATAGACCAAGAAATATATAGTTCTCTGTTACAGATGTTGGCCTGAACTACTCTTCGATTTCCTTTATCTTGGAAGGGTCTATAGATATCCCTTTTCTGGTGATTACAAGCCCCAAGAATGATACTTCCTTAATCCAAAACACAAATTTACGATACTTTACATAAATTTTCTCCCTTAAAAAAGTATTTAGAACATTATTCAAATGCTCTTCAAGTGACTCCTTTCTCTTGTAGTATATCATAATATCATCGATAAAGACTACCACAATTTTGTTGATGTAATATCTAAATAATGTATTCATTAAATACAGGAAAATTTCAGGGTCATAAATGAGTTCAAAGGGAATCACTATGAACTCATAGTGTCTGTACTTCATTCGAAAGGCAGTAATCGGAATATCTTCCTTCCTCACCTTTAATTGATGATATCCCAACTAAAGGTCCACCTTTTAGAAATAACTGGCCCCACGTAGCTGATCAAACAATTCATCTATCTATGACAAGGGATACTTTTTCTTTATCATTATTTTGTTGAGATCATGATAATAAATTCAGAGGTGCATTGATCTATCCTTCTTCTTGACAAAGAGGACTAGTGTACCCCATGGTTAAGAACTCAATCATATAAAACCCTTGTCCAGATTCTCCTATAATATATTCTTCAGTTATTCCAACTCAATAGTGGATATTCTATAAAGTTTATTTGATATAGAAATAGATCCAGGAATAAGTTAAATTTATAACTCAACCTATCGATCAAGAGGAAGACTCCGAAACTGTTTGTGGAACACATTAGTGTAGTCCCTCACAATGGGCATGTCTTTGAGCATGATTCTCTCCTTTTTCTTAATAATTTGAGATAGGTATTATTGATCATAAGGCAGAAATATCAACACATGAGACAATGATTTTGAAGGAGATTCATCCTCATCCTTACACTTGTATATAATTGGAGGATATTTTGAGATGGGAAGAGTGATCTCCCTTTCCTAATAGTTGATATTGTCTCTATAAAAGATATCCAATCTATTCCCAAAATTGCATCAACCTCCACCAAGGGAAGTAAGCAATGTTTATTGGGAGATTCAATCCACAAACATTAATAGGAGAGGAGTTATATACTTTGGATTCATTAATTTTCCCAATTAATTTTCTCATAGATAACTCAACCTACATATTTTAAGGTAGTGACTAAATAGTTCTACTAAATTTGTAAGATATGAAAGAATACATAGAACTAAAATCAAATAGTACATTTTCAATTCTTGATTGAATAAATAGTGTACCAATCAACACATCATTACTGAGTTCTAATTCATTGGTAGTGATAACATATTCCCTTCCTTGTTGACTTGTAGGTTGTTTTTGTTGATTTCATCCAACGACCCTGGGATTAGGACAATGGCTCGCATAATTCTCATGCTTCTTATAGTTGAAACACTACACTATAGGATTGTTGTTGATCTGAACCTTTCTTTATTCATTTTAAATATTTGTATTCTTCATATACCCTTTCATTTATTATTCATATGCCCTTCTCTTCCACATTTAATGCAACAATTTGTTCCCTTTAAACAGTTTCCAGGATTCTTTTTCCTACACTTTTGACATGAGGGATATTGGGTCTTCATACTATCATGGGATTTTTATATTGATAAAACCATATTAAAAATCTATTTTAATATTTTTTTCCTAAGATCCACATGATCTATGAGAGTCTCTGGTATCCATTTCATCTTTAAATAAACAATAGACAATCTCTTCATAGCTTCAAAATTCCTGAATCACTAACATTTTTCATATACTCAACTTTAATATTATTAGACTTCCTATGTAGAACATAACTTATCATGATTTATTTAATTTTATAAGGTGTGGAATCCTATAGGGAGACAAAAAGAGGTACCTTATCCTTCTGGATCAAGGAAATCCTTCATTCATGCTTTGGGATGGATGTCGCCCCATGGATGAAGATATTTCTTCTATACCTTCCGATCCACTTGAAAAATTTCATGGTCTAAAATTGGTGTCCTTGTAGCATCATCCCATGTTATCTTTAGTGGGATAAAATTTTAATACATATCCCTTATAATAAGGGTTCTATATATCTTGTATAAATCCCATAGGATAAAACATACTTCACCATGCCTTAGATGAAAATAATTTTTCTGAGAACTCCAAAGGCTCAATAGTTTAAGGATGATGTATATGTTATTATAAACATAATTTATCTCCACTCATACAAGAATATAAATTCTAAAATATCATATCTCAGTTTTAAATTCTACATATGTATGGTACACCTAGTATGCCCACAACCATTTATGCTTGACTCCCCATCTAGATCATAAGTCCTAATACTCCTTCCAACCTTGTGACTGGTCTATCTAGGAAGCGTGGAAGGTTGAATCTTTGTAGTGATTTTTAGACACTTTGGTGTAAGCCTTCAAATATGGGGTAGAATAGTTGTGAGTTATGAAACAATTAGTAGGAAATATTCCATCCTAGATGCATACACCCTTGAAGGAGATGTTTGAGGTGTGAAAATCGGTATGTTCCATGAACCAATACTTTGGAAAGTAACTTTGAGCCATTGGGGTGAGGGAATCTCATAGAATCCCATTATTGTACAGGGGAAGGTAGTCACTTTGTGAATACTTGTGATGGTACTACATTAGGTGATTTTCTAAGTCTGGGAGAGTAAATTCACACATTTGTTAGTAATCTAGACAATAATATTTGATCATCTCTTGGACATGTAAAGCATCTTGTTCATGGGAATCCATCAAAGCATTCATTGAAAAACCCATAATAAGACATCGATATTTTTCATTAAAGTTGAAATCATTATTTCAAGAAGTTGAGGAATTATTTCAAAGAAAGGACCCTCGTACTAGCCCCTCGATCAAGTTCCTTGTGTAGGAACCTCGACCAAATACCTCGTGCAAACCCCTCGACAAAGTGATCCTATGTAGAATGGTCTCTCAAGTGGTTATACCATGTACTTGTGAAAAGGATATTATTCAAAAGAACATTGTAAATGACAAGTATGGAATAAATACACGGACTATCTACACAATGAAAGAAAAAGTACAGAGTTAATGGAAGGAAATATTCACTACATGGTCAAGAGTATTTATGGAGACTGATAGCCTACATGTTGGACCCGTGCACTGAAATGACACAACTGGCCAATGTGGGTAACCTATATGGATGAACTGATCAACCTTTATAGTCTTTTCTTCCCTCTAACTCAAGACTATACCATTTTCTTTCAGACAGATATAATCCTGAGGGGGGATTCTATCACCTAAAGTTCCTCTAGCTCGTACAGGCCTTGACCCCTATTGTAATCACTTCCAATCCCTCCCAGGTCACCCTATGTAAATCACCTTAAGCTCACAATACTTGACCTATGTAAGACACCATCCAATCCCTCTTTCAAGCCACTAATTGAATAGATCCCCTTAATTTGGATCATGAATTCTAGGTGTACCAAATTGAAGCCTCCACCAAAACCTGTGAACTGGAGAGACTATGGAGCGAGACACACCAGCATGTCTCCCATTAGTTTATGGATTACATCAATAACAGGTGTTCCAAAATTGTCCTTATAGATGGGTAGGGTCCTTGGGGTTCATACATTTATGAATCCCATCAATCCCGAGGACCTAGACCCTGGGATAAGTGTCAGGGACCACCCAGTCATCGGTAATAGGGTTAATTCCTTGTTCTTAACTCATCATCTCTAAGATCAGTGACAGGTCCTTAGCTCATCATCTCTAATATCAGGGAACCCTAGTTTTAGGTAGGTAGGGAGAAGAAAAGGCTTTATTTTCCCATTGATAAGGGTATATCGTAATCTCCTCTCTTCTCTAGAACCTTTAGAAAATCATCCCTCCTAGAGTAAGACTGTGGAATTTTTTTATGGGTGGTATCTAGGCAGGTAGTTCAATGTGACTATCCTGGTTACTAAAACATGATGAGAAAAGCACATAAAATCCCTTCCTTATTCTCCCATCACCCTACCCCTGACCATTATTTGGTGAAGGATATTTTGTTCTTTTCCATATGTTATAATTTCTCTTGTTTCTCAAATTTGATCATAACTCATGTGGGCTTAGTGGTTATCTATGTTCAATACATCTGCATGATCAGATGCATGTCTCAGTAGAGAATCTTTTTCTAGATCTTCCTCTCACCTTCCTTTTGTGGGAATCCATAGGTGTGGGTCTTTAAATCCATGTATCCAAGTAAAAAAAGAATAATCCTATATGGTGTAATCCATAAAACCACTTTTTGATCTTCAATAGGGTCATATTCCCAATAGAGAAATTCAAAAGGGCATCCTCCCATATGGTGTAAGCCTATAAACCACTCCTTTATCTTCAAAGAGGCCATATTCCCATTTAATAAATCCAAAAGTGTATCCTCTCATAAGGTTTAATCCCTAAAATCACTCCTTGATCTTCAAAGGGGTCATATTACCAATAAAACAAGTCAAAAAGGCCATCATATTCGGTATAATCCCCAACTCAATCATATCAAAGGGCTATGTTCCCTGAGAGAAAAACCTTCAGAGGACCTCTATAGACATGTGTCTTTAACCCTAACCAAACTATACGGGATTTTATTCCCATAAAAATGGGATATGTAGGAATCCTCCTTGAGGTTCAAACCCAACACCCCAAAATCAACCCTAATATTATATAGGACACATTCCTAGTAGGGTCATTTATAACCTTGGATCTCACATCCCTTAAAGGTTTTTAAGGCCATCTTAGCATAAGTCTCACACCAAACTTTTACTTGGAACCTTCCACCTACACATCCTCACTGCATGATGCTAAATTGTATGGTTTGGTCCACATCACATGACCTAAAAATGTATGAGTGTCCTATGAAGTTATGCTGAACTATATGATTTATGATTTCTTTAACAAGGATACATAAGAGACCCTTATTATGGGTTTGATTTTGGTATAAAAACAAATCATGTATTCATAGATGATGATAAAGTCCAGAGTGTCCCATTGTGTGGATCAAAACCATAACTGTAAAAATAAATGAAAAAATAATCTCTAATCATCTCCTAAAAGGGTAAAATTTATGGAGAACCTCATATACATACATATATCTCCATTAAATAATACCCTCAGATATATAAATGATTCTAAATTATATGGAAACTAATAATTTATTATTACAAGGGTGACATACATTATACTTGGGAGTTAATAAGGATTTCTGAACATATCTTAAATCTTTAATAGATTCCAAAATTATTAAATAATTCCTCCAAAAGGGTTTGATGAGCCTAACATACCATCCTATCAACCAATGCGAGTCTTTAAGGATTATTAGAGTCATTTCCTAATGACCACCTACATTTGGAAATCATGTGTATGAGTTGTCTCAAATGATATAACTTTTGGGTTTTTTTAGATCCAATAACAAAAACTATTGTAATAAATAAGAAAATATTTAACTCATTTGAATGATTATGCAATATTCAAACCCCTAAAATCAATCATAATAGTTCCACGATTCTTGTTTTCATCAATAACAGTGGTATTTTACATAAAATTATAAAATATTGGGAAAATATTATATTTGAAACTAAAAATGGTTTCATATAAAGTATTCTTAAAAAAAATTCATGATGGTGGGAATATTTGTTAATTTTTCAAACATTAAAGATAAACATTCTTTTAAAACTTTTGTAAAGAGTGTCAAAACTTACCCATGTAGAAAACATTAATAAATTTCCTTTTGTGAAATTTTAAAATATGGCACATGGTCATGGAAAATATATTTAGTAAATAATTTATGTTTAGAAAATAAAATTATTGAAATAAGGTAAATAATATGGGGGAGAGTTCGGTTAAAAGTATCTAAATACTTTAAAAACATTTCCACATAAAAACCCTTTACAAAATTTTAAAAATAAAACCCATTTGAATGAAATAATATAGTAAGGAACACAAAATACCATGAGTATAAAAATATCCATGATATTATATGTCTATTTTTAGTGTATACACCATATAAATGAATATAGGTGCATCAATAAAAACATTCTTCAAAGAAAGAAGTTTAAGATGAGAAATCCTTGAAACTTGGGTAATGCTTAAATAAAAAACATTAAAGGAATGAACAATAAATTATTATATAAAAACTATAATTTCAATGAAATAATATATGAAAACAAATTCATGGGTAATTAATTACTCCATATAAAATAAAACATGGTGGATAACATGTGTTATCTCTCAAATAATTGAAATTGAGACCATGAAAACCCTTGAATATTTTACAACATTTGAATCAATATCATATTAAATAATTAACTTCAAATGAACATAAAATTTCATTACAAAATATTAGTTCATGTTATAAAATCTCAATAGTTATCATTATCACCTTATAAATGGAAGTATGTTCATAATATGAAACATGCCTCAAAGAAACAATATTAAGGAAAACAAATCTTTCCAAAGATCTTATCATTGAAGTGATGATTAATCATTGATATGATTAGGTATAGAAATTTTAAAAATAAATAAATAAAGTGTAAATACTATATCATATAATCATAGGTAATTTCATATATAATTATTTCATAATATACTCAATAAAGTAGAAGTATAACCCGGTGAATGGAAATTAGGCTAAGAAACCCCTTACCTCGAGTCCCAAATTTCTATGTATGTCCTTTAAATACTATATAATAAAGATATATTAATTATTTACTTATTTAATAAAATTTTATAGGCTTATTACCTTATCATTAATCCACTTATTTAATTTATTACAAGGAAACATTTAATAACTTAATCAGTTAAGTCCACATCAAGTGTTTTTAGGACGTTTGATTCATAATTGTAAAAAAAAATTGGTTGGTTGACCATGTTCAAATAGGTCATTGTTCCATAATATACAAAATAAATGAAATAATTATCATTTTTATACATAAAATATAATTTTATAATCACCCATGAAAGGAGAACATGAAAAATGAATCACTTCACTTTGGGGATGTGGTATTTCACACGTACTCGTGCGCGACATTGTCATTTTTTAATGGGTGGAAGGGTATTAAGGTAAGTAATATATTATATTTAAATAATCCTAATTAATTAATTAATATAATATATACTTATTAAATATATCATAATAACTATCCTTTTGAGTTGGTAATGAAAAACTAAACACATCGCTTTCTGGAGATGGTAACCCACACGTACGCACAAACGCTGATTTCCTTCTGCATAGAATAGAAAAGGAGATGAATAAGGTTGTTACATTAACCTTATAAAAGAGTAGTATATGGAATATAAAGATGTTTTTATATTATTATTAGGAAAAATTTAATGATTTAAAATAAGAAGTAAAAAAAATAGATTGGTCAAAATTATTACCTCCTCTTTGAGAGATCTCCTTTTTATTTCTTATTAAGTACCCTATGGATGGACTTTATAAGTGAAGAAGAACTTATATAAATAGTATAAGTATGTTTTTAAGAGTTTTAGGTACGTTTATTTTGGGTTATGTGGCTCAATATGGCGTGAATAAAATAGGAGAGGTGGTGTCATTTTATAGAGAAGGAAAAGAAGCACATGGAGTTACTTAAAACATTTGAATATAATAAATTTTTTTTCCTATGAAAGTGACACCAAGTGGAAAATATTTAGAATAAAATATATTTTATGTTTTAAATCCTTCAAAAAAATAATATATTTAAATGTTCATGTGGCATTTTAAACCTTATCATTCAGTTTAACCCCTTTATTAACCAACGATAACCTTAACCATGAAGGGTTACAAATTTAATTATAAGCTAAAAATTGGATCAAACAGGTCGAGGGATTACATTTTTACCATATAAAACCCTTTTTCCTCCTTATATTTTTTAATTATTTTTAAATCATTTAATAATATATTATTTAACATAAAATATCATTATATTCGTTTTAAGAACAATTTACATATTTTGAATTTAAAGACATTAAGAAAGATATAAAACTCTAATTTAAACTCTTTAAACATTAATTATAAATAATTATTAATCATAAAATTCATGTTAATCCACAATTAATCCAAAAAATATTACTTTTTATTTTTTTCAAAATTATTTATTATGATTTTTCCACTACTTAGACAAGCATTGTGTAAGCATTGTGTAAGAATTTAATGTAATTATACCATCACTACAAATTAAAAATAAATCACCATCATAAGAATAAATTAATTATGATAAAAATAAACTTTTAAATTATTTTATAATATATTATTATACCTATGTTTACATATAAGAGAAACAAAAAAGCATGAGGGTGACATTATGCAATTTTCATTAACATAAAATAATATAATGGTATTTATCAATGAAAAGTGGCACAAAATGAATTTTTTTTAATATTTTATTGTTTTGGTAGAAAATAAATCTTCCAATATAAATAATTCAGGATTTATATATATATTTAAATCCTTATCATGTTATTTTTAACTGTAATTACCCAATTTATCCTTACCAATGGGACAAATATTTATCGTAGTTACTATAAATTATGACCAAAATAATTGAAATAATTACCAAAATTGAACATATTTATTAAAAATATGGAATATATTTTCCATTATTCTCTTTATATAATTTATGGAAATCAATTTTGACCTAAATAAGTAAAACGCAACGAGAAATAGTTTTTTGAGAAATGTGTTTTTAATCCCAAAAATGAAATTATATAAAACTAAGGAGTAAATATGATGCATATATAATTACATTTATTATTTATAAATAAATGAGACATATTTTAATTTAATATAAACTTCAATTCATATTAGGAATTTTCAATGATAACAAATTACAATTTTACAAAAATCAGTATTTTTACTATTCACTGAAAAATTAATCTTATTAGAAAAATACCAAATTTTTACCCTAAGATAATTTAATTTTTATTATTTTAAAAATTATATAATTTTTATTATATGTAATTCCTAAAATTTTAAAAAATTAAATATAATATTCACAAACAAAAAATCAATAAAAACTATTTTAAAAAAAACATATTTTTGAAGCATAAAACGATTTTACTGAAAATTGAGTACTTATTTATTATGCATTAATCAATATATTTTAATTATATAAAAACTTTATAAATATTTTTTATAATTTCTCTATTTTCATTTATACCTAAAATTAATGTATTGGTTACAATGGTCATAATTTAAACTTTTCATATTTTTATAGTATATCAAAATTCGCTAAAGTTTACTGTTATTTGTTAAGAATTATATCGAGAATAGTATTCAATTAAACTAAGTTTTTGGAGTGTTAAATTCAAAAACATAAATAAAATTCATCCTCATAATTTTATCTTGATCACGATAATCACATGCTTAAAATTTTAAAATGCCTTTATTGAAAACCCACATTATAAAAATGATTAATAAAACGTCCTTCCAAAAAGAGGGAATGGGAAATATGAAATACATATAGAATAACACATAAATAGGATTAAAAATAGGAAAACAATAGTTGTAAGTGAAAATATGGACATAGAGGAAAAATTAATGTCCAAATAATGATAGAGAGTGATAGAGACAATTGATCATGAGAAATTCAACGACCATAAAACCACTAACCAATAATGCGTGAAACGGACCACCAATTCATCAAAAATAAAATTAATAGGATAATATTTTTATTTCAAGGACTTTTTTCTAGATTTAAGGAATTACTTTACCATCTGGACTAAGATCATAAGGAAATATACTTACTCAATTTTCACCAAATCCATAATCCCATTTCCATCCTTTGGTCTCATGTTTCAATTAGTTTCCACCTTTATCTGGTCTTTTACTCCAAATGATGAGTATGAATAGTTAGTACCTAATGAATTATAATAAACTTCTGATTAACCATTTGGTATATAAAATGATGAAAATATTATATTTATATCTTAACTAAAACAAAAAAATTTAGCATAAGGGAGGATAATACCCAAAATTAATAAACATTCATATGAAGAAATAATACATTGATCTCCAAAATTATGTAATAATACACAAAGTTCATGTTAAATCGTAGAAAAAATAATTAACCTTATAACCAAAATAACCACAATAACATCATATGTTATATTATAACATTTATCTTACATCCCCAAAATGTAATTTAATTCCTCAAAAATAATTCTTTATATTAAATAACATGAAACACCTAAGGGTTATCGATACCTCAAACCAATAAAAAAACTCCCAAAATAACATTAATCACTTTAGAATCATACTACTTAAAACCTCAAAAAATAGGGGTATATATGTCATTGAATTTATGACAAACCTTAAATTTATAAACTCATGATGGTATCCATAACTCTTAATTTATCATATCATAAAAACATCTTAATCTCTAAAGTTATCTAAACACTTATCTAATACCAACTATAATATCTCTGAACCTACACTCTTTGATCTGGTGCAAAAAACATAATATTTAAATTTATGGATTTGATAGAGATAAATATGACCCAATTTTAACCATATAAAACATAAAACATCAAATATAAATATTTTATTACATATATACCGAGGAAAGATCTAGTTTTAGAGTTTTATAGAATTTACATAAACTCTTACATAATAATACTCATGGATTTAAGTAATCATTTTTTCTAATATACACAAATTTTTTCTTATTTCGAAATAATTCTTCAACTTCTCTCATAAAATTATTAACACACAAAACATTTTTAGAAAAAATTAATTTAGAATTATTCATCATAACCTAAGAAATATAAAATATAAGATGGGTGAGCTCAATATCTCATTGAGGGTAAACATAAGCATGGACAATTAAATGTCATCGGTGAGTATAAGATGATTACAAGGATATAATGACATAATTAAAGTTCATAATAATAACATAAGAAAATTAATACCCATCAAAATATGGATAATAAATCGTGTTACATGGTATAAATATTTAACATAAGACACAAGTCATATAATTCAAAAAACATGGGCTATGTAAAAAAATACTTCAGCAAAGGATCATCTAAAACTCATATAAAACATTGAAAAAATGTGTAGGTGTCTTGGAACAAAAAATATTCATCATGGAATCACCTAACCATATAATTTCAATATCTCTAAGGAGTAACCTATAACTGATAACCTCTTTCATCTTATAGGTATAACTTATATTTAGTTAATATTGTCATCTCTTAGGAGTAACATAAGTTTGTTGTCTCCCAAGTTTAACATAACTCAATTTACTCTTAGGATTATTTTCCATCCAATTAACTTTGTCTCATTACCAAATGTATTTAAGGGATATAATAGACCCACCTATAAAATGTTGAAAAGATTCCCTTATGTATTTGGTTTCACTCCCCAATCCCATATTCATAATTAATTTCCACATACCATGTCATGAAGCAAAATATATGCGTACTTTCATTTCATCAAAAATATCATAGCTTGATTTACCCATTAAAAAGAAATGGGTTTCCTAAAAGTATATTTAAAACATCATCATAAACCATTTATATAAAATAATTTAATGGTATTATATGATCATGTCCACAAAGAATCATATATATCATTAATGGGTGTTTTCCTAGATATAAATACCCTTAAAATAATATTTAAAACATTTCTTTGAATATAAGGTAAAATACACTTTTCATTTGGTGATGCATTATAAAAATTTCCAAAATATTTGGTAAAACCTTTTATTTTAAAATAACCATTAAAAAATATAAAGGAAACATCAAAGAAAAGAATGATCGTGATAGAGGAAAATCTTTTCATGTCATAAACATTCAAGATAAACATTCATAGCAAACTTTTTTAAAGATATTCAAAAGTGAACCATGTGTTTATGTTAAGAAATTTTATTTTAGAACCTCTAAAAACAAGGTCTAAGATCAACAAGAAATACTTTATTTAATCATTTATGTTCAGAAAAAAACATATTTTAAAAAAGATAACAACTTGGAGGATGAGTTTGGTTAAAAGTATTTAAAAGAATTGAAATAAAGTTTTGAAATAAAATCCCCATCATAGTATTTTAAAAAAAACCATTTAAAAGAAATAATATAAGAATGAACATAAAATTACTTGATTATAAAAATATTCGTGATATTATATATCAAGAAATGATGCATACACCATGTAAATGAATATAAATTTGTCTTGAAGAAGGAAGTTTGAGATGTGAAATCTTTAAAAATTAGATAATTATTAAATAATGTGTAAAATAATCATGGGGTGTTAAGTACACCGTATAAAAAACATGGTTCTTAAAATGAATTATTTCTCAAAGAATTTAAATTGTGACCATAAACACCCCTAAATGTTTTATAACATTTGAATCAATATCTCATGAAAGAAATAAATTTAAAATATCATTAAATTTCATGATAAAATATTCATTCATGATATAATATCTCAATAGTAAGTGTAAGCATCTTATAAAAGTAAGTAGGTATATAATACGAAACATGTCTCAAAGAAAAAATATTGTGATGAATAATTCTTACAAAGATCATATCACTAATGTTAGAATCAACCATTGAGGTGATTATGTGTAAAAATTTTAAAACCAAATAAAAAAGTGTAAATACAAAAAATATAATTAGAGGTAATTTTTGTAATGAACCAACCTAGAATACCCTCTAAAGAAGGTACCTGAACTATTTTTTCACTAACCTGATCTGTGTTCCCTATCCCCATAGGGATGACGACTAGCACCTGGGAATAAAAAAACAAAAAAGGGGAGTCATTTCACCCAAATTGAAAAAAGATACATGTCATTAATATAAAAATGAAACTAGAAATTAATATAATTCCATGTTCAAAGAAATAGTTTGGTGGCGATACAACCCAAAATCAGTAAAAAAAACTCCAAGGAATGTGTCTAAAAACCAAAAAGGATTACTAAAATGGGAAAAAATAATTTTTTGGTATGTGAGAAACATCCCACCATATCACCACTAGATACTAGTAATCCCTTAATATAAACCTCACTGCCTCATTGCATCACCTTGCCTTCTCTTTCAAAAAAATACAATATAGGGTCAATAAATTCCTGAGTGAATGTATAGGGTGTGATATAAATTGGATTAGTAAGATCCCACCAAGGTGTTCCATATAAAATCTCTATAAAATAATCCCAATATGATAAATTTTATTAAATTAGGGCACAATAAGCAGCTAAATAGTTTTATATCAAAATATTTTTAAACAGTTCCCATTTTAGATAGTTATAAAATAAATCTAGGTAAAACATTTTAAAACATGAATCTAACAAACCATTTTCATTTTATCAACTCATATATATCAAATACAAAATAGGTCATGCCAAAGTGTAAAGGTAAACATTCCTAGGATCACAATAGGTCATCCTATCATGACTACTCATTCCATAAATAAGACTAGGGTGCACTCAAGTCCCTAGTATACATGGCCTAGGGAATAGAGTAACACCCCATGATTGAACACTCATATAATTTCAAGATCAAGTCCCTAAGAAACTTGGTCTAGGGAGTATAAGAACACCCATGAATGTGAACCCCCTGACAATCACAGTACATTAGGCCCAATAATAAACCTTCCACCTAAGTACCTAAGAATTATCATGTGACGAATTTATCCAATAATTTCAAAGGGATTGTCACATTTTACAATATAGTTCCAAACAACCCCTTTTATCAAAAACAAAATTGGATAAACACTTTTCACAGTCTATTTCATAATACTTTGAAAAAAATTCATTGTTTTACAAAAATGAGGTGAAAATTATTTCTCAAAAACTTGTTTACACAACCACATAAATCAATCATGAATTCCATTTATAAAACCTTTTAACATATAAAGGTCTTTCAAGATTCATCCAGCATAGGCTAAAGACATGACCACCTATCTAAAACTCAGGTAAAACACCAATCGTGACTAGATCCACACACTAGACGAGACATAGACACAATGAAAAAAGTCCCTAAAAAATGATTATAACACATTAGAATCAAATTCCATAAACAAAATGGTTAGTGGAGAGGTTATAACAACACATATCTTTAGAAATTTTTGTGTCATGCCACAACCAACACTAGGATTAGCCCTCGAAAGATGATCATACAACAGATATATAATGGATAGAGAAGCATAATCACATGATCACAAATACCAGAAACATATACCAACACCACTTTCAAACTAATAGAAAAAAATCCAATGGGAAGAAAATAAATTTACTTATAGGAAGAGAAGAAACCAACCAATCTAGAGATCGAGCACCAAACAGAGGAACCCGAAGAGACTAAAACCAATAAATATGCCTAAAATAGACCTAGGTTTCTAAGATGAGATATCATATCAAAAACAAGATAATTTAGGTTGGATAAGGATAAAAAACCACTGGTCATAATGGATTCACATCGAGAATCTGTGATCCATGATGTGAATCTCTCATATTGCATGTACACTCAAAAATATTTCACCTCAGATTAAAAATATAGGATGATTTATTCACAACATGAATCCCTTTCACATTTTGAATATTTTTTAAAGCCTAAACTAGGAATTTATATCTTTTACCCAAATGAGATTCACATCATGAATCAAGTTCACATCATAAACTTGTTTGGCATCCAGCACTTAGTACATCCCCTATAAAAATGCTCTTAATTCATCTCCAATGCCCACTAGACCTAACAAAAAACTATTAAAAGTTAAAATAGAGAATAATTTTTACTGGTATTTTATAATTATCCAAAAAAATTAATTTTAATCCTCATGAATTCAAGGTGATCCAAAAATAGGTGAGTTCAATTCTCCCTCATCGACGACTCACACTCCTAAGTTTTATGAGAATACAATATGTTCCTCCATAAAACTTTTAATAATGGAATAAAATTATCACAAAATATATTAATACAAGAATAAATGATCTCAATGAGTTTCTCCACATAAACAAAAACTAGCACTAACTTTTTCTCCTCCCAAATCAGAACATGGGACGGATAAGGAGGGTAGTTCCTAAGTTGAGATACGTGGAAAAAATCATGTATATCAGTCAATTGATATGGTAAAACCAATTGATAAGTAATCTGACCAAGACTCTTAGTGTTCTCAAATGGTTCAATATATCACTAAGATAGATTCCCCATTTTCCCATACCGATGGTGACCCAACTGAGTATACACTTTTATGAAATCCTGGTCTCCTATAGAAAACTTGAAAGGATGATTCTAATGATGCGCATATCATTTATGCTGAATTTGAGTTATAACCAGGCATCAACTTATATCCTAAATCATCATTAATGTCTCTTGAATGTGACCTAGTTCCACAAGAGAGGAATCCACCACCCATGACCAAAAAAATAGGTAGCCTGCATGGGCAACCATACGAAGCCTTGAAGGGTTCTAATCTGATTGAAAACTATTAATTATTATTATACAAAAACTATAAAAATCCTAGATGGTTTTCCCATGATCTACCAAAATCTAAGATGCAGTTATGGATAAAATTTTCTAGAATCTGAATACCATGCTCTATCCGTCCATTTTTTATGGATGGTAAATTGTACTCAACCAAACCTAGGTCCCCATCACCTCCTAGAGACTCTTACAGAACCTAAAAGTAAACCTGGAATCCCTATCCAAAACAATGGAATATGGAACCCCATGCAACCTCATAATCTATTAAACATAGAGATTACCCATATCTTCAAATAAATTGTATCCCTAATCCAAATTAAATGAGCTGATTTTCTCAACTGATTAATCGCCTCCAATATAGTATTCTCCCATAGGGGATTCTATTGAAATCCAACAGTGAAATCCATTGAAACCACATCCCATTCCCAAACTAGTATTATAAGAGGTTTTATAAAACTATAATACCTTAGATTCTCTACCTTTATCTACTAGCATGGGTAAAAAGAGAAAACATAATCAATAACGTTTCTCTCCAGACCTGACCACCATAAATTTTTTATCATGTTTTAATACATCTTCATAGTGTCAGGGTGAAAGGACCATGAGGAATTATAAAAATCATGAAAGAATTAATTACTCATGGGTGTATGGATAAAAAACTATTCCTAAAGAAAATAATACCATCAAAAAAGATATACCATCTAAAAATGGTCTCCCCACTATATAAGGTTTCTTCAATTCATCATAAATCATCATCCTATTTCTGACCCTATAATATAGACTCAATGAGAGATGATGATATCTAAACACTGGTCAAAACCATACCTGATACTTTCTCCCATGCATCCAAATGCAACTAAGAGAAGGTCCCCATTTGGTTCCACTCTTCTTTCAATCCCATGATAGCTGGTGGTTGAACTTTCCCATTAATAGCATCAATGATGACATTATCCTTCCCTAAGGTGTAGGTGATGTCAAAGTCAAATATTTAGAGGTATTCCAGCAACTATATTTTTCTAATATTATAGTACTAATAAATGATATAAATCAAACTCTAATGATCAGAAAATACAGTGAGCCTCTACCCAAAAATATAGTGTTGTAAACAATTAAGCCCTTGTATAACTGTGGAAAGATCCATATAATGATTGTGGTCAATTTTCTCATAATTCTAAAGGTGAAGAGATCTATAGTCCATAATAAGATCATCTTTCATACGTGTAAAACCTATTCCAGCACCAGAAGTATCATATTATACCACATACCCCTTACGGAGTTCAAGAAAGATCAAAATATTAGTTGATATTTGATGCTATATCAACTAATTGAAAAAGTCTAACCTTTAGCTCCCTAAGTTAATTTCACCCCTTTATTGGTAAGAGGAGTCAAAGGTTATTCTAACTTTGATAAATCCTTGATGAAACACCAATAATATCTAGCTATAACCTGGAATCTTTTTATCTTGAAGATATTATATGGCTCTTCACATGAAAATAAAACATTCAACTTCTTAGGATCTATAACGCCCTGATCCCAGAAACCTATAGCAGGTGAATTATTTTCTTACATTGGTATGCTTACAATGAATAAAATCCTAAAGGTCCAATAATTTTATCAAATTTAGGGAGCTAGAATACATACATGATACCCATAATACATTTGGAAATAGGAAATAAAAACATGATACACAATAAAATAAAATAAACTGCATCATTGAATGCTTATTCAAAGATTTATTCTTTATAACCTGGGGAAATGAAACATAATAAAGCTAATCTCAAATAATAATTAAGGGTAATTAAAGTTTAATAAATAATGAGTCAATAAGAATAAATTAACATGGAAAGGTAAATAATTAATAACATCTGTCATTCAAATAAATGAACTAAAAATGAAATGCATTCATAGATATGTCTATGAAAAATCTCATGGATAAATAATAGTCGAATTATCAATAAAGGAAATGATCAATTATAGGACATCATGTTTTATAGGACATGATACCTTTACCATCAATTGAAAGGTTAAAGTTTTCTAGTTTCACCAACTAATTTGTCCCATGAGACTACCAATGCATCTGGGGGCTTTCATTAACTAGTCCACAACCCGTAGGGATTTCCTTAAATGGTCCCCAACCTAGGTATTACATGACCAAAGAATTACTCATATATTAAATAAACAATATTCCTTATAAAATTTTCATATTGAATAAATAATAGGTATTTATTAATAATACCTCAAAGGATGATAAGTAACAGTAAGGGTTGCTGACATAAAAACATTCTTGAGGATAAATAATATTTAAACATTCCAAAGTATCCCATACCACTTTGAAACATTTAAATCATAATTTAAAATAATATATAACATTAAATGAAACTTAAAAAATCATAATAATAATGGGATTCATGAAATAACATGAAAAAAAATTATATATACCAAATAAAATTGAATTGGTGAAAATTAACAAATAATTCTCAATGGAATATAAATTGAGAGGAAATTCCTTACTACTTGAGTAGTTTTTATATCACGGGATCCATGAAATATTAATAATAAATTAAAACACTTAATATAGTCAGATAAATTGAAATCATGACATAATATATGAAAATGGTTAGTATTTATACCACACAAAATAAGTGAGTGGTGAATATGGAATTTATCTCATAGGTGTAAAAAGTGAGATGAAAAATACCTTACCTTGTGTTTTCTTTCCGGTGAACATAATTTAAATTCATGTATAATAAACGTATGTTAAATTTATACTTTATTTATAACCTTTTTAATTTTTATAGTTAATTTTATTTCACTTATTACCATATTGTATACATCTACATAAACAATTAAGTTTACATCATGTGTTTTGAAAAAATTCGGTTTATGTGTCAAAATCAACTTGGATAGCTCAATTGTGGTCAAAGAGTTTATTATATAATATCTTCATAATAATAATAATGACATAATTATAATATTTATACATAAATTATAATTTTAAAAACAATAATTACATACAGTTAGGAAAAATGAATCAATGGTACAATCATGGAGACAGTAGGTCGTACGTACGCATGAGTAACGTTTTTTTATTTTTCAATGGTCATTATATAAAGAAGGTAAGTAAAATAATATATTTATATAATTATAATTATATAATAAATAATATATTATTTAATCACATATAATTATATATATAATTCCTATGATGAAAAAGGAATCACATCATGTCGAGGAGGCGGTCGTCAACATTTCCATGAATAACGTTATCACTTTTTAAGTGTGTGAAAAGGTAATAAAGAAAACGATATTTATATATAGTATATTTCTAGAAATTTAATAATGTAATGAATATAATATATAGTTTTTTTAAGTATTGTATGTTTAATTATAACCATCATTTATACATTCCAGGTATCGTGTGAACGAATCACATCGCTATGAGGGAACGATAGTTCACACTTCCTCAACCAATGTTATCGTATAAACATAAAATGGAAATTATTAAATGTATTTGTTACAAAAAAAAATAATTATAAATATATAATAAATATCATATATAACATATATGAATATAGTTTCCATCATAATGGACATCTTGATAGGGATAAGGGAAAAATGAACAATCATCGTTTCGTGTGGTAGTAGTTCGTCGTACACAGAAACAATATGTGTGTTACCCATTAGATGGAATTGTGTGTAAGAGTAGGTAGAAAACATATAATAAAAACTTAATAGTATATTGATTATACTGTTTTTTATACAAGAATAAGATAAAAATATTTTAGTGGTTATAGAATGGAAATGAAACTAAAAATTTTGAGGGAAGACGTTAGATCTTAACCGGGTAACTTCTTTTGGTTTATACCAAAAGGATTACTTGGAAGGATTTATGCTCGAATGGATTATTCAAGATCTAGGGGAGGGATTTTAGGAATATATTTGGGAATATCTGGGCCTAACGTTAGAGTTTTTATAGGTGTTAAGAAGTGGGAGAGGTGGTGTCCTTTATTGGGAAGGAAAAGGACTCAATTGGATTTTTTTTAATACAAGTTAGGTGTACACATGTTCTTATATAAAAAAGTCATAAAAACCAAAATAACTAAATAATGGAAGGTTTATGGACGAAATATGTCAATAAAATGGGTGTTGGTTAAGTTTCTAGGTCATTTGGGCCATTATGTTAAAGGTTTAAGCCTAATTTTTCCTTAATCACTTTAATTAATTTTAATCACATTCACTAATCATTTTTATAAAAAATTAAGTTAGTATTATTATAAATTATAAATTATTATTATTCCAAATATCGAATCTATTTTTCCAAATTCAAATGACATAAGTGGTAGAAATTAATTTAAAATTCATCCCGCGGGCAGGACGACAATGCGGGTATTAATGTAAAAAGGTCCAAAAAAATTCTATGTTTTTATAGTCAATTTCAAAGTGAAATTGATAAAAATGAGATATATTTTATTAATTGATAAACATATTATATAATTATACTTTAAAACCAATCTTAAACCTAATTTAACCATATAAATAAATTAGATGAAAATGCATTTTTGAACTAAAATTCAGTATTTTTCACCATTTAATAAAAAATTAAATGTTTTGAAAAAAAATATCAAAAAATTACCCTAACCTTATTATTATGTTTATATTTCAAATATAAAGTTTACTTTTTCATATTAAATAAATTAAAGTGTCAAAATTCTGATTTAAAATGTGCTCTACCTTAAAAGGTGTTAAATTTGTCTTTATAAAAATATAGGTTTTTATGTGTAAAATAGAGTGTGTTATTATCTTACACATATCAATCCTAATGGATGAATATAAAAAAAATTATTAAATATATAACATATATATTTCATTAAAATCATTCATTAATTGTAATTAATTATGTTTATTAAGGTAAAACTCTTTCAGAAGAATAAAAATAATGATATTTATTTTTATATCTAATTGGTTCTGATTTCCATTTCTAATTAATTGGTATCCAATGAATTCATTTTTTATTTATATAGACCATAAATTTTCATTATATAGTTAATATTATTCATAACCTCTAAAATGATTTCTAGGTTATACCATATTATATTAAATAATAATATTTTAATAATACGTAGTTATTTAGTGAAACTCGCTCTTACATGTAACACAAGCTATCGAGGAAAGTTTCTCTTGTATGTAAAGCATTCTATTGAGAAATTTCACTTTTTCATGTAACACAAGCTATCGAGGAAGGTCTCTCTTGCATGTAACACAAGATAAAATGTTTTTTCATGCATTGAAACATATAGAATATATTTTAAATATTAAATATATTATTAAGTATCTTGATATTATATTACCTTACATGCTTGGTGTTGTGTGTCAAACATTCTATAGAATACAAAGTTGTACTTTCGAATTTCAGGGAGTTACATTCTCCCCAACTTAATAAAATTTCATCCTTACAATTTAAACCTGATATTGGTGATAGAGGGATTTAAAATAAACTATTGTTGAAAGACCCACATCATAAAAAGGGTTAATATCACATATTCTTAAAAAGAGAGAAATAAAAGTACAATTTTCACGTAACTAGGTACCCTGGTAGGAGAACATAGTTTGGAAATTAAAATATGCATGTGGAAGAAAAGGTCCAATAATCAAGTTATGATTGAGAGTGCTAGAGAACATGTTCAGATGAAAGTTGTAGACCATATACTATGGAAAAATGAGTATTTGTGACGGGTTATTTGTGATGGGAACCCTTAGAAAATAGTTTCACTGAGTTTTTTATAAAACTCGTTTACAACAGGCCTTTCTCAAATAGTATTTGTGACGGGAAAATATACTTGTCGCAAAAAATAAAAAATATTAATATTAATAAAACTAAAAAAAATATTATTTAGAAATACTATTTTTGACGGGAAAATATACCCATCGCAAAAAACATAAAAAAATAAAAAATATTAGTATTAATAAAAATAATATAAAATATTTATAAAATAATAAAAAATTAATATTAAAAAAATTAAAAAAAATATCTATAAAATAATAAAAAAATAATAAAAATATAATAATAATTATTATTATTATTATTAAAATAATAAAAATAAAAATAATCTAAAATAATTTTTATATAATAATAATAAATATAATAATATTAATATACTAATAATATTATTATTAATATTAATAATAATTATTATTAATATTATTATTAAAATAATAAAAAATTATAAAATAATAAAAAATCAAAATATTCAGAAAAATATAAAAATAATAATAATAATAATAAATAATAATTTTGATAAAACAATAAATAAATAAATAAATAATAAATGATTAAAAGATTAAATAAATAGTAAAATAATAAAAAACACAATATTCACAGCAGTATAAAAAACTCACTAAACCAGAAGTCAGACATCACATGTACTTCATCATCTGCTGGTGTTGCTGCTCCAGTAAACGATGCATCTTCTCCTCCTACTATTGTTGTTGCTATCATCGACATGTCACATTTTGTCTACCCTAGTATACTGATCACAACGTGTGTCAGATTAAAGTGGTTGATTCATACACATCCCAAAGTCTCAGAACAGTCCAAACTGCCAATGTAACCATCTTTCCATTTTCATTCTATGTCGAACTGCAGACACTGCATATTAACTCAATTTTTATAGCCTAATTTTTTTCTGTTGTTGAATGTCAAGAGAGTAGAATTATCTCATGTGCCAATTATATCATGAGAATTCACCACAATAGGCACATGAGCTTCCTTTACACTTCTATCCTTTAAAAACAAAAAAGTTTTTTTAGTTAACAACATCAAATCAATATGTTGTGTTGGCAATTCGACTAAGAAAGATGATGAATAAAGAAAATGTGGTTACATTGGCAGAAAGAATCATTTTATCTATTTTTGGCGTGTTATAGATAGTTGAAAACAAAACATGACTTCCCAAAATATCTGTGAAAAAAATAATTAAGTATGGGATAAAAATGATAAAGAAATAAACTTAAAAATAATAGATAAAATGATTACAAAATTAATTAAAATTTTGTAAGAATTCAACTTTTCCTAATGGTTGTATGCATTTTTTATGCATTTTCTAATTACTATTGTTTATTAGTATTAATTATTACTAATTATTACTAATTATTATTATTTATGCCTATTTATTACTAATTATTACTATTTATTACTAATTATTTATAATTATTATTATTTATTACTAATTTTTACTAATTATTATTGATAATTTCTAACTACTACTAATTAATTCAAAATATTGCAGATTAATCCAAATTATTGATAATTAATCTCTATTTAAAACTAATTATTACTAATTAATCCTAATTATAACTATTTATTACTAATTATTACTAATTATTATTAATTGATCATAATTAATCCTAATTAATCATAATTATTAATAATTATTACTAATTATTACTATTTATTACTATTTATTACTATTTATTACTAATTTTTACTAATTATTACTATTTATTACTATTTATTACTAATAATTATTAATAATCATTGCTAATTATTACTAATCATTACAAATCATTACTAATCATTACTAATAATCACTAATCATTACTAATTTATTACTAATTATTAATATTTATTAATATTTATTAGTATTTATTACTAATTATTAGTATTTATTACTAATTATTAGTATTTATTACTAATTATTAGTATTTATTACTAATTATTAGTATTTTTTACTAATTATTAGAATTTATTACTAATTATTAGCATTTATTACTATTTTTTATTATAATTTTTTTACTAATTATTACTATTTATTACTAATTATTCATATTTATTTCTATTTATTACTAATTATTACTAATTGTTACTATTTATTTCTATTTATTACTAAATATTGCTAATTAATACAATTTATGGCTAATTATTACTAATTATTGCTAATTATTACTATTTGTTGCTAATTATTGCTAATTATTACTATTTATTGCTAATTATTACTATTTATTGCTAATTAATACTATTTAATACTAATTATTCATATTTATTCCTATTTATTAATAATTATTACTAATTGTTACTATTTATTTCTATTTATTACTAAATATTGCTAACTAATACTATTTATTGCTAATTATTACTAAATATTGCAAATTATTACTAAATATTGCAAATTATTACTATTTGTTGTTAATTATTACTATTTATTGCTAATTATTACTATTTATTACTAATTATTAGTAATAATTAGTAATTATTACTATTTATTAGTATTTATTAATATTTATTACTAATTATTACTAATTATTACTAATTATTACTTATTATTACTTATTATTACTAATTATTAGTATTTATTACTAATTAGAAGTATTTATTACTAATTATTAGTATTTATTACTAATTATTAGTATTTATTACTAATTATTAGTATTTATTACTAATTATTAGTATTTATTACTATGTATTGCTATTTATTACTAATTATTAATATTTATTACTAATTATTTCTAATTATTACTATTTATTAGTAATTAATAGTATTTATTGCTAATTATTACTATTTATTGCTAATTATTAGTATTTATTGCTAATTATTACTATTTTTTTCTAATTTTTACTATTTATTTTAATTATTTCTATTTATTACTAATTATTACAATTTATTGCTAATTATTACTATTTATTGCAAATTATTACTAATTATTGCTAATTATTACTAATTAATGCTAATTATTACTAGTTATTGCTAATTATTACTAATTGTTGCTAATTATTACTAATTATTTATAATTATTACAAATTATTTGTAATTATTATTAATTATTAGTAATTATTACTAATTATTTATAATTATTACTAATTATTTGTAATTATTACTAATTATTTGTAATTATTACTAATTATTTCTAATTATTACTAATTGTTAGTACTTATTACTAATTATTACTATTTGTTACTTATTATTACTATTTGTTGCTAATTATAAGTATTTGTTGCTATTTTTTACTAATTTTTACCATTTTTTAATATTTTTTACTATTTTTTACTATTTTTTACTGTTTTTACTATTTTTTACTATTTTTAAATAATTATTAGTAATTATTACTATTTATTAGTAATTATTACTATTTATTAGTAATTATTACTATTTATTAGTAATTATTACTAATTATTACCAATTGTTAATATTTATTACTATCAGTTTTAATTCCTAATTATTAGTATTTATTACTATTTTTTACAAAATATTATAATGTATTCCTTATTAATATTAATTATCACTAATTATTACTAATTAGCGTTAATTACTATTAATTAATGCTAATTATTGCTAATAATTACTAATTACTGCTAATTATTTATATTCATTACCAATTATCGTTAATAATTTCTAATTACCACTAATTATTAATAATTAGCACTAAAATTTTTAATTTATTACTACAAAGAAATACCGATAACAAAACAATCTAAATCTAATTTAATTATAACTAATTAACAATAATTAAAATTAATATAAAAAATGAAATAAATATTAAATTAAATAAATTATAAATACCTTTAAACTTGATCTCTTATAGGTGTAGACAACTTCGAAATGTGTTCGTAAAAAAATTAACTTATTGAGATTTTAACTCTAAAATTAGAGTTTATAGAGAGAGAGAGAGAGAAAGTAGGAATATAGAGGAAGAAGGGAAATGGATGGGGGTATATATAGGTGAGATTATTTGCAACGAGACTATTTGTGATGGGAGACCCGTCGCAAATACACTCAGCCACATTAATTAATGTTGACGATTAAAAGGGTATTTTTGACAGAAAACACATGAGTGAAGAAAATACAACCTTGATATGTTCCTGGTGTTGAGATAATGATGAAGAAATGATTGATTTGGATAAGTGCTACCTTAGAACTGATTAACGACAAGTCGAGAAGTGGTCTATAATTCTTATAACCAATACATTACTGATAAAATATTCAAATGAAATAATTTTGGAATATAAATATTAATCATTCCTCTTCATATGTGGTAGTAGCATAACTTGATCATTATCTAATAGCATCATTTGAGGTATATTTATTTGTCACTTGGGATATTGATTCTCATAGTGTTCCATCTCCGTGCAGTTGAAGCATTGTACAATGGAGACCTTTTTCTTACACGTTCAATCACAAACTTGGTGTCCTTTTTCTCCTCACTTATAATAAACACCCATTCCCTTTAATCATTTACCATGGTAATTATTTCCATATTTATCACATGTGGGAAATCCTACTTTCCCTTCTTCCCTTTATCTATCTTTTTCTCTTTCATCCTCTTCTTCTCTTGCTTCCCTTCAAATCCACAGGACTCGTAGAATTCTTTACTTATCTTGTTAACACATGATACTATTTCCTTGTGTGATAAAAATACTTGGGAGAATATTTCCCATCGAAATGTTTTCTTAAGACTATGAAATATATGATCCCTCTTACTCTTTGGATCACGTGCATTGGTGAAGTTCTCATTTCTTAGGTTTGGCGTTATTTCTAAACAATGGCATATACTAGATTAGCTAATAAAATCATAATATATAATTCCAAGTATAACACATAAATATATTTATCGTAAATCCTAGAATCATAAATTTTGGTTACATTAGGGAAAACATTACTTCTAAATCCTTCATAATGGTAGGTAAAGAGAATGTGACTTATCCTAAGCATATCCCCCCAGAGTGTCAAACTAGATGCGCAGTAAGGCTCATTGTCATGTACCAGGTTACCCAGATTTAGGCCCAGAACACCTTGTTGGAGTTGTTAAACCTATGTACATTTGTTCCATAACCACGTACACTTGTAATATCTAGATTGGGATGTATTTCTAGGAATACCCACATAATATCTACTTTATCAAAATTTTAGGATGTTATTCTATATTAATCCTCTATGTCTGTCTTGGGATTGTGCTCCCTAATCTATGTCTTCTAAATCTAATTTCCAAGGTTGTTGTTAAACTTCCTTTGATACCAACTACAACACCCTGACCCCAGAAGCCTAGAGTCGGTGCATTATTTTATTACATTTGAATGATTTCAAGGAATTAAATACAAAAGTATTGATGAATTTAGTAGTCTTATAAATCTATAATACGTACATTATACCCACAATACATTGGGAAATAGGAAACAAAAACATGATACATAATAAAATGAAATAAACTTCATCCTTGAATTCTTATTCAAGGATTTCTTCTTCATAACCTGGGGAAAGGAAACACAATAATGGTGATCTAAAATTCTTAGTAAGGCTAATTAAAGTGGAATTAATAATGAATTAATAATAATAAATTAACATGGAAAGGTAAAAAACTAATAACACATGTCCTTCAAATACATGAACTAAAAATGAAATGCATCCATAGATATGTCGACACGAAATCTCATGGAAAAATAATAGCTGAATTATCAATAAAAGAAAAACTTAATTATAAAACATCATGTTTCCCAGGTACATGATACCTTTAAAATCAATATATAGATTAAAATATTCTTGTTTGGCCAACTAATTCATCGCATGACATTACTAATGCATCGAGGGGCTTTCATTAACTGATCCCCAACCCGTAGGTGTTTCCTTAAACGGTCAACAACCTATGTATTTCGTGTCCAAAGAATTATTCATATATTGTATAAACAATGTGCCTTATCAAATATCTATATTAAATATAGAATATTTATTTATCAATAATATCTCAAAGGAGGATAAGTAATAGTTACGGTTGTTGACAATAAAACATTCTTGAGCATAAATAATCGTTAAACATTCCAAAGTGTCGCATAACACTTTGAAAATTTTAAATCATAATTTCTAGATAGGTATGAAATTAAATTAAACGTAAAATATCATGATAAACTATGGATTCATTACATAACATTAAAAAGGAAGTATATACACCAAATAAAAGTGAATTGGTTCATATTAACAAATAAGTCTAAATGAAATGTAAATTAAGATGAAATTCCTTACTACTTGGGTAGATTTTGAATCATGGGATCTATAAAAAATTAATAATCAATTGAAATGTTTAATATCATGAGATAAATGGAAATCATGACACAATATATGAAAAAGGGTTGTAGGTATACCACACAAAAGAATTGAGTGGTGAATATGACATTTATCTCATAGGTGTAAAAAGCGAGATGAAAAATCACTTACATTATGTTTCTTTTCTGGTGAAAGTCCTTTAACTTCCTATATATTAAACTTATGTTGATTTTATACTTTATTCATAACATTTTTCAGGTTTATAATTAATAATATTTCACTTATTACCGTGTTTTATGCATATACTTAAACAATTAAGTTTGCATCAGGTGTTTTGACAAAATTCGGTTTATGTGTCAAAATCAACTTTGGTAGATCAACTATAGTCAAAGAGGTCATTATATAACATATCCAGAATAATAATCATGACAAAATTATCATATTTATACATCAACTATACTTTTAAAAACAATCATTACATAAATTTATTAAAAATGAATCAATATTACAATCATGGACACGGTAGGTCGTACGTACGCATGAGTAATATTATTATTTTTCAATGATTGTTTTGGAAAGAAGGTAAGTAACATCATATCTTTATAAAATTTTAATTATATCATAAATAAAATTTTAATTAATCTTATATACTTATATATATAATTCTTGTGATGAAAAGGGAATCCCATCATTTCGAGGAGGTGGTAGTCCACACGTCCACGAATAATGTTATCACTTTTTTAAGTGTGTGAAAGGGTAATAAAGAAAATGATATGTATATATATATTATATTTATATAGATTTAATTCATTAATTAATATTATATATAGTTTTTTTATGTCTCATATATTTAATTATATCCATCATTTATACATTCCAAGTACCATGTGAATGAATCACATCGCTTTGAGGGGGCGGTAGTCTACACTTCCACAAACGATGATATCATATTAACATAAAATAAAAATTATTAAATGTATGAGTTATAAAAGGATTAAATAATTATAAATATATAATAAATATCATATAAAACATATATAAATATATTTTACATCGTAATGGCCACTATGATAGGTGGTAAGAGCAAAATAAACAATCATTATTTCGTGAGGAAATAGTTCACTGTACAGAGAAACAGTATGTTTGTTACCCATTAGATGGAAGTGTGTATAATTGTAGGTAGAAACCATAGAATAAAAATATACTAGTATATTTAGTATATTATTTTATAATATAATAGGATAATAATAGTTTAGGGGTTAGAGAATGGAAATGAAACTAAAAAGCTTGAGATAAGACGTTACCTCTTAATTGGGTAACTTCTTTCGGTTTATACCAAAAGGATTCCTGGGAAGGATTTATTCCAAATGAGATGATTAAAGTTATAGTATAGGGATTTTGGGAAGATATTTGGGAATATCCTGTCCAAAACTAAGAGGTTTGAGAGGTGTGAAGAAGTGGGAGAGGATGTGGCCTTTTATAGGGAAGGAAAAGGACTCAATTCTAATTTTTGAAAACAAGTTAGGTTTACACGTTTTATTACCTAAAAAAAGTCATAAAACCAAAAAAACTATAATATAAGGTTTATGTCTTAAATATGTCCATAAAATTGGTGTTGGACAAGTGTTTAGGTCATTTGGGCCCCTAAGTTAAAGGTTTAAGCTTAATTTTTCCTTAATCACTATAATTAATTTTAAACACTTTAACTAATCATTTTGGTCAAAAATTAAGTTATTATTTTTAGTAATTATAAATTATGATGATTGAAAAATGGAATACATTTTTCCAAATTCAAATCACATAAGTGGTAGAAATTAATTTAAAATTCATCCCATATACAGGACGACAATGCAGGTTTTAAAGTAAAAAGGTCTAAAAGTTTGCTATGTTTTTATAGTCAATTTCAAAGTAAAATTGATACCAATGACATATATGGGATTAATGGATAAAAATATTATATAAATAAAATTTAAAAACTATATAAAACATAATTTAACATTATAAATTAATTAGTTGAAAAATCAATTTTGAACTAAAATTCAGTATTTTTCATTATTCATTAAAAAATGAAATGTTTCAAAAAAAATAAAAAAATCACCCTAACCTAATTATTATGTTTCTATTTAAAATATGATGTTTCTTTTTTCATATTAAATAAATTAAAGTGTAAAATTTTTTATTTTAAATGGGTTTGACATTAAAAGGCTATACAATTATCTTTACAAAAATATATGTTTTTTGTGTAAAATTGGGTTTGTTCTTATCTTATGCATATAAAACCTAATGGATGAATATAAAAAATATTTTATTGAATATATAACGATATATTTTATTAAAATAATTCATTAATTATAATTAATTATGTTTATTAAGATAAAACTCCTTTGGAATCATAAAAAAATAGTATATCATTTTATATCCAATTGGTTCTTATTTTCATTCCTAAATAATAGGTAAAAAATGAATATATTATATATTTATATAAACCATAAATTTTCATAATATAGTTAATAATATTAATAAGCACAAACATAATGTCTAGGTTATATCATATTATATTAAATAAAAATATTTTAATAATTCATTGAAATTTAGTGAAACTTGGACTTGTGTGTAATGAAAGCTATCGAGGAAGGTCACTCTTGCGTGTAACGTAAGTTGTTGAGAATGGTTTCTCTTGTGTGCAACAAAAACTATCAGGTAAGGTCACTATTTAATGTAATGCAAGATAACTTGGTGTTGCATAAAATGAAACAAATAGAATATATTTTAAATAGTAAACGTATTATTAAGTATTCGGATATTATATTACCTTACGTGCTTGGTGTTGTGTGTCATACACACTTTCAAATAAAAACTTTTACTTTTTAATTTCAGGGAGCTACTAGATCGACAAATAGGCCATGTTTAGAAATCCCATGTACTAAGAAATTTTCTTCTCGGATCCAGAAACTATATTTTGAAAGCTTCCCATAAATAGAGTGTCTCTTATAGATCTATAAAAGTACATTTAAATGATGTTCATGATAATTCTAAGATCTCTAATAAACCAAGATATCATCCACAATCCAAAAAAAGGTGTAAATACACATATTGAATATTTTTTCCCTTAAAGATAAAAAAACTGAAGGAGCATTAGTAAGAACAAAAGGTATCACAAGATATTTATAATGGTCATACTAAATAATTATTTAGAATATAAGACTCTCAAATCATGAGCTAATGATAACTAGAACAAAGATGGATCTTAGAAAACCACTTCCTTACCTTTAGCTGATTAAAAAAATTAATCTACATGGATAAAAGAGCATATACTCTTAATAATAACATAGTTCAACTTTTGTTATTCTACACACAAATAAAGTGAACAATCATCCTTCTTGGAAAAAAAGTATAGGGGGATTCCCACTAATAAACACTTGGGAAAACAAAAACATTCTCCATAATATCAACCAAATAGATCTAGAGATCTTTTAGATCAGCCGGTTCTATGTGATAAGAGGGTATCAAGATTGGATTCATACTCAACACCCAATAAATCAAGAACTCCACTTCACTCTCTAGAGGATGATTACATATGTTTTTTGGTAAGATATCAGGGGACTCCATAAAAATAAATGGAATATCTCTAAAAGAAGAAAAAACATCACTCTTAACAATAATGACAAAGAAAAAACTCATGATCTATGGGTGGTAAGGTCCTGCATTACCAGACCTCGATTCAAAATATTCTTAAAACACCTGATATCTCCCATCAATAGAAAATAATTAAACACATAAATGATAAAAATCCATATCAATATAGTGAGAAACAATTCAATCCATCTTAATAGTTAAATTTAACAGATCCACATTGATAACTATGAAATCCCATACTAACTCCACATTAGCTATCAATATAGAACATGCAGGAAAATGAAACCCTTTCTCCTTTCTCTTTCTAATAGGTGTTTCTAACTCTATTTATACCATCATTTCCTTATCTACCATCTCTGTATGGGTGGAATGATTTAGCATAAATACATATAACTGTAAACCTGGATGAAAACCCTTCATGTACCTCTGAAATTTCAGCTAATCATTCATCCCAACCTCTGAAAAAATGATCCATATCCACAGACTAATTGGTGTATTCTGACATTGATCATTCTCCCTACTATAAAGAGATAAACTCCATATACTTCTCCATAATTAGAGACTTTGGGTAAAACTATTGAAATAATTGGGTCTTGAAAACCTTTTAATACAACCCCACATGCCGATTTTCTTTTACCATGGAATCTCACCATTATTTATTGGAACCCTCAAGTCTTAACATTGCACACTTCAAATTTATTGCCTCAGGTGTCTCTAGGAATTCAAATATGATCAAACTTGTCTATCTAGTCCTCTACATCTTGGGGATCATTCGTTCCCTTAAAGGATGGAGTCATCTAACATAAGAACTTCAGATCTCAATCCATATCTCCTATAGCGCCTTCATGTGCCACAATAGCATGGTTCTAAACTCATGATACATTCTAGTCCACAACATGAAATACTTATATGATAGCCTCTATAAATTCTAATCCAAATGATGATTCCTTTAAGAATCTTCTCACTCTACACCCACCTATATAACCCATTGAATATACCTCAAAGGTATGTTACGATAATCCATAATAGAAGAAAATGATCCAATATGTGATAATCTCATCTTAAACCAGAAAACCATAAGCAAAAATAGATATTAAAGTCAAATTCCAATAAAAGAGACACACATCCAAACATCCCATGGTAACTTTAGGTTCATTAATACAAGAGCAAGCTAGGAACTCACTATAACCTACCCCTCAAGTCCTAAAATACTCTATTCAGTATACCAACTTCCCAATACTAAGCATAACCATCCTTTGATAGTAATTTGTAAAGAAATGGCCAGAATTACCCCCTGACGTTGGTACCTGAACCAACTCTCCACTGACATGAAGGGAATTCCCTATCCCTACAGGGTGGAAAATAGCAGCCGGTTATCAAATAAAAAAACAAGGGGAATGATTTCTACCAACCTGAAGAAATCTACATGACATACGTATATAAAGGTGCTAACAATTAAGAGCAACACCTAATCAAATAAGTATAATGGTAATGATATTACTCAAAAGTATTAAGACAAAACTCCAAGGAAATTTTTCATAAACTAAAAAAGGACAATTAAAATAGAAAAAAAATAATCTATGTGATATGTGGGGAACATACTACCATCTCACCACCTGCAACTCATACCCATCTTACATAAACCTTGTCATCTCACTATAGTACCTTGAATTTTCCCACATTAAAAGAAAAGACAAGGTCTGTACATTCCTGAGGGAATGAGTAAGGTGTGAGTTAAATAGGCTAGGTAGGATCCAACCAAGGTGTTATATATCATGTATTTGTACAATAATTCCAATATTATCAATTTTATTAAAATAAATCATGTTAAGTAGTAAAATATTTTTACATTAAAATCATGGTAAAGTGGTCCACGTTTTATATAGTTTTAAAACAAATCTATGTAAAACAGTTACAAATCATAAATCTAGAAATCCATTTACATTTTATTAAATCATTTATATCAAATAAAAAATAGTACAAGCCAAAGAATAATGGTAAATACACCTAGGATCACAAAATCTCGAACTGGCTAGACTACATGTACCATTAATAAGAAAAGTGTTCACTTAAGTCCCTAGGACACTTGGCCTCGGGAATATAGGAACACACCATGAATGAACCCCCTACAACATTAAAATCAGGTACCTAGGACACTTATCCTAGCATATATATGAACACCAAAAAAATTGAACCCCCTAACAATACCAATAGATGAGGCCCAATACTACACAATCCACCTAAGTACTCAAGGCTTCCCTATGCTACATTTATCCAATCATTTTAAAGGGATTATCACATTTCATAATATAGTTCCAAAAACCCCTTTTTATAAAAAGAATTATTTAAAACCAAAATTTCACAATTCCTTAAAAAAACACCTTTCTTTTATGAAAACTTGGGGGAACCATATTTTTCTCAAAAAAAATATTTACACAAAAAAATCAATCAATCATGCTAATTAATTTGTAAAACCTATTAAAAAATCAATATATTTAAAGGTTCATCTAACATAGGCTAGATATGGAACCACCTACCTCAAAATCAAGTTGCACATAAACCTAGGTGAGAAGATAAAAACATCAAAAGTAATATAGACACAATTAATGGAGTCCCTGATAATGATTCTCACTTCTTAGAATCGAATTCGAAAAAAAAGGTTTGGTAGAGAAGTTTGATAATCACATACCTCGAGAAAATCAAATGTCGTTCCGCAACCAAAAAAAGGACCATCCCCCAAAAGAATATTGTACAAGAGATCTAGAAGGGATAGAAAAAGAATCATCACGTGATCAAAAAAACAAAAAATGAATCCAAACACCACCACAAAAATGAGATAAATAAAATCAATGAGGAGAAAAAAAACACACTTACTAGAAGATAAGAAATCAACCAAACCAAACATCAATCACATAAGAGACTTACATAAAGGGATTGAAACCACCCAACACACATAAAAAAGACCAAGGGTTAAAAGGGGATAGTTCCAATTGAATATTATAAGAGTTAAGTGTGCAATAGATAAAACCCTACTTGTCAAAATAGATTCACATCATGGATCATCTATATTCTATATACGTTTAAAAACTCATCACCTCAGATTAAAAATCATGGATGAAGAATTCATGATGTGAATCCATTTCAAATAATTACTATATTTTATGCCTTAAACTGGGTATTCATGTATTCTTCCTAAAATAAATTCACATCATGAATCCAATCCATGGTGTGAACCAGTTCTACAGCTAGCACCCAGCATAACCCCTTGTATAAAACACCCAATCCATCTGAAATTCCCCCCAAACCCAAGAAACACAATCTTAAACATTAAAATAGAGAATACATTTTAATAGTATATCACAATTTCATACAGAACCATTTAATAATATATTCTATGAAGTGGAAGTATAATCCAATGAATTGAAATTGAGTTAAGAAATCCCTTACCTCGAGTCCCACCTTTCTATATATGTCCTTTAACTCCTATATAATATATATTTATTAATTATTTAATTATTTAATAACCTTTTATAGTTTTCTTTACATAAAATCAATGCATTTATTTCATTTATTACAATAACATATTTAATTACTTCATCGATTAAGTCCACTTCTGGTGTTTTAGGATGTTCGGTTCATAATTGTAAAATGAATTTGGTAGGTTAATAGTGGAAAAACGGTTACTTATTACATCATATAGAAAATAATTATCATGAAATAATTATCATTTTTATACATAAAATAAAATTTTAGAGGCACTTAAAAAATGATAATGTGAAAAATAAATTGCATCACTTTGTGGAGGTGGTATTTCACGCATATGCATGAGCGACGTTGTCATTTTTAAACAAATTGAAGGGTCAGAAGGTAATTAATATATTATTTTTCAAGAATAACAATTGTGCCATGAATAATATATATATTTATTAAATATATCATAATAACTATCCATTTTAGGCGGTGATGAAAAACGAATCACATCACTTCATGGAGGTCGTGGTCTAAACATATGCACGAATATTGATTTCATTCACAGTAGGATGAAAAAGGAGATGAATAAGGTTGTGAAATTAATATAATAACATTTCAGTATATGGTAGATATTGATTTTATTATATTTTAATTTGTAGGAAATAATTTCATGAGGTAAAATAAGAATTAATATAAAATAGATCAGTAAAAATGATTACCTCCTCTTTGAGAATCCTCCTTTAAATTTCATTTTAAAGATTCTAAGGATGGAAATTTGAAGAGACCAAAACCCATAGAACTAGGAAAATTTTGTTTTGAATAGTTTTTTATAGGTATTTTTTGAGCTAAGTGGCTCAAGGTGGTGTGAATAATAGATGATGGGTGGTGTCCATTTGTATTGAAGGAAATGAAACATTTGGAATTACTTAAATTATTTAAATTTAATAAATTATTTTTTGTGTGAAAGTAGAAAGAAGTGTCCAAAAATTAAAACATAATATAAGTTAAGGTTTAAATTTTTTAAACTAATAAAATTTGGATCAGTTTATGTGGAATTTTAAACCTTATATTTTGGTTTAATAACTTTGTTAATCAATTTTAACCTTAATTGTGGTAATAACTTTTTCAACACTAAAGGGTTATAAATTTACATATGATGTAAAAAAATTCTAAAAATGGGGTAAAATTTTAAACCATATAAAATCTCCATTTTATATACTTCAACATTTTTATAATTTTTAAATCATTGAAAAATATATTATTTAACATAAAATTTCATTAAAGTCATTTTAAGAACTATTCACATATTTTAACTTTAAGGAAATCAATAAAGGTTTGGAATTTGAATATAAAATATTTAAAAAAATTATACATAATTATTAACCATAAAATTCATGTGACTTCATAAGTATTATAAAATAATTAATTTATATGTTTTCAAAATAATTTACATTGATTTTTCAACTACTTGTACAAGCACTATGTCAAAGTTGTGTAAGAATTTTAAGTAATTATACCATTAAAAAAATTAAAAATAAATTAAAACCAAAAACATAAATAGATTATTTTAAAAAAATCATATTAATTCATTAAATATTCTTATCCCTATGTGAACATATAATATAAAATAAAAATTAGGAAAGTGACATTTTGTAATTTTCCTTTACTTAAAATATTATAATGGGTTATCAAAGAAAAATAGAACCAAAATTCCATATTTTAGATAATATAATAAAATTTTCAATATAAACTCATCCCATATAATTAATTCAGATTTAATATTGACTATTAAATCTTTATCATAATATTTTTAACCTTTATTACCTGATTTACCCTTACCGAGATGACAAATATTTACCATAGTTACTATTCATTATAACCAAAAATAAAGTTGACATATTTACCAACTTTGAACCTCTTGAATATAAATATATAATTAATTTTTCAAGATTTTATTTTTACAAGTCAAAATAATCAACCTTAATATAAATACATAAAACGAAACAAAAAAAAGTTTTAGAAAAATGTGTTTTTAAACCTAAAAATGATCTTATACCAAAATAAAGTATAAAGATGATTTCTTTGTAATTGGGTAGATTATTTATAAATAAATGAAAATTATTTTAGTTTAATATCAAATTAAAATCATAATGGTACGTTTCAATGAAAATAAATGATAATTTTACAAAAAATAGTATTTTTCACTGTTCATTGAAAAAACTACCTTTTTAAAAAAAATTAAAATTTTCACCCTAAGATAATTTTGATATACTAATTTGAAAAATTATATCATTTGTATAAAATAAAATTTCTAAAATTGGATTAAATTAATTATAATATTCACTCACAAAAAATTAATGAAAACTTTTTTGAAGAAAACATATTGGTGAAGCATAAAACAACTTTTCATAAATTGGGTACTTATTTTTTAAGAATTAATCAATACATTTGAATTATATAAAACATTTATAAATATTTTTAATAATGTGGTTATTCGTATTCATACAACTAATTTAATGGATAGGTTATAATAGTTACATTTAAAACTTTAAATATTTTTATAGTATATCGCAAATCGCTTAAAGCTCGATATTCCATGTTAAGCAATCCATAAAGCATAATATTAGTTTAAACTAAATTTTAGGGGTGTTAAATATAATGTTCCCATTATTATATATGATTTTAGGAACTTGATTGTATTCCTTGGATCTAGTGTGATCATTATTATATGTGGTTGGGGGTCCATGGACATATTTCCTTAGATTGGGTGATCCAATTTCTATATACGGTTGTGGGACCTTAGATTTATTTACTTGCATCTAGAGTAAATGTTATTATATATTATTGGGTAACCTTGGACATAGTTCCTTAAATCTGATGTACCCAACACTATATAATATTGGCAAACCTTGGAATGAGTTCCTTGGGTCTAGTGTTACCATAATTTATGTTCAAGAATATTTCATTATGGATAGAGGAATATGACACTGGCCAAAGTAGGTATAGATGACCTAGGGTTCCACTATGGATATGCCGGTTAACATGTAAATACCCGACCCCAGTTTCCCAGAGCCGTTGTCTTATTACATTACATTGTCATGTATACCAGAAAGTCATATACTGAAGTAATGAATAGTTTATTAGATTTGGAAAGCTAGATACATACATAAGTTCAACATTACAACATTAAATGAAATAAAACTTATAATTTTTATTAGGATCATACAAAAATATAAGCTTATCCTTGCAGGTCATTCACAATAAACTTCTACATATCCTGAGAAAATTAAACATAAGAAAGGGGGAGCTCAAATGCTCAGTAAGAGTAAGCAATAAAGTGGAAGATAACATAAACATTAGGCATGGTGAATAATTGAAAACACATGCCTTTAAAAATAAACTTGAACATAATATAGCAGGAAAATGAGATGAGTAAAAATTTCCATGACAAATCATAACCATGGGTATTCTACTAGTCAAATAACCACATGAAATATGAATTTATAGCTTCATAATGAGGGAAATGCATATGCCAGATATTCTAAAACATACAGTCAAGACCTCATCCAAGACTTCTAAAAATGATTAAGGCTTCGATCAAAACCATATCTCAAAATGGTAAAATCCTCATCCAAGTCCACTTTAATTTGTCTCATGAGTTTTGGGACCAAGTTGGATCGATCAGGAAGTAAGAAGATTTTGCTTTTACAGAGTGTTGTTTTTTATTGTCAAATAAGATAAATAAATTCACTTTTTAAAGGACTTATAAACTGGATGATTCTTTTCTGATATGTATTTCAAAAATATCATAAGTTAGGAGAACTTATGATTCAAGACCTATAAAGGAAAGGGGGAAAATGATGATGCCAGTCATATACAATTTTGATTGGAAGATAGGGAAGTTTCAGTACTTCCCATTGAAAATATGATGATGCTAATGGTGTTCGATCAAAGACTATATATCACAATAGATATGGTTCATGATTAAATAAATTGTTTATTGAATATTCCAGATGATGGTGAAGTATCATCGGTTTTCTTGCCAAAGTAGATTTTAAGGTGGTGTTGTTTCCAAGTGTTTTCCAAATTTTAGGGCCTGCAAATTGGGAGATGAAGAATTCTGTTTTTGGCAAAGGATGTTGCATGAAAATTTAGAGATGGCTTGTTATGTTTCGCGTAAGTGGAGTTCCATGATCCGAACATCCAAATCTGGAAAAGGAGAGGCATGCACGAAAGATTGTGTTTTGCACGCAAGATTTTTTTTCATGCAAGATTGAAGGTAGTTTGGAATCTAGTTTTCAAGGCATGATTTGAGGTCCAAACTTCAGAAAATGGAAAAGTCATGCAGTGCGTGAAAGATTCAAGAAGTGCATGAAAGATGAGGTTGGTGTGAAAGAGACTTTCACGCCAAAGGCGACGTAAAATGGGGTTTTGCACGTAAGTCTTGGTTTGAGGTCCAAACTTCAAAAAATGGTAAAGGCATGAAGTGCGTGAAAGATTCGACAAAGTGCACAAAAGATGAGTTTGGCGCGAAAGAGTCTTACGCGCCCAAGGCGACATCAAATGGGGTTTTGCGCGATGCGTCAGGATCTTGCGTGAATCATTGGGTATTTTACACATAGGGTTGAAAGAGGTCTATAAATAAGAGGTTAACCCTTCACATCATTGATGCTCGGCACTTAGAGAAATTCCGAGCTCTGAGGTGCAGAAAAATATTAAGAAAAGGAGAGTACGTGAAAGAAATAGAGTTGCGCGCAAGAAGGAAAAGTTGCGCGCAAGAAGAGAGTTGCGTGCAAGATTGATGTTGCGCGCAAGAGGTGTTTCACGACAAAAGTAAAATATTGTTCACTTGGCATAAAATTTTTGTGCAAGACACCTAAAAGGGTGTGTAAAAGAATGGGAGTCTTCGCACGTATTTGGTTGTGCGTAAGACAGGTCTTACCAGCTTCTGGGTAAGAAAGTGAAGATTTCTACTTCAAAGAATACACCTATTCAATTTTAAAGAAGCACTAAAATAATATGATTCACTATTTTTGCTAATAGGGTGCACACACACTTGCGTATTGTTTTCCAAGTGCTACACGAGTGTAAGGGTACATCCTACCCATTGTATTCCATATCAAAGGATTGTTTTCTAGTGGATTGTGTGGTACTGGATTATCTTCATACCATACCAAGGACATAGCTATTCTTGTTGAGTAGTGTACCTTGTAAATCTTGTGTTTCTGTTTTTTGTGTGTGTTCAGAAGGGAAGAAACACTTTTACAGGAGGCGAAGGTTGTTTCAAAAAGAAGTAAACTTAAAAAAGAAAATATATCACTGATTCACCCCCTCCTTCTCTCAGTGATACTTAGATCCTGATTGGGAACTTCAATGAGACCTACCGATGCATAGAAGGGATATATATGGCCCAAACCATCACATAAAAATTTCAATTCATTCCTCCTATGAGTGGGGATGATCATAAACAACATATACATTCATATTGAAACTAAAATATTAAATTTTATTGACTTTCCCCGAACATTAACTGTAAACACTAACAATTTAGAGTAAAGTGGTGAATGTTTTTAGGATAGAATATACATAGTAAAAATAATCATAAAACACAAAATTAAATATGTTAGATTATATCATACATAATAGTCAACAAGAGTTTTGAAATAGATGAATATACTCTTATAAAATCATTGAGTAATTCTTGAGATAAATACTCATTTACTTTTAAAAGAAGAGTTCTTTTGGAAAAGTTTTTGTATAAAACCAGAATTAAAGTAATTTATTATTTCCATAATAAAATGAGTGATTTTATAAATATAATGGTTTCTAAAAATATATTATAGAGTTCCCTTGAAAATAGGTAAGAATTTGAGAGATTCCCTTAAAATGAACTTGTATTATGGGAAAAATTATTGAAAGAGTATTTAAAAAGTATAAATCCCCAAAAATAAAGGTAGGATTATAGTTGTAACACATATATAGAAAGTTCACATAGAAATTACGAGTAGATATAAATGAATAAGAATTTATTTAAGGTAATTATATAATAAAATTAACCCAAATGAAAATGGAGGTTCGGGTGGAAAATCCTTACATTAAGTCCAAATGTGTTCCGCTCTTAAAATTAAGGTCCTGAATATGAATTTAGAATTATTAATAACTTAATTAAGAACCTATTATACATGTATTAATTTTATAATATTTTTATTAAGTTCATTATGTCCTTACTGATAAGTTATAAGATTGAATTCTGTCATTCCATAGTGTTTGTTTCCTTGGTTTTCATAATCGGTTCACTTATTTTTTAGTAATAGAGTTCATGTGGAATGGATGTAAATCTCCAAAATTGAATTTACACATTATTTATGAACATAAATAGGTTTTAATGGTCATTTATATCATTTGGTTACATGAAATTAGGACTAATCATTATATGAAATATTAATGACAATCACTTAGATTATTTTAGCGGTATTTTGTTTATTAAGAACTAGTTTGGTCATATGATTTAATATTATGTACATATAATGGTTCCTGAATATTAAGTAGATTATAATACATATATTATAGTCTGGTTCAACCATAAAAATGGTTTCTTGACCAGTAAGTAAGGATATATTGAAGAACAAAACATTGTCACCCATAAAGGTTGTAAATTGGAACCTCACGAATGATCATTTCATTTATAAAAGAGAGAGGGAGAGAGTACGAATATTGATCATGGTTATTAAATTAATATGGTATAATTATAGTATATATATTTTAATGGATTTATAAGGATAAATTTTATATATGAGTTTAGGAGATAATAAGAAAAGATGATAAATTGAAATGGAACTAAATGAAAATGAAAGATGTGTTACCTCCTGAAATAACCTCATTGAGAACCTCCTTAAGGGAAGGGTTTTTGGAATTTTGGCAAGACCAAGATCTCCTAGATGTGGGGAGTGACTAAGGAAGGGTATTTGGGCAGAAATTACACTAGGAACAGGGCTTGATAGGAGTTAAGAGAAGATGGAGTGAGGGGGTTATAGTGGAGGAGAGGAGTGAATTTTAAATATTTTATTCATTATTTTATAAATTCTCTCAATACAACCAATAGTTTTGATTAATGTGACCCATAATAGTAATAAATTCATGTGATTTTGAACCTATTTGGCATAAATCAGACTTATACCACTTATGACTCAATAAATCATATATTTAGCATTTATCGTAAATTATTGTATTTTACTATTCACCCAAAATTCAAGTATTTTAGAAAAATCTCAAAAATTACCCCAACCATTTTTAAACATATAGAATTAAAAAATTGTATCAATTTTGAAAATAACTTTCTAAATATTTTTAATTTAATTTTTAAATAAAATCATAATTTATTCCAAAAAAACAACTTTAAAACTATAACTCATTTTATAACACCTTGAGAAATTGTTCAAGGTCCCATAAAATTATATTATAACCATAAGAAAATAAAGTAAAAATTTATGATTACATTTTATTAAAATACATTACAATTTTAAATTATTAAATTAATCTTAAAATTGTAATTAAAATATTTATGACATACAAAAATACCAATACTTATTCTATTGTAATTTTTTCACATATAAGATGTCTAACTTGTATTTATGCACTCATGGGTGAAGTTTCTATTTTTTGGTCAATTTACTATTCATTACAATTCATAAGGGTATGCTACTATTCATAATGGGTATGTTGCGATTCATCAAAAAATAAGTTTTTCTTATCAGACTCTAAATATCCTACCGAATGCAACCATGTATGTGAGTTTTTCAAAATTCAAATCACAGAGGAGGAAAAATGATGTTTACTGGATAGGTTATAACAAAGTTGTGTTTTGTAGAGATTTAGTTTTTCATGCATTCAATATTAAATTTAATTACAAAAATGTGTTCTGTTACATTATCCCCTCCTTACAAAAATTTCATCCTCGAAATTACCAAAATGTTACCTCACAAAAAGATTTGGGTAGTTCTTCATCATAAGCTCCTCAAGATCTCATGTTGCCTCTTTAATTTTATGATTTTTTGCAAAGTATATTTACCAATAGAGTCATCTAATTCTCCAAAAATTGTTCTTTAGTGTCTAGAATCTGGATATTCTATTCACAATAAGATAGGTCAGGTTTTAATTCTATACCTTCAGAAGTGAGGAAACTCATTGGGTCCGGCTTGTACTTTCTCAGCAATGAGTAATGGAACACATTGTGTACTTTAGACATGCCAGGTGGCATAGCCAAATGATATGCAACAGCTCCAATTCTCTCTATAATTTCAAAAGGGCCTATGTACCTAGGGATCTGTTTCCCTTTCTTCCCAAATCTTATAACACCCTTCCATTGAGATACTTTTAATAAAACATGATCTCCCACTTGAAATTCCAAATCCTTCCTTTGATTATCATCATAGTTATTTTGTCTTCTTTGAGATTCTTTGATATTTCCTTGAATAGTATTTACCTTTATTGTTGTTTCCTCCATATTCTCTAGGCCCACAAGCCTCCTTTCTCCAACTTCATCCCAACAAGTTGGTGTACGATATCTCTTTCTGTATAATGCTTCATACGTTGTCATTTGAATTCTTGAATGGAAACTATTATTATATGAAAACTCCACTAAAGTCAAATATTGATCTCACATACTTTCAAAGTCAAGTTAATATGATCTCAACATGTCCTCTAAGGTTTGGATCATCCATTCTGATTGCAAGTCAGTCTGTGAGTGATAATCAGTACTCAATCGAAGCTCAGTATCCAAATATTTCTAAATAATTTTACTAAATTTAGATTTAAATCATGGATCACGATCATAAAAAATTTAGAGAGGTGCTCCATGAAGTCTCAGAACTTTATTGATATAGATTTGTGTTAGGCGCTCAAGTAAAAAATCCTCCCTAATGGCAAGGAAATGTGTAGATTTCATAAGTCAATACCCAATTACACATATTGCATCATTCTTTCATGAAGTTTTGGGTAATCTAGTGATAAAATCCATAGTTATTTCATCCCGTTTCCATTTAGGAATATGTAGAGGTTGCATGACTCCTCTAGGATTTTTTCTTTCGTCCTTTGCTTGTTGACATACTAGACATCTTGATACATAATCAACAATTTCCTGCTTCATGTTGTCCCACCAGAAAGTTTCATTCAAATCCCAATACATCTTAGTTCTACTAGTATGTATAGACAAATTCAAGCTATGAGAATTATCCAATAACTCCCTTTACAGTTCGGGTTAGAGGGAACACATAGCCTCTTACCAAATTTCAGAATTCCATCCTCACACATGAAGTCATTCAACTTCTCAACTTTCATATCATTAATTTTCTTTTTAATATTCTCATAATCGGACTATGAATCATTAATTATTTCCAATAAATATTTTTGGGTAACTATTTTTAAAAGTAGTGATTTTTCACCTTCTTTAATAATCCCCATAGTGCTCAATTGATTTTAATGATCTTCATAGCTTTTGGACTATACCAAGATATCATAAATAAATACCACCATAAAGTCATCAATATATTCCTTGAAAACTCTATTCATTATATCCATAAAAATTGACGGTTCATTTTTCATTCCAAAAGGCATTATTGTGAACTCATAATGCCCATACCTGGTTTGAAATGCTATTTTTGCAATGTCTTCCTTCCCCACAAGAAAATTATGATATCCAAATCAAAGGTCAATATTCAAAAAATATTGAGGTCTTGGAAGTTGATCAAATAAATCATTAATGTGAGGTAGGGGATACTTGTTCTTTATTGTTATAGCATTTATCTCCATGTATTCAATGCACAAAATCATAGATCCATCTTTCTTCTTAATAAAAAGAATAGTGGCTCCCCATGGAGAAACACAAGGGAGAATAAATACTTTATCACTCAATTCCTCTAGTTGTTTCTTCATTTCCACTAATTACATAGTGGCCATTCTATAAGGGTTCTTTGATATGGGCCTTTAATTAGGAATTAATTCAATGTAAAACTCAATTTCCCTATTTGGAGGATGTCCAGGTAAATCCTCTGGAAAGACATAAACCTATTCTTGCACAATAGGTATGTCTTCTATTTGAACATTATTTTCCTCATCCATAGTTATTATATTCCCTTTCTCTGCAATAAATAAATTCAGAAGAGCTACTAGGGGTGGATCTAGATAAGAAACATATTGGGATGTCTCTACTCTAAAGATAAGGGATTCCACATCATCCCAAAAAATTGTAACCACTTTCTTCTTGCAATAACTTTTCACATCATGGTTTGAAATCCAATCCATACTGAGGATTATATCAAATTCAATCATGGGTATGGTAATAAAATCAATAGATAAAGCATGTTTATATTCCATAATGGGGACTTCCTAACACAACTTTGTTTCAATAATACTTCCCTTGGGAGTTTTTACTAAAAACTACCTCACTAAATCAAATTGGAAATATCTAATTTTCTTGGAAAACTGGAAAGATATAAAATAATGTGATGATCCATAATCAAATAAAGCATTGGATAAGTTTTATGAAATGATTAAAGTACATGCCACTACATCATTAGGAACTTCAATATCAGTAGTTGTGATTGCATAAGCTTGTCCATGCTCCCTTGGCCTTTTCTATGGCATGTGTCCTTGATACTTTAGAAAATAATTAGCATAGTGTCACATCTCTCTACAGTTATAGCATTGAACATTAATATATTATTTCTTCCCCTTTTAATCACTAGAAATATGGACTTTATGTCAACATTTTTAGAATACTCTATTTCCTTTTAAGTAGGAAATAGGGTTTTTTCTTCCACAATTATCACAGGGTAGAAATTCAACTCTTCCCTTCTTCCCCATTTCCTTATTTCCTTTTCCATAGTTTTCAGTAACCCTCTTCTTCTCTTGCTTTACCTTAAATTAATAAGACTTAGATAATTCCTTTTCTTTCTTGATAGAACATGAAACCATATCCTCATATGATGAAAAACTTGGCGAGACTAATCCCCATCTGAGGAATGGATTTAGGGCATCAAAAAATTGATCAATTTTCTCCTTGTATTATGTATATAGTCCACAACATTCCTTACTAACCTTGTGAATTTAGATTCATACTTTGCAACATTATCATCTTCCTTTTGCCTCAAATTCAGAAATTGTCTTTCCATGTCCACTCGTTGTTCACTAGGAATATATTTCTATAGGAGGATTTCCTTAAATTCCATCTGTTCCATATCTTTTATCTCTTCCTCCCCCTTTGTGTTTTGGATTAATGACCACCACTAATATAAGGATCCAGCCTTAAACCTTACATAATATTGAATTAAATTAATAATTCACATTGAGGATCTTTTCAAGTTTAGAGTTTTAGAGAATTAGGCCATAACTATTACATTTCAAAAAAAATTACAAAGTAGACACTTCCACCCAGTATCTATTTTTTTACAAAACATGAACTCTTGAAAAAAAAAGTCATGTCTAGTTCCATGTTTGAGATAGCATGAATTTTCCTTGATCCCATCCTTCACCCTATTCCACATTATTTCCTATGAAAAACATTTCAAAAACTTGGGATGAGCATAAAAAGCTCATTAAGGGATACACAAAGAAATAAAAATGTTAGTTTTTCCAAACAACAAGTAAACCATGAATACTTTAACATAAGTAATACTTTTCACCTTTATGAAGTAGTAAATACTCTTTACTGAATAAAATATCATTACTTACCCTTTAGTAACCCAAAGATTACCATAAAACCCATATAAAGAACACATAACTTATAAATGTAACTTGGTACATAAACATACTTAAATGGAATAACCATGCGGTTGACTTCCACACATATCACTAAATGGAATAGTCATACGGCCGACTTCCATACCCAATGCATTGGAGGTTATAACGTAACCACCCGTCCTGGTATTCATAGCACCACCCGTCATATGGTCTATCACGTAACCACCCGTCAAATGTCCAAGTATCATCATAACACATAAAATATTGAAAATATAAACATTTCACTAATAAAATTTCATTTTCAATCACAAGAAGTAATTTCAAGATATTGAAATAATCAATCCATTTTCAAAATCCATTTAAAAAGGAATTTTGAATCAAAGTGTCCAATACCACTTTGAAGATTTTAATGGAATTATAATTTTAAAACATTAATTTCCATATAAATAAATACTCAAAACCATTTTTAAATCATGGACATTAAAGATAAAGATTTATAATAATAAATCTTTAAAACATTTAAAAATGAAATTTTTGTTAAAGAGTTTTTAATAAAATGAGAGAATCTTGAATACAAATAATTGTGGAATATCATTTAAAAAAACTTTATAATATCATGAGAAAAAAGGGATTCATGATATAATATGTAAAAGGATAGTATATACACCATATAAGAGTGAATTGGTGCATAACAACCATGAAGTCTCAATGGAAATGTAAATTGAGATGAAATCCATTATAAAGATGGTATCCTTAAATTAAAGATAAATCAATCTCATAATTATGTGTGAAAAATATAAATACACCCAATATAAGTGGAAATTAAGTGTGAAACAATCAGATTTCATTCACACATATTCATAGGATGACATATTCAACAAGTACAAGTTTAACCAAAAGAATCTAAATTGGGTTAAGAAGTTCCCTTGCAAAAATTCGACAACCTAACAGCGTTACATTAAAATTCAGAAACTGAGTTGATGAGATAGAAAAGGGTATCTCATCACTTGGACATAAAATTTACAGTAATAATGAGATATAAGAACATATCCCAACATAATAAGATGTGAATTAAAATACATAACAAAAATAAGTCTTTTAAAAAGAGGAGGGTGAAAGGTTCCCTTAACGATTTGGTAACTTACAAAACATATGCCACATGAAAGAAGGATAATAAAATGAAGATGTAAATACCCATAAATTAAAGTATCTTACAAGAATAATACAATAATTGGCAGTAAATACACCACACAAAAGGAAGTAGTGGAAAATATAGCATGAATCTCACGGGAATAAAAAGAGAGATGAAACCCTTTACCATGTTGTAATCAACTGAGTCGTATGACCAAAAGTTAATATCCACCAAATGAATAACAGAATACCATGAATATAATTATAATCATGATAATGTTTGTTAAATTGAAGTACACATTACACCACATGCAATGAATAAGTGGCGAACAATGGAAATCTCATGAAATTAAAAGTGAGATAAGAAAATCCCTTACAAAAATTCGGCAGCCTAACGGCGCCACATAAAAATCCTTAAAATGAATTGATGAGAATAAGAGGGGGTATCTCATCATATGAAAATAAAAATTAAAGTATGGTGAATATAAAATAACATCCTCCAACATAATAATATGGAGCATAAATGAAATGACATAAAAGAGAGTACTTGAAAAGAAAGAGAGAGGTCGGATCCCTTACCTCGTGTCCGACTTGACTCGATCATTCTTTAATCTCCTGAATAATAAACTAAAGTTAATTTATACTTTATTAAGAACTTTTTACAAGTTTATTATACATTTTATATCACTTATTATCATGTTATAAATATTATGTAATCATTTAAGTTAATAACATCCATTTTGTCGATATTTGGTACTAGAGTTAAAAATGGGCTTCTTATAATCACATGTTGTTCATGTGGTCATTGTTTCATTATATCCAGAATTATATTGATGATTTCAATATCATATATATCATATATATCCATTATATACATGTATTTATAATAGTACATAACATTTAGAGGAAAGAAATGAAATGCATCGTTCATGGAGACGGTAAGTCGTATGTACGCATGAACGCTACTTTCATTTCTATTTTTTATTTTAATGGAAATAAAACATAATGATAAATAGTTATATTATAATTCCAGTATAATATCATATATAATATCATTAACTCTATCCTTTATACATCCCACATAAGGAATTAACGAATCAAATCACTTTGAGGGGGCGGTAGTCTGCACTTCCTCAAATGAGATTATCGTATTAACCCACTATAGAAACCATAAAGGTGTGATATAAATTGAAAATACAGAAGTATAAAGAAAACATAAACATAATATATATCATATATAAATACAGTTCCATCATAATGTCCACCTTTATAGGCAGTTGGAGATATTTGAACAATCATTGTTTCGTGAGGCGTTAGTTTGTCATCCACAGAAACATTATGTTCTTCATCAATTAGATGGAGGTGTGTGTAAGTGTAGTTCTAATCCTTATTATAACAATATCCTATTATATTGAGGATATTGGTTTTGTTATAAAATAAATAAATAAAAAGAGTTTAGGGGTTGGAGAAGTAAAATAAATGAAAACAATTTAAGAGAAACTGTTACCTTTAATTTGGGTAACTCCTTTGGTTTAAACCAAAAGGACTTCTTGAAATGCATTCTGCCTAAGGTAAGGCTTCTAGGGGGAGGATAGGGATGTAGGGAGATTAATTGGGCAGAGGTGGGACGATCCAAATGGATTTAGAGGTGTGAGGAATTGGTTAGAAGTGGTCTCCTTTTATAAGGGGGAGGAGGGGCTCTTTAGGAAAGTGTGAAACTATTATTTTATTATATAATTATATTTGGTTTCTAATGGTCCAAAAATCATTAAAGATGAATATAAGATGACTCATGGTCGAAATAAAATCATCAAATTAGAATTTGACATGTTTTGGATATTATTTTAATCATTATAATCTTATTTATTTAAATGATTTATTAATGAGATAAATATTGCCTCATTATTATGTCATAAATAATTTAATTTATTTGTTGTTTAAAAATTATAAACAAATACCATAATGTAGTAAATATTTTTATCTTTACAATTAATATTTATAGTCTAAAATATGACTTATATAACACCATATAAAAATTAATTACTAAAATAATTTTGTTAATGTCAATTTTGTCTTTACATTAAATTAATTAATCTAAATTGTCATTATCACACCCATGTGGCTCAATGGGGTCCCGAAATCGACCAAAAGATTCCAATGGTCGTTAATGACTCAACCAATAAGTTTAGGACAAGTGTTAAGGTAATTTGGAAATATTATAATATTATTTTTACCTTGAATTACCCAATTTATCTTTAACCGCGGTAAATAAAAGTCAACAGTTACTATTCACCAAAAATTATTTTCATCTTAATGAACCAAATTTTACTTCTTGATAACAACCATGTATGTCGGATTTTTGAAATTCAATTCACAGATTTGGTAAAATTGCATTTAAATGAAAAAGTCAGTTTTTTTAACTACCACTAAGTGGTTTCACTATTCATCAAAAATTGAAGTTTTTCATAAAAATACAACAAATTCAGCCTATGATTTATTCGATATTCCGAATTCAAAAATGATGAGTATTTTACTAAATTCAAAACATAGAAGTGTAATTTATTAATTTTAAAATTAATTCCCATTATCAAAACAAATAGCATGTTTTTAAGAAGCAATAACTATCAAAAGATTGATACTTGTTTATGTCCAATTTCAAAGTGAAATTAATTCCAATGACCAAAATTGGATTAAATGATAAAAATATATTCTAATTAAACTTTAAAAAAATAAAAAAATAATATAACCATACAAATAAATTATATTAAAACATAGTTTTGAATTAAAATACAATATTTTCACTATTCATTAAAAAATGAACTTTATCGAAAAAATTACAAAAAAACTACAAAAAGTAAATTTTTATATCCCCATTATAAAGAAGGATTTTATTAGGTAAAATAGAACGTATTAAACTGACCAAAATTAGATTTAATGAGGGTTATCCATTAAAAGGTGGTAAATCAACCTTTTAATGTAAATTATGCTTAAAATTAGATTCATTCACATTTTAAGCCTTTAACTTTTATTGGATAAATTTAAATACTTTTAACAAACATGTATAATCATATTGTAGTTAGTTTTATTCATTCCTACCAATACAACATCTTGGAGTCAACTACCATTTAAAATAATAATATTATATTATTAGTGTGCAACGTAAGATTTCAAAGAAACTCGTTGTTGCGTATCAGGTACGCTATCGAACATAGGAACCCATTTAAAGTAAAATTAATATTTAATTCACAAATATTAATAAATATTAAATTGTCATATTCTTCATTTATCCAGGATGTTACAACTAATATTAATCTCTCGATAGATGATAAACTACCATGACAACCTTCTCTCTTTCGTTACATCCCAAAGATAGAAATATCTTCTCTAGGGAACTTATTCCTTACTAAACTATAAATGGGTTTGTAATCCCATTTAATGATACAGGTTGTTGTTGAATACAATGATCTCACATAGATCCTCCAAGTTGTGGATCATGATGCTTCATATGAGTAAGGTTATAATTCATAACCTGAGTGAGTTGTCCCAGTATTGTTATAATTTTCTCAGCACCAATCATATCTCTAAAGCCAACATCATTATCTTTCATTTGAGTTCAATCCATTTATGGGATACATGTGTTCATACGATTTCCATTTCTTCCACTGGGCTCCATTTCTAGATAATGGCATACACTAGATTAGGTCATTAATCATAATGTATAATTTTAACTTAGAAAAATACTTAGCATAAATTGAAATCATATGCGTGGATAATTCCATAATCACAAACATGGTTTCTTTGAGGAAAAATTTACAATTAAATCCTACATAATGGCTTGTAAATAAAATGTTAATTATCCTAATAATATCTCCTAGGGGTGTCAAAACAACTGCGCAGTAAGGTTTGTTGTCATGTACCAGGATACCCCAGGTCAAGCCCAAAACTCCTTGTTATAGTTTTCACTCCTAGGTACATATGTGCAAGAACCATGTCCACTTTTAGTATCCAGACATTGATTTATTTTCTAGAAATATCCACATAATACATTCCTTACCAAAATACCAATATTTTCTTGTATGTTTATCCTCAATGACTATATTAGGGGTTTGTTCCCTAATCTATGTTTTCATAATCTAGTTTCCAAGTTTTCTACTAAACTTCCTCTAATTCCAACTATAATGACCCAACCCTAATTGCCCAGATTTGGTGCCTTATTACATTAAATTGGCATGTTTACAAGAAATTATTATCCCAAAAGAATGAATATTGTAGTATATTTGGAAAGATAGATACATACATAAGTTCAACATTACAACATGAAATAAAATACAACATATAATTTTTATTGGGATCATTCACAACTATAATCTTATCTCTTCAGGTCATTAACAATAAACTTAATTATACCCTAAAAAAATAAAACATAAGGGGTGATCTCAAATTATCAGTAAGATAAAGCAATATATCAGAATAAAACATAAATATTATGCCTGGTGAATAATTGAAAACACGTGCCTTTAAAAATAAACTTGAACATAATATGGTAGGAAAATTAGCTGACTAAACATTTCCATAACAAATTATAACCATGGGTATTATAATAGTCAAATGACCACATGAACTCTGAATTTCAATATTAATAATGAGGTAAATGAATATGTTGGACATTCTGAATCATACCGTCAAGGCCTCAACCAAGACATCTAAAAATGATTAAGTCCTCAGCCAAAACCATATCACAAAATGGGAAAGGCCTCAGCCAAGTCCAGGTCTATTTGTCTCGTGAGATATACCAATGCATAGAAGGGATATAGTGGGCACCACACATCACATAATAAGTCTAATTAATTCCTCATATGAGCAAGGATAAGCATATATAACATATAAATTCATATTTAAACTCACATATGAAATGAAATTAACTTTCCCCGAACATTAAGCATAAACACTAACCATTCGAAGTAAATTGATGAATGTTTATAGGATTGAATATCAACAGTTAAACAAATTATAAAACAATAAATTAAATATGGTATATGATATCATACATAATAATCAACAAGTGTGTTGAAATAGATGAAGATACTCTTATGAAATCATCAAGTAATTCTTGATATAAATACTCTTTTACTTTGAAAAGAAGAGTCATTTTGGAAAAGTATGTGTATAAAATAATAATTGAAGTGATATATTATTTTCAAAATAAAATTATTTATTTTAGAAAGTTAATAGTTTATAAGAACATATTATATAGTGCCCTTGAAAATAGGTAAGAATTTTAGAAATTTCCTTGAAACGAGCTTGTATTACGGGAAGAATAATAATTTAAACACATATATAGAAAATTTAACCCTAAATTATGAGGAGTATGTATGAATGAATAATAATTTAATTAAGGTAAGTAGATAATAAAAGTTACCTGAATGAAAATGGAGGTTCGGTTGGAAAACCCTTACCTTAAGTTCTAATGTGTTCCGCTCTTGAACTTAAGGTCCTGGAATATGAATTTAGACTTATTAAAAAATTAATTAAGAACCTATTAGACATGTATTTAGTTTATCATAATTTTATTAAGTTCATTATGTCCTTATTGATAAGTTATAAGATTTAATTCCATCATTCTAGAGTGTTCGTTTACTTGGCATTTATAATCAGTTCACTTGTTTTTAAGTAATAGAGTTAATGTGGAATGGATGTAAATCCCAAGAATTGAATTTACACATTATTTATGAACATAAATAGGTTTTAATGGTCATTTATATCATTTGGTTACATGAAATTAGGATGAATCATTATATTAAATATTAATGATAATCACTTAGATTATTTTACCGGTATTTTGATTATTAGGAAATAGTTTGGTCATATGATTTAATATTATGTACGTATAATGGTTATTGAAAATTAATTAGGTTATAATAAATATATTATAGTCTGTTTCAACCATAAAAATGGTTTCATTAATAGTAATTAAGGATAAATTGAATAATGAAATTTGTCATCCATGAAGTTCGTAAATTAGAAACTCACGGACGATGATTTCATTCATAAAAGAGAGAGAGAGAGAGTAAGAATATTGATAATGGTTATTAAATTAACATGGTATAATTCTAGTAAATATATGATAATGTAGTTATAAGGATCAGTTGGACAGAGGTGGTTAGTAGATAATAAGAAAATAAGAAAAATTGAAATGGAACTAAATGAAAAAAGAAAGATGTTTTGCCACTTGAAATAACCTCCATGAGAACCTCTTTAAGGGAAGGGGTTTTGGTGTTTTAGAAAAAAGAAGAGATACTGGATGTGGAGAGTAAATAAGTAAGTGTATTTGGTTAGAACTTCGACAAGGAACAAGGCTTTAGTGGAGTGAAGATAAGAGGGAGTGAGGGGGGTATAGTGGGGGAGAGGAGTGATTTTTGAATATTTTACTCGTTATTTTATTACTTCCCTCAAGACAACCAATAGAGTTGATTCATGTGACCCATAATATTAATTAGTTAATGTTAGTTAGAACCTAGTGGGATTACATCAGACTTAAATCACTTATGACCCAATAAATTAGGTATTTAGCATTTATCATAAATTATTGTATTTTACTATTCACCCAAAATTCAAGTATTTTAGAAAAATACCAAAAATTTTCCCCCACCATTTTTTAATGTATAGAATTAAAAAATGAAATCCATTTCTTGAAAATAAGTTTCTAAATATTTTTTATTTAATTTTTAAATAAAATCATAGTTTATTCCAAAAAAAACTTTAAAACTATAACTCTTTTTATAACACCTTGAGAAATTAATATAGGTCCCATAAAATTATATTATAAACATAAGACAATAAATTAACAATTTATTATTACGTTTTATGAAAATAAATTTCCATTTTAAATTATTAAATTAGTTTGGAAATTGTAATAAAAACATTTATGACATACAAAAATACAAATACTTATACTATGATTGTTTGTTCACTTAAAAGATTTCTAAATTTTATTTATACACTCATGGGTGAAGTTTCTATTTTTTGGGCTAATTTATTATTCATTACTATTCATAAGGGTATGTTACTATTCCTCAAAAACAAAATTTGTCTTATCAGACTCTAAATATCTTACTGAATGCAACTGTGTATGTTAGTTTTTCGAAATTCAAATCACAAAGGTGGAATAAATATGTTTGTTGGCTTGGTTATAATAAATTGATTTTTTATACAGACTTAGTGTTTCACGCATTAAATATTAAATTTAATTAAAAAATCTCGGGTTGTTACATAATAGTTAATACGTTACTTAATTATATCATTACACTTTATTTTCTTATGTTCACACCTATATATACATTCACTCAAGCTCAATATGTTATAGACATCATTGGTGGGGGCCTGCTAAGTTGTACTCACCCCATGCTCGGGCCACCATTGGTATCCGATCATATTTCACGGTTGTAATTCAGGATAAGGTAAACTGTGATAGATTAGTGATCTTTTATGTTTAGAGTGGATCATGGATGGTGGGACCAGGCATGGACTTGGAATCTGATTGGGTTTATTTTTTATTTGGGATTATTTTGGGTTTTTTTATGTATACAATAAGACAATTTTTTCTTTCAGCATTGTTATATATTTTGGATTTTTAAAACTTTTTGTGATGTATATTTGTGATAGTATGTGATGGATAAGAAGTTCATGATTTCTTTTGTTAGTTCTACTATGGCCAAAGGGTATACTTTTCTCACAATATCCTCTTAGACCCTCACTATTAGTTTCTAGCCTCTTGTGTACGGAGAGGAATTCATGAGGTCATATCATAACTCATTTCGGTTACTTGTGAGTGAACCAAGTTAGGAATGTTATAGGTGGATCCCTCGATCCATGTACTACTACTATATATCATGATTTTATCAGTACTATAAATGGATGTTATCAGTCCTAAAAAAACTAACATTTTAAGCAACTTTAAAAGATGATCACTTTTATCAGTGAAAGAAAAAACACTTATATAGGTCCCTTTATTAGTTCTAAAAAATAACTCATAATTTCCCCCTTTATCATCACTTTTTCTAGCGCAGATAAAGGGGCCCTTTAACAGCACACGCTTTATCAGTGATTATTTTAGTACTGATAAAATTACCCTTTATCAGTTCTAATAAATATTTTTTATATTATCAATGATAAAAAATCATATTAATTGATCTACCCTACATTCCCCTTTATCAGTGCTCGACCCTCCTCATGGCATCCCCTCTATCCTATAACCCTTCCATTTATTAGTGCTCACCCCTTCCCATTATTAGTGCTCAACCACACCTGAAACCCCTACTAATATACCCCCATTCATGCATGAACCTATAGGGATTCAAACCTCACACCTCCATATACAAAGGGTACACCATTGCCACTACTTCATTTAGATTTATTAAAAATTTGGTGAATTATCTATTTATTTATTTATATATTCACAATTATCTTATATTTAAAAATATATTCATATAATTATATTCATATAATTAATTCTAAATAAATATATAAAATATTTTTTTATATTTACATATGTATTATATATTTATATATTTACAAATAATTATATAATTACATATCTTAATATTTAGATATTTACATATATATTTATATATTAATGTATATATATATATTTAAGTATAATTTTATATTTAAAAATAAATTTTTTATAATTTATTTAAAAATTTAATATTTATTCTAAATAAATTTTTTCCAATAGGTTGGGGCCAAGACCCATTTTATTAGAAAAATAAAAAACCAATTTTAAACTAGGCTGAGATATAACCCTTACATAATCCCAAGGCCCAAAGACCCTATGAAAAATGGACCAAAGGTCCTATGGCCAGAATGCCAAAACTTGGCCCAAAATCCCAGTGTGAGAAGTCTACAACATGTTAAAAAAATTAGACAACCAACAAGCCATCACCCCTGCTAGTAGTCATCCCCATATGGTTCTAGTCTAAAAAATGTATTTCCCCTTATCATGAAATATCTCATCATGTTGGAATGGCACAAAAAGTTAGGTAACCCATCCATCCACAAAGTGGTATGAGGGTTAGATAACGGATGCCAACACATTCATCTCTCAAATGAGACACCCACCTAGTAATGCCTCTGTGGGCCCATGCTTTCATCGTCTGTCTGATGAACTACATCTTCAAACCAATTTCAAGTGATAATTTCACAATAAGGTAACCCCTCCATCCCTCAATGAGGTCATAAAGAAGGATAATGAGTTTCAACATGCTCATCACCCAAATTGAGGCCTCCCACCTAGTAATGTCACTGCAATTCCAGCATGATGTGTTGAGTTGTTCATCTGATTTCATTATTGTCACTTGTATCCCACAAAAGATGACCCAAATGTACCAAGGCTTGAAGACTAGAAAATTGATGGCCCTGAGGCCCAGTGGTCAAATTACCAATAAAGGGCCCAAGGGGACAAGAGTTTCCCAATCCATAACCAACAACCATAAGTAATCACAATCCACCATCATCCACCCAAATAGTACCTACACTGGAAACACCAATGTCGTATGCAAGTCACCACTCGAAGTGTCAAGGGAGCCAATGTCTTTAGTCACCTTTTGAATCCAAGACTGTAGTAACCATCACTAACCACCCAGAGTCCCTCCTGTTTTGAATCCATAAACCTTCCCAAAGCTAAGTTTTCAATACTGCATAGGACCAAAAAATCCACCTCCTACACATCCATCTTCAAGTGCTGGAGTCACACCGCCACTTCCACCATAGACACCATTTCCCTCCACCTGTGTCGATGCTACAATTACGACACCACTACCTCAAAGACTCACTATAAAGATTAGATTTGAGTCACCACCATCATCGAGGCACGCCCCTACGAATGAAACAGACCAGATCTGGGTGGAGAACATCATATGTGTGTGTGTGAATATATATATATATTATAGGTGTTCTTGTCTATATATACGAATGCATATATATTTTAGTATATATTTTTTTCAATGTCTAAAGATTTATACATATCAAGTATACATACCAATAGAATAGAGTATTTTAATTTTTATATATTAACATATATATATATATATATATATCTTAAAATAAATATTTATTTTAATATATATATATTAATATTTATATACAAATATTTTTAAAATATACATATATATATATATATTAATCCACACACAATCATTGTAAGGTTTCATATACTTTTATCCCGCCCCTTTGCATGTTTTCAAAGCATGTGGTGCTTGGAAAAATCCAAGAGCCAGATCAGTGGAGTTTGGGATTTTGAATATAGATCCATGAGAAGTTCATGATGTGAACTATAGTTAAATATGATCAAATTATATCCATAAACCCAATAGAAGTTAATGGCATGTCACACCCCGACCTAGGCGTGTGTTTTATTTTATTATTTATTTATCCTTAAATAATTTTACTAGGGTCTGGGGTCAGTTTCAGATGAAATTTTTTTGAGTCTATGTTAAAAGTGCATTTTTTAGGCGATGTCATTAGGAGAGCGAGCGAAACACATTTTTTAAACTCTTCACGGCCCCGCTCAGGTAACTGGGCATCCCACTATCTTTGGAAAATTGAAATAAAGAGTTTTGTTGTCAATTAAAAATTTTGTTCCAATTAATAATTATTTTTATTATTACTATTAAGAAGAAGTCAATATTTATATAATTTTTTTATCATTATTATTATTATTATAATTATTATTTTTATCATTATGTTATAAATAATTAATTAATGACGTTGTTAATGTTGTGGATAATCGTATTATCATTGTTAAATATTTTTTGTCATCAATATTTATTATTATTATCATTATTACTATTTTTATCACCACTATCTTGTCCATATAATAATTATTATTATTCCTTTTATTATATTTATTTTTATAATTATTTATTATTATTATTTTTGTTATTTTATTATTAGTGTTGTTGTTATTGTTTTATTTTATTTTATATACTTTTTTTTCTTTTCCTTTAGGGATTTTAGGCACTGCTTTTTCCCCCTTTTTTGTGGTGCACCCAGTTCTACCCCTTTCCTCTACGTAGACACCTCCTCTCCCCTTTTCCCTTGCAGCGCATGGCTGCAGCAACACTCACTGGCACCCCAGCCAGCCCACTCACCCCAGCGCCTCATCCCCCCTCCTCTCCTTTTGCTGCTTGCGCACCCCGGCCAGCCCGCGCACCCCTCCGGCATGTAGCGGCCAGTGCGCACCCCCTCTGTGCAAGGTCCCCCAACCACCTCCCTGTCATCATGCAACACTTCCAGACATCTGGGCATCCCTCTTGGCTTTCCTGCATCCCGCAACTCCCAGCTAACCACACTCCTCCTGGTCCAAGCGGCGCACACCCCCCTGGCCTTCGGCTTCCTGTGCGCACCCCTTCCCTCTACGTTGCGTGACTCCAGCACTCTTGCCCAGAACATCCCCCCTTGTTCCTCCTTCCCAGCACATCTAGGTGCCTCATTGTCCTCTTTCCCTATGCACTCCATCCTACAACCCTCCGAAGCACCCTTCTCCTGGCACCCCAGTTCCCAGCTCGCCCTCCTGCTCGCCCAACACCAGCGCCCTTCCTTTTCCCCTTACTGAACACCCCAAAATCCCTCCCAGAACCCCCTTTATCAGTGTGCATCACCCCCAAACGATGATCCCACTTCTGGAGAGGCCTCCCGCCGGCGTCGGACCACCCTCCTTCAGTATTCACAGCCTTTCTGGTCGTCCCGCAGCCCCTCCGGGTGACCCGCAACCCCCTCAACGCCCTCTACTCAGCCTCCAAGACGGCCTCCCACATGACTCTTCTCTTTGACGGTGCCTCCCCTACAGGTGCATGCCCTACCGACATCATTATGGCCTTCCTGCATCCTGATGGTGTCCTTCCGACTACCACGCTGCCACCCTTCCGATGCGACCTCCCTTTTGTATACCCATTTGTTTTTATTTGTTATATATATATATACTACATTGGTTTGATTATAGGTTTTATTAATTAAATGTTGTTTTAGTTTGGTTTGACTTTTTAGGACCTGCACGGGGCGTTTCTGAGTGAGCACCATCGTCGCGCCTTGTTTCTGAAGTTTCGTTATCATCGCGGTTTGACCTTGAGGTAGTTTCCCATTGAACTGCTTTCAAAATTTAAGTTACTTTATTTCCTGCTATTTGTGACCTATATATATATATATACAGAATATTATTATGCAACTTGAGATTAATTCATTTATTATGCAAATTTATAATTCAATTTCTGTGGCGTGAAAATGGTGTCATTTTGTTATATTTGGGCACACTAATTTTTTAATTAAATATTTCATGAATTTTAATAAATGTGAAATAGTATTAGATAATTAATTTTTAAATAATTACTCAATTTAAAAAAGTGTTGTTTATTTTATACATGACGCTTTAAATATTTTCTTGATGAATGGATGCACAATAGTGAAAGAATGCATGTTTTTCTATTAAACATAATTCACAGAATATCAAATGTAGTTCTGTTTTAATGATAAATGACTTATTATGAGGTGTGAACAAGTATTTTTGTTTTCTTGAGAAATTTCTTGGTTGGATCTTATGGTTTATTTGGTAAAAAAAATGTTTTGGTTTGGTTTTATAAAAATATTGGCAACCTGTGAAGTTGTGTTTTTGGGCTCCTTAAATTATTTCAAACTAGTTTTGGTCTTATAAAGAAGTTGTAGTTTTTTTAAAGTGGTGATTTTGAAAGGTGTTTAATGCATGTTTGGAACTTTATGGAAAATTATGTAATCGTTTTGATGAAAACCCTCCTAGGATAACTCTTCTTCCTTGGTTGTGACTGACTGTTTGAGAGCCCACACTTAGAGGATCCCGAGTGCTCGAATGGTTTAAAGGAAAGAGGTTGTCCCATGAAGTGGCTCGGGGGGATGCATGTTGAGCATTATTATATATATGTGTGTGTGTGTATTTGTGTGTGTGATTGGATTCCCGGTTGGCATCGGTTGGCTCACCCCCTTTTCTAAATACTTGAGACATGGGAATCTGGCATATTGAGAGAATATTCTAAGAATGATTGATGCACTGGTAGGTTATGGTACTGACCAGTGGCCCATAGTAGGTGGATATATTAGGTTTATTACTATGGGATTTTCCTTTGGATTTCCTAATAAAGGATGGTCGAGTGTATTGGGAATTTTGATTTCATCATGTGTGACATGTCAATGAGGATGATATCTCATATACTGGGGTCTTCTAGTTTATTCTGGATCTCCTAGGTTCACCGATGTCTGTGACTATTTAGTTACTTTCATTTATGATTTGGTACTTGTATGTATTTATACATTTCCCTTATTCTGTACTTACTTTTGTTCATTTTTGTATACTGTTTTCCTTCGAAAGTGATAAATTGTTTTTGACTTGTTTTCTAGAAATGGTTTTCAAATGAAAGTGTTTAATACTCTTTGTACAAATTTAAAATTGTAAACATCACCTTCCCTTTTTAAAAAGACATTGACACTAATTAAATGAACCCAAATTTGGAAAAGGTTAAGGGAAATGGTTCGTATTTTTCTTTTAAGAAAAATAATTAGAAAAACATACTTTTATAAATTGTAGTTCAAACTTGAAATGATGTTTCTTTTATTTTAAAGGTTGTACATTGGGAATAGATATCGGGCAAGCCGACTGAGTTTTAATACTCACACCCATAGCTCTTTTTTTTTTTTTTTTGTTTGTGCAGGCTACAGCTTGAGTGTTCTTGCCTAGGGCGATGCTTGATCATTGAGTTAGAGAGTGACCCATGAGGTCCCATGGAGTTATTTCGGACGTCGTCTTTGGTTAGTTTTATTTTTCTTTTGTTCATGTTTAGTCGTTTTTTCTGGTTTACTTATTCTGCATCGCTCTGTCTTATTTGTGCTGCTTTATTTATTTATATTGGGAAAAATCATTCCCACAGCCTCTGTAGATTCCCTGGTGCTTGTCGCCATCCCGGAAGGATCAAGAATGCCTCTCGGGCCATGTCGCGGATCGGCTCGGGTGGCTGGTTCAGGGTCGACCCGGGTTGGTTTGTGAAAAAATGGTATCAGATGAGGTTGGATCTTAGCGAACCTCTCCTTTAAGAGCGCCCTTTGTTATTTGGGATGTCAAGGTAGATGAAGTAGGATTGTCGGGACTTGAGGGTTAGGTGCGGGAAGAGCGTTGCGAACTCTTGCTTGTGATGATCCTCAGGTTTCCATATGAATTCAAGTTTAACTAGTCTCTTTGGGTTTTTATAGAACGTTATGTTATTGTGATACCACAAAGGGAGTAGGGCTAATAGTCCTAAGTTGCATGGCCTGGAAATCCATGTGGAGCTAGGGGTATGGTCCAAAAAGACTCTCCATGTCGGTGATGTGATTGACATATGGCCGTCAACTATATGGTCAAGTCACCCACTGACACTAGTTCCCTGTTTGAGATGTTTTGGTTCTCCTATGACTTCTGAGAGTGCTTCAAATTTGAAAAAAAAGGGTTTTGAAAAAAAATGGTTGTTTTAAATGACATGTTTAATTTTTGGATTGTTTTAAAAGAAGTGGTATGAATGATTTGTTTTTGTAAAATGAAGTTGCTTTATTTTGGCCTTGGTATTCCTTGGGGTGCTCACATGCATATTGGTATGTTGGATTATGAGCGGATGTCTGGTATGACGGGTGGATTCCTGGGGTGGCACAAATAAATGCATGTGAGTGAGACTCTAATGAATTCCAATGGTGAGGGTTTAACCCACCAATCTCGTTTTAAAATAAAGATGTTTTCAAAGAGAAAAGTTTTGATGTTATGAAGACTTGTTTTCTCGTGTTTCAATCTTATCACCTATGCAGAGTTTGATTTTGAGGTTTTAATTCACTCATTGAGTTGGTCTTGATTGGGTTCTTGACTTTTCTTATCTAGCAGTTATCCCATTGAAGATTTTATGGGTGATCATAATACGGTTGATCAACCTAAGGATTTTATTCTTGGGTTTCAGAAGCCAGACCCACCTCACTTTTATGGTCAAACAGACCCTTCCGTAGAAGAGGAGTGGATGCAGAAGATTTAAAGGGACTTTAAACTCATTGATTTTCCCGAGCCGTTGAAGGTCAAGTTTGTGATCTTCATGCTTGAGGGTTCACTATGGATGTAGTGTAATTCATTGTCTCAGAACAAGCCTCATCAAGAGCTTACTTGTGAGTTTTTCAAGTCTTTTTTTATTCTTCGGTATTTCTCTGAAGAAGAAAGGGTGAACAAGAGGATGGAGATGAGTTGTTTGCAGCAAGGGTGATAGATAATTTTTGGGATATTTTCAGCACTTTTTGGATCTAGTCCCTTATGATTCAGGTTCGGCCACAAATTACTCCATGAAGGCTTGATGCTTCGAGGTGGGCCTCTACCCTAATCTACAGTCAAAGGTGTCGACATCCAACCTAAATTCATTTGCTGATGTGGTGATACAGTATTTTTATGTTGAATCCATGATGGTGGGAGTGCTCAAAGTGGTCCTCCGTCCTTCAAATCTTAGGAGTAGTGGGGAGACCTCCAACAAGAAGATGAGTAGACGACCAAAAGTTGATGGAGAACGTCATGGAATCAAAAGGCCTCAGGATCTTTCATCAACCTCTTCAGAGTGAGAGATCCCCATATGTTATCAGTGTGTCAAGATGGGTCACAAGAAGTCGTCGTGCCCAAGTGCTCTGAAACCCTGCCAGGCATGTGGAAGTTTGGGTCACTTGCGACGATTCTGTCAAGGCATTTCTAGGAAGCTTCGTAGAGTGAGTCCTCAGAAGTGATGTGTTGTTGGGTTTTTGTACAAAGTTTCTTGTGTAAGTTTCCTTTCAGTGTAAGGGATCTCTTATCATTGTAGTGTACTGATGGTGTTTTGGTTTTTGACATGTATGGGATGTCGTGGGTCTTTTAATGAACTCTGGTTTTCAATTCCATTATAATTTTTATTTTAAAATCTTGTTCTTCATTTTTTGAAATCAAAATATGTCTATTTCTTACTGGGATTATCCGAACCTGACTGCTAGGCAGGAGATGCTTCATCCATCAGAGCTCCAGCCAAAAGGCCTCAGAGTGAAGCTGGCGCGTAGTCAAGAAACCCAGGGAATTTTAAGGATTCTGGTTAAGGTTGTTCCTCTACTGTGTGGTGAGATAGTTTTGGTGTTGCTGCTCTGGTTTCTCTGTCATTTCAATTTTTGTATTGTCGCAACGTGTAAAATAGACTTATCCCTCATGCAATGTTGGTAATTTTTCATTTTGGATACAAGTTGTTGATTAGTGCCCTTGTGTGGGCCACCCATCTGAATCAGTTGCGACTTTGGTTTGTGTCCATCCTGAAGTGATGAGTCGTGAGCAATTTTTCATCGTAGTTTCATTGATCCAATCCTCTATCCCTCCCTCCCCGCCCATGGGGTAAGGGTTTTTGGTTTGCGTAGACTTTTCAGATCAACTCATATCCCTTTCGGACAAGAGTGAGTGGTTTAAATGTTTTTGTTTTTCTTTTTATAGATTGAGTAAGGCCCAGTTCTGGCCTAAGTTGGATTTCTATTTGGTCGCTAATAGGTTGGTTTTTTATGGTGGGGAGACCCACAGTCAGTCTCTTGGGGTTTTCTCTTAAGTTTTTATCAGATTCTAGTTGAATTCTTATGGTGGGGAGTCCGTTCAGGTCTCCTCTCTGCTGGTAATTTATTTCGGACAATGAGGATGAGTCATGTTGGTGGTTGATGGAATGAACATGTGTTAAGAGGTTGGATCGTGTTGTGTGGAATCCTTAGGTGTTGATCGATCAGCTGGTTGGTGTCACGGATTTCCGGGGATGGAAAGCGTTATGGTGGGGAGAAATGTCACACCCCGACCTAGGCGTGTGTTTTATTTTATTATTTCTTTATGCTTAAATAATTTTTCTGGGGTCGGGGGTGAGTCCCAGAAGAAAAATTTTGAGTCTATGTTAAAATTGCGTTTCTTTTAGGTGACGTCGTTGGGCGCACAAGAAGAACACATTTTTGAAACTCTACAAGGCTCTGCTCATGTAACTGTGCATCCCTCTGTCTGGGGAAAATTTAAATAAAGAGTTTTTATATTTAAAGCACACATCTATTGTTGTCAATTAAAATTTTTGTTGCTATTAATAAATATTTTTATTATTACTATTAAGTAGAAATGAATATTTTTATCATTTTATTTTTATCACTATGATTATTATTATCATTATTATTTTTATCATTATGTTATAAATAATTAATTAATTATGTTGTTAATGTTGCGGATAAAATTATTATTATTGTTAAATATGTTTTGTCATCAATATTTATTATTATTATTATTACTATTTTTATCACCACTATCTTGTCCATATAATAATTATTATTATTTCTTTTATTATTTTTATTTTTATCATTATTTATTATTATTATTATTTTTATTTTATTATTATTATTATTTTATTGTTTTATTTTATTTTATTTACTTTTTTCCTTTCTTTTAGGGTTTCTAGGCACTCCTTTTCACCCACTTTTCTTTTATGCAACGCAACTGGCTCTCCCCCTTTCCTCTATGCAGCTGCCTCCTCTCCCATTCTCCCTTGCAGCGCATGGCCACAGCAGCACCCACCAACAGCCCGGCTAGCCCGCGCACCCCGGCGCCTCGGACCCCCTCCTCTCCTCCTGTAGCCCACGCACCTTGGCAGGCCCACGCACCCCTCCTGCATGTCACAGCCAGTGCGCACCCCCTCTATGCAAGGTCCCCTAGCCACCTCCCCATCACTGCACCGCGCCTTCGGCCTTTCAGCCAGCCCTCCCATCTTTCCTGCAGCCCGCAACTCCCAGCTGACCACACTCTTCCTGCTCCAAGTGGCGCACACCCCATGGCCTTCAGCTTCCTATGCGCACCCCTTCCCTATGCGCTGCGTGACTCCAGCACTCTTTCCCAGCACGTCCCCCCTTGGACCTCCTTCCCAACGCATCTAGGTGCCTCATCGACCTCTTTCCCTAAGCACTCCATCCCACAACCCTCCACAGCACCCTTCTCCTAGCACCCTGGTTCCTGGCTCTCCCTACTGCTCTCCCGCCATCGGCGCCCTTCCTTTTACCCTTATAGCACATCCCAATAGCCCCCACCCCCCCTGGACCCCCTTTCTCAGTGTGCAGCACCCCCGACCAATGATCCCACCTCTGGCGAGGCCTCCCCCCGGCGTCGGACCTCCCTCCTTCAGCGGTCGCAGCCTTTCCATCAGTCCCGCGGCCCCTCCATCTAACACGCAACCCTTGTGACGCCCTCTGATTAGCCTCCCAAACTCCCTCCTACAAGACTCTTCTCTTTGATGGTGTCTCCTCTACAGGTGCGCGCCCTACCAATATAGTTACGACCTTCCCGCACCCTGACAGTGTCCTTCCGACTAGTATGACGCCACCCTTCCAGTACGACCTCACTTTGGTATACCCATTTTTTTTATTTTATATATATATATATATATATATATATTACCATGTTTTTATTAGAGGTTTTATTAATTAAAAGTTTTTTTGGGTCGGTTTGACTTTTTAGGACCCGCACGGGGCATTTCTGAGTGAGCGCCATCGCCGCGCCTTGTTTCCGAAGTTCCATTGTCATTGTTCTTTGACCTCGAGGTAGGTTCCCATTGCACTTCTTTTAAAATTTAAGTTACTTTATTTCCTACTATTTTTACCCAATATATATATATTTATGCTGGATATTATTATGCAACTTGAGATTAATTCATTTATTATGCAAATTTATAATTCAATTCTTAGGGTGTGAAAATGGTGTCATTTTTTTATGTTTGCACATGCTAAATTTTCAATTAAATATTTCATTAATTTTAATAAATGTGAAATAGTATTAGATAAATAATTTTTAAATAACTACTCGATGTAAAAAAGTGTTGTCTATTTTATACACGACACTTCAAATATTTTCTTAATGAACGGTGGCACAATAGTGAAAGAATGCTCGTTTGGTTTTTAATCATAATTCATAGAATATCAAATGTAGTTAAAGTTTAATAATAAATGACTTCTTCTGAAGCGTGAACAAGTATTTTTGTTCTCTTGAAAAATTTATCAGTTGTCTCTTACGGTTTATTTCTAAAAACAAATTGTTTTGGTTTGGTTTTATAAAAATATTGGCAGCCTGTGAAGTAGTGTCTTGGGGATCCTTAAATGGTTTCAAACTGGTTTTGGTCTTATAAATAAGTTTTACTTTTCTTAAAGTGGTGATTGTGAAACGTGTTTAATGCCCGTTTGGCACTTTTTGGAAAATGATGTAATCATTTTGATGAAAACCCTCCTAGGATAACTCTCTTTCCTTGGTTGCGACTGACTGTTTGGGAGCCCACACTTAGAGGTTCTTGAGTGCTCGAATGGTTTAAAGGTAAGTGTTCGCCCCATGAAGTGGCTCGGGGTGATGCATGTTGTGCATTATTATTTTTTATGTATGTGTGTGTGTGTCTGTGATTGGATGCTCGGCTGGCATCGGTTAGCTCACCCCCTTTTCTAAATACATGAGACATAGGAATCTGGCATATTGGGAGAATATTATAAGAATGATTGTTGCACTGATAGCTTATGGTACTGACCAGTGGCCTATAGTAGGTGGATATATTGGGTTTATTACTATGGGATTTTCCCTTGGCCTACCTGAGAAAGGATGGTCGAGCGTATTGGACGTTTTGATTTCATCGTGTGTGACATGTCAACGAGGATGATATCTCATGTATTGGTGTCTTATGTTTTATTCTTGATCTCCTAGGTTCACCCATGTCTGTGACTTTTCAGTAACTTTCTGTGATGATTTGGTAGTTGTATGTGTTTCTACATTTCCCTTGTTGTGTACTTACTTTTGTGCATTTTTGTATATTGTTTTCCTTGGAAAGTGATAGATTGGTTTTGACTAGTTTTCTATAAATGGTTTTCAAATTAAAGTGTTTAATCCTCTTTGTACAAATTTATAAATGTAAACATCACTTTCCCTTTCTAAAAAGATATTGACATTAATGAAATGAACCCAAATTTGGAAAAGGTTAAGGGGAATAGTTTCTAATTTTCTTTTAAGAAAAATACTTAGAAAAACATACTTTTATAAATTTTAATTAAAACTTGAAATCATGTTTCTTTTATTTTAAAGGTAGTGCATTGGGAATAGATATCAGGCAAGCCTACTGAGTTTTAATACTCACACATATAACTCTTTTCTGTTTTTAGTGTTTTGCAGGATATATCTTGAGTGCGCTCGACTAGGGTGATGTTTGATCCTTGAATCAGAGAGTGACACGTGGGGTCGCACAGATTTAGTTCAAACATCCTGTTTGGTTAGTTTTATTTTTCTTTTTTTCATATTTATTCATTCTGTCCTGTTTACTTATTCTGTAACGCTCTATATTATTTCTACTTCTTTATGTATTTATATTGGGATAAATCATTCCCACAACCACTGTTGATTCCCTGGCACTTGTCACCAGCCTGGGGAGATCAGGAATGCCTCTCAGTCTATGTTGCAGACCGGCTCGGGTGACCAGTTGAGGGTCGACCCAGGTTGGTTCATGACATGGCATGAGTGACGGTGGTTCACATGGTGTAATTAATGATGTGAACCATCGGGTCATCATGTGAATGGACGAGAAGTCAAATTTTTTTATCTGACTCCAAAAACAAATGATGTGAATGTGTAGTTCACAAATTTAATTAAACATAGATTTTTTGGATCTATGCGATGCATTTTTTTCAGGTCTTAAACATGGGACACTCATGACATGAATAGCCTATTCACACCATGAAAGTACTTCTGGGAGGATACCTATAAATCCTAACACACCTCAGAATTATATCAAAACCTATAATTTTATCTCAAATTTAAGAATCCATAGGTGATCCTTCAATTTTATTTTAATCCATTTTGAAAGGGATTTATCCACGTCTTCCCGTGTTCGATTTGTGGTGATATGAGATGAATTTTCCATCTTTATCTTGTAGTTTATTCTTTACTTATTCTTGATTACTCCCATTATTTATTTTCATGATATGTTATTTGATATCATTTTTTCTTATGGATTTCTTTTGATATGTTTTTATATAGTTTTGGAACGAAATTATTAGAGGGGTTTATTTTCTTTATAGAAGAGGAGTTTGAAGTTCTACATTTTTGTTTTTTTCTTGGTCAAAAAAATTAAAAGCCATATTGTTGGGGATTTTGTGCTTCTCCTATTTTTTTATGTGAAATCATAAGGTTATCATGCATTATCTATTTAGGTTATATTGAAATTAACATCAATAAAGTTTAAACTAGATTAATAAAATAATTTTTTTATGACTGTAGTGATCTCATTTTTTTCCACCATGATAGTGGTTTACCTCGTAATTTAATAGATAGTGTGTTATCTATTTTTATTCTTTTTTTAGTGTGTTTTTTATGCTATGATTTATCATATTTAATATTTTTAAAATGGTTAAAGAATTTAAATATGGTAATTATTGGTTAGCTAAATAATTAAAGAGATGCGTTTATTTAATTTTTTTATTCTTATAATATGATAGAAATCAAATGATTTTGGATTTATGTTTAGCTAAATAATTCTTAAATATATAAATGTAATTGGATAAATAACATGAAGCTGGAAATTCTTTTTGTTAATAATAATAAAGAGGCATGTTAATAGAATTTTTTCCCTTAATGTTGTTGAAACAGGAAGTTACGCTTGAAATCTATTGAAATAATTTATAGATTTTAATAGCTAATTATTTAGGTTACCAATGGTTATGAACTTTGACAAATGAATTGTTTAATCTAATATGGTAATAAAATTAGGTTTTTAAAAAAGATAAATGTTTGGGTAAGAGTAATCTCATTTTCATGTGAAGGTTGGATGCCTTGTTTTTGGGCCTAAATGCCCTATTTAATATTTTTTTTATTTTTCTATTTTTTAGGATGTGAAACATTATATATGATGTGATGTGATCCTGGGATGGATTATATGGTTTAGCAAGATATAGGTGGGGACACCTAGGTTGGTTACAACTGTTGGAACCTAAGATGGAAATATTTATGGTGATATGCATTGAGATGTACATAGTAATATGCATGGTGGTGTCAGTGGTGGAATGGGGTTTAATGGGATAGGTTGAAGCTGGGACAACTCATTTTTGTGTTGGACTATGGATTCTTGATCAATAATGTTCTTCTTAAAAGGTTGGATAATCGAGTTTCTTGTTTATCTCCATTCATTTACCCACTACTTGAGGTAGCTGGTTGTGCTTGGTTATCCTTATCTAGATTAATATTATACCCATATTTCCTTGAATTATGGAATGAAAATGATTAATAAATTTTTTAACCCATGGGGTTAGAGCATAAATATAATGAAAAGGTCGTTAATATTGTGGTACCATGGAATTGGTAAGATTATGTATGGAGGTCATGGACTTCAATTGGTGTCTAATGAAATGTAAATGGAATAATGTTAATTAATATCTAATTAATTAATTAACGTAATGAGAAATGTAAAAAAGAAAATAATTAATTAAATGAATCTCCTTGAATTCTGTTATGCTTATAGGATATCTAGTTCTTAGTGGTGATAGTCGAGTTTCAAAGAGATGATAGTTTAGTTGAACCTAAGACTAGGTTAATTCCTATAGTATTTTTTGAACTATATTACATCATTAATATTTCATTTCATATGATACCCCACCCATTTTGGTTGGGAAAATAACACCTAGTGGACTGTGGGTGGATATTTCCCCCAATATCTTGGTTGTCGAGGAATAGATGGTTGAATACTCCCTATATCCCCACTCTCTTATCCTGGTAGTATTATGTTCTAGTATAAACAGTAGTTATCTTTTTTCATATATGTGTTAAAATGTATATAATGTTTTTGGTTATTTCCCACATATATATCTATGGATATAGTATCCTATGGATTATTATATGCATGACATGTATGAAATGTCATGGCTTGAGGTATAATATACAACATACAGGTTGTGCTGGCTCTCAAAAACTATTATGTTACTATATGGAGATGTGATGGGGGTATGTGATATACAAGTTTAACGGTATATGATGATGAGATTATGTGATGCATGGAATTCATGTTATGATACCTTAGCATAGGTGTCTTTAGGCAGGATTAATTTTAGAGAGAGATGGCTCAAGACATGATACATTGGCGTATAGTGGAAAAATAATGGGGAAGTGGTAGGAGGGTACCTTATTTTGATATAATATAATATGATCTATTGTATTTGATACTTTGTCAGTGATATCATAGTGAGGTTGGGAACCTAGCATACCTATTTAGGTGATGAGTTAAATTTATTTATTGTTCACTGGGCTTTAGCGTGTTTTCTTTTACACGAGAGGTTCTAGGGAGGATCCTACTAAGTATACATGTTATGCCCACCCAAAATATATATAAACTATTTTTTAGGTCCTTGGGAGTAGGTAGGTTATTGTGATGGAAATTTCTAGCACATGGGTTGTTCATGATCTTTTTGGGAATTCATATTGTAACATCCCAAGTATTTATATAATTATACATTTTAAATTATATTAATATTTTTTAATTTAATATTAATTTTAGATTAAAGGGTACACTAAGTATGATAGCATACCTGATACTTAACAGTGGGTTTCTCTGAAATCTTACACCGAACACAACCTTAAGTTATACCAAAAAATATTACAATAATATTATTATTATTTTAAATGGTAGTTAACACGAAGATGTTGTATTGGCAGGAATGAACATAATTAACTATATTATTATTTTACAGATTTGTTAAATGTTTTTACATTTATCCAATAAATTTTAGAAGCATAAAATGAGAATGAATCCAATTTTAAGGATAAAATACTCTAATATTTTTAAACTTTTTACCACCTTTGGATGGAGAACCCTTTTGAACTATACTTATTATCACCTTTATATGTTCTATTTGAAAAATTAAACTTATTATAAAGAATAGGGAAAATAATAATTTACTTTGGATAAATTTTTGGTAATTTTCTAATAAAGTTCATTTTTTAATAAATAGTGAAAAATACCACATTCTAAGTCAAAACTGCCTTTTCATCTAATTTATTTATATAGTTAGATTGTCTTTTTTATTGGTTTCATGGTTTAATTGTATTATGTTTTTATCATTTAATTAAATTTTTTTCATTGGAAGTAATTTTACAGTTAAATTGTATATAAACACATGTCAATCTTTCGATAGTTTTTATTTCTTAAAAACATGTTTTTTGGTTTTGACAACGGGAATTAATTTTATATTAATTTCTGCCAATTTCTATGATTTGAATTTAAAAAAATGGATTCCATATTTGGAATAATAATTTCCAAATTACGTAAATAGTTGCCTCTAATTTTTGGACATTATGAATAGTAACTTCAGTAATTATTTTTATTTACCATAGTTAAAGGGTAAATCACGTAAATAAGGGTAAACAATATTATTATAATAATAAAAAACTACCCTAAAACGCATCCTAGTATATTTTTATGGGATATTTCTGACTATGATCATCCTTTAGATGAAATTTTGGCATTTGGGAGCCACTTGGGTGTGAAAATAACATTTTATAATATTTAATTTAAAGAAAAGGGAAATATAACATAAACATGTATGTTTTAATAAAAGAATTTTAATATAGAGTTATATAAATGCTATCTTTGACTATAAATAGTAATTAGAAAGATAAAAAATTCCCACATCATGGAATTTTATTTATAATTTTTAGACATTAAGTAAATAAATTTATTTGTGACACAATGATGATGTAGTGATTATATTATTAATGAAATATTCAAATAAATGATATTATAAATATTACATTTAATTTAATTTGAATATTTTAATGCCATACACAAATTTTTTGGTTTAAATTGATATTTTAGGGATGATTTAATGCCTTTGTTTTGATGTAATCAGTTTTTATGACTTTAAAAAAACTCAATTACTAAATAGTGTCAAAATTGGCATAAATGAGTTTGAAAAAAATATATTATTTTATTAAATGATATAATAGTCCTAAAAATATAATATTCATCCAAATAACTTATGTGATGTTAAAATTTTCATTAATTATCCACTTGTGATTCTATTTTAGTTTTATATTAACTATAGTAACCATATATTTTGACGATACAAGAGGACATGGTAAGAGTTAATGTTTTTAACTAAAGGTTAAAGCTAAAAGATGAGGTTAATTTTGTGACCTAAACTTGTCTAAAACCTATTGGTTGAGAGTATTTTAATCCATAATCATATTATCCTAAACATTCAACACTTTTTAACTATTATAATTCTAAAATAATTTCATAATAAAATAATATTTCAAGACTTTCCTAAAGTACCCTCCTCCCTCTTATAAAAGGCCACCACCTCTACCCACTTACTCACACCTATAAACCCCATTGGATCATCCAAATTTTGATAAAATAAGCTCTCAAAATCCCTACCTTCATTTTATAGGCCACACTTTGGGCATAAATCCATCCTAAGGATACCTTTTTTGAAAATCAAAAGGAAATACTTGAAAAATATGTATTTGTTTTATCACCTCTTTCAAAATTCTTTTTTGTATTCTACTTCATCTTCTTATGTTGCTTCCATACTAAAGTAATAAATCCAGTATCTTCTACATTATTATATGTTATTATAATTATGTTAAAACCTTATACCTCCTTTTATCTATCCCATGAAAAACAATATCACCATTTTTGTATCTGTACGTCTTACCGTCTCCAAGCCATGTTGTAATTTGTTATTCAACAAGACTTAATTTGAATGGGTATAATGATGAGTATAATGGATGTAAATAATTTATATAACAAGATAATTTTTCTATACAACTAATATACCATCCAATTCTATACATTTTAACCATCAAGTGAATGATATCGTCGCTCGTGCGTACGTACGGCCTACCGTCTCCACGATGTGATGCGATTAATTCTATATGTTCTTAATTAAACCAAAATTATATACAAGAATATAATGAATAAATATGATATATATCATATTTATATTTACTCTATACTTATGTAATTTGTTTTTATAATATACCTTTATTCTTTCCATAATTGTAAATACGATAATTTCATTTGAGGAAGTGTGGACTACCGCCCCCTCAAAGTGATATAACTCATTCATTCCATACTTATAACAAATAAAGGAAAGAGTTAGTGAACTTATGTAACATATATAACATATATATTATACTGTAATTATAATATATCTATGTATCATTTAGTTTTCATTCCTTTAATATGACAAAGAAATGAAAAAAGCATTCATGCGTATGTAAGGTTTGTCATCTCCACGAGCGTTGCATTTCATTTATTATCTAAAAATGTTATGGAATATTCTAAATAAATATATACTGGATATATATAATATTTAAATCATGAATAATATTCTGTAGATGATGTAATTTTTACCACATATAAAATTTACATCAAACAAGTTCATTTTCGACTCAAGTACCGAATATCGACAAAACATCTGATATGAACTCAAATAATTAACTAATTAATATAACATGGTAATAAGTGATATAAAATGAATAATAAAATTTAAAAAGGTTATAAATCATGTCTATATTAACCTAATTTTCTTATTCACGAAATTAAATAATGAATGAGATAATTCGGACTCAAGGTAAAGAAATTCGTCTCAATCTCCTTTCATTGAGGCATTTCTTGATAATATGCACCTTTATTGTTTTATAAGGTGTATATACAGCCACTATTATAGTTCATATCCATATTTTATCGATAATAATGTTATTTATTAAAGAATTGAGATTAATATTTGAATGTTCAAAGTGGTATGGGATACCTTGAACATTTAAATATTTAATTATGAAATATTTTTCTTTCTGATATTAAATAATATATTTATTTATATGGGTATAAAAGGAATAAAAATGAAATTTTATGTCAATATTTAATTTCATTAAAATATTTCAAAATGAATCTTTTTATATGAAAAATTTTACTTTCTTTAAAAAATGACAAAAGTAATGTTTTTCAATGTATACGGCGACAACGACTTCTCCACCGCCCTAACCGTTATTTGATATCTGGATTCCTCAATAATCCTTAATGTATTTTAAAATGAAAATAAATCCCTTATTAATTTATTTGGGTATATTGGTATTTAAAAGGAGTTTTAAAATGAAAATGGTATTTTTATACAGAAACGTTTTTCATATGGGATTAGAAGAATCTTTCAAAAAATGGGTTTTGTGATGAAAGTGTTTTATTCATGAAATGGAACGTGCGAATTTTATGAAATAGGTGAGCCCGATATAGCTTATATGAAGGGTTGATCCCCAATATAGCTCATAGATGACCCCTAAATAGATTATATGAAGGTCTGATCCCCATTATAGCTCACGAGTGAGCGCGATATAGCTTATATGAAGGGTGATACCCATTATAGATCTCTGATTTGGAATTCAAACATATGGTTATTCAAATTGGAAAATATTTGAAAGGTTTTTATGTATTTGATGCTCTATGTCACCAAAAGAAGTTTTAATTGCTTTATATTGGTTTTATTGTTTTTCATTGAGTAAAAAGTATGATTTTTATTCATTTGAAAATGTTTTGTTTCATCCACTCAAATAACATCGAAAGGGATATTAGGTTTTAACTAGACCAATGGTTTTTTTTAATTTTTATGTCCCTTACTGTGATTTTTGGTCTCATCCCAAGTTTTTTAACGTTTTCACCGGATTTAAGGGAGAATTAATTCTAGAATGGAATCAAGTAAAAGTTATCATGATTAAACATGAAAAGAAACCATGTTTATTTTAAAAGTTTTTAAGTTATTGAAGAAATGGGTACTGTTGGAAGTGTCCACATTGTATAGAAAAGGTTTAGACAACTTTAGAGATTTGGAATATTCTTTAAACATATGGTTAGTCTCTATGTCTATTATTTCAGTTAAATACTTATTTTATAACATTTTTAGATCAAGGAAATTTGTTTACAAATGGATTTAGGAAGATATCAAACAACATTTCTATCTCTTCCAGATGACTTTTGTAACGCCCCGACCCCAGTTACCCAGAGTTGGTGCATTATTACATAACATTGGTATGATCACAAGAAAGATCAAATCTCGAAAGACCGATTGGTTTAGTAGCCTTGGAAACACTAGATATATTCATAAGTTTTACATTACATCATAAAATGAAAAACTACTACAACAACATAATGTTTCCACAGTCCACACTATAATCCCCTCATAATATCCCTGCAGGTCATTCATAACTTACATCTTCACTTCCTGGGAAAAAATAAAACATAGAAAAGGGGTGAGCTCAAATGCCCAGTAAGGATAACAATATAGCGGAAACTTTCATAAATAAGAATAAACATTCAAGGAAATGTATAACTAAAACAAAAGCCTTTTAAACATGAACTTTCAACATGGTATGGCATAAATAAAATGAAATAATGCCATTTACTTATTCACATGGATATTCTACTAATCGAATAATCACATGCAAAAATCAATAACCACTTTCATAATGTTGGAATGCATAATGCCAGACTATCATAACCACATAGCCAAGGCCTCGTGCCAAGACTACAAATAAGATTTTGTCAAGGCCTTGTGCCAAGGCACTAGTTTGTCTCATGAGACCTACCGATGCATCGAGGAGCTATAGCGGGCTCCACCCGTCACTTATTAAGTCCAATGCATTCCCATATGAAAAGGTTTAAACATAACATAAACATTCGTATTAAAACTAGCATACGAAATGTCAATAATTTCACCATAAACTATGAATGGTATAAAAATAGCACATCCATAGTCAAACATATCACAAAACCTTCAATACAATATAGAAGTTTTGTATCATAATAAATCAACTTCAAATAATCTTAAAATCCATCAAAGGATGTTGACATAGATGAAATCAAAATTCTTTTTAAAGAAATATCTCCTTTTATTTTGAAATCATAAAATAAAACATTTTCTTTGAAAATATTCTTATAAGCTTGTAAGTAAAGCTTTCAAGATTTTATAACGGCGTAAAATAACCGCACCCGCCGTATAAGTTAAAAAAAACATTCTTATCTTAATTCTGTCGAAAAGGTTAAAAAGCACCTTGTTTGGAAAACGACGGAAAGATTCCCTTATAAACCTCTTATAAAAAGTCAAACAAGGGTATAAATGACTTTAACCCATATTCTTTTAAATATTAAAAATGTTTTGAAATACATTTTGAAGAAACATGGATGTGGATGATAACGAGATCCCAGTAGATTATTACGTATAAACAACCTCGGATAATGAAGAGATTGTGAAATAACCCTTACCTTGTACTTTTCCCTGGTTGGGGTAGGTTAACCTCCTGTATAATGGTGAAATAATTGTTATTAAATTATACAGGAATCATATATATTAATATGATATCATATATGATCTTTTAACATTGATTTCTTAATAATATCTTAGAATTATCGTCGTTTCGGGTGTTAACTTACTCATTTTCTTTTATATGTTTTGTTACATAAGCCATGGTTGTTGTATCTTATTCATATCCAGAATGATATCTAGTCCTTAAACATCATTTTTAAATCATCAAATGATAATTATACTTGAATGGATACGATGGAGAATGAATCTCATCGCGTTCGTGGAGACGGTAGTCCGTACGTACGCACGAGCGACAATATCATTCTTTTGATATTAAAATAATATATAAATGGATGTTATATCATATATACAGAATCATTAACATGTTATATTTATTATTTACATGAGTTACACATCATTATTATACCCATCCAAATAATATTATATTGAATAACAATTACACCACGACGTGGAGACGGTAAGCCGTACGTACGCACGTATGGTGACATGTTATTCAAAGGGTGGATAGAATACTGAATATGGTTGTACCATATTTATAATAACATCACAGTATATGTGAGATACTGGAGTTATTATTTTATAATGGTAAGAACAAAGGAAGAAGAAGTGGAAGAAGAAATGAACTTAGAAAACGGTGGTGAAATCATTACCTCTTCTTCGGGTTCTTCCTTTTGATTTGATCAAAAGGGCTCCATAGGTTGGCTTTCTGATCAAACTAAGGCCTCTAGGTTGTATTGAGGGATGTTGGGAGAGTATTTGGGCAGAGTTTGGCCGAACCAAAAGGCTTTGAAGGTGTGAAGAAATGAGAAGGAGGAGTGCCCTTTTATAAGAGGGGTGAGGGGCACCTTTGGAAAAGCTAGAAATATTAATTTATAATAAATTCATATTCGGTTTCTAATGGCTCCAAAGTTTATTATTCAAAGTTTAAGGTGGGTATAGGTCTAAAAACACTCAACCAATAGAATTTAGACAGGTTTGGGTACTTATATTAACCTTATCTTTAAGTATTAACTCTAAGTTAATTAGTTTCACTTTTACAATGTCTCTTTGTATTTTTATATAAAATGGTTAATAAACTTACTATATACATCCAAACGACCCCCAAGTGGTCCATTAATGATTAACCTATCATGATATAAGTCTCTTGGACGAACCTTAGATTTTTAGGAATTTAATATCAATTAATAATATAATATTTGTTTTAAGAACTCTTTTATGTCAATTTTGACACTATTCAATAGTTGATTTTTGTGAAACTCATAACAGATTGATTACTTAGAAAAAAATCAATTAAATCAATCCTAATATATCATATTATCCTATAAAATTAGTTTAATTCATTAAAAGTTTCATATTATATTTATTTGGGTATTTATAATATCAATTATTTTAATTTTTCACTATTATAGTAATTACTGCATCATCATTGTGTCATATATAAAATAAATTATTTAATGTCTAAAAATTATAAATAAAATATCATTATGTAGGAAATTGTTTTAGCTTTCTAATGAATATTTATAATCTAAAATCCAACATATATAACCCTATGTAACAATTGGTTGTCTAAAAGATATATGCTTATGTCATTTTTGTATTCATTTTAACTTAATTAAAATAAAGTGTCATTATCACTTACAAGTGGATCCATGGGGTCCCAAAATAGACCCAAAGATGCCCATGGTCGACCATGTATCAACAAATAGGATTAAGACACGTTTTAGGGTAATTTAGTATTATTATAATATTATTTGTTAACCCTTATTTACCGGATTTACCCTTAACCATGGTAAATAAAATATTTACCGCAGTAATTATTCAAAATGTCTAAAAATAAAAGTTACCTATTTACACAATTTGAACATCCTGATTCCAAATATGGAATCCATTTTTCTAAATTCAAAACACAGAAGTGGCAGAAATTAATTTAAAATTAATTCCCGCTGTCAAAACAAAAAACGTGTTTTTAAGAGATAATAACTATCAAAAGATTGACACTTGTTTATGTTCGGTTTAATTGTAAAATTATGTCCAGTGACCAACATTATATTAAATGGTAAAAATATATTCTAAGTATACTTTAAAACCACTCAAATTAACAATTTATTACTATTAATTATTTTGATTAAAAAAGTTGTTTTTAATTAAAATTTAGTAATTTTCACTATTCATCAAAATATGAAAGTTATCCGAAAAGTACCAAAATTTCACCTTAGGCTAAATTCGATACTCCGAATCCAAAAATGAAGTCCATTTTGGAATATAAAATATATATAATTTCAAAAATTAGGTATTACTATTCATAACGGCTAGTTTGATCGGTTGTGGTGTGTGTTAAAACTCGAAGTTGCGTACAACACACGCTACTGTTTTATTCAAAGGAAAGCGTACCGTGTAAGCTTGGGATGTTTCATTTTAAATTTTTTTGATGTCCCCATTTAGTCAAAAAGTATAAAATATTGTATTTAAAAAGGTTTCACTATTAAAAGTTGATAAAAGTGTAATACTGAAAATGAATCTGTTCTTGCATTATGACTAAGAAACTCATAATATGGATTCTAAAATTATAAGGATTATATAAAGTTTAAAATTTAGTTAATAATATTCATAACCTCTTTTGAATTGCTTTTTCCTTTGGTAATTCATGGTGCGATTGAACTCGGTGTTGCGTGTAGTGCAAGTTATTGAATTATTTTGAAGAAATAACACACTATGAAATCTTGGGGTGTTACATTCTCCCCTCCTTCAATAAATTGCGTCCTCGCAATTTGAAATTGTTCTTCGAAAATAAAAGGTTGAAAATAGAAAATATATTTGTGGGAAAACCCACATCGGAAATTGGGTTACTAAAATTTAGTCTTAATATGAGGAAAAGAGAAATGAAAGGGTCACCACCAAATTATGATCTCGATTAGGAGAACATTGGTGGCATTTAGAGACATATAATTGGAGGAAAAATTTAAATATTTATAGGTATTGATTGAGGTCATCAATCACAAACAAGTGTAAAATTGAGGTCCTTAAATTTATCAATCTATGATGATTTGAAATACCATCGGTTCAACAAAACATAGGGTATTAGGATAACACATTTTTGACGTTTCAAAATATCTTAGTTGAAATCCCACATCGAAAAATGAATTAATGAGGCCTCTATTTAAAATAAAGAGTCGAAAGTATGAAGATTACCGAAAATAACACATACTAGGGTTCCATGTAGGAAAATATGGATATGGAAGAAAAATCTAACCATCAATTATCTGATGGAGAGTGGTAGAGAACATGGCTATGAAAAGGCCAAAAATCCCAAAGCCATAAATTAGTGATGACTTAAGGTACCATCTTAGGAAAACATTTTTATTCTAAGTTTCTTTTCTTAATATTGAGGAATTTATTTATGATATTGGCTAAGATCATAAGAAGATATACTTACTTTATAATTAGAGTTTTATCCATTAATAAATTTCTACCACAAACTCATCTTTCACTCTAAATGATAATAGAATGTAAAAAAAATTCTATTTACACTATTCGTATAGGGTTCCAAAATAAACGAATTTATAATTCATCTACAAGATCTTTTAATAAAAACTACATTATTTAATCCAGGACATCTCGTGGGCCAGTGGTAGGTGATACACCCTTGTCGCCCTTCGGTTGCGGGTTCAAGTCTCGCAGCCTTGCCGGATGCGACGGGTTGCCGCCCGACCTCCGGGTTGTCCTTTTATGGCAATCCAAAATAATCCAAACTAGAACTATCCAAAATACTTCTGTCCAAACTCACAGTCCAACATTTATAAGGAAGGTAAACATAATATAGACCCTTTTTACCCCGTAATAGCATATGAATACCTTCATCATGTATTACCATATTCCTTATTGATTACATTAATGCTCCCTTATTCCATATAGAATGCTGGATATACTTCATTAATCCAAAAATGTTTTAAACCCAAACAATGATGGAATATACAAATCATTAATCAGTTCCAAGGTAGTCAAGAATATCCAATATAATTTATCCAAGACAATCACATATTATTCCAAAATCACTACCTCAGTATCAGAACTATATTATGATTTATCATTCTCTCAACCATATATTTTCCAAAAATTTATCCTTCTATTGAGTCACTTTTCTTTGTTCCACAAAATCTCAAGTCCTTAATGAAATAGTACTGCAGTACAATCCTTACATACTCCATAATTATTATAACAAGTAAATTGTTGATACACACTCAATTGACATAATCAACTTAAGAACTCTAATCATTTCTCTTCATCTGTGGTAGTATCATAACTTGATTATTATCCAATAACATCATTTGCGGCATAGTTTGATGACTGGGACATAGGTTCGCGTAGTGTCTAAACTCCTTGCAAATGAAGCATTGTACATTTGAAACCATTTTCTTACCCTTACAGTCACGTACTTTGTGCCCTTTTTCTCCACACTTATAACAAACTCTCATTCCTTTCAGGAAAGTTCCAGGGTGTTTCTTTCCACAGTTACCACATATGGGAAAATTCTTCTTTTCCCTCTTCCCTTTATCCATCTTTCTCTCTTCCATCATTTTCTTCTCTTGCTTCCCTTCAAATCCATAGGACTCAGTAAAATCTTTACTTATCTTATCAACACATGATATTATTTCTTCATATAATGATAATACATGGGAGACTATTTCTCTTATAAATTCTGGCTTAAGACCATGAAAGATATGATCCTTCTTTCTCTTTGGATCATGTGCATTGCTGGAGTTCTCATTCCTTCTACTGGGCGCCATTTCTAAACAATGGCATACACTAGATCAGTTTATGAATCAAAATACATAATCCCATACATATAAAACACTTAACATAAATTGAACTATTTATGGATATAATCCATAATCATAAGAATGTTTCCTTTGAGGATGTATATACTCATAAACCCTTCATAATGATTTGTAAAGAAAATGAGAGTTATCCTAAGCATATCCCCCGGGAGTGTCGTAACCAAGAGTGCAGCAAGGCCCGTTGTCGTGCACCAGTTCCCGTTCGAGTCTAGCTCAAAGCGGTGTTTTCGGGTTTTACCCCTAGGTACATCTGTGCCAGAGCCACCTCTACCTGCTCGTATCTAGACAGGGATGTATTGCTCGGAAAACTCACAAAATCTCTACAATACCAAAATTCTAGGAAGTTCTTCTATACTAATCCTCAAAGTTCATCTTAGGTCTACGTGCTCTAATCAGAGTTTATCTAAATCTAGCTTCCAAGGTTTGTACTAAACCTCCCTCTGATACCAACTGTAACGCCCCGACCCCAGTTACCCAGAGTCGGTGCATTATTACATAACATTGGTATGATCACAAGAAAGATCAAATCTCGAAAGACCGATTGGTTTAGTAGCCTTGGAAACACTAGATATATTCATAAGTTTTACATTACATCATAAAATGAAAAACTACTACAACAACATAATGTTTCCACAGTCCACACTATAATCCCCTCATAATATCCCTGCAGGTCATTCATAACTTACATCTTCACTTCCTGGGAAAAAATAAAACATAGAAAAGGGGTGAGCTCAAATGCCCAGTAAGGATAACAATATAGCGGAAACTTTCATAAATAAGAATAAACATTTAAGGCAATGTATAACTAAAACAAAAGCATTTTAAACATGAACTTTCAACATGGTATGGCATAAATAAAATGAAATAATGCCATTTACTTATTCACATGGATATTCTACTAATCAAATAATCACATGCAAAAATCAATAACCACTTTCATAATGTTGGAATGCATAATGCCAGACTATCATAACCACATAGCCAAGGCCTCGTGCCAAGACTACAAATAAGATTTTGTCAAGGCCTTGTGCCAAGACACTAGTTTGTCTCATGAGACCTACTGATGCATCGAGGAGCTATAGCGGGCTCCACCCGTCACTTATTAAGTCCAATGCATTCCCATATGAAAAGGTTTAAACATAACATAAACATTCGTATTAAAACTAGCATACGAAATGTCAATAATTTCACCATAAACTATGAATGGTATAAAAATAGCACATCCATAGTCAAAAATATCACAAAACCTTCAATACAATATAGAAGTTTTGTATCATAATAAATCAACTTCAAATAATCTTAAAATCCATCAAAGGATGTTGACATAGATGAAATCAAAATTCTTTTTAAAGAAATATCTCCTTTTATTTTGAAATCATAAAATAAAACATTTTCTTTGAAAATATTCTTATAAGCTTGTAAGGAAAGCTTTCAAGATTTTATAACGGCGTAAAATAACCGCACCCGCCGTATAAGTTAAAAAAAACATTCTTATCTTAATTCTGTCGAAAAGGTTAAAAAGCACCTTGTTTGGAAAACGACGGAAAGATTACCTTATAAACCTCTTATAAAAAGTCAAACAAGGGTATAAATGACTTTAACCCATATTCTTTTAAATATTAAAAATGTTTTGAAATACATTTTGAAGAAACATGGATGTGGATGATAACGAGATCCCAGTAGATTATTACGTATAAACAACCTCGGATAATGAAGAGATTGTGAAATAACCCTTACCTTGTACTTTTCCTTGGTTGGGGTAGGTTAACCTCATGTATAATGGTGAAATAATTGTTATTAAATTATACAGGAATCATATATATTAATATGATATCATATATGATCTTTTAACATTGATTTGTTAATAATATCTTAGAATTATCGTCGTTTCGGGTGTTAACTTACTCATTTTCTTTTATATGTTTTGTTACATAAGTCATGGTTGTTGTATCTTATTCATATCCAGAATGATATCTAGTCCTTAAACATCATTTTTAAATCATCAAATGATAATTATACTTGAATGGATACGATGGAGAATGAATCTCATCGCGTTCGTGGAGACGGTAGTCCGTACGTACGCACGAGCGACAATATCATTCTTTTGATATTAAAATAATATATAAATGGATGTTATATCATATATACAGAATCATTAACATGTTATATTTATTATTTACATGAGTTACACATCATTATTATACCCATCCAAATAATATTATATTGAATAACAATTACACCACGACGTGGAGACGGTAAGCCGTACGTACGCACGTATGGTGACATGTTATTCAAAGGGTGGATAGAATACTGAATATGGTTGTACCATATTTATAATAACATCACAGTATATGTGAGATACTGGAGTTATTATTTTAGAATGGTAAGAACAAAGGAAGAAGAAGTGGAAGAAGAAATGAACTTAGAAAACGGTGGTGAAATCATTACCTCTTCTTCGGGTTCTTCCTTTTGATTTGATCAAAAGGGCTCCATAGGTTGGCTTTCTGATCAAACTAAGGCCTCTAGGTTGTATTGAGGGATGTTGGGAGAGTATTTGGGCAGATTTTGGCCGAACCAAAAGGCTTTGAAGGTGTGAAGAAATGATAAGGAGGAGTGCCCTTTTATAAGAGGGGTGAGGGGCACCTTTGGAAAAGCTAGAAATATTAATTTATAATAAATTCATATTCGGTTTCTAATGGCTCCAAAGTTGATTATTCAAAGTTTAAGGTGGGGATAGGTCGAAAAACACTCAACCAATAGAATTTAGATAGGTTTGGGTACTTATATTAACCTTATCTTTAAGTATTAACTCTAAGTTAATTAGTTTCACTTTTACAATGTCTCTTTGTATTTTTATATAATATGGTTAATAAACTTACTATATACATCCAAACGACCCCCAAGTGGTCCATTAATGATGAACCTATCATGATATAAGTATCTTGGCCGAACCTTAGATTTTTAGGAATTTAATATCAATTAATAATATAATATTTTTTTTAAGAACTCTTTTATGTCAATTTTGACACTATTCAATAGTTGATTTTTGTGAAACTCATAACAGATTGATTACTTCGAAAAAAATCAATTAAATCAATCCTAATATATCATATTATCCTATAAAATTAGTTTAATTCATTAAAAGTTTCATATTATATTTATTTGGGTATTTATAATATCAATTATTTTAATTTTTCACTATTATAGTAATTACTGCATCATCATTATGTCATATATAAAATATATTATTTAATGTCTAAAAATTATAAATAAAATATCATTATGTAGGAAATTTTTTTATCTTTATAATGAATATTTATAATCTAAAATCCAACATATATAACCCTATGTAACAATTGGTTTGCTAAACGATATATGCTTATGTCATTTTTGTATTCATTTTAACTTAATTAAAATAAAGTGTCATTATCACTTACAAGTGGATCCATGGGGTCCCAAAATAGACCCAAAGATGCCCATGGTCGACCATGTATCAACAAATATGGTTAATACACGTTTTAGGGTAATTTAGTATTATTATAATATTATTTTTTAACCCTTATTTACCGGATTTACCCTTAACCATGGTAAATAAAATATTTACCGCAGTAATTATTCAAAATGTCTAAAAATAAAAGTTACCTATTTACACAATTTGAACATCCTGATTCCAAATATGGAATCCATTTTTCTAAATTCAAAACACAGAAGTGGCAGAAATTAATTTAAAATTAATTCCCGCTGTCAAAACAAAAAGCGTGTTTTTAAGAGATAATAACTATCAAAAGATTGACACTTGTTTATGTTCGGTTTAATTGTAAAATTATGTCCACTGACCAACATTATATTAAATGGTAAAAATATATTCTAAATATACTTTAAAACCACTCAAATTAACAATTTATTACTATTAATTATTTTGATTAAAAAAGTTGTTTTTAATTAAAATTTAGTAATTTTCACTATTCATCAAAATATGAAAGTTATCCGAAAAGTACCAAAATTTCACCTTAGGCTAAATTCGATATTCCGAATCCAAAAATGAAGTCCATTTTGAAATATAAAATATATATAATTTCAAAAATTAGGTATTACTATTCATAACGGCTAGTTTGATCGGTTGTGGTGTGTGTTAAAACTCGAAGTTGCGTACAACACACGCTACTGTTTTATTCAAAGGAAAGCGTACCGTGTAAGCTTGGGATGTTTCATTTTAAATTTTTTTGATGTCCCCATTTAGTCAAAAAGTATAAAATATTGTATTTAAAAAGGTTTCACTATTAAAAGTTGATAAAAGTGTAATACTGAAAATGAATCTGTTCTTGCATTATGACTAAGAAACTCATAATATGGATTCTAAAATTATAAGGATTATATAAAGTTTAAAATTTAGTTAATAATATTCATAACCTCTTTTGAATGGCTTTTTCCTTTGGTAATTCATGGTGTGATTGAACTCGGTGTTGCGTGTAGTGCAAGTTATTGAATTATTTTGAAGAAATAACACACTATGAAATCTTGGGGTGTTACAACTTTCTTGCAATAATTATTTCAAAGTCATGTCTAGATGATTCTGAAACTTTTTCTAACATACAACTCACTTGCAATCAATTGTTTGCGATATCAAACACCTCCACTATACCTCAATACCATCATGGATCATGGGTTGTATTTAATCAAATAATATTTTCTCAATATTCTGATATTTTCAAGAAGGGTAAATATTATCAATGTGTTTTCAAATATTTTACATCATCACAAGTTTCTGAATCATATTATGATTTTGAAAAAGGTGTTGAAGAAGGAGACCCTTGCGCAACCTATTTATATTTTCTTTTAAAATGTAACCTTTCAGCGGCAAATGTGGTTAACAGGGTTTTTTTATTTTATTTTTAATTTAAAGGGTTTGCTTTTTTTATTTGTTTAAATGGGTTTGTTGAGCGCCAATTGAATTGGTGCTCAACCATTTACCCAAGAGCGCCAATTAAATTGGCACTCAATAATTATTTTCTTCCTAAATGCCCATACTGCCCCTCCCCAACCTCCTCATATATATATATATATATAAATATAATTATAATAAATATAACCACAAAAAAAATATAATAAATTTATAATTATAATTATTTTATTTATAACAATTATATAATTATAATAAATATATATTAATAATAAATATAATTATTATAATTATATAAATACAAAAAATATATAATTACAATAATTATATAATTATAAATATAATAAATATATAATTATAATAATTGTATATTTATACTAAATATATAATTATAAATATGATAATAATAATAAATATAAAACTAATAATAAATATATAATTATAATCAATATAGATTTATAAATATAAAAATTATATAATTATAATAAATATACAATTATAATTACAATAATTATATAATGTTAAATATAATAAATATATAATTACAACAATTATATAATTATAATAAATATAATAATTATATAATTATAATAAATATGAAATTACCATAAATATATAACTATAATAATTAAATAATAATAATTATAATAAATATATAATTATAATAAATATACAATTATAATAAATATATATTTATAATAATTGTACAATTATAATAAATATATAATTATAATAATTATATAATTATAATAAATATATAATTCTAAATATAATAAATATATAATTATAAATATGATAAATATATAATTATAATAAATATAAAATTATAATAATTTTATATTTATAATAAATATATAATTACAAATATAATAATACTAATAATAAATATAGAATTATAATCAATATAGAATTATAAAAATATTCCATTACAATTGTTGAAATTTTGAATGGAATTTATCTCTCCTCAATTACATTCAAGCAATTCTTTTGTATCGTTAATCTAAATTCCATTACAATTGTTGGGACATGTATCTATATGACCCCATTACTATACATTTCATGTACATATGATGAGACGCCACTTTCTCTCTCATCAACCATTTTTATGAATTCTTACGTCACGCTGTTATGCTGCCGAAATTGCAACTATTTTTCAAGCCAATGTCATTGTGTAGTGAATACCGTGTCCATTTCTCTATCAAGGGTATTCACCTTTATGCACATTTACTTATTGATTATAATGTTTCATGTATTAATTCCACATTCCTTTATTTTGGAATAAATGATGATGATTTATGAATCCATATTATATGATCCATGTGGCACACTTATGCATGAAATGAAATGTTTAAGAAGGGTGCGTGTAACAGCCCGAGATTTTATGAAAAATATTCTTTTTTATTTCACTAATGTCTTGTGTTGTACGCTACACCAAAAGGAGCTTGCACAACATGCATCCTTGACTTGCCTTGCATTACACGCAATCGCAAACTTCCTCGATAGCGTGTGTGGTACGTAATACTGAGTTTCACGAAACAATGATATGCTATTAAAATATTATTGAAACTAGCCGTTATGAATAGTAATAACTACTTTTTAAATTTTAGAAATTTTAACTCTCAAAATGGACTTCATTTTTGGATTCAGAGTATCGAATTTAGCCTAAGGTGAAATTTTGGTACATTTCGGATAACTTTCATATTCTGATGAATAATGAAAATTACTAAATTATAATTAAAAACAACTTTTTTTAATCGAAATAATTAATAGTGATAAATCATTAATTTGAGTGGTTTTAAAGTATATTTAGAATATATTTTTACAATTTAATACAATGTTGGTCATTGGATGTAATTTCACATTTAAACTAGACATAAACAAGTGTCAATCTTTTGATAGATTTTGTTTCTTAAAAACACGCTATTTGTTTTAACAGCGGGATTTAATTATAAAATTAATTAATGCAACTTATATGTTGGGAATTTTTTAAAATAGAAATCATTTTTGAATTCGGAATATCAATTATAGCTTAGGGTGAAATTTTGGCTTTTTTCTGAAAAACTTCAATTTTTGATGAATAGTGAAACCACTAAGTGGTAGGTTAAAAACTGAATTTTGCATAAAACTTAATTTTACCGCTTCTGTGAATGGAATTTCGAAAATCCGAGAGACACGGTTAATATCAAGGACTAAAATGTGGTTCAATGAGATGAAAATAATTTTTGGTGAATAGTAACTTTTTACCTTTTTTTACCGCGGTTAATAGTAAATAGGGTAACTAAGGGTAAATATGATATTAATATTACCCTAACACATGTCCTAATTCTATTGGACAAGTGTAATTCGACCAAAAACAAACTTAGGAATAAAATATGACCATTTAGGCCCACTTGGATTAGATTAGGACATTTATTATTAATTTATTTAAAGAAGGGTTAAAATAGTTAAAATCAAAGTTTAATAAGTAAATCATTTTTAATATGGGGTTATACATAAGATAAATTCAATTGTAAATATTAATTAGAAAGCTAAAAAGATTTACTACATGATGGTATTTTATTTGTAATTTTTAGACATCAAATAAATTAATTTATTTATGACACAAAGATGATGCAGTAATTATCTTGTTAATGAAATATTGACATAATTGATGTTATAAACACCAAAATAAATGTAATTTGAAACTTTTTATGAATTAAACTAATTTTCTAGGTTACTATGATATATTAGTGTTGATTTAACCAACTTGGTTCGAACATATAATTTTGTTATGACTTTCACAAAAATCATGTATCAAATAGTGTCAAAATTGACACAAAATAGTTTTTAAATCAAATATTATATTATTAATTGTTATTTTATTCCTAAAAATCTAAGGTTCGGCCAAATGACTTAGATAAGGATATATGTATTAATAATATACAATTTGGGGTTCTTTTGGCATGTTATAGTAAGTGTATTTACCATATAGTGAAAGAAAACAAAAAGACACGGTAAAAGTTAAATTATTTAACTTAGAGTTAAATATAATTGATAAGGTTAAAATAATACCCTAAACTTGTCTAAATCTTATTGGTTGATAGGATTTCGACCCATCCCCACTTTAGCTTCGAAATAAGACCCTTTGGAACCATTATAAACCGATTTTGACTTTAATATAAAATAATATTTTGAGGTATTCCTAAGGTGCCCCTCTCCTCCCTTATAAAAGGACACCTCCTCCCCCTCCTCCTCACACAAATTTGAGCACTCAAGCTCGGCCAACCCCTGCCAAAATCTCTTCTCCACTTCCCTAGCAACATCCTAGAGGTTCTGGTCTTACTCAAAGACCAATTTTAGTTCCCTAAGAGGAGGTCTCCAAAAGGCGCTTCAAAGAAGAGGTAATTACCGTTACCAATTCTTTCATCTTTATTTCTTCTTACACTTCTTCTTCTTAGGTTGTTTCATTATGAAGTAATAACATCAGTATCACTCATATACTGATATGTTATTATAAGTATGAAACAACCCTATTTCACCATCTATCCATCCTACGGAAAAAGAAATCACTGCGCGTGCGTACGTACGGGATACCGTCTCCACGCCGTGGTGTAATCTATTTTCCACCACCACCTTACATGGATGGGTATAATGGTGTAAAGAATAACTATAAATAGTTATTACAACATCATATTGATTCTGATATATTGTATAATCCACTTCAATTCAATTCAATATTTACAGAAATGATATCATCGCTCGTGCGTACGTACGGACTACCGTCTCCACGACGCGATGAGATTCATTCTCCATGTTAACCATTTAAGAATGATTATAATGTATATATAAGAAATAATAATGAAATATATGACATTATAAAGCTACTGGATTTATGTATATATATACATATGTATGTCATATACTTACTTCCATTTCAAGACAATAAGGAAAGGAAAACAGCGTTCATGCGTACGTACGGACTACCGTCTCCATGAACGGTGTTTTTCATTTTATTTATCTACCTATTATATATATATATATATACTGAATATATATGATATATAAATCATATTTTATATTCTGGAAGTGAGTAAATCATGATATAAGTAATAATGATGTCAAGAACAACAAGTCAAAACACCTACGATAAATGGAACGATTTTACCCAAAACACTTCTTTAACATGGAATTTACAAAAGAACGGGTAATATAATGTCATAAGTGAACCATATATGATATCATAACAATGAATATGATTCTGTAATAAGTCAATAACATGATTTAAATCATTATACAGGAGGTTCGGACACGTACAAGCAAGTCGGACCTAAGGTAAGGGAAATATCACAATCTCATTTTTATCCGAGATTGTTTATTCGTAAGTATTTACTGGGGTGTATTTTATCATACACATCCATGTTCCCTCAATATGTAATATTATTTCCATCCACCTACAATTTTTTAAATCCAATTTTACCCTTCTATGAGTTTTTAGTAAAGGATATGAAAGGAATCTTTTTTCGTTTTTCGTACGAGGTACTTTTTGACTTTTCCGACAAAAGTACGAAGAATGTTTTTTTTAACTTATACGACACGAACGGATTTATACTGTTTTATAAAGCCTTATTTTCATGAAGATTCCTCTAAAAGATTTCATGACTATTTTCAATAAAATCTCTTTCTTTTAAAATTGCATGATGTTTTGTGAAAAGAAATTGATTTTGAAGAAGAAAGGATATTTTCCTCAAGAATTCAATTCAAGTGTTTTATAAAAATTATTTTCCATATAAGATAATAAAGGGTTCTGTTTCTATCCATATTTTTACATTGATTTGACTATGTTGTGATGGAATTATGTTTATGAATTCTTTTATCTTATATGAATGGTTTTATGATGTCATGTTGTTTAAGAATCCCATTTTTATTACATGGGTTATGCAATGATGTATGATTTATGATTTTGTGGCACACATAAGAAAGGATTCATTAAGAGATGGGTGGGACCTATATCTCCCTCCAATGCATTGGGTAAAGATTTTATATCTCATGAGATAGACATGGCTGGAATGGTAGGTTATACCGGTTCAGTGAAACAGGACTGAAACGAGGGTTACTCGATTCAGAAAGGGACTTTGTCCACTAAGATAGTCTTGGAAATGAGTCTTGACTAACAAGAAATGATTCTCTATGATTATGTGTGTATGCCACAAAGTTTCATGTTTTAAGTTATGATTATTGGGATTTCATTTCACTACTATGATTTATCCCATGTTATGAAATTATGCTCTCTTTTACAGGTTAAGATTTCCAAAAGTTATGTTCTTATGAATATGATGTGATTGATTTTTCTTTTGTATACCCTTACTGAGCATTTGAGCTCACCCTTTTATGTTTTCTTTTCCCCAGGATATAAAGAAAGGTTTTTAGGTAAAAAAAGGGAAGATATTTATGGGAGATGTTGAAGATCTTTCCCCACGATTAGAAGATTTTATTCCGAGTTTCCAAAGACACTAAACTATTACGATCCTTGTGTGTGTGTTTTTGTTATGTACTAAGTATTCCGCAAAAGTAATGTAATGTCAATGTACGATAAGCTTCGAGTCTCTACAGTTGGTATCAGAGGAAAGTTTTAGTCAACCTTTGGAAACTAGGATGCGAAAACGTTAGTGTGATCCCTAGAGATATTTCTAAGGTATGTCTAGGGATGTCCCTAGGGATAAGTATACGTATAGGTTATAGTAATAGAATTACGCTAACGATCATAGAATTAAACCTAAGATGTTGGATATTGAAGGTACTCCCCCTTTATTATGTTGTTTTCCCTAGCATGATTTTTGCCTCTCACACTATTCTTTTTGGGTTTTAGACGATGGCTGGAACCCGAAGGAACCGTGTTGATCAATGCAATGGACAATGCAATGATTGCCCTCCTGAACAAACAAATGTTATGGGATATGGAGTGAAAAATCTTATTGCTATACTTACACAAGCTATGAATCATTCTGGACTTCCAAATGAGCAGAGAAGGGAACAATATTCTATTGAGTCCTTCATGAGGCAACGTCCACCTTCTTTCAGTGGGTCTACTGATCCATTAGTTTCTAAACAATGGATTAGTACTACTGAAAAGATATTTTCAGTTCTTCAATGTTCTGAACATGATAAAGTCATCTTAGCAGTATATCGTTTGGAAGGTGAAGCTGATCAATGGTGGAATCTTATCAAGAATACGAGGCCAAGAGATGAAATTGAGTCCATGGAATGGGACGAGTTCAAGAACCTGTTTTTCAGTAAGTACTTCCCTCGTATTCTTCGAACAAAGGTGGAGAAAGAGTTTCTTGAACTGAAGCAAAGGGACGATGAATCTGTTGGTACCTATGAAGCAAATTTTACAAGACTTGCAAGGTATGCTTCTGGAATTATCATTCAACCTGAAAGTAAAGTTGATCGATTTTTCAGTGGCTTAAAACCAAGTCTTCTAAGGGCATTAGCTATAAGAGACTTCAGTAGCTATGAAGAAATTGTGCGTTGTGCTATCAAGGTAGAAATGGAAGTTGGTATTACATATCCATCTCATGGTTTTGACAAGAAACGAAAGATGGAGTTCAAGGAGAAATCTCAGAATAATGATGAAAAGAAGATGAATGTTTCCTTATGCACAAAGTGTGGGAAGAAGCATGGTGGAGATTGTCTTAAAGGGACTAGAAAATGTTTTAAGTGTGGAAAAGAAGGTCATCGAGCAGCTGAGTGTCGAAGTAATGGAAAAAGGGTTTCTAATGATGTGAATAAAGCAAACACTGCAGAGAACGCACCGCCAACACTTCAATGCTTCAAGTGCAAGGAAATGGGGCATTATGCTAATAACTGCCCTAATCCAAGGGTTAGTGATGATCAACATGAGCAACCACTGAAGGCAAAGGACAAAGGGAAATCACATGCGATCACTATTGGCAATGTTGAATATGACAACGATGTGGTGGAATGATTAAGTGTTTATGTAATGGGATTCCAAAATAATGTTGTATCATTGAGTATTGCAATATTTATTGATGTGGTATTCAAAGTGATTGAGATATTTTTTGGAAATAAGATGATATGCGAGAAAATGAAATGTTTAATAGTATTCATGAGCTCATGATTAATATAAGGACTAAGTGATATCATGGTTTGAGTATATAGAATTTTGAGGATTTTGGTATGTGGAAAGTGTTAACTTTTAACTGCACTCATGTTTTCACTAAGGTATTCAAGAGAATACACGATTAAGGACTTTGAGTGTTTGGAATGTGACCAACAAGACATATCTTATGATATGTGGGGATCAACGACAGTATTAAATCTCTGGTAATCATTGTCACTATATTATGAGAGTGGACTGCAGTATTATGTATAAGCCTAAAGATTAGACTGGATTATGTTGGACATAAGTTAGTATTGTTTAAGGATAGAAGATTTTCGATATTATTGATGGGATGTTATAGTAACGTAGTTTTAGAAAAAGGGACAACCAGCAGGACGGGCGACAGCCCATCGCTTCGGACAAGGCTGTAGGAATCGAACCCACAACCGAAGTGCGACTGACCTTTATCGCCTACCACTAGCCTACAGGAAGTCCCTGTTTAGTAGAAACTAGTTTTATTATATTAAGCAGTATTATATATGAAGTATAAGTCCATTTTAGGAACCATATGTGATTAATCTCACTATAGAATGACTTATGTATATTTAATAACTTTTTCTAACCTTTTGTTTGAGACAGATGGAATGACCCATCATTCTATCACATAATCTGCTAACACTTCACAAATAACAAATTCAACTTCATTTATTTAAGAGATGAAGTAGAAATTGTTCAAGGCACGAACAAAAGTGAGATTGTACCAAAATAAAGTATTTATTTTAAGCAAATTTTCAACTTTAGGGAAATGATCTTGAAAACCAAAAATGTTGTCCTAGTGATCTTATACCTGATGAATCAGATGGTACCTTATATCATCACAAATATATGGATTTGTGATTACTGGATTTTCCATAGCCATGTTCTCTACCACTCTCCATCAGAACATGATGGTTAGATTTCTCTTCCATATCCATATTTTCACCTATGTGGAAACCCAGTGATTAGTTTATTTGGGTAATCGTTACATTTCATAATTTAGTTTTTAAAGCCAAGTTTTGGTATTCCCTTTTACGATGTGGGTTTCTATTAAAGAAACTTTCGAATAGTAAACCATTTATAACCCCGACGAATTTCGAGGGAGAAATTCATTTTAAGGGGGGTAGAATGTAACAGCCCGAGATTTTATGAAAAATATTCTTTTTTATTTCACTAATGTCTTGTGTTGTACGCTACACCAAAAGGAGCTTGCACAACACGCATCCTTGACTTTCCTTGCATTACACGCAATCGTAACCTTCCTCGATAGCGTGTGTGGTACGTAATACTGAGTTTCACGAAACAATGATATGCTATTAAAATATTATTGAAACTAGCCGTTATGAATAGTAATAACTACTTTTTAAATTTTAGAAATTTTAACTCTCAAAATGGACTTCATTTTTGGATTCGGAGTATCGAATTTAGCCTAAGGTGAAATTTTGGTACTTTTCGGATAACTTTCATATTCTGATGAATAGTGAAAATTACTAAATTATAATTAAAAACAACTTTTTTAATCGAAATAATTAATAGTGATAAATCATTAATTTGAGTGGTTTTAAAGTATATTTAGAATATATTTTTACAATTTAATACAATGTTGGTCATTGGATGTAATTTCACATTTAAACTAGACATAAACAAGTGTCAATCTTTTGATAGATTTTGTTTCTTAAAAACACGCTATTTGTTTTAACAGCGGGATTTAATTATAAAATTAATTAGTGCAACTTATATGTTGGGAATTTTGTAAAATAGAAATCATTTTTGAATTTGGAATATCAATTATAGCTTAGGGTGAAATTTTGGCATTTTTCTGAAAAACTTCAATTTTTGATGAATAGTGAAACCACTAAGTGATAGGTTAAAAACTGAATTTTGCATAAAACTTAATTTTACCGCTTCTGTGAATGGAATTTCGAAAATCCGAGAGACACGGTTAATATCAAGGACTAAAATGTGGTTCAATGAGATGAAAATAATTTTTGGTGAATAGTAACTTTTTACCTTTTTTTACCGCGGTTAATAGTAAATAGGGTAACTAAGGGTAAATATGATATTAATATTACCCTAACACATGTCCTAATTCTATTGGACAAGTGTAATTCGACCAAAAACAAACTTAGGAATAAAATATGACCATTTAGGCCCACTTGGATTAGATTAGGACATTTATTATTAATTTATTTAAAGAAGGGTTAAAATAGTTAAAATCAAAGTTTAATAAGTAAATCATTTTTAATATGGGGTTATACATAAGATAAATTCGATTTTAAATATTCATTAGAAATCTAAAAAGATTTACTACATGATGGTATTTTATTTGTAATTTTTAGACATCAAATAAATTAATTTATTTATGACACAAAGATGATGCAGTAATTATCTTGTTAATGAAATATTGACATAATTGATGTTATAAACACCAAAATAAATGTAATTTGAGACTTTTTATGAATTAAACTAATTTTCTAGGTTACTATGATATATTAGTGTTGATTTAACCAACTTGGTTTGAACATATAATTTTGTTATGACTTTCACAAAAATCATGTATCAAATAGTGTCAAAATTGACACAAAATAGTTTTTAAATCAAATATTATATTATTAATTGTTATTTTATTCCTAAAAATCTAAGGTTCGGCCAAATGACTTAGATAAGGATATATGTATTAATAATATACAATTTGGGGTTCGTTTGGCATGTTATAGTAAGTGTATTTACCATATAGTGAAAGAAAACAAAAAGACACAGTAAAAATTAAATTATTTAACTTAGAGTTAAATCTAATTGATAAGGTTAAAATAATACCCTAAACTTGTCGAAATCTTATTGGTTGATAGGATTTCGACCCATCCCCACTTTAGCTTCGAAATAAGACCCTTTGGAACCATTATAAACCGATTTTGACTTTAATATAAAATAATATTTTGAGGTATTCCTAAGGTGCCCCTCTCCTCCCTTATAAAAGGACACCTCCTCCCCCTCCTCCTCACACCAATTTGAGCACTCAAACTCGGCCAACCCCTGCCAAAATCTCTTCTCCACTTCCCTAGAAACATCCTAGAGGTTCTGGTCTTACTCAAAGACCAATTTTAGTTCCCTAAGAGGAGGTCTCCAAAAGGCGCTTCAAAGAAGAGGTAATTACCGTTACCAATTCTTTCATCTTTATTTCTTCTTACACTTCTTCTTCTTAGGTTGTTTCATTATGAAGTAATAACATCAGTATCACTCATATACTGATATGTTATTATAAGTATGAAACAACCCTATTTCACCATCTATCCATCCTACGGAAAAAGAAATCACTGCGCGTGCGTACGTACGGAATACCGTCTCCACGCCGTGGTGTAATCTATTTTCCACCACCACCTTACATGGATGGGTATAATGGTGTAAAGAATAACTATACATAGTTATTACAACATCATATTGATTCTGATATAGTGTATAATCCACTTCAATTCAATTCAATAGTTATAGAAATGATATCATCGCTCGTGCGTACGTACGGACTACCGTCTCCACGACGCGATGAGATTCATTCTCCATGTTAACCATTTAAGAATGATTATAATGTATATATAAGAAATAATAATGAAATATATGACATTATAAAGCTACTGGATTTATGTATATATATACATATGTATGTCATCTACTTACTTCCATTTCAAGACAATAAGGAAAGGAAAACAGCGTTCATGCGTACGTACGGACTACCGTCTCCATGAACGGTGTTTTTCATTTTATTTATCTACCTATTATATATATATATATACTGAATATATATGATATATAAATCATATTTTATATTCTGGAAGTGAGTAAATCATGATATAAGTAATAATGATGTCAAGAACAACAAGTCAAAACACCTATGATAAATGGAACGATTTTACCCAAAACGCTTCTTTAACATGGAATTTACAAAAGAACGGGTAATATAATGTCATAAGTGAACCATATATGATATCATAACAATGAATATGATTCTGTAATAAGTCAATAACATGATTTAAATCATTATACAGGAGGTTCGGACACGTACAAGCAAGTCGGACCTAAGGTAAGGGAAATATCACAATCTCATTTTTATCCGAGATTGTTTATTCGTAAGTATTTACTGGGGTGTATTTTATCATCCACATCCATGTTCCCTCAATATGTAATATTATTTCCATCCACCTACAATTGTTTAAATCCAATTTTACCCTTCTATGAGTTTTTAGTAAAGGATATGAAAGGAATCTTTTTTCGTTTTTCGTACGAGGTACTTTTTGACTTTTCCGACAAAAGTACGAAGAATGTTTTTTTTAACTTATACGGCACGAATGGATTTATACTGTTTTATAAAGCCTTATTTTCATGAAGATTCCTCTAAAAGATTTCATGACTATTTTCAATAAAATCTCTTTCTTTTAAAATTGCATGATGTTTTGTGAAAAGAAATTGATTTTGAAGAAGAAAGGATATTTTCCTCAAGAATTCAATTCAAGTGTTTTATCAAAATTATTTTCCATATAAGATAATAAAGGGTTCTATTTCTATCCATATTTTTACATTGATTTGACTATGTTGTGATGGAATTATGTTTATGAATTCCTTTATCTTATATGAATGGTTTTATGATGTCATGTTGTTTAAGAATCCCATTTTTATTACATGGGTTATGCAATGATGTATGATTTATGATTTTGTGGCACACATAAGAAAGGATTCATTAAGAGATGGGTGGGACCTATATCTCCCTCCAATGCATTGGGTAAAGATTTTATATCTCATGAGATAGACATGGCTGGAATGGTAGGTTATACCGGTTCAGTGAAACAGGACTGAAACGAGGGTTACTCGATTCAGAAAGGGACTTTGTCCACTAAGATAGTCTTGGCAATGAGTCTTGACTAACAAGAAATGATTCTCTATGATTATGTGTGTATGCCACAAAGTTTCATGTTTTAAGTTATGATTATTGGGATTTCATTTCACTACTATGATTTATCCCATGTTATGAAATTATGCTCTCTTTTGCAGGTTAAGATTTCCAAAAGTTATGTTCTTATGAATATGATGTGATTGATTTTTCTTTTGTATACCCTTACTGAGCATTTGAGCTCACCCTTTTATGTTTTCTTTTCCCCAGGATATAAAGAAAGGTTTTTAGGTAAAAAAAAAGGGAAGATATTTATGGGAGATGTTGAAGATCTTTCCCCACGATTAGAAGATTTTATTCCGAGTTTCCAAAGACACTAAACTATTACGATCCTTGTGTGTGTGTTTTTGTTATGTACTAAGTATTCCGCAAAAGTAATGTAATGTCAATGTACGATAAGCTTCGAGTCTCTACAGTGCGCCCTTATAGGGCTCCAATGCATTGTGTAAAGTATAGTATCATGATACGTCAGGTGCAATGGGGGTTTACTCATGCTAATTCAAGTGCAGTGAGGGTTTACTCATGCTTCATGTGCAATGAGGGTTTACTCATGCTCCATGTGCAATGAGCCTTGGCTCATGATAATTCCATGTTAAGTGTTGTTTCCACATTTCCATGTTATGGTTATCATGATTTATCATGCCTTTATGTTTATGATTCTCTTTTTCTCTATTGATATGACTATTGTATGACATGTATTGTATTCCTCATATTATTCCATGATTTTTCCCTTACTGGGATTTATAGCTCACCCTTTTCTTTTTCATGTCCTCAAGTTATCCTATGCAATTCTAAGTACGATTGAATGTAGTGGTCATGTAAAGGAAGTTTTCAATAAAGATGTTGTATTTCATGTTTTGAGTTGTTATGTAATGATCATAAGCCCCAAAGACACTAGACCTCTTGATCTTCTATGTTTTATCAAGTGAAGTTTATGTAGTAAATTATGTTTAATTGTGTAATAAAAGATCAGGGTTTTCATAGTTGGTATTAGAGGATAGGTTTAGTTATTTTTTGGGATTAGGATTAGAAAACCCTAGTAAAGACTTAAATACAAGACTAAGTATAATAAAAACATCCCTAAGTTTTGGTGAGAATTGATTAAGTGGTTTATCAAGAAAATACATCCCTGTCTGGATATGAGCAGGTAGAGGCGGCTCTGGCATAGATGTATCCTAGGGGTAAAACCCAAAAACACTATTTTGAGCTAGACTCGAACGGAAACTGGTGCACGACAACGGGCCTTGTTGCACTCTTGGTTACGACACTCCTGGGGGAGATTGAGGAGCTTGAGGAGCTGAAGAAACAACTACAAGAGAATCTGGATAAAGGGTTTATACGCCCAAATGCTTTACCATGGGGTGCACCAGTCATCTTCATCAAGAAGAAGGATTGGTCAACGTGCCATTGCATCGATTATCGTAAGCTTAATAAAATCACGATAAAGAAAAAGTATCCACTCCCACGAATTGATGAATTGTTCGATCATCTACATGGAGCACAATACTTCTCCAAGGTGGATTTGTGGTCGGGATATTATCAAATAAGGGTGAAGAAGGAAGATATCCCCAAGTCTGCTTTTTGTACAAGATACATGCACTATGAATTCATAATAATGCCTTTAGGACTCACTAATGCTTCAGAAATCTTCATGGACTTGATGAATAGAGTCTTTAGAGATTACCGCGACAAATTTTTGGTAGTCTGTATAGATGATATTCTAATATATAATCAAAAACAAAGGAGGATCATGAGGAGCATCTAAGAACTGTACTATAGACCTTGCGGAAGGAGAAACTCTATGAAAAGTACAACAAGTGTGAGTTCTGGTTGAAGGAGATCTCATTCTTGGGCCATATCATCACAAGCAATGGAATATCTATGGATCCCTCCAAAATAGATGCAACTGAGGGATGGCTGAGGCCAACATCGGTAACGGATATCTGTAGCTTCTTGGGGTTAGCTAGATATTATCAACGATTTGTGAGAAATTTATTATGATTGTCCAACCCTTTTACCAAGCTAACTCTGAAGAGAGTAAAGTTTTCTTGGAGTGATGAATACAAAGAAAGCTTCAAGGAGTTAAAAAGGAGTCTTATCACTGCGCTCGTGCTCACTTTACACACAAGTGGAGAACTTTTTGTGGTATTCAGTGATGCTTTAAAGAAGGGCATGGGATGTGTGTTGTTGCAAAATGACAAAGTCATTGCCTATGCTTCAAGGCAATTGAAAGTTCATGAATAGAACTGTCCAACACATGACCTCGAGTTGGATGTAGTGATCTTCGCTTTGAAAATTTGGTGGCATTATCTCTTTGGGGAGAAGTGTGAAATATATACAGACCACAAAAGCCTCAAATATATATTCACACAGAAAGAGCTGAACACGCGCCAACGAAGATGCTTATAGATGATCAAAGACTATGACTGCTCAATCCATTACCACCCTGGGAAAACGAACAAGGTGGCGGATGCCCTAAATAGAAAGGACCCAACGATTCACTACGGGAAAAAGCAGTATTTGCAACGGGTTATTTGCGACGGGATCTCTTCCCGTCGCAAATAACCCGTCCAAGAATCTATTTGCGATGGGGAAAGTAGACCGTCGCAAATAACCAAGTATCTGTGACGGGCTTTCGCCTCCCGTCGCAAATAGTTTGGCGTGGTTTGGTGCGCAAGCCGCGCGGTTTCGCGCACAAGCCAGGCCAAACTATTTGCGACGGGGATTTCGTCTCCCGTCGCAAATAGTTTGGCGCGACTTGCGCGCCAAACCGCCCAGGTGTATTTGCGACGGGACCCGTCGCAAATACCAAGCGGCGATCAATACCCTTTTGCGACGGGATGTCGTCCCGTCGCAAAAAGACTGTTGGCAGGTACTATTTGCGACGGCTCCCGTCGCAAATAACCTTTTAACTGCCGACTATAATTAATGTGGGCTAGGCTAATTGCGACGGGCCCCGTCGCAAATACTACCATTTGCGACGAGAAGCTCGTCGCTAATAATCTCTTCGCAACTAATCTAACATATATACTCCCCCATCCGTTTTTTTCACAAATCATTCAGATCTTGATTTCTCTCTCTTTTCATTCTTCGGTTTTAAAGAGAAATTTTTCTTTTAGTTGAAGTTTTTTATATGAGATCAATCGGAGGGCATCAATATCTTCAGAATATCAAAATTTAAGGTATTTATATTTTAATTTTTTATGTTTTTTTATGTTAATTTTAATTGTTGTTTATTAGTTCGAATTTAATTTGATTTTTATTGATTTTTATTTATATTTAGTTTTACTAAGAATTTGATATTGTTAGTTATACTTATAAATAATTAGTTATAATTAATATTAATTATATATAATTAGGAATAAATAGATATAATTATGAATAATTAGATATAATTAGGAATAAATAGTATTAATTAGGAATAAATAGGATTAATTAGGAATAGATAGTATTAATTAGGAATAATTAGTATTAATTACGAATAATTAGTATTAATTAAGAATAATTAGTATTAATTAGGAATAATTAGTATTAATTAGGAATAATTAGTATTAATTAGGAATAATTAGTATTAATTAGGAATAATTAGTATTAATTAGGAATAATTAGTATTAATTAGGAATAATTAGTATTAATTAGGAATAATTAGTATTAATTAGGAATAATTAGTATTAATTAAAAATAACTAGTATTAATTAGGAATAATTAGAAATAATTAGGAATAATTAGTAATAATTAGAAATAATTCGTAATAATTAGGAATAATTAGTAATAATTAGGTATAATTGGTATTAATTAGGAATAATTAGTATTAATTAGGAATAATTAGTATTAATTAGGTATAATTAGTAATAATTAGGTATAATTAGTAATAATTAGGTATAATTAGTAATAGTTAGGTATAATTAGTAATAATTAGGTATAATTAGTAATAATTAGGAATAAATAGTAATAATTAGGAATAAATAGTAATAATTAGGAATAAATAGTAATAATTAGGAATAAATAGTAATAATTAGGAATAAATAGTAATAATTAGGAATAAATAGTAATAATTAGGAATAAATAGTAATAATTAGGAATAAATAGTAATAATTAGGAATAATTAGGAATAATTAGTAATAATTAGTAATAATTATGAATAATTAGTAATAATTAGGAATAATTAGTAATAATTAGGAATAATTAGTAATAATTTGGAATAATTAGTAATAATTAGGTATAATTAGGTATAATTAGTAAAAATTAGGTATAATTAGTAATAATTATGAATAATTAGTAATAATTAGGAATAATTGGTAATAATTAGGAATAATTGGTAATAATTAGGAATAATTAGTAATAATTAGTAATAATTAGGAATAATTAGATATAATTAAGAATAATTAGATATAATTAGGAATAATTAGCTATAATTAGGAATAATTAGCTATAATTAGGAATAATTATAATTATTCTTAATTAGTAATAATTAGTAATAATTAGTAATAATTAGTAATAATTAGTAATAATTAGTAATAATTAGTAATAATTAGTAATAATTAGGTATAATTAGTAATAATTAGTAATAATTAGGTATAATTAGTAATAATTAGGTATAATTATTAATAATTTGGTATAATTAGTAATAATTATGAATAATTAGTAATAATTAGGAATAATTAGGAATAATTTGAAATAATTAGGAATAATTAGGAATAATTAGGAATAATTAGGAATAATTAGGAATAATTAGGAATAATTAGGAATAATTAGTAATAATTAGTAATTATTAGTAATTATTAGTAATAATTAGTAATAATTAGTAATAATTAGTAATAATTAGTAATAATTAGTAATAATTAGTAATAATTAGTAATAATTAGTCATAATTAGTAATAATTAGTAATAATTAGTAATAATTAGTAATAATTAGTACTAATTAGGTATAATTAGAAGAAATTAGGTACAATTAGTAGTAATTAGGTATAATTAGTAATTTGGTATAATTAGTAATTAGGTATAATTAGTAATTAGGTATAATTAGTAATTAGGTATAATTAGTAATTAGGTATAATTAGTAATTAGGTATAATTAGTAATAATTAGGTATAATTAGTAATAATTAGGTATAATTAGTAATAATTAGGTATAATTAGTAATAATTAGGTATAATTAGTAATAATTAGGAATAATTGGTAATAATTATGAATAATTAGGAATAATTAGTAATGATTAGGAATAATTAGTAATAATTAGGAATAATTAGTAATAATTAGGAATATTTGTAATAATTAGGAATAATTAGTAATAATTAGGAATAATTAATAATAATTAGTAATAATTAGTAATAATTAGGAATAATTAGTAATAATTAGTAATAATTAGGAATAATTAGGAATAATTGGGAGTAATTAGGAATAATTAGGAATAATTGTGAATAATTAGGAACAATTAGTAATAATTAGGAAGAATTAGTAATAATTAGTAATAATTAGTAATAATTAGTAATAATTTATAATAATTTGTAATAATTAAGAATAATTAGGAATAATTAGGAATAATTAGGAATAATTAGGAATAATTAGGAATAATTAGGAATAATTAGGAATAATTAGGAATAATTAGGAATAATTAGGAATAATTAGGAATAATTTAGAATAATTAGGAATAATTAGGAATAATTAGGAAAAATTAGGAATAATTAGTAATAATTAGTAAAAATTAGTAATAATTTGTAATAATTTCTAATAATTAGAAATAATTAGTAATAATTAGAAATAATTAGTATTAGTTAGGAATAATTAGTAATAATTAGGAATAATTAGTAATAATTAGTAATAATTAGTAATAATTTGTAATAATTAAGAATAATTAGGAATAATTAGGAATAATTTGGAATAATTAGGAATAATTAGGAATAATTAGGAATAATTAGGAATAATTAGGAATAATTAGGAATAATTAAGAATAATTAGGAATAATTAGGAATAATTAGGAAAAATTAGGAATAATTAGTAATAATTAGTAAAAATTAGTAATAATTTGTAATAATTTATAATAATTAGAAATAATTAGTAATAATTAGAAATAATTAGTAATAGTTAGGAATAATTAGTAATAATTAGGAATAATTAGTAATAATTAGAAATAATTAGGAATTATTAGGAATAATTAGCAATAATTAGGAATAATTAGCAATAATTAGAAATAATTTGAAATAATTTAGAATAATTAGAAATAATTAGGAATAATTAGCCATAATTTGCAATAATTAGAAATAATTAGCAATAATTAGGAATAATTAGCAATAATTAGGAATAATTAGCAATAATTAGCAATAATTAGCAATAATTAGGAATAATTAGCAATAATTAGAAAAAAAATTATATTATCAATATTTATGAAAGAACAATATTAATATTATTAAAATAATAAAAAATTTATAAAATATTAAAATTATCAATATTTGTAACTGGCTTTGCTCTATTCTTAACATGTTCAAATCTTAAAGGGTCGCCAATTGTCAGGTCATGCATAATAAAAAGTTTGTGTCAGCCATGTCCAATGTAAACTCTATAATTGTCCTTGTATGGTTGATCACCTCACAAGTAATGTTGCAATCGGACAAACCAAGGCATGCCCTTCTTATCTATAAGAATTATCTCACATGAACCTTTACATAGACAAGTCTTCTTTGAAAATTTAAGGGAAAATAATGATATCTCCTCAAATGTTTAAGGAATAATGATCTATATAAAGTGTCATGTGAGATGATTCTTAGAGATGAGAATGTCATTACTTTGTTCGTCCTATTGCAACACTACTTGTAAGGTGATCAACCATGCAAGTACAATTATAGAGTTTAAATTGGACATGACTGACACAAACTTTTTATTGCGCATGACTTCACAATTAACAACCCTTTGAGATATGAACATGTTAAGAATAGAACAAAGTATGTTGTGAATATTGATAATTTTAATATTTTATAAAAAATTTATTATTTTAATAATATTAATATTGTTTTTTCGTAAATATTGATAATATAATTTTTTTTATTACTAATAATTAGTAAACGAAATCTTCTTGGATAATGAAGGGAAAATTTGTAATCATCTCCTCAATGATGATTACCAAATTTACTTTCATTATTCAAGTAGTTTTCCTTTTGCTAAGTATTTCTAGGTATTGCTAAATTAGTAATAAATAGTAATAATTAGTAATAAATTGTAATAATTATTAATAAATTGTAATAATTAGTAATAAATTGTAATAATTAGTAACAATTAGTGATAAATTGTAATAATTTGTAATAATTAGCAATAATTAAGAATAATTAGGAATAATTTGAAATAATAAGTGTGAGAAAGATGAAATTAAATGAGCTGTCGGACAAAAGAGTAGCCATAAATCCACTGGAAATTGTGATGTCTTTAATTAATGATAATTATTTAGTAGTTGTAATTATTTATCTTATTTTTTAGATAGTGTTTTTATAATTTCAAACTATTCAAAAATGGTGATGATTTTATATTTTATGTAGAAAAATATGGAACAAGGAAGTCGACATGATTCATTATTAGATGATCGAGCTTGGATAAATCAGCGCAGAAATCCCAATGGTTCTGGTTTAAATCCTATATATATTGAAGGTGTTGAAGCTTTCTTAGCATTTTCATCATCAAAACCAGAATATGTTTCAGAAGGCACAATTAAGTGTCCTTGTAAAAAATGTGCTCAGAGAATGTTTGACACATTTGACAAGGTTAGGGGACATCTCTTGCAGTTTGGTTTTCAACCAGATTATGTTTTTTTGGTATCAACACGGTGAACGCAGTTCCAAAGAAGATCTTAATAACTTGATTCTGGATACATCACGATTAAAAAATTTAGTACATGATGTTGTAGGTACATATGTGCAAAAAACTAAAACTCGCGATGATATTGATTTAACTCATGGGTTGGAACCATCAGAATTTTATGAGTTTTTGAGGTCTGCTGAGAATGCATTATATCCTGGTTGCAAGATAAGAAAATTAAAGCGGTTGAAAATTTTCTGGCTATTAAATCAGATAAAGCAATGTCAAAAAACTATTTTGATCAGATATTTTATTTGGTTAAAACATTGTTACCTAAATGAAATGTGTTTCCTTTAAATTACTATGAGATTAAGAGGTTGATTCGTAATTTGGGCATTAGTTATCGGAAGATTAATGCATGTCCAAATGATTGCATCTTATATTCTGTCAAAAATGAGTCATTGGATATTTTTCTTACATATGGACAATCGAGGTATAAAGAAGCTCAACCAGGGAATTCTAGATCGATTCAAGTAAAATAGTTGAGATATTTCCCCCTTACACCCAGGTTGCAGCATTTATTTATGTCTCAAAACACAGCATCAATGATGTCCAGGCACAAAACCAAGATTTCAACTGATAAAATCTTGAATCATCCATCTGATGGTGATTCATGGAAACATTTTGACCGTCTGCATCCGTCTTTTGCTATAGAAGCCCGAAACATGCGATTGGGTCTTTCTAGTGATGGTTTTTGTCTATTTGGTTCTTATGGTAGTCAGTATTCATGTTGCGTCTTTATAAATCTGTAAAATTTGCCTCCATGGATGTTGATGAAGGAGCATTATATATTTTTGACTCTATTAATCCCAGGACATCCGAAAAATAATATTGATGTTTGTTTGAAACCATTGATTGATAAGTTAAATTCATTTTGGAGTGATGGTGTTAATAGATATGACGTTGCTAAGAAACAAAGTTTCAAATTAAAAGCTACATTGATGTGGATGATTAGTGACTTTTCAGCATATGGAATGTTATCTCGTTGGAGTACACATGGTCTGAAATCATTTCCTTACTTTATGAAATAAAACAAAGCCTTTATGCAGGTCAATGGAAAAAAAGCTTGCTATTTTGATTGTCATCGTAGATTTCTTACAACCGATCATCTTTTTCGGAGGAACAAATCTCATTTCAGAAAAGGTACAATTGAAAGGGATGAACCTATAAAGATGATCTCAGACACAGATTTAAAATCAGTTGTATTTTCATTACCCCCCATCACATTTGGACCAACAGTAAACCAACAAAAAATTCATGGCTTTGGGAAAGAACATAATTGGATAAAACAGAGCATTTTTTGGGATCTTCTATATTGGTCTGATTTTTTGGTCTGCCACATGTTGGATGTTATGCATATTGAGAAGAACTATTTTGATAATTAATTTCATACAGTTTTGGAAACACCAGGTAAGACCAAAGATACTATAAAGGCACAATTAGATCTTGACCAAATTTTCAGGCGACCAGAACTTGAATTATTTGAAAATGTCAGATCACAGAGGTTAATGAAGCAAAAATAAACTTATACACTATCCAAAGAGATTATCTTATTATTTTGTCATTGGAATCCATATTTGAGACTTCTAGATGGTTATGCTTCCAATTTGGGAAGATGTGTTAAGAATTGTTATATTGCTGGATTAAAAAGTCATGACTGTCATGTTATAATGGAAATACTAATGCATATTGGATTCAGAGGTTTGTTGAATTCTATGATTTTGGATTCGATAACAGACATATCATATTTTTTTTGAGACATTTGTGCAGCGACAATAGACTACGATGCACAAAGAAAACTGGAAGAATATGTTACTGTAATTATATGTAAACTGGAAAAAATATTTCCACCGGCTTTCTTTGACTCAATGGAACATCTGATATTACATTTTCCACATGAATCTAAATGTGGAGGTCCAGTACAGTTTTGATTGATGTACCCATTCAATAGATGCATGAAAAAATTGAAGAAAAAAATAAGTAACAAAGCATCCGTTGAAGGCTCAATTGCTGAAGCTTATTTGCAAGAGGAAATTGCTTTTTTCTGCTCTCATTATTTTGAATCTCAATATCCCTCAAAACAGAATCGCATGGAGCGGAATGTGGGGAATGTTAATGATGAAATGGACAATCAATTAACAGTTTTTAATTAGCCAAATATTGGTTTTGGTGGAGTTCATGAACGATGGATTTCAGATGATGAACATCACAGAGCTCATACATATGTTCTGCTCAACTGTGAAGAAATTACATCATTGGTCATGTGAGTGCTTCTATCACTTATTCTATAATTTATGTTATATTATTTAAACTTATTTTATTTTTAGGTTATATGATAATCATATCAAGAAAAATCTTCCACAAATTACAGCAGCTTCTCTTGAAGAACGCAGACAAAAACAATTTCTCAATGGTTTCAAAAACTAGTAACATAAATTATTGATGGTTTAATATCAATTCCATTTATTATTTATTATATTGATAAATGTTTTACAAATTTTCAATTGTATCAATATTCTAATAAAATTGATAAGGGACCGTGTATATTGAGTAACCCACCATCCAAAATGGTTAAATCTTATAATTCATATGTGGTGAATGATTTTCGATTTCATAAACATGCATATAGGGAATCAAAAAAAACAATGAACAGTGGAGTTTTCTTGAGAGGATCACATCACAGAGAAACTAAAGTTGAATTTTATGGCATTTTGGATGAAATTATTGAGATGTTTTATCTAGGACAGAATTACATAACAATGCTTAAATGTCGGTGGTTGGATACTGAGAGAGGTTTTCATGTTCATCCTACTCATAGAATCGTCGATATTAAAAATAAAAGTCTTCTTGCAGTAAATGAACCATTTTTACTGGCTCAACAGGCACATCAAATTTATTATACAAAGTATTGTGCTACTTCAAGAGACTTGAGTGATTGGGGGAGCATAATAAAAATGAAATCTCAGGAAAATCAGTTTACTCAAACTGAATGTGGTTCCGCTGAGGTGGAAGGAATTGAAATTTTTCAAAAGATGGCTCAAAATCCATCTGATTCACAAAGAGACGTGAATATTGATGATGAAACCCCACAATTAAGGATCGATGGTGATGAAGATGTTAATGATGTTACAAATGAATTTTAAATGACAAGAGATGTTGAAACTAAAACTCATGTGGATATTGATGATGCTGAGGAGGAATATGAAGACATTGACATTGACAACTATGGAGAAGAGGATGAAGATGAACATTGACACATTTAAATGTTGGTTATAATCATAACTAATATTTATCTATATATAATAGTTATTTTCAACTATCTGCTAAAAACAATCATTTTGTGTTTCAGATGGACTCTGATCTATTGCGTGAGTTAGAGGACGCTGAGCTACCTTTGGATGATGAGGATGTAGGATCAGCTGACCCTAAGCCTATTAGTGGTTCAGGAGATACACGGAGGGGGTGCGGTCTTATGGGACTGGTGATTCTTGACCCTATCCCCGAGCGACGTCTACATCTTCGTTTTGATCCACACACACGGAGGTATGGTAACCTGTATATTTTAGTTAGATTTCATTAATTTATTTATATATATACTAATTGTTTGATTATTTATTCCTTTTTCACAGTTTTCATAATGTAGCTATTGGACAGGTGAGCGCTATATTGTGCAATTATTTTTCTCAGCCATGGATCACATGGGAATAGATTCTTGTTGATGTGTGATGCGACATGTTCCAGCATTGGCTGGTACATAAATAAATAATATTTATTTTTAAATTTATTTTATTAAAAACTTGATATTATAAATTATTTTTAGGGTTTATGGCATCCTATTGATGATAGCATACGCGATGTTATCCACACGGCAAGGCAGGTTTCTATGCGTGACCGTTTTCACCAGTTTTTGCACAATTTGAGAAGGACAACCATTAAGAAAGCAGGGGTGATAGAATTTGATGAGACATGTAGATCCCACCGACCAGAGTACATTTCATATCACGTTTGGGATAGATTATGTTTACACTGGTTGGGTGGTGGATTTCAGAGGAGATCTTCAGTGGGACGACAGAACCGGGGGAGACAGGAGTTGACGCATCGAGCTGGTATCCGTACATTTAGTTCGCATTGAGAGCATATGGTAAGTATATTTTTTAAATATTTTATATAACTTTAAATATAAATAGCTTATTTTATATTTTTGTATGCATTCGAGCATCCCGATATTACAGAGTTCGACATTTATCGGAAGATGTACAGTGATCTAGCTACTGGAGAGATTAGAGGCGATCGCCAGCATCAGATCGTGGTTAGTATTATTTTTTCAGTTTAACAAATAACTACATATAATATTTTGACAATTTTAATTTTAAATTGGAATTGAAGGATTGATATGAGGCTGCGACCTCTCAGACACAGGCTGAGGGTCAGGACGAGATGACTGAGCAGACCAGTGCTCACCATTTCGATGAGGTGACATAGATTCAGGTGAATCAGTATGGCTTTGAGAAGAGCAGAGTAGCTGGAATCGGCTCTCATTTGACTCTTGGTACTTATTATGGTACTGCTACGATTTCGGCGTCCAGCTCGAGAGGATCTCGTAGAGAGGCATCATCTTCTGGATCACAGTATCAGGAGTAGTTGCTAGCTCAGGCTGAGCATATAGAGACTATGCTGAAGCAGCAAGAAGAGATGTGTCGGTGGCAGTAGCAGTAGGAGCAGCATTACGAGGAGCAGATGCATCGATGGTAGCAACAGCATCGTGATCATATGGAGTACATATGTCATCTAACTCGTAGTTTAGGGATGGAGTTTCCTCCACCAGCTCCTTCAGCTCGTCCACCTCCTCCATAAGACGACCCCCCCCCCAGGGATTTTTTTATGTTACAAACATTTGAATTTAACATTGTAATATGAATTATTTACATTTTCTATCTTTTATATCGGTACAAATATTACATAATTTAATTTTTAATTTTTTTTGTGAATATTTAGAATTTTGATATTTTTTATTTTTTTATTTTTTTAATAATAGTAATATTATTTTTTCATTAATCGTAATTTTATTAAATTTTATTTTTGTTAAAATTAATTTATTATTAGCGACGGGACCTTTTGCGATGGGACCCCGTCGCAAATAGTCTAACTAAATATTTTTAAAAACATATTTGTGATAGTCAAGTAGTACCATCGCAAATAATTTGTTGTGAAGGGCCTGTTGTAGAAAGTGTTATATATATATATATACTTTGAGACGGGATGAGAGCCCGTCGCAAATAGTTTTTGTGACGGGCCCATCGTGAAAACGTTTACATATATATAATACATATAATTGAAATCTTATTTGCGACGTAGATGTTTCCAGTCGCAAATAACTTTTTTTGCGACGGGCCCATCGCAAATACTTGTATTTGAGACAGTGTTTTCTGCAATGGGCTATTTGCGACGGGGCCCCGTCACTAAAGCCTATTTGTGATGGGATCTCATCGCAAATAGGCGGTCACAATTACCAATAATTCCAGTAGTGATTCTATCATTGATGAGAATTGAAAAGGATCCAATCTTATTAGAATTTTATGAAGATGGACATGGGAATCATAAATAAGGGAACATCATCAATACTTTCACAAATGATTGATCAACCGTCACTTTGGGAAAGGTTAGAGGATGCTCAAAATGGTGATGTGGGAATTCAAAAAAATGTGGAAGCTATCAGAAAAAGTAAATCCTCAGAGTTTAATGTTAATGAAGAAGGAATTGTGAGATTTGGGAAAAGACTATGTGTTCTATCAAGTTCGGAGCTGAAGAAGGAACTTTTGGATGATGCACATAGTTCAAATTTCTCTATTCACCTAGCAAACACAAATATGTATCAAGATCTCTGAGAGCATTATTGGTGGGGTAATATGAAGAAGGAGATTGTTGAATATACATCAAAGTGCTCGGTGTGTCAACAAGTGAAGGCATAGAGGCAAAATTCTAAGGGGATGATGCAACCATTGCCCATACCAGAATGAAAATCGGAGAACATCACCATAGTCTTTGTCACCGGACTTCCGAAGACATCCAAAGGTAATAATGCAATCTAGGTTATCATGGATTGTCTTACAAAAGTTTCACACTTGATTGTTATTTTGGATGATTTCTCATTAGATCAACTGGCATGGATATATATCAAGGAAGTGGTAAGGAATCATGGATTACCACTATCTATTATGTCTGATTGAGATCCAAGATTCACCTCTAAGTTTTGGAAGATTCTTAAACTTGCTCTGAATAATGAACTAAACTTTAGTACGGCCTATCATCCTCAAAATGATGGCCAATCCGAGCAGACTATCCAAACACTTGAGGACATGTTGAGAGCATGCTAAATGGACTTTAAAGGAGGATGGGATCAACATCTTCCTCTGGTTGAGTTCTCTTATAATAACAGTTTCTACTTGAGCATCCAAATAGAACTATATGAAGCCCTTTATTAGAAAAGGTGTAGAACACCGGCGTGTTGGGATGAGGTCGGTGAGCATAATCTTCTTGGACCATAAATGGTCGAAGAAATGGTGGAGAAGGTGAAAACCATTCAGCAGCATATCAAGGCAGCCGAGAGTAGACAGAAGATTTATGCAGATAACAGTCAATGAGACCAAGAGTTTAAAGTTGAAGACATGGTATTTCTACACATATCTCCATGTAAGAAGCTCATGAGGTTTTTAAATAAAATAAAGTTAAGTCCAAGGTGCATCATCCCCTTAGAGATTCTTGATGTTGTCGGGGCTGTGGCCTATCAACTAACACCTCCACCAACTATGTCCAATGTACTTGATGTCTTTCATGTATCCCATTTAAGGAAGTACATACCAGACCCTTCACATGCACTCTCTTTATAGGTGGAACAGTTAGAGGATGATCTTTCTTATGAGGAGGAACCAATAAAGATCTTAGATCGTAGAGAAAAAGTTCTACGGAATAAGACAATGCCCCTCGTTAAGGTGTTGTGGAGAAACAACAATTTTGAAGAAGCAATGTGGGAATCAAAGGAAATGATGAAGCAGAGTTACCCACATCTATTTTAGTGTGGGAAAAGGAAATTTTGAGGGAAAAATTTCTTAAGGGGTAAGATTGTAATGACCCAAACTTCCATTAATGGAAATACCTCTTGATCTAATTAAATGTATCTTTATGTAAAATGTTTATATAAAATTTCAACTTCTTTGGTTTTATGTTTTTGGATTTTAAAATACTGTTAATAACTGTGAAAATTGCTAATATAGTCATTGAACAGTTATCACATGATTAGTATAAATATAGGTCTTTAACAAATCTAATTTAATCAAACAAAGGAAGTGATGGCCTCATCCAGTAGACGTGCCTCATACGAAGCCCATTTGTCAGAGCTCAGAAAGGAGGTTGCATCTTTGCGCTTCTCTCTTGACCAAGCCCAATATGAGCTTGAATATGTTAAGCTCGAGCGGGACCATCTACAAGATAAGTGGAATTTGATAGAGATTACCACCTGAGAAATGTTATCCGAGACACCCCAAAATTCTGTCACCATCGCACACCTTACTCTTTGGTCATATGCGGGTGTTATAAGGGGTCATGTAACAAAACCTTAGCACTATGGTTATGAACATTATTTTTGTATATAACAATGAATACACTTTCATTTTATTATTGTTACCTTGTAAATAATTTTTAAAGCACAAATAGTATTTTTAGTTAATGTTCAACTAAGAAATCTATTTAGATGAATTAACGGATTTTTTTAATTAAAAAATATTTTAATAAAATAGTATTATTTTTATTAAATTACTTTTTATTAAATATAAATTATCGCATAATCTTATGAATGCAATTGTAATTTTTATTAAGGTTTGAAAGCCATTTTTATCAAAACCCATGAATTTTTTATAAATGTCAATTTTTATTTTAAAAGTGAAAATTAACATATTTAGAAAATTATTTATATAAAATTATTATTATTTATTGAATAAGGATGTCAAAATTATCCAATGGTGAATTTTTCATAATTTTCTAAGATAGTCAAATTTTGGAGTAAAAATTAAATACCATTTAAATATATAATGTGTTTTATGATATCATAATGACCCAATAGTAATGTAATAAAAGACTATAAACATTATTTTCAGAAAATATATGTTTTAACATTAAAATAATGTGATTTTGGGATTGTTTTATTTATTTTACAAAGCTTTAGTGGACCCTTCAAGACTTATTAAACATTTTGTCTTTTAAAATTGTTTTCCTTGGGAGTGTGACTTACCTCCACATAAACAACCCAATTATTTTAAGAATTTAGGACTTTGGACTTATAAAATATTGTCTTATACTCCTCTTTGGAAAAAAACATGGGAAAAAACTGGGGTCTAGTTTTTGTTTTTGATTATTTTAATGTGAGGTGTCCCAAACCTAAATAATAAAAAATTCCCTCTCCTTTCCTATATAAACCCACCCAAACTCCCACTTACTCCTCACTCATTCCTCCTCACTCAAAAGACATTTGAGTTCGTACAACCTCTTCCATCCCCTCTCTATAATCCTCCCAAGGTGCCCCAAGCTTCCAATAAGCCTCTCTCAACCCTCTCTCAAGCCTTTGGAAACACACCTCCAAGTAAGGGTTTTTCTTCCTTTCTCATTTTTATCCAATTTTTTTAATGTTGTTATGCCCTTTTAATTTCAATTATAAATATTGTGGTATGGTTTCACATCTCCCCCATACTTCCCTCTTTATGCTTTAATTATGAGATACCCCTTTCTCTATCAATAAATGCCTACCATGTACACCTGTTACTAAATCGAAATTCCGAATTGAATTTATCTCTTCTCACTTACATTCAAGAAATTATTTTTGTATCATGAATCTAAATTCCATTAAAATTATTGGGACATGTATCTATATGACCCAATTACTGTCCATTTCATGTAAATATGATGATACACCCCTTTCTCTATAATCAACCATTTTTATTAATTCTTACATCACGTCGTTACGCTGCCAAAATTGCATCGATTTTCCAAGCCAATGTCATTGTGTAGTGAATACCATGCCCATTTATCTATCAAGGGTATTCACCTTTATGCACATTTACTTATTGATTATAATGTTTCATGTATTAATTCCACATTCCTTTATTTTGGAATAAATGATGATGATTTATGAATCCATGTTATATGATCCATGTGGCACACTTATGCATGAAATGAAATGTTTAAGAAGGGTGCGCCCTTATAGCGCTCCAATGCATTGGGTAAAGTATAGTATCATGATACGTAATGTGCAATGAGTTTTTACTCATCCTATTTCAAGTGCAAAAAGTTTTTAATTGTGATTCATCTTCAATGAGGGTTTACTCATGCTCCATGTGCAATGAGCCTTGGCTCATGTTAATTCCATGTTAAGTGTTGTTGCCACATTTCCATGTTATGATTATCATGATTTATCATGCCTTTATGTTTATTATTATCTTGTTCTCTATTTATATTCCTATTGGCTAACATGTATTGTATTCCTCATGTTATTCCATGATTATTCCCTTACTGGGCTTTATAACTCACCCTTTTCTTATGCATGTCCTCAGGTTATCCCATGCAATGCTAAGTACGATGGAATGTAGTGGTCATGTAAAGGAAGTTTTCAATAAAAATGTTTTATTTAATTTTTTAAATTGTTATGTAATGATCCTAATCCCAAAATAAACTAGACCTATTGATCTTATATGTTGTATCAAGTGAATTTTATGTAATAAATTATGTTAAATTGTGAAATAAAAGATTATGGTTGTCATATTCTCTATGTCACTGAAAGGAGATTTAATTTCTGGTTATTGGTTTTAGTGTTTTTTATTGAGAAAAAAGTATGAGTGTTATTAATTTGGAAATGTTTTGTTTCATCCGTTCAAATAACATTGAAAGGGTTATTAGGTTTTAACTAAACTAATGTTTTTTCTTCATTTTTATTTCTTTTACTGAAATTTTTATGCTCATCCCAAGTTTTTAAATGTTTTCACAAGATTTAAGGGAGAATAGAGTCTAGGATGGAATCAAGGAAAAGTTATGATGATTAAACATGAAAAGAAACCATGTTTATTTCAAAGGTTTTATGTTATGGAATAAATGGATATTATTTGAATTGTCCACTTTGTATTTCTATGTTTTTGTTATGTAATAGTTATGGCCTAATTCTATAAATCTATAAACCTGAAAATATACTCAATGTGAATTCTTGTATTAACTCAAGATTATGTAACATTTAAGGCTGGGGGATTATAGTTGGTATTAGAAGAATATTTTAGACAACATTAGGGATTATGAGTTTTCATTAAACATGTGGTTAGTCACTATGTCTATTCTTTCAGTTAAATATTTGTTTTATAACTTTCTCAGATCAAGTAAACTAGGTTACAAAGGGAATTAGGATGATCTCAAACAAAATTCATATCTCTTCCTGATGACTTGCTTTCAATAATTATTTCAAAGTCATGTCCAGAAAATTCTGAAACTTTTTCTAACATACAAATCACTTGTAAGAAATTGTTTGAGCTATCAAACACCTCCATTATACCAGGATACCATCATGTATCATGGGTTGTATTTAATCAAATCCTATATTCTAAATATTCTAATATTTTCAATAAAGGTAAATTGTAACACCCCGAGATTTTATGAAAAATATTCTTTTTAATTTCATTAATGTCTTGTGTTGTACGCTACACCAAAAGGAGCTTTCACAACACGAATCCTTGACTTGCCTTTCATTACACGCAATTGCGACTTTCCTTGATAGCGTGTGTAGTACGCAATACCGAGTTTCACTAAACAACGATATACTATTAAAATAATATTAAAACTAACCATTATGAATAGTAATAACCACTTTTTGAAATTTTGTAAATTCTATTTTTCAAAATGGACTTCATTTTTGGATTCGGAATATCGAAATTAGCTTAGGGTGAAATTTTGGTGATTTTCGGATAACTTTCATATTTTGATGAATAGTGAAAATTACTAAATTTTAATTAAAAACAACTTTTTCAATCGAAATAATTAATAGTGATAAATTATTAATTTGAGTGGTTTTAAAGTATATTTAGAATATATTTTTAAAATTTAATACAATGTTGGTCATTGGATGTAATTTCACATTTACACCAGTTATAAACAAGTGTCAATCTTTTGATAGTTATTATCTCTTAAAAACACGCCTTTTGTTTTGACGACGGGAATTAATTTTTTAAATTAATTAATGCAACTGATATGTTTTGAATTTGGTAAAATAGAAATAATTTTTGAGTTCATAATATCAAATATATCTTAGGCCTAATTTTTGGTATTTTTCTGAAAACTTTCAATTTTTGATGAATAGTGAAACCACTAAGTGGTAGTTAAAAAAAACTGAATTTTTCATAAAACTTAATTTTACCGCTTCTGTGAGTGGAATTTCAAAAATCTGAGACACACGGTTGATGTCAGTAAGTAAACTTTGGTTCAATGAGATGGAAATAATTTTTGGTGAATAGTAACTTTTTACTTTTATTTACCACGGTTAAAAGTAAATAGGGTAATTAAGGGTAAAAATGATATTATTATTACCCTAACACATGTCCAAATTCTATTGGATAAGTATAATTCGACCAAAAACAAACTTAGGAAAAAAATATGACCATTTATGCCCACTTGAATTAGATTAGGACATTTATTATTATTTAATTCAAAGAAGAGTTAAAAGAGTTAAAATCAAAGTTTATTTAATAAAACATTTTTAATATAGGGTTATACATAAGATAAATTAAAATATAAATATTAATTAGAAATATAAAAAGATTTCCTACATAATGGTATTTTATTTTTAATTTTTAGACATTAAATAATTTAATTTAATTATGACACAAAGATGATGCAGTAATTATCTTATTAATGAAATATTGACATAATTGATGTTATAAATACCAAAATAAATGTAATTTAAGACTTTTTATGAATTACACTAATTTTATAGGTTAATATGACATGTTAGTATTGATTTAATTAACCTTTTTTGAACTTATCATTCTGTTATGATTTTCACAAAAATCAATTACTAAATAGTGTCAAAATTGACATAAAATAGTTTTTAAAACAAATATTATATTATTAATTTTTATTTTATTCCTAAAATCTAAGGTTCGGCCAAATGACTTCGATAAGGTTATATATATTAATAATAAACAATTTCGGGTTCGTTTGGCTTCTTATAGTAAGTTTATTAACCTTATAGTATAAGAACACAAGAAGACACGGTAAAAGTAAAATTATTTAACTTTATGTTAAATCTAAATGATAAGGTTAAAATAGGAACCTAAACTTGTCTAAATTCTATTGGATGAGAGTATTTCGATCCATCCCCACCTTAGCCTCGAAATAAATCGATTTGGATCTATTTAAAACCGAACTTGACTTTATAATAAAATAATATTTTTTGTTATTCCAAAGGTGCCCCTCTCCTCCCTTATAAAAGGGCACCTCCTCCCTCTCTTCCTCACACAACTTTGAGCCTTCAAGCTCGGCCAAACCCTGAAAAATTCTCTTCTCCACTACCCTAGAAACATCTTAGAGGTTCTTGTCTTCCTCAAAGACCAATTTTAGTGCCCTAAGAGGAGGTCTCAAAGAGGCGCTTCAAAGAAGAGGTAATTTCCGTTACCGATTCTTTCACCTTTATTTCTTCTTCCACTTCTTCTTCTTAGGTTGTTTCATTATGAAGTAATAACATCAGTATCACTAATATACTGATATGTTATTATATGTATGAAACAATCCTATTTCACCATCTATCCATCCTACGGAAAACGAAATCACCGCACGTGCGTACGTACGGACTACCGTCTCCACGACGCGATGAAATTCATTCTCCACTTTAACCATTCATGAATGATTATAAAGTATATATAATAAGTAATCATGAAATATATGACATAATAATGATACTGGATTTATGTGTATATATATGTATGTCATCTACTTAATTTCGTTCAACTCAATAAGGAAACGAAAACAGCGTTCATGCGTACGTACGGCCAACCGTCTCCATGAACGGTGTATTTCTTTCCATTTACTGATTTATTATATATTTGTATATTATGAATATATATATATATATAAATCATGTTTTATATTCTGGAATTAAGTAATCATGATCTAAGTAATCATATGAATAATTACAAGTCAAAACACGGACGACAAATGAAACAATTTTACCCAAAACGCTCTTTAACATGGAATTTATAAAAGAACGGGTAATATAAAGTCATAATTGAACCATATATGATATCATAAAAATAAATATGATTCTATAATAAGTCAATGAAATTATTTAAATCATTATACAGGAGGTTCGGACACTTACGAAGCAAATCGGACCTAAGGTAAGGGAAATATCACAATCTCATTTTTATCCGAGATTGTTTTTACTTTGCCATTTACTGGGGTGTATTTTATCATCCACATCCATGTTTCCACAATATGTAATATTATTTCCATCCACCTACAATTGTTTAAATCCAATTTTACCCTTCGGTGAGTTTTTAGTAAAAGATATGAAAGGAATCTTTTTTCATTTTTCGTACGAGGTACTTTTTGACTTTTCCGGCAAAAGTACGAGAAGAATGTTTTTTTTAACTTATACGGAACGAATGGATTTTTACTGTTTTATAAAGCCTTATTTTCATGAAGCTTCCTCAAAAATATTTCATGACTATTTTAAATAAAATCTCTTTCTTTTAAAATTGCATGACGTTTTGTGAAAAGAAATTGATTTTAAAGAAGAAAGGATATTTTCCTCAAGAATTCATTTCAAGTGTTTTATCAAAATTCTTTTCCATCTAAGATAACATAGGGTTCTGTTTCTATCCCTATTATTACATTGATTTGGTTATGTTGGGATGGAATTATTTTTATGAATTCCTTTATCTTATATGAATTGTTTTATGATGTCACGATGTTTGCGAATCCCATTTTTATTACATGGGTTATGCAATGATGTATGATTTATGATTTTGTGGCACACATAAGATGGTATTATTATGAGATGGGTGGGACCTATATCTCCCTCCAATGCATTGGGTAAAGATTTTATATATCATGAGATAGACATGGCTGGAACGGTAGGTTATACCGGTTCAGTAAAACAGGACTGAAATGAAAAGTGAACTCGGTTCAGAAAGGGACTTTGTCCACTAAGATAGTATTTTCAATGAGTCTTGACTAACAAGAAATGATTCTCTATGATTATGTGTGTATGCCACAAAGTTTAATGTTTTAAGTTATGATTATTGTGATTACATTTCACTGCCATGAGTTATTCCAGGTTATGAAATTATGATCTCTTTTACAGGTTAAGATTTCCAAAACTTATGTGCTTTTGTATATGATGTGATTGATATTTCTTTTGCTTACCCTTACTGAGAATTTGACCTCACCCTTTCATGTTTTCTTTTTCCCAGGATATAATGAAAGGTTTTAGGTATAAAAAAATGAAGATCTTTATGGGATATGTTGAAGATCTTTCACCCGGATTAGAAGATTATATTCCAAGTTTCCAAAGACACTAAACTATTACGATCCTTGTGTGTGTGTTTTTGTTATGTACTAAGTATTCTGCAAATGTAATGTAATGTCAATGTACGTCAAGCTTTGGGTCTTTACAGTTGGTATCAGAGGAAAGGTTTAGTCAACCTTTGGAAACTAGGATGTGAGAACTTTAGTGAGATCCCTAGAGATATTTCTAAGGTATGTCTAGGGATGTCTCTAAGGTTAAGTATACGTATAGGTTATAGTCCTAGAATTGCGCCAACGATCTTAGAATTTAACCTAAGATGTTAGATATTGAGGGTACTCCCCCTTTATTATGTTGTTTTCCCTAGCATGATTTTTTCCTCTCACACTATTCTTTTTGGGTTTTAGACGATGGATGGAACCCGAAAGAACCATGTTGATCAATGCAATCGACAATGCAAAGATTGTCCTCCTGAACAAACAAATGTTATGGGAGATGGAGTGAAAAATCTTATTGCCGTACTTACACAAGCTATGAATCATTCTAGACTTCCAAATGAGCAGAGAAGGGAACAATATTCTATTGAGTCCTTCATGAGGCAACGTCCAACTTCTTTCAGTGGGACTTCCGATCCACTTGTTGCTGAACAATGGATCAGTACCACTGAAAATATATTTTCAGTTCTTCAATGTTCTGAACATGATAAAGTCATCTTAGCAGTATATCGTTTGGAAGGTGAAGCTGATCAATGGTGGAATCTTATCAAGAATATGAGGCCAAGAGATGAAATTGAGTCCATGTAATTGGACGAGTTCAAGAACTTGTTTTTCAGTAAGTAATTCCCTCGTATTCTTTGAACAAAGATGGAAAAGGAGTTTCTTGAGCTGAAGCAGAAGGATGATGAATCTGTTGGTATATACGAAGCGAATTTTACAAGACTTGCAAGGTATGCATCTGGCATTATCATCCAACCTGAAAGTAAAGTTGATCAATTTTTCAGTGGCTTAAAACCAAGTCTTAGAAGGGCATTAGCTATAAGAGACTTCAGTAGCTATGAAGAAATTGTGTGTTGTGCTATCAAGGTAGAAATGGAAGTTGGTGTTACATATCCATCTCATGGTTTTGACAAGAAATGAAAGATGGAGTTTAAGGAGAAATCTCAGAATAATGGTGAAAAGAAGATGAATGTTTCCTTATGCACAATGTGTGGAAATAAGCATGGTGGAGATTGTCTTAAAGGGACTAGAAAATGTTTTAAGTGTGGAAAAGAAGGTCATCGAGCAGCTGAGTGTCGAAGTAATGGAAAAAGGGTTTCTAATGATATGAATAAGGCAAACACTGCAGAGAACGCACCACCAACACTTCAATGCTTCAAGTGCAAGGAAATGGGGCATTATGCTAATAAATTCCCTAATCCAAGGGTTAGTGATGATCGACATGAGCAACCGCTTAAGGCAAAGGACAAAGAGAAGTCACATGCGATCACTATTGGCGATGTTGAATATGACAACGATGTGGTGGAATGATTAAGTGTTTATGTAATGGGATTCCAAAATAATTTTGTATCATGGAGTATTGGAATATTTATGTATTGGTCTAATGTGGTATTCTAAGTGATTGAGATATTTTTGGAAATAAGATGATATGCGCATAATGAAGGGAAAACGATAAAATGAAATTTTTAACAGTATTCATGAGCACATGATTGATATAGGGACTAAGTGATATCATGGTTTGAGTATATAGAATTTTGAGGATTTTGGTATGTGGAAAGTGTTAACTTTTAACTGCATTCATGTTTTCACTAAGGTTCAATGGGTATTCATTCTTCAAGAGAATACATGATTAAGGTATTCACATGTTTGTAATTTGACCAACAAGATATATCTTATGATATATGGGGGATAAATGATGTCATTCACGTGATTGTTCTGTGACATTTCAAGTAATCATTTTCTTTATACTATGAGCTTGGACCGAAGTATTTTAGATAAGACTAAATATTAGAATGGATTATGTTGGACATAAGTTAGGATAAAACGTTTTTCGATATTATTTATGGGATGTTATAGTAATATAGCTTTAGAAAAAGGACAACCTGCAGCACGGGCGACAGCCCATCGCGTCGGACAAGACTGTGGGAATTGAACCCACAACCGAAGTGCGACTAGACTTTATCGCCTACCACTGGCCTACAGGAAGTCCATGTTTAGTAGAAACTAGTTTTATTATATTAACCAGTATGATATATGAAGTATAAGTCCATTTTAGGAACCATATATGATTAATCTCACTATAGAATGACTTATGTATATTTAATAACTTTTTCTAACCTTTTGTTTGAGACAGATGGAATGACCCATCATTCTATCACATGATCTGCTAACACTTCACGAATAACAAATTAAACTTCATTTATTTAAGAGATGAAGTGGAAATTGTTCAAGGCACAAACAACAGTGAGATTGTACCAAAATAAAGTAAGTATTTATTCTAATTCAAATTCTTCACCTTTAGGGAAATGATCTTGAAAACCAAAAATGTTGTCCTAGTGCTCTTATATCTGATTAATCAGATGGTACCTTAGATTGTCACAAATTTATGGATTTTTGATTGTTGGATTTTCCATAGCCATGTTCTCTACCACTCTCCATCAGAACATGATGGTTAGATTTTTCTTCCATATCCATATTTTCACCTATGTGGAAACCCAGTGATTAGTTTATTTGGGTAACCGTTACGTTTCATACTTTTGTTTTTAAAGATTAGTTTTGGTATTCCTTTTTATGATGTGGGTTTCTATCAAAGAAATTTTCGAATAGTAAACCATTTATAACCCCGACGAATTTCGAGGGCGAAATTCATTTTAAGGGGGGTAGAATGTAACCCCCCGAGATTTTATGAAAAATATTCTTTTTAATTTCATTAATGTCTTGTGTTGTACGCTACACCAAAAGGAGCTTTCACAACACAAATCCTTGACTTTCCTTTCATTACACGCAATTGTGACCTTCCTTGATAGCGTGTGTAGTACGCAATACCGAGTTTCACTAAACAACGATATGCTATTAAAATATTATTAAAACTAGCCATTATGATTAGTAATAACCACTTTTTGAAATTTTTTAAATTCTATTTTTCAAAATGGACTTCATTTTTGGATTCGGAATTTCGAAATTAGCTTAGGGTGAAATTTTGGTGATTTTCGGATAACTTTCATATTTTGATGAATAGTGAAAATTACTAAATTTTAATTAAAAACAACTTTTTCAATCGAAATAATTAATAGTGATAAATTATTAATTTGAGTGGTTTTAAAGTATATTTAGAATATATTTTTACAATTTAATACAATGTTGGTCATTGGATGTAATTTCACATTTAAACCAGTTATAAACAAGTGTCAATCTTTTGATAGTTATTATCTCTTAAAAACACGCCTTTTGTTTTGACGACGGGAATTAATTTTTTAAATTAATTAATGCAACTAATATGTTTTGAATTTGGTAAAATAGAAATAATTTTTGAGTTCATAATATCAAATATAGATTAGGCCTAATTTTTGGTATTTTTCTGAAAACATTCAATTTTTGATGAATAGTGAAACAACTAAGTGGTAGTTAAAAAAACTAAATTTTTCATAAAACTTAATTTTACCACTTCTGTGAGTGGAATTTAAAAAATCTGAGAGACACGGTTGATGTCAGTAAGTAAAATGTGGTTCAATGAGATGGAAATAATTTTTGAAGAATAGTAACTTTTTACTTTTATTTACCACGGTTAAAAGTAAATAGGGTAATTAAGGGTAAAAATGATATTATTATTACCCTAACACAGGTCCATATTCTATTGGATAAGTGTAATTATACCAAAAACAAACTTAGCAATAAAATATGACCATTTAGGCCCACTTGAATTAGATTAGGACATTTATTATTATTTAATTCAAAGAAGAGTTAAAAGAGTTAAAATCAAAGTTTATTTAATAAAACATTTTTAATATAGGGTTATACATAAGATGAATTCAAATATAAATATTAATTAGAAAGCTAAAAATATTTCCTACATAATTGTATTTTATTTGTAATTTTTAGACATTAAATAATTTAATTTAATTATGACACAAAGATGATGCAGTAATTATCTTATTAATGAAATATTGACATAATTGATGTTATAAATACCAAAATAAATGTAATTTAAGACTTTTTATGAATTCCACTAATTTTATAGGTTAATATGACATGTTATTATTGATTTAATTAACTTTTTTCGAACTTATCATTCTGTTATGATTTTCACAAAAATCAATTACTAAATAGTGTCAAAATTGACATAAAATAGTTTTTAAAACAAATATTATATTATTAATTGTTATTTTATTCCTAAAAATCTAAGGTTCGGCCAAATGACTTATCTAAGGTTATATATATTAATAATAAACAATTTGGGGTTCTTTTGGCTTCTTATAGTAAGTTTATTAACCTTATAGTATAAGAACACAAGAAGACACGGTAAAAGTAAAATTATTTAACTTAATGTTAAATCTAAATGCTAAGGTTAAAATAGGAACCTAAACTTGTCTAAATTCTATTGGATGAGAGGATTTAGACCCATACCAACCTTAGCCTCTAAATAAATCAATTTGGATCTATTTAAAACCGAACTTGACTTTATTATAAAATAATATTTTTAGTTATTCCAAAGGTGCCCCTCTCCTCCCTTATAAAAGGGCACCTCCTCCCTCTCTTCCTCACACAACTTTGAGCCTTCAAGCTCGGACAAACCCTTCCAAATTCTCTTATAAACTTCCCTAGAAACATCCTAGAGGTTCCGGTCTTCCTCAAAGACCAATTTTAGTGCCCTAAGAGGAGGTCTCAAAGAGGCGCTTCAAAGAAGAGGTAATTTCCGTTACAGATTCTTTCACCTTTATTTCTTCTTCCACTTCTTATTATTATGTTGTTTCATTATGAAGTAATAACATCAGTATCACTAATATACTGATATGTTATTATATTTATGAAACAATCCTATTTCACCTTCTATCCATCCTACGGAAAACGAAATCACCGCGCGTGCGTACGTACGGACTACCGTCTCCACGACGCGATGAAATTCATTCTCCACTTTAACCATTCATGAATGATTATAAAGTATATATAATAAGTAATCATGAAATATATGAAATAATAATGATAATGTATTTATGTGTATATATATGTATGTCATCTACTTAATTCCGTTCAACTCAATAAGGAAACGAAAACAGCGTTCATGCGTACGTACGGCCTACCGTCTCCATGAACGGTGTATTTCTTTCCATTTACTGATTTATTATATAGATGTATATTCTGAATATATATATATATATAAATCATGTTTTATATTCTGGAATTAAGTAATAATGATCTAAGTAATCATATGAATAATTACAAGTCAAAACACGGACGACAAATGAAACAATTTTACCCAAAACGCTCTTTAACATGGAATTTACAAAAGAACGGGTAATATAAAGTCATAAATGAACCATATATGATATCATAACAATGAATATGATTCTGTAATAATTAAATGACATTATTTAAATCATTATACAGGAGGTTTGGACACTTACGAAGCAAATCGGACCTAAGGTAAGGGAAATATCACAATCTCATTTTTATCCGAGATTGTTTTTACTTTGCCATTTACTGGGGTGTATTTTATCATCCACATCCATGTTTCCTCAATATGTAATATTATTTTCATCCACCTACAATTGTTTAAATCCAATTTTACCCTTCGGTGAGTTTTTAGTAAAAGATATGAAAGGAATCTTTTGTCATTTTTCGTACGAGGTACTTTTTGACTTTTCCGGCAAAAGTACGAGAAGAATGTTTTTTTTAACTTATACGGCACGAATGGATTTTTACGGTTTTATAAATCCTTATTTTCATGAATCTTCCTCCAAAATATTTCATGACTATTTTCAATAAAATATCTTTCCTTTAAAATTGCATGACGTTTTGTGAAAGAAATTGATTTTAAAGAAGAAAGGATATTTTCCTCATGAATTCATTTCAAGTGTTTTATCAAAATTCGTTTCCATCTAAGATAACATAGGGTTCTGTTTCTATCCCTATTATTACATTGATTTGGTTATGTTGGGATGGAATTATTTTTATGAATTCCTTTATCTTATATAAATTGTTTTATGATGTCACGATGTTTACGAATCCCATTTTTATTACATGGGTTATGCAATGATGTATGATTTATGATTTTGTGGAACACATAAGATGGTATCATTATGAGATGTGTGGGACCTATATCTCCCTCCAATTCATTGGGTAAAGATTTTATATCTCATGAGATAGACATGGCTGGAATGGTAGGTTATACCGGTTCAGTAAAACAGGACTGAAACGAGGAGTGAACTCGGTTCAGAAAGGGACTTTGTCCACTAAGATAGTCTTGGCAATGAGTCTTGACTAACAAGAAATGATTCTCTATGATTATGTGTGTATTCCACAAAGTTTAATGTTTTAAGTTATGATTATTGTGATTACATTTCACTGCCATGAGTTATTCCAGGTTATGAAATTATGATCTCTTTTACAGGTTAAGATTTCCAAAAGTTATGTGCTTTTGTATATGATGTGATTGATATTTCTTTTGTTTACCCTTACTGAGAATTTGACCTCACCCTTTAATGTTTTCTTTTCCCCAGGATATAAGGAAAGGTTTTAGGTATAAAAAAAGGAAGATCTTTATGGGAGATGTTTAAGATCTTTCACCAGGATTAGAAGATTATATTCCGAGTTTCCAAAGACACTAAACTATTACAATCCTTGTGTGTGTGTTTTTGTTATGTACTAAGTATTCCGCAAATGTAATGTAATGTCAATTTACGTCAAGCTTTGGGTATTTACATAAATATTATCAAGGAATTTACAAATATTTTACATTATCATAAGATTTTTAAGCATGTTAAGATTTTGAAAAATGCATTGAAGAAGGAGACTCTTGCACAACTTATTTATATTTTATTTTAAAATATAATCTTTCAGCACATACTTATGGTATTTTAAAAGGACCATTGGTTGAAATTTTCAACTCAAACTCGGTCTTAATATTTTATAAAAATCAAGTTTTAATAGATGTTTTGAAATTATATGTCATGCATGATTATTTTTCGAAACTAGTTTTTGGTGAAGTCCCATATGACCCAAGTTGTATAAGGTGTATTTGGATAAAGGAAGCAAATGGCTTATAAGGATCTATAAATAATTATTGCAATGCATGGACCTTGTATCTATGTGAACAAGATGACAATGAAACTAGGTGGATACCATGATCTAGGTATGATGTTCTTTCCTTTGCGAATAGTTTTATTTTATCATATGGAGGTGAAAGAAAAAAAATCAATATATATAAGACTTCATGAATTAAGATATTTAGGTCATTATGAGTTGGGGTGAAAATGAGAGGTATAAGACAACCATTGAGGTTAAAACATGTTAGGTTTATTTTTTTAGTATTATAAAAAGGGACAACCTACAAGATGGGTGACAACTCTTCACGTCCGGTAAGGCTGCGAGAATCGAAACCACAACTGAAGGGTGACAAGGGAGCATCACCTACCATTGGACTACATGAAGTCCCTGGTTAGTATGACTTATTATTTTTAGTTAAATAATTTTATGAATCAAGAATAAGTTGGTTTTGGGAACTAATGTTTTATCAAATGGATATCCATAGTATAGAAAAATGATTTGGTGATAAGGTGATACATGTTATTTTAGAAGACGTTCACTCTTTTGGGAACACTATATGCCTAAGGAAAATAAAATACTATAGGATTTCATTTGAGGAGTAATGGTTGAATTTTATTTTGGGAGAATCCATGTTTTTATTGTGGACATATGGAGATTTGTGTTATTTGTGGAAATCATTAACCTATCATTGATAACATGTGATTAGGTTAATTACTTTTAAGTATGAGACTTTAAGAGTATTTGATGTTATTTGAGATAAATTTTAAGATTTATTGGGGAAGAATATGTGATCAAATACTTCTAACTTTTGGGTATAAAACTTTGTTTGGATTATTTGGAAGAATTTTAAGGACAATTTTTCACGACCCGCCTTCACCAAGAGGAGAAAAGGGACAGCTGATTGTCAGACCCTTCTTTCTTCAAGTTGAAGGAAAGATAATGACCCCCGAGACCCACCTTCAATAGGTCCCAGAGTGGCGACTAGCACCAAGGCTATAGAATCACACATATGTTGGAAGGAATTGAAATTTTTATTTAGTAGGATCAGAAGATAAGATGGTAAGTCCCAACAACACCAAAAATGGAGGTAAAAGTAAAGCCAAAAGAAAACCATTCCCATATGCATGTCAAAAACTAAATGCTACAAAAGTAAAAGAAAACCCCAACGTAAGGTACCAATAAAAGAAAAAAGCAACAGTAAGTGTCCCAACGTCTGAACTTGTATGGTCCTGCGCGATCCTCAAAGTCCTCTTGGAATCATGAAAATAGTTTATATACATAGGGTGAGTATACAGGTATACTTAGTAGGGAAAACCAAAAGTTCTCGTACACAAGTGGGGAGGAATTCTAATGCCTCGTGAGAAAAGGAGATAACCAGAGCACCTAAAAAGGAAACTATCCACCCCAACCTCACCAAGGCACACTCCCCAAATAACGCAAGTCAAGTAAGGTAATAGTAATAACACATTGATGTTTGGGTACCCTGTTCCACATTCCCACTGGTTATTTAAGACATACTAAGCACCAAACCTCTCCCTCTATTCTCATCATAGTCCCATTCCCATCCCCCCGCCCGCACACACCTGGGCTACCACAACCACATGTCCCGCCCGCAAACCCTTTGGCGATCACTACCACACATCTTTCTTGCAAACATATGGGCCACAAAAACCACATGTAACCATGCCCGCAAACACCTAGGCCAAAACAACTACAACCACGCCTAAAGACACCTGGGCCTCATCCTGAAGACACTTGGGAAACCACCTGCCCGCACACACCTGGGCCAACCACCACCATGTACCCTACCTGAAGAATCTAGGGCTATAATGGACCTCAGGCCATCATAGATTTCCTAAAGAATCTTGGGATACTTGGTAAATGGATCAAAAAGGAGCTAATAATCAGCAACTCATAGGAGTGTTTGGAAACCCCCCCCCCCCCCATGAAATGGGGGTGTTCGACACAAAGTGCTCAACTTAGGTGGGTTGTGAATATAAAACACAAGAACAAAATTATACATATAGGTAAATAAGCACTCGTCCCAGCCTAGAGGTTCCAAAATCATCCCAACCACAAACACCCTTGTTAATATTCATTCATAAGAAGCAGCACACCCACAACAATGTCACAACTCATTTCTGGAAAACAATTCCCCATTTAACCCATCATGGTTACCATATTCAAGTGATTCCATTAAAGTGAAATTCTGCACTACGGGGAAACTAACAGGCATATCCACAAGCCAAGGAAAAGAAAACATCCAAATAACAATTTAAGCATTTACACCCAGTTCTCTTTTAAAGTCACAAAAACAAAAGGGATCTGTGAGATACCACAAAGTAATGGAACCAAACCAAGCCCCACCATATGGCCCCACATGACCTCAAATCAAAAAACCAACAACTGCACCACAACAGAGGATCACATCCCCATCCACATCGCTTCCCAAGCATCAACCCTAAACATCACCAGAACAGAGCAAGGGATTTTTCAAATTTGAATATTCCATTCACACAGTTCCATCTTTCTGTTTGGTTAATCGGGGTGATCACACAAGGATTTTTATTCATTGATCATCCATTTAATCAACCGAGTTTATGTGATTTACTAGTTTCCATGTTACATCCATTCAATCACATAAATATCCAGAAAAACAAAGGTTCATTGGTGCACAATAAAATACCACCAACGGCCGTGATTTTCAGTGGGAATAAGCCCATACAATTCACAACACAGAATCAAGGATAAAGAGTACATAAAAAACATCGATCACACCCCCCATTATTCTTTAAAAGTCCATTTAATATCTTCATTAACATTTTGTTTCATCCATCCTCGCAGAAGCAAAAGGATTCCCACCCCGCATGATACACAGTAAAGAGAGACTAAGTAAAAACCCAACCTAGATGATCAAAAATTGAAGTTTTTCTCCACGCGTGGAGAACTGGGGGTGCCCAACTTGTAGGGGAGGAACTTCGAGGACTCCAAGGGTGAGTAGGAAAGCTCCAGAATAGGCGCACTACTTTCCTTGGGATGGGGGATCCAAATGCACCAATGAGATGAAGGAAAAGAGACCACCCTGAAGAAAATAATTCTCTTTCAATAAAAGTGATATCCTTGAGTTACAGGATATCAAAAATACTACTAGAAAAATGGCCTATACCCACGATTCAAAACTGTGGGTATAGCCCCCAAAACTGTGGGTATAGCCTATACCCACGGTTTTGGGAACCATGGGCTGGAACGGCATCGGTATAGGTCCCCATCATATACCCACATTTTTCCAAAACTGTGGGTATAGGTGTCCCACCACCGTGTCACCGAAACATATCCAATTGCCACAGTGTCAATGGCTTTTACCCATGGTTTTAAAACCGTGGGTATAGGTCCTAAAATAATGCAGGCGCCAAGTTTCGATCCCACAACCTCTTCACTACAAACACCATGTCTAACCACTACCCTAACATCACCTATATATATATATATATTTAAATATAGTTATAAAAACTGTGGGTATATAGAGAAGAACTGTGGGCATAGGATTCCCGCCAAAAAAAATTCCTTCCCACGGGAAAAAAAATTTCCTGCGCACACATGAGAAACCTATACCCATGGGTTTTCATAACCGTGGGTATAGGTCTTTTAGCCCTGACCTATCCCCACGGTTTTCCCCAAAACCTTGGGGATAGGTACCCCTATACCCACGGTTTTGGGAAACTATGTGTATAGGTCACTTTTCAGGACCTATCCCCACAGTTTTGGAAAACCATGGGGATAGACCCCCCTATACCCACAGTTTTTGAAAACTGTGGGTATAGGTCCTGAAAAGTCACCTATACCCACGGTTTTCCAAAACCGTGGGTATAGGGGTACCTATCCCCATGGTTTTGGGTAAAACCATGGGGATAGGTCCATTTTACAGTAGTGAATTTTGAACGACTTTAAAGGTGGATCATGGTTTCACCACACAGTTGGGTGGTTACACACGATGGAATTAATTGTAATTTAATAATTCTCATCGGACAGGTGGCCATAAAAGTTGTGCATTAAACAGATTCCTTTAATCAGAAGAAAATGCACCAGAGAGGCGGAACTGGAAAGTATGGGAAAAAAAGTGTGACGCTGAGTAAAAACCACATGTTTTGGTAAGTTAAGGGTCACCCGGCTCTTAGGATATTTTAGATATCATTTATGGGATTTAAATGGATTTAAAAAGGGTATTAAAACACTTTTATGTCAAAAGATACGTTTCGGGAGTGGAACTAGAAAAACTCGGGAAAATTGGTAAAAGAAAAGGGGTGTGACATGGTTTGGTGAGACATTGTAAGCGGTCCCATCGTTTTGGTGTGTGGCCTTCACGGTTCCACTGGTTCATTGAGACACTGTGAGTGGTGCCACCGTTTTAGTACCGTCATGGTACCACCATCACGGTGCCATCGGTTCGGTGAGACACTGTGAGCAGTGCCACCATTTCTGTGTGCGACCGTCACGGTCCCACCGTTACAGTGCCACCGTCACAGTGCCACTAGTTCGGTGAGACACCGTAAGTGGTGCCACTGTTACGGTGCCACCATCACGGTGCCACCATTTTGGTGGAACCAAGTTTTTTGGAAAGTAAAGGATGTGGATGGTCCAACCCATTACCTCAGATACCTCTCAAACTATTCTCACCCTCGAGAATAAAAACTAAACCAAATAAAAGAGAGGGGTCCGAACAACAACCCTGAAAGATACCTCTCAGGAGAAAACCTCATTGAAATCTAGTAACACCTCTCCTTCAAGTAACAACACATCATATAAAGGTGTCACTATCCAAACATATGGATTGGGGAATCCTTTTCCCCCATGTCAAGATATTATCTGCTTTGAGCAGCATTGAATCACCTGCATGGGTTTAATCACATCCAATCTAATGCGTCTTGATTAGGGATCGAGTCCTCCCTTCCCCACAGTCATAACCCTTCACACACATTTGGATAACAAGTAAAACAACACATTCAAAGTCAACAAGTTCAATAATTACAACATAAACAAGTACGAAACAAAAAATGATAAAACTCAAAACAGCTCTGGGTGCTCAGCGCGCATCTGTGCCTACCATTCCCAAGTATTCTCCTCAAGTCCATCATCCCTCCACAACACTCGAAGAAAAAGGATGGTTCTTCCACAAATAACTTTATCCATTTGATACTCGATCTTAACTAGTCACTCCATGAACATAGCATCGTCCCCTATATCCAACTCTCCACCGTCAATGACATGGGAGTCATCATGTAGATATCAAGGAATATGGGAGATGTGGAAAACGCCATGGATCCTTTCAAACTGAGGTGGAAATGATAGCTGATATGCCACCTCTCTAACTCACCCCAACACTTCAAATGGCCCGATGAACCTAGAGAGAGCTTGATCCCCTTGTCGAACCTTCACTACCCACATCTAGGGGAAACCTTCAAGAACACATGGTCTCCAACCTCGAACTCCAAGGGGATCCTCCTATGATCGGCATACGAATTCTATCGGTCATGGGATGCCTTCATCCTCTCACACAAGAGCTAAACCTTATCCATTATGCTCTGCACTACCTATAGTCCAATAACACTTGCCTCTCCAACCTCGGTCCAGCACACGGGTGAATGACACGACCTCCCGTACAAGTCTTCAAATGGTGTCATACCGATAGTAGAGTGATAGATATTATTGTAGGAAAACTCTATTAAGGAAAAATGGAATTCCCATGATCCCCTGAAGTCCAAAACACATTCACGTAGCATATCTTCCAAGGTCTGGATGGTTCGCTCTGTCTGCCCATCTGTCTGGGGGTGGAAAGTTGTGTTAAGGCGTAGCTGGGTGCCAAAAGCATGTTGTAATCCCCTCCAGAATCATGAGGTAAACAGCACATCCCTATCCGAGACTATATACATCGGAACTCCATGCAACCACACAACCTCATCCACATATCTCCATGCTAAGGCATTCACCACACTCAACTCCTTGATCGTCAAGAAGTCAGCTGATTTCGTCAATCTGTCTACCACTACCCAGATAGCATCACAGCCTCCTTGAACCCTAGGTAGTCCTATGAAGAAATCCATCGAGATGCCATCCCATTTACACTCTGGGACATCTAGAGGCTGCAAAATTCCTCTTGGGATGTGGTTTTCAACCTTCACCTGTTGACACACCAGACACCTTTCCACGAACTCTACCACTATCCATTTCACCCCAGGCCACCAAAACTATTCTCTCAGGCCTCATTCCATGTTGGACACTCCAGGGTGTACCGCTACGAGTGAGTTATGGAACTCACGAATATCTTGTTCTTTCATCGCCTTTGGAACAAACAACTTCCCTTAGAAAATCATTCGATTCTGACTATATTCCAACCACCCTTCCGAAGCATTTTCTTGGTTAACCTGATCGCGCATCACTTCACTCTCTAAGTCTCCCCAATAAGACTCCTCCACTCGCCACAATAGAGAGGACATCACTATCATCTGAAATAGGAAACCACTACCACTATCCACCCTTGCATCCAGGTATAGGGAATCCAACTCCTCCATTGCCTTCCAAGAATCCACATATTCCTAAATAGCTTCCCTCCGTGACTTCCTACTCAAGGCATTAACCACAACATTCACCTTACCTTCAGTGTAAGAGATCTCGAAGTTGTAGTCCTAAAGAAACTCCACCCACCTTCATTGTCACAAGTTCATGTACCACTAGGTAAAGATATGGCTCAAACTCTTACGATCCATGAATACCAAAAAGTTCTCCTTGGAGAGGTAATGCTTCCACAACTTCAACACGAGCACTACCACTGCAAGCTATGGGTCATGGGTGGAATAGTTACGCTCATGTGAACGTAAATTCCTAGATCCATAAGATATCACTCCCCGCTGCTGCATCAGAACATACCCCAGGCGAAGTCCAGAAGCATCACAAAATACCTCATACAACAGCCCTTATTATATTAACCTGAGCACTAGAGAGCTGACCAAACTTTCCTTCAGATAGATAAACGTTGCCTGACATCGTTCACTCCATACGAAGGCCTGGTCCTTTTTGGTCAAAGCTGTCAAGGGAGATGCAACTCGAGAGAAGTCGGGTACAAACCTCCAATAATAGCCTGAAAGACCTAGAAAACTACGAACCTCCATAACATTCTAGGGTGATTCCCAAGAAACAACCACTTTAACCTTTGAAGGATCAACTACTACCCCTTGTTGAGACACCACGTGTCAAAGGAAATGCACTTCTTGTGTTAAGAACTTACACTTGGACAACTTCCCATATATTTTGTGGTGTTGAAGGATTTCTAAGACCATCCTGAGGTGATTAGTATGCTCCTCCTCTAATCTTGAGTAGATCAAAATGTCATCGATGAACACAATGACAAACCAGTCCAGAAACTCACAGAAAATAGAGTTCATGAGCCCCATGAACAAAGAAGGTGCGTTCATAACACCGAACAGAATGACTATAAACTCAAAGTGCCCATACCTGCACCTGAAAGAAGTCTTCGAGATATCACTATCCTTCACCCTTAACGGGTGACACCCAGACCACAGATTTATCTTAAAAACCCAACATGATCCCCTCAACTAGTGAAAGAGATCGTCTATCCTTTGGAGAGGGTAGCGATTCTTGATCATTACCTGATTCATTCTCTGGTAGTCTATGCACAACCTGAGACCACCATCTACCTTCTTTTTGAACAAGACAGAAGCACCCCATGGTGACACGCTAGGTTGGACAAAACCCTTATTTATCAATTCGCCAATATGAATTCGCAACTCCCGCAAATCAAAAGGCACCATTCGATAAGGATCCATCGAGATTGGATGGGCACTGGATTGCAAGTCTATCCTGAACACAACATCACGTCGAGGGGGTAGATTCGCCACTTCTTCAGGGAAGATTTCCATGAAATCACTGATGATCCTTGGGAATTCCACCATCTTTTTATCTACCGACTCCACTGACAACTCAGCTAGAAAGGAAAGGAGGGGCTCCACTCACCAACTGCCTTCTTGGAAACCCCTCTCACCAGCGAAAGTCACACGCTAGCCATCCTTATTAGAGAACATGACTCTTCTTCGGAAACAGTTGATAACAACCTATATAGAAAACATCCAGTCGATGCCTAGGATGGCATCATATGGCTGTATCTGCAACAATAGAAGATCCTTGCTAGATTGATGTGGCCCTATCATCAGTCTACACCCTCAAAAAATATAAAACAAGTCGGTCTGACCTTCGATTGGGGTACTCAACTCCAGGGGAAATAGAAGTCTCTCAACATCTAAAACCAAAGAACGGGCCGGACTAGGTGAAACAAAGAAGTGTGAAGCTCTTGTATCAAACAAGTCATAGGCAAGAGTACTAAACAATTTGATCATACCTTGAACAACTTCCAGCCCTGCTAAACCTGCTGCCACTGTAGCATGCAACTACCCACACCCAGCTCATCTGCCTCTCGGCTGTCGACCCCTCCCCAACCACGCCTTGGTCAAGGTATTTGAAGAGAACCCTAGGGTCAGCCTCCTTATTCTACATCTAATCTCAGAGGAGCGGGAGCTAACTGCCCCTGCTGCTACTACTGCTGTTGAAAGGGCCTGGCTGGAAGCTGCTGCTGCTGAGGTGGGTGCTGAACCTACCCACCCCCACTATAATGCACTCTGTACGGGCACTGATTTTGAAGGTGCCCACAGCTTCCACATATGAAGCACCTTGGTCCTGGTACCGTGAGGAAAGGGCGAGGACCGGGAGATCGAAACTGAAACTGCTAGGGTCTGCTCCCCATTGGTCGAAACCTAGAAGGCCCTGACACCGGAGGCCTGCTGCTAACTACCTTCCCCTTTGACGATCCCAAAATAATTCCCTCTCACGGAATACCTCCCAATGTGTGAATCCTTTCCACCACTTCAACCTTCCTTTGGACCTCCAAGTACGTCGATAGGGTGAAGGGAGTAACAATATATTAAAGAGAAGGTCAGAGTGTCTCCTCTAAACATCTCGCCTGAGACTCCTTATCCAGAAAAAGGTCTGGATAAAAACAAAGGAGATCTTTGAACTTGATTCTCAAACTCCCTCACTAAAATGCTCCCCTTTTGGAGGGAGAGCATCTCCTACCTCTTCTCAGCCTTCATCGTGGAAGAGAGGAATTCTGCCCAGAACTCCTTCTCGAAGTCAGTCCACGCAACCTCATCCTCCCTTTTCTCCCCATGGAAGAGAGTCTATCATTAACATGCCACTCCCCGCATCTGACTTACATCCATAGAAACCTAGTACTCCATCAAAGGTCGAATCAAGATGAAACTTATCACCAGCTCCTCGATCCAACTCTCTGTTTCCATGTTCGAGGTGCTTCCATCATACTTCCCGAGGGTTTTCCACTGAAAGGCACAAATCATCCTTTTCCACTTGACATCCTCTTCCTCTCGATCAGCCCTCTGATAATCAGCCAAGATAGCCTCCTGGGACTCGATCACCTGCACTACTCATGGTCGTCGTCTGGGTGCCATAGCTACAAGATAAACAAATAATTCCTAAGCCTAAGTAGTTTAGAATATTTCTTTTAAATTCTCTTAGACTTATTATTCATTTTAAATCCCCAAAATACCCAAGAAACACAAGATCACAAGTCATTATGATTCATGTACCTTTACTAGGGTCTTTATCCTCCAATTATTGTAGCCTCACTTGGTAGTTCAGTAGGCCCAGAGTCCTTGCATTAGATCACGGGGTGGCCTAAAATACCATGTCCTAGCCGGTCTTCCCTGGCCTATTTCATGCACTAAGATTGCCTAACATGGTTTCCCTACCATCCCATGCAATCCTCACTATGCCTAACTCCAGACTCAATCCTATATCTCGACCTCCTTTGATACCATTCTATCGCGACATGCCTTCACAAAGAGGAGATAAGGGACAATGGATTTCTAGACCCTTCCTTCTTCAATTTGAAGGAGATATAATGACCCCCAAGACCCACCTTCAATAGGTCCTGGAGTGGCGACTAGCACCAAGGGTATAGAATCACACAAATGATGGAAGGCATTGCCCTTTTTATTTAGTAGGATTGGGAGATAAGATAGTAAGTCCCAATAACACCAAAACTGGAGTTAAAATTAAATCCAAAAGTAAACCATTCCCATATGCATGTCCAAAATTAAATGATACAAAAGTACAGGAAAACCCCAAAGTAAGGTACCAAGAAAAGAAAACATCAATAGTAACTATCCCAACGTCCGAACTAGTACGGTCCCGTGCGATCCTCAAAGTCTTCCTAGAAACCTGAAAACAGTTTATATACATAGGGTGAGTATACATGTATACTCAGTAGGGAAAACCAAAATCTCTCGTGCACAAGTGGGGAATAATTCTAATGCCCCATGACAAAAGGAGATAACCAGAGCTCCTAGCAAGGAAACTATCCACCCCAACCTCACCAAGGAACACTCTCCCAATAAATCAAGTCAAGTAAGGTAATAGTAATAACACATCGATGTTTGGGTACCCTCCACCACTTTCCCATTGGTTATTGAAGACATCCAACTTATCAAACCTCTCCTGCCATTCTCACCGCAGTCCCACTGCCATCCCCCCGCCCGCACACACCTAGGATACCGCTACCACATGTCCCACCCGCCAACACATGTGCTATCACTACCACACATCCTACCTACAAACACTTAGGTCACAAAAATCACACATAACCACACCCACAAACACCTGGTCCAGAACAACTACTGTCACGCCCGAAGACACCTCGGCCTCATCCCGAAGACACTTGGGAAACCACCTGCCCGCACACACCTGGGCCAACCACCACCACGGACCCTGCCTGAAGAATCTAGGGCTATAATGGACCTCAAGCCGTCACAGCCTACCCGAATAATCTTGGGCTACTCGAGAAAGGGAGCAGAAAAGGAGCTAATAACTAGCCACTCATAGGAGTGTTGGGAAAAACACCCTCCCCCATGAAATGGGGGTGTTAGGCATAAAGTGCTCAACTTGGGTGGGGTAAGAATATAAAACACAAGAGATAAATTATAAATATAGGTAAACAAGCACTCATCCCATCCTAGGGGTTCCAAAACTATCCCAACCACAAACACCCTCATTACTATTCATTCATAAGAAGCAGCACACCCGCAACCATGTAAAAACTCATTTATGGAAAACAATTCCCCATTTAACCCATCCTAGTTACCATATTCAAGTGATTTCATTCAAGTAAAATTATTAACTGCTGGGTAACTAACAGGAATAGCCACAAGCTAAGGAAAAGAAAACAACCAAACAGTAATTTAAGAATTTACCCCCAATTCTCTTTTAAAGTCACAACAACAAAAGGGGTCTGTGAGATCCCTCAAATTATTGGGACCAAACCAAGCCTCAACATATGGTCCCACACAGCCTTGGATCCAAAAACCAACTAATGCACCAAAATAGGGGATCCCATACCCATCCACATCACTTTTTAAGCATCAACTGTAAACATCACCAGAACAGAGCAAGAGAGTTTTCAAATTTGAATATACCATTCATTCAGTTCTGTCTTTCCGTTTTGTTAAACGGGGTGATCACACAAGGATTCTTATTCATTGGGCATCCATTTAATCAACCGAGTTTATGTGATTTACCAGTTTCTATGTTACATCCATTCAATCACATAAATATCCAGAAAAATAGAGGTTCATTAGTGCATAAGAAAAGACCACCAACAGCCATGATTTTTAGTGGGAATAAGCCCATACAATTCACAAAACAAAATCAAGGATAAAGGGTACAGCAGAAACATCGATCATACCCCCCTTCATTCTTTAAAAGTCCATTTATTATCTTAATTAATGTTTGGTTTCATCCATCACCATAGAAGAAAAAGGATACCCACCCCTCATGATACACAGTAAAGAGAGACTAAGGAAAAACCCTACCAAGATGATCAAGAATCGAAGTCTTTCTCTACACGTGAAGAACTGGGGGTGCCCGACTTGCAGGGGAGGAACTTCAGGGACTCCAAGGGTGAGTAAGAAAGCTCTAACATAGGCACGCCACTTTCCTCGGGATGGTGGCTCCAAATGCACCAATGAGATAAAGGAAAAGAGACCAACCCCGAAGAAAATAATTCTCGTGTGGTAAAAGTGAGATCTTGGAGTTACGGGATATCAAAAACTTGAACGTCTTTAAAGGTGGATCGTGGTTTCACCACGTGGTTGGGTGGTTAAACATGATGGAATTAATTGTCATTTAATAATTCTCATCAGACAGGTGGCCATAACAGTTATGCGTTAAACAATTTCCTTTAATCAGAAGAAAAAGCGCCATAGGGGTGGAACTGGAAAGTACGGTAAAAAAAGTGTGACACTGAGGAAAAACCACGCGTTTGGGTAAGTTAAGGGTCACCCTGATCTTAGTATATTTTAGATATCATTTATGGGATTTAAATGGATTTAAAAAGAGAATTAAGACACTTTTATGTCAAAATATACTTTGTGGGTGCAGAAGTAGAAAAACTCAGGAAACTCGGAAAAAGAAAATGGGTTAGACACTGTTTGGAGAGACACCGTAAGCTATGCCACTATTTTGGTGTGTGACCTTCATGGTGCCATCGGTTCAGTGAGATATTGTGAGCGGTGCCACCATTTCAGTACTATCACAATGCCACCATTACGGTGCCACCATCACGGTGCCACCGGTTTTGTGAGACATCATGAGCGGTGCCACCATTTCAGTGTGTGACCTTCACGGTGCCACCGTTTTGGTGTACAACCATAATGCTGCCACCAGTTCTGTGAGACACCATAAGTGGTTCCACCATCACGTTGCCATTGTGATCGGTGCCACCATTTTGGTGGAACCGTGTTTTTGGAAAATTAATGGTCCAGGAGGGTCTGGTCCATTTCACAATAGTTTATTGAATGATATTTATTAAACTTTGGGTATTGTTTGTTTAACTTTGGGGATTAAGAGTAGTATTTCTTTTTATAAAGGATTTTTCTTTTTGGGGATAATATTATCTTGTACTAACCATTTTGGTTTTGGTTAATGTCTAAAGACAACGAAAATATATAGTATGTCTTTTCTGGATTATGTGATTCTCTAGAAGTTTATTTTATTGTTTTAGGTGTTTCCAAGTCATCTTTAATACTCATCATTTGGAGAAAATATGTGTTTCTGTTAGATATTTATTAAAGTATGAAATTCTACTTGAAAAGTAAGTATGTTTCCTTATGTTCTTAGTCAAGCTCATAAATAAATTTCTCAACTTTTTTAAAAGGATATTAAAATAAAAAAAAATATGTTTCCTTTTCCTATAGAGAAATCAAGGACCATTTAACCCATCATAAGTTTATGGTTTTTTAGTTGTTAACTTTATTCTAATCATGTATTCTATCACTCTCTATCTGAATAAAATGGTTAGTTTTTCTTCTATATCCATGTTTTTTTACATGGAATCCTAGTATGTGTTATCTCGGGTGACCTTTGTACTTATATTTATTTATTTTTTTGTGATAGTTTTATTGACTCTTTTTATGATGTGGGATTTTTAATGAAGTTTCTGAGCACAATTTTAAAATTGCAAGGACGTAATTTCCAAAAGGGGGGAATAATGTAAAATCCTAGGTATTTATAGAATAATAAATTTTAAAATCTATTAAAATTATTGAATTTAATATTAATTTTAGTTTAAAGGGGACACTAAGTGTGATAGCGTACCCAACATCCAACAACAGGTTTCTTCGAAATCTTACACCGCACACAACAATGAGTTATACTGAAAAATAATACAATAATATTATTATTATTTTAAATAGTAGTTAACGCCTAATATTTGTATTGGTGGGAATGAATAGAATTAACTATATTATGATTTCACATATCTTTTAAATGTTTTTACATTTATCCAATAAATTTTTGAGGCTTAAAATCAGAATGAATCCAATTTTAAGCATAAAATAATCTAATATTTTTAAAAGGTAGTTTTTCCGCCTTTTGATGGAGATCCATTTTTAAAAATAGTTTTTGTCACAGTTATATGTTTAATTTGAAAAAATAAACCTATTCTATATAATTGGGACATTAAAATTTAATTTGGATAAATTTTTGGTAATTTTATGATAAAGATCATTTTTTAATGAATAGTGAAAAATACCACATTTTAAGTCAAAACTGTCTTTTCATGTAATTTATTCATATAGTTAGATTATATTTTTTATTGATTTTAAAGTGAAATTGTATTATGTTTTTATAATTTAATCCAATTTTGGTCATTGGTAGTAATTTCATATTTAAATTGGATATAAACACAAGTCAATCTTTTGATAGTTTTTATTTCTTAAAAACCCACTTTCTTGTTTTGACAATGGGAGTTAATTTCTACCAATTAATGTGTTTTGAAATTAGAAAAATGGTTTCCATATTTGGAATCAAAATTTCCTAATTTTGTAAATACATACCTTTTTTTCACATTATGAATAGTAACTTCAGTAACTATTTTTAGTTACCATGATTAAAGGGTAAATCAGGTAAATAAGGGTAAAAAATAATATTATAATAATATAAAACTACCCTAAAATGTGTCATAATACTATTTTATGGGATATTTCAGACCATGAGAACCCTTAGGATAAAATTTTGGCATTTTGGGGCCACTTGGGGGTGAAAATGACATTTTATAATATTTAATTTAAAGAAAATGGAAATATAACATAAACATGTATCTTTTAATAAAATGATTAATATATGGTAATATAACTAATATATTTGACTGTAAATAGTCATTATAAATCTAAAAATATTTCATATATCATGGTATTCTATTTATAATTTTTAGTCACTAAATAAATAAATTTATTTGTGACACAATGATGTTGTAATGATTATCTTATTAATGAAAGATTCAAATAAATGATATATAAATATTAAATTAAATATAATTTGAATATTTTTAGGCCATAAAACATTTTTTGGATGACATTGACATGCGAGGGATGGTTTAATGCCTTTTGTTCTCAGTAATAAATTTTTTATTACCTTAACAAAAATCAATAACTAAATGGTGTCAAAATTGACATAAATAAGTTTTTTAAAAAAATAATATTTTATTAAATGATATAATAGTCCTAAAAATCTATGATTTGGAAAAATAACTTATATAATTTCAAAAATTCATTAATTATCAATTTTATTTTATATTTTCATTTTATAGTAACTATAGTAACCAAATATTATGAAGAAACAAGATTACATGGTAAGAGTTAATGTTTTTAACTAAGGGTTAAAGATAAAAGATAAGGTTAATTTTGTGTCCTAAACTTGTATAAAACCTTTTGATTGAGAGTATTTTGACCCATAATAATATTATCCTCTAAATTTATCACTTTTTAACTATCATAATTCAAAAATCATTTTATAATAAAATAATATTTCAAGACTTTCATAAAGTGTCCCTACTCCCTCTTAAAAAAGGCCACCACCTCTACCCACTTTCTCACACCTCTCAAGCCCATTGGATCATCAAAATTATACTAAAATAATCTCTCAAAAACCCTACCTTCCTCAAAGAGGATACACTTTGGGTATAAATCCATCTTAAGGAGACCTTTTGTGAAAATCAAAAGGAGATACTATAAAAAGTGATATTTGTTTTATCCCCTCTTTCAAAATTCTTTTCCTATTTTAATTCCTCCTCTTATGTAATTTCCATAACAAAGTAATAAATACCGTATCTTATACATGATGATATTTTAATATAATTATGTCACAACCTTATATATCCTTTTATCCATCCTATGAATAACAATATCAGCGTGTGTGCGTACGTACGACTTACCGTCTCCACACCATGGTGTAATTCGTTATTCAACAAGAATTAATTTGGATGGGTATAATGATGAGTATAATGTATGTAAATAATTAATATAACATGATAATTATTCTGTATAATTAATATACCATCTAATTATATTCTGTTTATCCATTAAGTGAATGATATCGTTGCTCATGTATACATACGGCCTACCGTCTCCACGATGTGATGCGATTCATTATACATGATATTCATTAAACATCAATTATATATATGAATGGAATGAATAAATATGATATATTTTATATTTATATTTACTATATTCTTCTTTAATTTTTATTTACAAAATATATTTATGCTTTCCATAATGTGTAAATACGATAATTTCATTTGAGGAAGTGTGGACTACCGCCCCTTCAAAGTGATGTGACTCATTTATGTCATACATGGAATGTATGAAGGATGTAGTTAGTGAACTTATGTAACTCATATAACATATATATTATAATTTAATTATAATATACTTATGTATCATTTAGTTTTCATTTCTTTAATATGATAAGAAAATGAAAGTAGCGTTCATGCGTACGTACGGCCAATTGTTTCCATGAACAGTGCATTTCATTTATTATCTACAAATGTTATAGAAAATTATAAATACATATATACTAGATATATATTATATTTAAATAATGAATAATATTTTGGAGATTATGGACTTTTGACCACATGGAAAATTTACATCAAACAAGTTTGTTTTCGACTCAAGTACCGAATATCGACAAAACGTCTGATATGTACCCAAATAATTAACTAATTTCTATAATTGGGTAATAAGTGATATAAAATGAATAATAAAAATTAAAAAGGTTAAAAATAAAGTATTAATTATTCTAATTTTATCATTTAGGAAATTAAATAAGTAAGTAGACAAGTTGGACTCAAGGTAAGGGACTTCCTCTCAATCTACTCTCATTGAGGAATTTCTTGATAATATGCACCTTTATTATTATATAAGGTGTATATAAAGCCAATATGACAGTTCATATCCATATTTTACCTATAATAATGTTATTTATTAAATCAAATAGATTAATATTTAAATGTTCAAGTGGTATGGGACACCTTGAACATTTAAATATTTAATTATCAAATCTTTTTCTTACTGATATTAAATTATATATTTATTTATATGGGTATAAAAGGAATATGTAGAAAATTTTATGTAAATATTTAATTTCATTCAATGTTTTAAAAATGAATCTTTTTATTTGAAGTGTTTTACTTTCTTTAAAAAATGACAAAAGTAATGTTTTTTTAATGTATACGGCGACAACGACTTCTCCACCGCCGTAATCATTATTTGATATTTGGCTTCCTTAATAAGCCTTAATGTATTTTAAAAATAAAATAAATCCATTATTAATTTATTTGGGTATCTTGGTATTGAAAATGGGTTCTTAAATAAAAATTATGTTTTTATACTGAAATGTTTTTCATATGGGATTAGAAGAATCTTTCAAAAAAGGGTTTTTTGATGAGTGTGTTTTATTCATGAAATGGTACATTAGAATTATACAAAATGAATGAGACTGATATAGCTTATACAAAGGTCTGATACCCATTATAGCTCATAGTTGAGCCCGACACAACTTATACGAAGGTTTGGGGCCCATTATAGCTCACAGATGATCCCGATATAGCTTATATGAAGGGTGATCCTCATTATAGATCTCTAATTTGGAAATAAACCATATGGTTTTTCCAATAGAACAATGTTTTAAAGGGTTTTATGTATATTATTCTCCAAGTCACCTAAAGGATTTTTAATTGCTTACTATTGGTTTTTTTGTTTTTCATTCAGAAAAAAGTATGAGTGTTATTCATGTGAAAATTTTTTGTTTCATCCACTCGAATAACATTGAAAGTGTTAACAGGTTTTAACTAGACTAATGGTTTTTATTTATTTTTATATACCTTACTTAGATTTTTGTTCTCATCCCAAGTTTTTAAATGTTTTCATATGATTTATGGGAGAATAGAGTCTAGGATAGAATCACGGAAAAGTTATGATGATTAAACATGAAAAGAAACCATTATTATTTTAAAAGTTTTTATGTTATGGAAGAAATATATATTGTTGGAAGTGTCCACTTTGTATTTCTCTATTTTTTTATGTAATAGTTATGGACTAATTTTCTAAAGTTGTAAACCCGAAAAGATCCTCAATGTGAATTCATGAATTAACTCAAGATTATGTAATGTTTAAGGTTGGGGAATTATACATATTCATATCTAAGGATTATCTTTTGGTACTTTTAGTTTTCTTATAATTTATCAATTGTATAACATTACATTATTTTCTTTGGGATCATTCTTTACTTTTATCTTGAGTAATATTTTTTTGGTGTTTCTATCTTATCTCTTGTTTCTTATGTCTTTGAGGGTAATTCATCTAATATGCGTGTATGATATACCCTTAGTGATTTTCTTCAACCCATTGAAAATTGGAGGTAGGATTGAGGTGTCATTATCTCACTAATCTCATTAATAACCCAAGAGGGGATCCTTTAGGGGGAGGGGTCACGATAGAGTGGTATCAAAGGTTTGTATTGAGGGATAGGATGGAATTTGGAGATAGTAATAGGTGAGGATTGCATGGTTTGGTAGGGAAATAACATCATATGGGTTTAGTAAGAATTTTAAACAAGGGAGATTATCTTAGAAATAGGTATTTAGGGAGCCTTATGATCTGATGCATGAACCTTTTTATTTATTGAGCTTTCTAATCATAGTGATAATGGTTTTTGGATAGAGACACAGGAAAGGATCACCCATCATTATTTTTTTCACCTTTTTTTAAACTGGGAAGAATTTTGGATTAGGTTAAAACCTAAAATAATTAATTAATTAATTAATCATAAATATTTTGTATTCTCGGGTTAAGAGTCCCCAGTATTTTGTTCATTTGCAAGTATGGATCTAGGTTGACATCCTCATAAGGTTCACAACGAAAATGTTTTGCAAGATGTGCTAGCAAATCACCCTTGAGTGGAGGTCAATGATGATGATACTATAGAATGAAACTCTAAGAGTTTTATCACCATAGTTTATAAAAGTTTGAGGAATCTATTTCAAACTTAGTAATAGAGGAATACTTGGAGGAGGTGGATATAGCCTTCAGTTAGATTCATGATCATAAGAATCACTGGGTTTTTTTGTGATGAAGATGCTGCAAAGAGTAGTAAGGAATTGATGGTTCTTATTCCTTGGGGATCGTGAGGAGTCGACAGTCTGATTGGAGAAGTTATATGACCAGTTTTGAGCCGGGTTTTTTTACCCCAATGTTTTCTAGTCTCAACGATCTTTGAATGCTTCAGCATTGGAGTTCCCACATGTGTGATTTTGGGATCCATTTCTAGGCACTTTCTCTATCATGCTTTGGACCTATTTCTAAAAGAGGAGGCTAGAGAGAGAAATTTTGAGGAGGTTTTTCATTCAGAGATCTAGTTCTAGGTCACTTAATTTATTCTTGTGATGTGTCTCAAGGTACTACAAAGAGAAGATGACATTTATAGGATATTGTCTCAGACCAGATCATCATGTGAGGGGAGTATTTAGTATTCCTCATATAGAAACTCTATGGTCTGGGGTTACCATTTTCATAGACATAAGATATTTCTAATAGTCATATGTTGATGTTAGAGATCATTATCTCATTTCTCTAGAGGTGGTGGATCTTAGACCCTTTCCAAGGGATCATACACATGATTTTCATATGTAAGATGAGGTCATCTATGGAGAGAGTGCCTGACCTTTCTACACAGGTGGAATAAAATTGGTGTTTGGATTTAGGTACCTCCATTGAGGAAGTTTTAGCTAAGGCAGTAGTAGTATAGTGATCCAGCTTTAAATAACCCATTAGGATATGGGGCAGGTAAAGAAAAACATTGTGATGCTCCATGTCCTCAAAGATTATAGCACAATCATGTTGGTGTTCTTCATCAAGGTCAGAGTGGTTTTGGAGAAATAGGTGGTTATATGAAAGCTTTGTAGTTTCCAGTTCTATGTGATCAATAAATCATTTGAGGCACTCTTTTCTTGTTTTATATATGGATGCATGCTTTGTTTCATTAAAGATTTATTCACTCTTTCATATCACCGATCCTAGTCCATGATTTAGGACTTTAGGTAAATATGATTCCAATTCCCTTACCATTGACTACACTAGTTGTAGGTTAAAAGTATATATATAAATTTTGTAGAGATTTCAAGCTAGTACTAGAGTAGCACTACTCTCTAGGAGTCATCCTATGTTTTCGGATATAGCTATATAGCATAATCCTTATCATAGACTAATTGTATTTAGTTCATGCTATTGTGGATTTATTTAAGAGATGTGTTGTATTATATGATTCTGAAAGAGAGCATGCACTGTTCTTTGGTGAGAGGGACCCTTGGATGGGTCAAATTCGTGTCCCATCCTTATCTTCCTCATTATTTGAGTTGATATTGGGTTCATTAGAGTTTCATCCAATAGTTTTTCCCATGGTTGTGGAAGATTACCCTAATACTTTTCCTGAGGTGTTTGTGGAATTTCCCTCTCTACAGGAGATCGATTTTAGTATAGAGTCATAACTGGGTGCTTTTCGAATCTCGATGACTCCATATAGGCCAGTTCCTTCGGAGTTATGTGAGCTATGGGTATATATCAATGATATTTTACAACAAGATTTTTCCAGCTGAGCATGTCACCTTTGGGTACTATAATTATATTTTTAATATGGTAGATGGAAATATCCATATCTATATCAATTTTCATCACTTGAACTAGGTTATAATGAATAACCATTATCCTCTATTATAGATTCGTGATTTATTCAATTAGTTCAAAGGGGGTAGTTTCTTCTTAAAGATTGATATGTGTAAGACATATCATCAAATGTGTGAAAAGATGAGGATAATTCAAATACTAATTTCTAATATTGCTATGGGAATAAATATTTTATTGTGAAATAATTTGATCTGACGAATGCTCCAACCGTGTTCATGGGTATGATTAATTCAGTGTTCAAATAGTTCTTGGATCAGTTCATGGTGGTTGTTATTGATAACATCCCTATGCACTTTTCATTTGAGTAGGATTATAAATATCATATTTTATTCATCATCATAATCTCTTTAGGAATATGTCAAAATGTGATTTCTAGTCTTATGAAGTTCTCTTATTAGGGAATATCATGTCCCGACATGGTTTATGTGTGGATCCTTCAAATAACGAGGAAGTTTTTTCTTAGGTAGCAACCAAGACTGTTGTAGTGGTGAAGAGTTTCCTTGGTCTTATAGGCTAGTATAGGAGGTTCATAGCTGATTTATATTAGTTTGTGACACATTTGATAGCCTTGACTAGAAAGGATCAGATTTTCATATTATTTTTCAGTTTCAAGAAGCTTATGAGTACCTAAAGGAGAAGTTTTTCAACACTTCAGTTCTTCATTTGATAGAAGAGGGAGTTCATTTTAGGGTTTTTTATGATACTTACCATCTTGGTTTGGGGTTTTTTTGATTCAGTAGATATTAGTTTTTTCTTATGGATCTCTAAATTTATTTCTCCATGATAATAATTATACCACCCATGATCTTGAGTTATAAGAAATCATGTTTTCCTTGAAGTTATGGTCACATTAACTCATCAATGAGTTTTTTGTGGTTTTTACCAATCATAATAGCTTGAGGTATTACTTCTCCCAACATGGCCTAAACTTGTGATAGTGACGGTGGATGGAATTTTTACATGATTAATATTTTTATATTTCTTATACACTGAGAAATGGTAATGTTGTAGTTGATGTGCTAAGCATAAATTCATACAGTGATTTTGTGCATTAATGTGGAGATTAATGAAAAGTAAAGGAAGATATATTTGTTATATATATAGATATATGAGATTTTGGTGGAAGAGGATTCTTTTTTTAAATGATAGTGCAGTAATATTTCATGTATTATGTGGATGAGTCCTAGCTGGAGGATTCTGAGGTAGTGGTTTGGAGAGACCAAGTTGTCTTTAGTGATTACCCTGATGGTTGGTCTTAGGATGGACAAACATAGGTGTTATATATGGGATTATTTTCATCTCTTTGGTAATGTGTGATGTGGTTCCCCATGAGTTACATAGCTCACCCTTAGTGGTACATCCTATTATGGTAAAGATATACCGAGATTTGAGAGGTTAGTTTTGGTGGCCCAGGTTAAAGCCTTCAAATGAATTGTTTGTGTCTCAATGTTTGATTTTCCATAAGGTGGAGATTGAGCACCTTCTTCCCAGTGGTTTTCTCACACTATTGGATGTTCCTTAATAGAATTTTAAGGACATATCAATGGGATCCATTTCCAATTTACCTCAAGATCAAGGATTCTTTGATGTTATATGAGTTATATTTGATCGTTTGATGAAATCATTACACCTTATAATGATCAAGGAATTGAACTCAAAGGATTTTTTTTCAAGAAAATACTTGGAGGAAGTGGTGAGGATCCATTGATTCTCAATGGTGATCATCTCTAGATATGATCCACATTTTTTTCTACAGGGTGTATAGAGGTCACTGGAATTCTCTTATCTCTTGGTTATTCCTCAAAATTACTTTTAATCCATAGATAGACTGTCAAACAGATAAGAATATCTAGACTCTTAAAAACATGTTGTACACTTTTTTATATGATTTTGAATATTCTTGGATGAGTAAATCACCTTTGGTGAAGTTTTCTTACAATAATATTTGTCACTATACTATTGGTATGGAACCGTTTGAAGATTTATATGGCCAAAGTTTTTGTTCTCTATTGTTCTAGACTCGGATTGGGGAGTCAGCAATTATAGGTAAAAAATTATTATCGAGCATAATAGAGTTATTTTATAAGATTTTTTATATGTTAAAGGTTAAACAGGATCATCATAAGTCATGCACCGATCATAGAAAAATACTTATTAAGTTTGATGTTGGAGATCATGTGTTCTTCAAGGTGACCCCTCATTGTAGGTAGCAATGGTTTGGATGTGGGAGTAATCTTTATCCCTATTTTTTTGGGCCTAGATTGTGTTTGATATATTCTATATTGGATAACACATACCCCATAGATGATATGGATACATGATTTATTTCATGTGTCATAGCTTCACTATTATCTTTATGAAAACTCCCACTGTAACAGCCCAAGATTTTATAAAAAATATTCTTTTTAATTTTATTAATGTCTTGTGTTGTACGCTACACCAAAAGGAGCTTGCACAACACGCATCCTTGACTTGCCTTTCATTACACGCGATCGCGACCTTCCTCGATAGCGTGTGTAGTACGCAATAACGAGTTTCACTAAACAGCGATATGCTATTAAAATGTTATTAAAACTAGCCGTTATGAATAGTAATAACCACTTTTTAAAATTCTGTAAATCTTATTTTTCAAAATGAACTTCATTTTTGGATTCGGAGTATCGAATTTAGCCTAAGGTGAAATTTTGGTACATTTCGGATAACTTTCATATTCTGATGAATAGTGAAAATTACTAAATTATAATTAAAAAACAACTTTTTTAATCGAAATAATTAATAGTGATAAATTATTAATTGGAGTAGTTTTAAAGTATATTTAGAATATATTTTTACAATTTAATACAATGTTGGTCATTGGATGTAATTGCACATTTAAACCAGACATAAACAAGTGTCAATCTTTTGATAGATATTGTTTTTTAAAAACACGCTATTTGTTTTAACAGCGGGATTTAATTATAAAATTAATTAATGAAACTTCTATGTTATGAATTTGGTAAAATAGACTTCATTTTTGAATTCGGAATATGAAATATAGCTTAGGATGAAATTTTGGAATTTTTCTGAAAACCTTCATTTTTTGATGAATAGTGAAACTACTAAGTGGTAGTTAAAAAACTGAATTTTTCATAAAACTTAATTTTACCGCTTCTGTGAATGGAATTTCAAAAATCCGAGAGACACGGTTGATGTTAGTAAGTAAAATGTGGTTCAATGAGATGAAAATAATTTTTGGTGAATAGTAACTTTTTACTTTTATTTACCACGGTTAAAAGTAAATAGGGTAATTAAGGGTAAGAATGATATTAATATTACCCTAAAATATGTCCTAATTCTATTGGACAAGTTTATCTCGACCAAAAACAACCTTAAGTGTAAAATATTATCATTTAGGCCCACTTGGATTAGATTAGGACATTTATTATTATTTAATTCAAAGAAGAGTTAAAAGAGTTAAAATCAAAGTTTATTCACTAAAACATTTTTAATATGGGGTTATACATAAGATAAATTCGACTATAAATATTCATTAGAAATCTAAAAAGATTTCCTACATAATGATATTTTATTTATAATTTTTAGACTTTAAATAAATTAATTTATTTGTGACACAACGATGATGCAGTAATTACCCTTTTAAGGAAATATTAACATAATTGATGTTATAAATACTCAAATGAATGTAATTTGAGACTTTTTATGAATTCCACTAATTTTCTATGTTACTATGATATATTAGTGTTGATTTAATCAACTTGTTTCGAACATATAATTCTGTTATGACTTTCACAAAAATCATATATCAAATAGTGTCAAAATTGACACAAAATAGTTTTTAAATCAAATATTATATTATTAATTGTTATTTTATTCCTAAAAATCTAAGGTTCGGCCAAATGACTTAGATAAGGATATGTATATTAATAATAAACAATTTGGGGTTCGTTTGGCATGTTATAGTAAGTTTATTAACCATATAGTGAAAGAAAACAAAACGACACGGCAAAAGTTAAATTATTTAACTTAGAGTTAAATCTAATTGATAAGGTTAAAATAAGAACCTAAACTTGTATAAATCCTATTGGTTGATAGGATTGCGACCCATCCCCACTTTATCTTCGAAATAAGACCCTTTGGAACCATTATAAACCGATTTTGACTTTAATATAAAATAATATTTTGAGATATTCCTAAGGTGCCCCTCTCCTCCCTTATAAAAGGATACCTCCTCCCCCTCCTCCTCACACCAATTTGATCACTCAAGCTCGGCCAACCCCTGACAAAATCACTTCTCCACTTCCCTAGAAACATCCTAGAGGTTCTGGTCTTCCTCAAAGACCAATTTTAGTTCCCTAATAGGAGGTCTCCAAAAGGCGCTTCAAAGAAGAGGTAATTACCGTTACCAATTCTTTCATCTTTATTTCTTCTTCCACTTCTTCTTCTTAGGTTGTTTTATTATTAATTAATAACATCAGTATCACTCATATACTGATATGTTATTATAATTATGAAACAACCCTATTTCACCATCTATCCATCCTACGGAAAAAGAAATCACCGCGCGTGCGTACGTACGGAATACCGTCTCCACGCCGTGGTGTAATCTATTTTTCCACCACTACCTTACATGGATGGGTATAATGGTGTAAAGAATAACTATAAATAGTTATTACAACATCATATTGATTCTGATATATTGTATAATCCACTCCAATTCAATTCAATATTTATGGAAATGATATCATCGCTCGTGCGTACGTACGGACTACCGTCTCCACGACGCGATGAGATTCATTCTCCATGTTAACCATTTAAGAATGATTATAATGTATATATAAGAAATAATAATGAAATATATGACATTATAAAGTTACTGGATTTATGTATATATATATATATACGTATGTCATCTACTTACTTCCATTTCAAGACAATAAGGAAAGTAAAACAGCGTTCATGCGTACGTACGGAATACCGTCTCTACGCCGTGGTGTAATCTATTTTTCCACCACTACCTTACATGGATGGGTATAATGGTGTAAAGAATAACTATAAATAGTTATTACAACATCATATTGATTCTGATATATTGTATAATCCACTCCAATTCAATTCAATATTTATGGAAATGATATCATCGCTCGTGCGTACGTACGGACTACCGTTTCCACGACGCGATGAGATTCATTCTCCATGTTAACCATTTAAGAATGATTATAATGTATATATAAGAAATAATAATGAAATATATGACATTATAAAGTTACTGGATTTATGTATATATATATATATATACGTATGTCATCTACTTACTTCCATTTCAAGACAATAAGGAAAGTAAAACAGCGTTCATGCGTACGTACGGACTACCGTCTCCATGAACGGTGTTTTTCATTTTATTTATCTATCTATTATATATATATATATACTGAATATATATGATATATAAATCATATTTTATATTATGTAAGTAAGTAGATCATGATATAAGTAATAATGATGTCAAGAACAACAAGTCAAAACACCTACGATAAATGAAACGATTTTACCCAAAACGCTTCTTTAACATGGAATTTACAAAAGAACGGGTAATATAATGTCATAAGTGAACCATATATGATATCATAACAATGAATATGATTCTGGAATAAGTCAATAACATGATTTAAATCATTATACAGGAGGTTCGGACACTTACAAAGCAAGTCGGACATAAGGTAAGGGAAATATCACAATCTCATTCTTATCCGAGATTGTTTATACTTTGGTATTTACTGGGGTGTATTTTATCATCCACATCCATGTTTCTTAAACATGTAATATTATTTCCATCCACATACAATTGTTTAAATCCATTTTTACCCTTAGGTGAGTTTTTAGTAAAAGAAATGAAAGAAATCTTTTGTCATTTTTCATACGAGGTACTTTTTGACTTTTCCGACAAAAGTACGAAAAATGTTTTTTTTTAACTTATACGGCACGAACGGATTTCTACTGTTTTATAAAGACTTATTTTCATGAAGCTTCCTCTAAAAGATTTCATGACTATTTTCAATAAAATCTCTTTCTTTTAAAATTTCATGATGTTTTGTGAAAAGAAATTGATTTTGAAGAAGAAAGGATATTTTCCTCAAGAATTCAATTCAAGTGTTTTATCAAAATTATTTTCCATCTAAGATAATAAAGGGTTCTGTTTCTATCCATATTTTTACATTGATTTGACTATGTTGTGATGGAATTATGTTTATGAATTCCTTTATCTTATATGAATTGATTTATGATGTCATGATGTTTCAAGAATCCCATTTTTGTTACATGTGTTATGCGATGATGTATGTTTTATGATTATGTGGCACACATAAGAAAGGATTCATTATAAGATGGGTGGGACCTATTTATCCCTCCAATGCATTGGGTAAAGATTTTATATCTCATGAGATAGACACGGCTGAAATGGTAGGTTATACCGGTTCAGTGAAACAGGACTGAAACGAGGGTTACTCGATTCAGAAAGGGACTTTGTCCACTAAGATAGTCTTGGAAATTAGTCTTGACTAACAAGAAATGATTCTCTATGATTATGTGTGTATGCCACAAAGTTTCATGTTTTAAGTTATGATTATTGGGATTACTTTTTCACTGCCATGATTTATCCCATGATTATGAAATTATGCTCTCTTTTGCAGGTTATGATTTCCAAAATGTTATGTTCTTATGAATATGATGTGATTGATATTTATTTTGTTTACCCTTACTGAGCATTTGAGCTCACCCTTTATGTTTTCTTTTCCCCAGGATATAAAGAAAGGTTTTAGGTAAAAAAAAGGAAGATCTTTATGGGATATTTTGAAGATCTTTCACCACGATTAGAAGATTATAGCCCGAGTTTCCAAAGACACTAAACTATTACGGTCCTTGTGTGTGTGTTTTTGTAATGTACTAAGTATTCCACAAAAGTAATGTAATGTCCATGTAGGTCAGGCTTCGGGTCTCTACAGTTGGTATCAGAGGAAAGGTTTAGTCAACCTTTGGAAACTAGGATGCGAAAACGTTAGTGAGATCCCTAGAGATATTTCTAAGGTATGTCTAGGGATGTCTCTAAGGTTAAGTATACGTATAGGTTATAGTCCTAGAATTTCTCTAACGATCTTAGAATTTAACCTAAGATGTTAGATATTGAGGGTACTACCCCTTTATTATGTTGTTTTCCCTAGCATGATTTTTGCCTCTCACGCTATTCTTTTGGGGTTTTAGACGATGGCTGGAACCCGAAGGAACCGTGTTGATCAATGCAATGGACAATGCAATGATTGTCCCCCTGAGCAACCAAACGATATGGGAGCTGGAATGAAAAATCTTGTATCCATGCTCACACAACTTTCTCAAGCTATGAATCATGCAGGACTTCCAAACGAGCAAAGGAAGGAGCAACATTCTGTTGAATCCTTCATGAGGCAGCGTCCGCCTTCTTTCAGTGGGTCTACTGATCCATTAGTTGTTGAACAATGGATTAGTACTACTGAAAAGATATTTTCAGTTCTTCAATGTTCTGAACATGATAAAGTCATCTTAGCAGTATATCGTTTGGAAGGTGAAGCTGATCAATGGTGGAATCTTATTAAGAATACGAGGCAAAGAGATGAAATTGATTCCATGGAATGGGATGAGTTCAAGAACTTGTTTTTCAGTAAGTACTTCCCTCGTATTCTTCGAAAGAAGATGGAGAAGGAGTTTCTTGAACTAAAGCAAAAGGATGATGAATCTGTTGGTATATACGAAGAGAATTTTACAAGACTTGCAAGGTATGCATCTGGCATTATCATCCAACCTGAAAGTAAAGTTGATCGATTTTTCAGTGGCTTAAAACCAAGTCTTCGAAGGGCATTAGCTATAAGAGACTTCAGTAGCTATGAAGAAATTGTGCGTTGTGCTATCAAGGTAGAAATGGAAGTTGGTGTTACATATCCATCTCATGGTTTTGACAAGAAACGAAAGATGGAGTTCAAGGAGAAATCTCAGAATAATGGTGAAAAGAAGATGAATGTTTCCTTATGCACAAAGTGTGGAAAGAAGCATGGTGGAGATTGTCTTAAAGGGACTAGAAAATGTTTTAAGTGTGGAAAAGAAGGTCATCGAGCAGCTGAGTGTCGAAGTAATGGAAAAAGGGATTCTAATGAAGTGAATAAAGCAAACACTGCAGAGAACGCACAACCAACACTTCAATGCTTCAAGTGCAAGGAGATGGGACATTATGCCAATAAATGCCCTAATCCAAGGGTTAGTGATGATCGACATGAGCAACCTCTTAAGGCAAAGGACAAAGGGAAGTCACATGAGATCACTATTGGCAATGTTGAATATGACAACGATGTGGTGGAATGATTAAGTTTTTATGTAATGGGATTCCAAAATAATGTTGTATCATGGAATATTGGAATATTTATGTATTGGTCTAATGTGGTATTCAAAGTGATTGAGATATTATGCGCATAATGAAGGGAAAACGAGAAAATGAAATGTTTAACAGTATTCATGAGCTCATGATTGATATAAGGACTAAGTGATATCATGGTTTGAGTATATAGAATTTTGAGGATTTTGGTATGTGGAAAGTGTTAACTTTAAACTGCATTCATGTTTTCACTAAGGTATTCAAGAGAATACATGATTAAGGCCTTTGAATGTTTGGAATGTGACCAACAAGACATATATATGGGGATCAACGATGGTATTAAATATCTGAGAATCGTTTTCACTATATTATGAGAGTGGACTGCAGTATTATGAATAAGCCTAAAGATTGGAATGGATTATGTTGGACATAAGTTAGTATTGTTTGTTTTTTCGATATTATTGATGAAATGTTATATAGTTTTGGAAAAAGGACAACCTGCAGGACGGGCGACAGCCCATCGCTTCGGACAAGGCCATGGGAATCGAACCCACAACCGAAGTGCGACTGGCCTTTATCGCCTACCACTGGCCTACAGGAAGTCCCTGTTTAGTAGAAACTAGTTTTATTATATTAAGCAGTATGATATATGAAGTATAAGTCCATTTTAGGAACTATATATGATTAATCTCACTATAGATCGACTTATGTATATAATTTTTGCTAACCTTTTGTTTGAGACAGATGGAATGACCCGTCATTCTATCACATGATTTGCTAACACTTCATGAATAACAAATTCAACTTCATTTATTTAAGAGATGAAGTGGAAATTGTTCTAGGCACGAACAATAGTGAGATTGTACCAAAATAAAGAAAGTATTTATTCCAATTCAAATTTTCAACTTTAGGGAAATGATCTTGAAAACCAAAAAAATGTTGTCCTAGTGATCTTATACCTGATGAATCGGATGGTACCTTAGATCGTCACAAATTTATGGATTTGTGATTATTGGCTTTTCCATAGCCATGTTCTCTACCACTCTTCATCAGAACATGATGGTTAGATTTCTCTTCCATATCCATATTTTCACCTATGTGGAAACCCAATGATTAGTTTATTTGGGTAACCGTTACGTTTCATACTTTTGTTTTTAAAGATTGATTTTGATATTCCTTTTTACGATGTGGGTTTCTATTAAAGAAACTTTCAAATAGTAAACCATTTATAACCCCGACGAATTTCGAGGGCGAAATTCATTTTAAGGGGGGTAGAATGTAACAGCCCAAGATTTTATAAAAAATATTCTTTTTAATTTTATTAATGTCTTGTGTTGTATGCTACACCAAAAGGAGCTTGCACAACACGCCTCCTTGACTTGCCTTGCATTACACGCGATCGCGACCTTCCTCGATAGCGTGTGTAGTACGCAATAACGAGTTTCACTAAACAGCGATATGCTATTAAAATGTTATTAAAACTAGCCGTTATGAATAGTAATAACCACTTTTTAAAATTCTGTAAATCTTATTTTTCAAAATGAACTTCATTTTTGGATTCGGAGTATCGAATTTAGCCTAAGGTGAAATTTTGGTACATTTCGGATAACTTTCATATTCTGATGAATAGTGAAAATTACTAAATTATAATTAAAAAACAACTTTTTTAATCGAAATAATTAATAGTGATAAATTATTAATTGGAGTAGTTTTAAAGTATATTTAGAATATATTTTTACAATTTAATACAATGTCGGTCATTGGATGTAATTGCACATTTAAACCAGACATAAACAAGTGTCAATCTTTTGATAGATATTGTTTTTTAAAAACACGCTATTTGTTTTAACAGCGGGATTTAATTATAAAATTAATTAATGCAACTTCTATGTTATGAATTTGGTAAAATAGACTTCATTTTTGAATTCGGAATATGAAATATAGCTTAGGATGAAATTTTGGCATTTTTCTGAAAACCTTCATTTTTTGATGAATAGTGAAACTACTAAGTGGTAGTTAAAAAACTGAATTTTTCATAAAACTTAATTTTACCGCTTCTGTGAATGGAATTTCAAAAATCTGAGAGACACGGTTGATGTCAGTAAGTAAAATGTGGTTCAATGAGATGAAAATAATTTTTGGTGAATAGTAACTTTTTACTTTTATTTACCACGGTTAAAAGTAAATAGGGTAATTAAGGGTAATAATGATATTAATATTACCCTAACACATGTCCTAATTCTATTGGAAAAGTTTATCTCGACCAAAAACAACCTTAAGTGTAAAATATTATCATTTAGGCCCACTTGGATTAGATTAGGACATTTATTATTATTTAATTCAAAGAAGAGTTAAAAGAGTTAAAATCAATGTTTATTCACTAAAACTTTTTTAATATGGGGTTATACATAAGATAAATTCGACTATAAATATTCATTAGAAAGCTAAAAAGATTTCCTACATAATGATATTTTATTTATAATTTTTAGACTTTAAATAAATTAATTTATTTATGACACAACGATGATGCAGTAATTACCCTTTTAAGGAAATATTAACATAATTGATGTTATAAATACTCAAATGAATGTAATTTGAGACTTTTTATGAATTCCACTAATTTTCTAAGTTACTATGATATATTAGTGTTTATTTAATCAACTTGGTTCGAACATATAATTCTGTTATGACTTTCACAAAAATCATATATCAAATAGTGTCAAAATTGACACAAAATAGTTTTTAAATCAAATATTATATTATTAATTGTTATTTTATTCCTAAAAATCTAAGGTTCGGAAAAATGACTTATATAAGGATATGTATATTAATAATAAACAATTTGGGGTTCGTTTGGCATGTTATAGTAAGTGTATTAACCATATAGTGAAAGAAAACAAAACGACACGGTAAAAGTTAAATTATTTAACTTAGAGTTAAATCTAATTGATAAGGTTAAAATAAGAACCTAAACTTGTCTAAATCCTATTGGTTGATAGGATTTCGACCCATCCCCACTTTATCTTCGAAATAAGACCCTTTGGAACCATTATAAACCGATTTTGACTTTAATATAAAATAATATTTTGAGATATTCCTAAGGTGCCCCTCTCCTCCCTTATAAAAGGATACCTCCTCCCCCTCCTCCTCACACCAATTTGAGCACTCAAGCTCGGCCAACCCCTGCCCAAATCTCTTCTCCACTTACCTAGCAACATCCTAGAGGTTCTGGTCTTCCTCAAAGACCAATTTTAGTTCCCTAAGAGGAGGTCTCCAAAAGGCGCTTCAAAGAAGAGGTAATTACCGTTACCAATTCTTTCATCTTTATTTCTTCTTCCACTTCTTCTTCTTAGGTTGTTTCATTATTAAGTAATAACATCAGTATCACTAATATACTGATATGTTATTATAAGTATGAAACAACCCTATTTCACCATCTATCCATCCTACGGAAAAAGAAATCACCGCGCGTGCGTACGTACGGAATACCGTCTCCACGCCGTGGTGTAATCTATTTTTTCCACCACTACCTTACATGGATGGGTATAATGGTGTAAAGAATAACTATAAATAGTTATTACAACATCATATTGATTCTGATATATTGTATAATCCACTCCAATTCAATTCAATATTTATGGAAATGATATCATCGCTCGTGCGTACGTACGGACTACCGTCTCCACGACGCGATGAGATTCATTCTCCATGTTAACCATTTAAGAATGATTATAATGTATATATAAGAAATAATAATGAAATATATGACATTATAAAGTTACTGGATTTATGTATATATATATATATATATACGTATGTCATCTACTTACTTCCATTTCAAGATAATAAGGAAAGTAAAACAGCATTCATGTGTACGTACGGAATACCGTCTCCACGCCGTGGTGTAATCTATTTTTCCACCACTACCTTACATGGATGGGTATAATGGTGTAAAGAATAACTACAAATAGTTATTACAACATCATATTGATTCTGATATATTGTATAGTCCACTCCAATTCAATTCAATATTTATGGAAATGATATCATCGCTCGTGCGTACGTACGGACTACCGTCTCCACGACGCGATGAGATTCATTCTCCATGTTAACCATTTAAGAATGATTATAATGTATATATAAGAAATAATAATGAAATATATGACATTATAAAGTTACTGGATTTATGTATATATATATATACGTATGTCATCTACTTACTTCCATTTCAAGACAATAAGGAAAGTAAAACAGCGTTCATGCGTACGTACGGACTACCGTCTCCATGAACGGTGTTTTTCATTTTATTTATCTATCTATTATATATATATATATACTGAATATATATGATATATAAATCATATTTTATATTCTGGAAGTAAGTAGATCATGATATAAGTAATAATGATGTCAAGAACAACAAGTCAAAACACCTACGATAAATGAAACGATTTTACCCAAAACGCTTCTTTAACATGGAATTTACAAAAGAACGGGTAATATAATGTCATAAGTGAACCATATATGATATCATAACAATGAATATGATTCTGGAATAAGTCAATAACATGATTTAAATCATTATACAGGAGGTTCGGACACTTACAAAGCAAGTCGGACATAAGGTAAGGGAAATATCACAATCTCATTCTTATCCGAGATTGTTTATACTTTGGTATTTACTGGGGTGTATTTTATCATCCACATCCATGTTTCTTCAATATGTAATATTATTTCCATCCACATACAATTTTTTAAAACCATTTTTACCCTTCGGTGAGTTTTTAGTAAAAGAAATTAAAGGAATATTTTGTCGGTTTTCGTACGAGGTACTTTTTGACTTTTCCGACAAAAGTACGAAAAATGTTTTTTTTAACTTATATGGCACGAACGGATTTCTACTGTTTTATAAAGACTTATTTTCATGAAGCTTCCTCTAAAAGATTTCATGACTATTTTCAATAAAATCTCTTTCTTTTAAAATTGCATGATGTTTTGTGAAAAGAAATTGATTTTGAAGAAGAAAGGATATTTTCCTCAAGAATTCAATTCAAGTGTTTTATCAAAATTATTTTCCATCTAAGATAATAAAGGGTTCTGTTTATATCCATATTTTTACATTGATTTGACTATGTTGTGATGGAATTATGTTTATTAATTCCTTTATCTTATATGAATTGATTTATGATGTCATGATGTTTCAAGAATCCCATTTTTGTTACATGTGTTATGCGATGATGTATGTTTTATGATTATGTGGCACACATAAGAAAGGATTCATTATAAGATGGGTGGGACCTATATCTCCCTCCAATGCATTGGGTAAAGATTTTATATCTCCTGAGATAGACATGGCTGAAATGGTAGGTTATACCGGTTCAGTGAAACAGGACTGAAACGAGGGTTACTCGATTCAGAAAGGGACTTTGTCCACTAAGATAGTCTTGGCAATTAGTCTTGACTAACAAGAAATGATTCTCTATGATTATGTGTGTATGCCACAAAGTTTCATGTTTTAAGTTATGATTATTGGGATTACTTTTTCACTGCCATGATTTATCCCATGATTATGAAATTTTGCTCTCTTTTGCAGGTTATGATTTCCAAAATGTTATGTTCTTATGAATATGATGTGATTGATATTTATTTTGTTTACCCTTATTGAGCATTTGAGCTCACCCTTTATGTTTTCTTTTCCCCAGGATATAAAGAAAGGTTTTAGGTAAAAAAAAGGAAGATCTTTATGGGAGATTTTGAAGATCTTTCACCACGATTAGAATATTATAGCCCGAGTTTCCAAAGACACTAAACTATTACGGTCCTTGTGTGTGTGTTTTTGTAATGTACTAAGTATTCCACAAAAGTAATGTAATGTCCATGTAGGTCAGGCTTCGGGTCTCTACACCCACATCATCCGCTGGGGGAGATTTACCTTGACGATGATGTGAACTTTGAGGAATGTCCTGTGAAGATCCTGGACTACTAGTAAAATTTGTTTAGTGGGCTTGTTATTCCCTCAATTTGTGTCTTGTGGTGACATATTTGTATGGAGGAGAGCACCTGGGAACATGCATCATGGATGTTTTCCTAGTATTCTAAAATATTTAATTTTTATCTCTTCTCTTATAGTGATTCTCATTTTTTTATTTTTTGACCTTTCTCTGGTTTATGATATGGTTTTGTCTTCCTTGATGCCCTATTTTTGGCCTTTCTCTTTTTTTAGAGGTATCTTCCTATGGAGAGTGTTTAGGATACTCTTCTTGGTTTGTAATAGTTTTATGCTTTGTTCCTATGATTAAGGTTGTTAAGCTCTTGTGATGGTGAGATTCTTGAGAGTTATCTCATGGTGGGTTGTTCAGACGGCCCTTTTTTATTTCATTTCTCTATGGGTTTTTATTAAATTTTCAAATATGATAATTCTTTGAGAATTATCTCATGTAAGGTCCCAAATCCTTCAAACTCTTCCCATTATATGTTTTTGAATACCATGGTGTTTGGTGGAATCCTATATAGGGATCAGTGTATTTTGTGAGATACAATATAGAACCATGAGAAGTTAATGGCGTGGAATATAGTTACAGACATGGGACTTTGGTTTATAGTAGGAATAGAAAGTGTCGACTTGAGTGGGGGTGGTTTTCCAGGAGAAATTCACATCATAAACCATAGGAACATGATGTGAATGGATGAGAATTCATATTTTTCAAATCTATCTCTAAAAACTCTTGAAATTAACGTGTTGTTCATGATGTTAATTAAACCAAGGTTTATTGGATCTGGTCAATGTATTTTTTGTTGTTCTTAAACTTGAGACATTTAGGATGTGAATGGCCCTTTCATGTCGTGAAATTTTATCTGGAAGAATACCTATAAAGCCTATCACACCCTTAAATTTTCTCAAAACATCTTATTATTTCCCAACTCAAGGATTTCAAAGGTTCCTCTTCGGGGTGTTTTGAAGCCCTTTTGAAAGGGATTGATCTTTGGCTTCCCATGTTTAATATGTGATGATCTAAGGTGAGTTTTCCATCATTATCTTGTGGTTTCTTTGCTTATTGGTCTTGTTTCATCCTAGTCATTATTTACATGCTATTATATTAAATATATTTTATTCTTATGGATTTATTTTTATGTTTATTGGCTTGGTTTTAGGGTGGAATTTTTTGAGGGGTGTTGTTTTCTTGCAGGATAGGTGATCAAAGTTATGCATTATTGTTCCATAATCAAACAAAGAATGTTTAAATCCTTGATTTAGTGGATTCATTACTTCTCACATTATTTAATATTAAATCATAATGTTATCATGATTTATCTCTTTATGTGATAGTGGAATTAACTTTAATAAAGATTAAATTGTATTAAAGAAAGAAATGGTTTTTGGTTGTAGCGATCGCTTTTATTTCCACCATGATAAATGTTTGTCTCTTGATTTATTAAAGAGTTTTATATCTATGTTTATGATTTTTTTATCATGTTTGTTATCCTATAGTTTATAATTTTTAATTTTATTAATATGGTTAAATAATATAAAGTCATTTATGATTGGTTTGATAAATAATTAAAGTGGCATTTTTATTGAATCCATTGATTCATAAAATTTGATGGGTATCAAATGATGTTTGATGCATGTTTAATTGAATTTTTCACCCATATATTAATGTAATTGGATAAAGAACATGAATCTATAAATTATTTTTGTTGATAATAATAAATAGGCATGTTAATTGAATTATTCTTCCTTATATTTATTGAAATTGGAATTTATGCTTGAAAGCATGTTTAAAAAATTTATAACTTTTATTGTTTATACCTTAGGTTACCTATGATTTTGATCTATGATAAATGAATCGGTTAATCTAAGAGGGTAATAAAATCAATGTTTTGATAAAGATAAATTTTTTGGGGTGAGAAAGACCATTTTTTTGTGAAGGTTGGATGCCTTTTTTGTTAGAATGGTGTTTCTCAGTCTATTTAGATGAATTTGGGACAAATGATTGCTTCCCATATTACACACCAGACCATAACTATAGTGATTCAACCTTGGTGGTGAGGTCATTATGGGTTGTAGGGGGAATGAGTCCCTTGCTCATGGAACTAGGGTATGAAGGTCCCTAGCTCAAATATTGGGTGTTGTAGCAACTCTAGTATGACTGTTGTAGATCGACATGGAATTATAGTTGGGAACACTTTATCATGGTCACTATAGAATCTCAGAATTTGGAGATAGAGTTATTATAACTCTGTAGACTTCTATAAACTAGTCAACATAGCATAGTGGACTTAATTTGTGGTTGGTGGAACACTTGCATCATCTTCTTTATTATCGAGATAGGGTTTCTATGTGTGTCTGAAACTCTAAAAATATAACTATAATTCTTCTCCTAAAATAGTGAAGTGTTCTAACTCTCCATAAACATAGGGATTTTTTCCAAACCGTAGTGTCATTTGATCTTCTTCTCATCATTTTGTTCTTTATTTTCTTTATATAAAAACAATTAGGTCATTGTGAATCTTAGAGTTTCATTAAAAACTGGTATCATAGGTTGAGTTTCAAATATTGAGTTTTGGTTTTATCAAATTAAAATTTATCTATAGAATAAGTAAAGGTGGATATCAATCTATTTTATGGAATTTATTTCATTTACTAGATGATATAGATTGAAGATTATATTTATCATAAAAAAAATACACTTACCACTTCTAGGTGTAAAACCAATAGATATGGAGGAGATGAGTGGGTGCTACAAGATCAATATGTTATAGTTGTTATCCCACTTACATTGTCCAAAAATGTTGCATTTAAAATCAGAGAGGATAATATGATGGCTGGGTTGATGAATAATCTCATGAATATGTACAAAAATCCTTCTACATTAACAAAGTGTACCTAATGTGATGAATTTTCAACCTAAAAATGATTTAAGGGAAGATTGATATTGATCATTTAAATGAATTTTCCCCCATCACAAGTCATTTGAAATTGGTGTATATTATGCTCAATGATGGGGTATGTGAAATGGTTTTACTTTCTTTATTATCTAATAGTTGGGAAGAAACTATAACATTCATAAGATCTTTGGGGAATATAAAAATGGCTCTGAAGGTTGTGTGATACCTAATCCGCATTAAGGATGTTCAATGAAGAGAATCAGTTAGATCCTTAGGTTCTTCTCTGAACGTGAAAGAAAGAGGAATATATGTTCAATGAGATAATCTCATAGGACAATCAAAATCTAGATGAAAGATCTGAGATAAGAAAAAGGGGTCTGGTCCTACTCACTGGATTTTCAGGAACACATTAAGAAAGAGTGTTGAGAAAAATTAAAGTTTCCTGAAACCAATATAGAAAAAATGGAAAAAATGAGATAATTATGTGTTACTATTAAACAAATATTTCCCAATGGATTCTTTGATATTATAATCAGGGTAATCTTTCCATTCCACTTTGGAGAAGGTTTTCCTAAACAATTATGTTTTTGAAATTTTTGGAAATATAAATATTGTTGATGATGAACCCTTGAAGATTGTTGGGGAGGAAGATTCATGTATTGAAACCAATAGTGGGAGTTTTTTGGTTCTAGAGAATGTAAGGTATATATGTGCACTAATAAAAAATATTGTTTCTATTAGAAAACTTGATTATGAAGGTTCCAGTACCACATTCACTGGTGGTGCATGGAATATTTCTAAGGGAACTATGGTAATAGCTCATGGAGTAATGAATGGAACCCTATATAACATAACATATCCTTTTATATACATGCTTTCATTAATAAATTCTATTGGGGATTCACAATTATGGAACTAAAAGTTAGGCCACATGAGTTAGAAGGGGTAGAGTTACTATAAAAAAGGGAATAATTCCATAGATGATGTCAATGGAAGTTAGATTATGTGAATATTTTATTTCAAAATGAAAAATAAGGTATCCTTTGTAATTTAAGAAGAACACCAAGGCTTGGGAAGATAGATCTGGTTTACACTGATGTTTGTGGGCCTGCACAGGTAAATTCCCTTGGATGGTAAAAATATTATATAATATTTATCAATGACTTGAAAAAGAAGGTATGGGTATACATTCTAAAAATAAAATATGAAATGTTTAACATGTTTAAAAAGTTAAAGACAATGATGGATAATGAGTTGATATCAAAGATGAAATGTTTGAGGTCTGAAAATTATAGAGGTTATAGCGGTCAATATTTCTGGGAATGTTATTATAATCATGGAATTTGGGGGTAGAGGACTCTTTTAGGTACACCATAGTATAATGGTGTAGATAAAAGGATTATTTTTACACTAAATTAAAATGCTACAAGTATGAGGCTACAAACAGGGTTTCCCAAGACTTTTTGGGCTGATGCAGTAAACATATAAGCATATCCCATCAATAAGAGTCATTTTTATCTCAATGGAAGAACATCCACCTGAGGATCTTTGGTATGGAAAGTTGGTAAGTCTCTCACATTTATGAGTATTTGGTTTTTTTATATTTACATATAGATACTAATTCAAGGGAAAATCTTGATGCAAACTCCAAATAAATTTTTTTATTGGTTATGGTGGTGATGAGTTTCATTATCATTTTGGGATAATAGGAACAAGATGATCATAAAAATCCAAAATGTGATATTTAATAAATGGTTCATGTATAAGGACCACCAAGAAACTAAATTTGATAGTGGGAATAAATAATTAGTTTCATGAGTAAGTGGAGACAGAAGGTTTACCTGATCATGTGACATCGAAACCAATGGATCCTACTCCTTAGGTGGAGTTAATGAGATCAAAAAGTGTGAGAAGGAATATACAGAGGTATTGACCATCCTTAATATCTATTATTTACTGGTAGTGAAGAACTAGAATGTTTTAAAGAAGAAATGTGGTTGAAGGAGTCAAACAAGTTGGAGCTGGCCATGAAGAAGGAGATTTTTTCATTGCATGATAACAATACTTGGGAGATGAAACCTTTACCACAAGGAAAGAAATCATTTTAGAAAAAATGGGTGTATTGGATCACAGAATAATATGATGGTAATGGAAGATAAAAGGCAAGGCTAGTGGTGAAAGGTTTTTAATATAAGTAATGTATGGATTTAACTAAAATCTACTCACTTGTAGTTAATTTTACCACCATATGGATAGTTCTAAGTATTATTTCATAATAATACTTACATATTGAGAAGCTTGATATGAAGACAACTTTCTTTCATAGAGATATGGAGGAGGATATTTATATCCAATAGTTAGAGGGATACATTGATTCAGGAAAATAAGACATGGTGTGCAAACAACAGAAGAGATTAAATGGGTTAAATAACAAACATAGGAAGTAGAATAAAAGGTTTCATTTATTAAATAGAAAAAATGAATATAAACAATGTGTCATGTATCAATTCTTATATTTCTAGAATTTTGGTGATGGATTCATTATATAACTATTGTGTGTGGATTAAATTATCATTAAAATATCATGTATGAATAGTATTGATGCAATGAAAAGGAATCTAGATGAGGAGTTTGAGATGAAATATCTTAGAGAAGTTGGAAAAAAAATTGGGGATGGAGATCTGGAGATACCACGTAGCAGGAACCTTTTTGTTATCACAAGCTTATTAAATTGGAAAGTTTTTGTGCATATTTAGTATGCTTGAAGAAAATTCAATTTATATTCCCATGTGAATCCATTTAAAACTATTAATGCAGAAATTAATGAGGATAGAGGAAGAGGTGGAGTATATGGAAAAGGTTCCATATGAATCAGCTGTTGGAATCTTGATATATTACATGGTCTATACCTGTCCAAATATTTCTCATGGAGTTGGAGTTTTGAGTAGGTACATAGATAACCCTAAAAAGAAACATTGGGAATCTATGAAGGGGATATTGATATACTTGAAGGGAATCAGGGAAGTATATTTATTATTTGGGAAAGAAAATTCATCGTAGGGTTATATAGATGTTAACCATGGAGGTGATTTTGATAGTAATAGGAGAACCACATGTTATGTATTTACCAGAGGAGGAACTTTAATAAGCTGGATATCTCAGTTTCATAAGGTGGTGGATTTATCAACTATAGAGGAAGAATACATTATTATAATAGAATTCGGGAAGAATATGGTCTTATTGAATAACTTAATGGATGAGTTGGGTATAAAGATAAAGGAAAATATATTTCATTGTGATAGTCAAAGTTTCAAAGATCTTGCATAGAACCCAGTATTTCATTCCTAGATGAAGCATATTTAGTTGAAATACCATTTTATCATATGATTGATGTAGGATGGGTTGATGAAATTGCAGAATATTCATGGAACAAATAATATGGTAGACATATTGATGAAGTTATAGGTGATAGAGAAGTTGAGGCATTGTTGTACCTCTATTAGTCTTTACTGATGAATGGGAGATGAGAGGTAGAATATGGGAGAACACAATGGGATAATAGAAGGGAGAACATATGGTATTTCATGAATCATGAAATTGAATCTTTGAATAGAATCATGAACTTGTGAGTAAATATGAGGATATCATATTAAGAAATTTGTCTAATTCATCAGCATAGAAGCAGGTCAACATATCAGATCAGCCTTCATATGGGAGATTGTTGGAATGGTGAATCCCTATCAATTTGGATAATGTTGGGATGAATAATAGTGGCTCAGAATAAATAGAAGGATGAAACTATCATGGTTTGGCCTCTATGGTGTGGTCATTGGGGGTTTTGGGGGAAGTGCCCCTTGGTTAGGGGTCCAAGGTTAGAAAGTCCTCGACCCAAATTTTGGGTACTGTGGAAACTCTAACCATATTTTAGCAGATATGACTAGAAGACACTGACATGGAACTATAGTAGTACAAAAATTGGTGTGGTTATTGTATAATTGTATACTTTAGAGATATCAGTACTATAGTTATGCGGAATTCTATCCACTAGTCACTATAACACAGTGGACTTAAAGTGAATTTGGTGTCATAGTTACATCATCTTATTTATTATCTCATTCAGGCTAAGGTTTTTGTTTGTGTCTGAAACTCAAAAAATATCCCTATAATTCTTCTTCCAAAATATTGAAGTGTACCATCTCTCGGTGGACATTAATATTTTTCAAGAATAATGTGAATTGATGTGTCTTATGTTCTTCTTCTCATTATTTTTTTCTTTCTTTTCTTCATCTAAAAACCATTTTGTCCCTGTAAATCCCAACATTTCTATATCATTGTTTTTGGTACAAGATTCCCTCTTGACTATGTTTGTTTTTTTTACCTTCTTTGTTTTCTCTATATGTGATCCTTGATATACGATGTGATGTGAGCCTAGTATGGCTTGTGGTTTTGAGAGAAATAGGAAGGGAGGCCCAGGTTTATGTTAGTAGTTGGCACCTGAGGTGGTGAAATGTATGTTTACATGAATTTACATATACATGGTGATGTACTTGGTGGTTTTAGTGATGGAACTGAGTTTGATGGAACATGTTAAATCTATAATTTCCTATTTTTTGTGTTAAAAGATGGATTATTTCTTTATAATGTTCTTCTTAAAAGGTCAGATAATAGGGTTTCTTGTTTACCTACATTTCTTTCCCCACTATTTGAGGTAGCTATTTGTACTTGATTATGCATCCTTTTATGGTATCTTAATATGTTTCCTAGAGTACTTGAAATTAAGGAATGATAATGGCTAATAAATTTTTTTAACCCATGGGCTAAGTTCTTGAATGAAATGAAATTTTCATTAAACTTGTGGAACCATGAAATTAGTTAGATTATGCCTGGTGGGAATGGATTTTACATGATGGATAATGAAATTTGAATGGAAAAATGTTAATTAATGGATAATAAATTAATTAACCTAAAAATAAATAAATAAAGTGGAATATTTAATTAAATGAAGCTCCTTGAATACTTGTGTTCTTATAGGATATCTAGTTCTTATTAGTGGAAGTCGGATGTCTGGGAGAAGACAGCTTTAGTTGAACCTAATATTAGGTTAATTCCCATTCTTTAGTTGTGAGATATATTATATGATATATTTTTTGGGATTTCATATGATACCCTACCCATGTGGTGGGGTGGCTAACACCCAGTGGACTCTAGGATGGTGTTTTCCCCAACAACCAAGTTGGTGAGGAATGTATGGCTGACTACACCCTTTAGACCCACTCTCTTATCTTGGTAGTATTATTTTCTAGTACGCACGGTCACTATATTTGTTTTTAGAGAGCTGTAATGGATTTTTTTATTTCAAAGACATGTATCTCTAGATATATTATCCTATTGATTATTATATGCATGATGTGTATGGGTTGTAATGGCTTGAGGTATAATGAATGACATAAAGGTCATGGTAGTTCCCAGAAACTACTTTGTTACTTTCAAGAGATGTTATGGAAGGATGTGAAACATGGGGTGAATGGTATGTGATTATTAGATGATGTGATGCACGAGATGCATATTTTTATACTTTATCCCATGTGTCTTTGGGATATATTACTTTTGGAGAGAGATGGATCAGGACATGTGACATTGGGGAAGAGTGGAAAACCAGTGAGGAAGTGGTAGTAGGGTTCCTTTTTTTGATATTATATTATATGATCTCTTGAATGTGATACTTAGTGATAGATATCCATGGTGTGGATGAGAACTTAACATTCCTATTTAGGTGATGATCAAGATTCATTTTTTGTTCACTAGGCTTTAGTATGTTTTATTTTTCTTTTTCATGGGAATATTCAGGAATGGTTCTATTGAGTATACATTTTATTCTCACCCTACATATATATAAAAAATTTATGTATGTCGGAATGGGTTGGAGATCAGGCTAGACATTACTTTCTCGAGGGTTTTTAAGGATATTTTTGGGCTTCTGTGGTAACTATTAAGGATTATATTTTGGTATATGTAGTTTTTTAACATTTTTTTAGTTGTATGACATTTCATGTATGCATTTTGGATATTTATTTACTTTTATCTTGAGTGGGAGTTGTTTAGTGTTTCTATCTTAACTCTCATTTTTCATATTTTAGAGGGTAATACATCCCATCTGTGTGTATGATATACCTTCAATGCTTCTTGCCAACACATGGCCTATTATAGGTGGGCTTCAGGTGTCATTCTCTCCCTTCTCAAATTGTCATCCCTGGAGTGGTACCTTTGGGAGGAGAGGTCATGACAAACAAATATATACATTTTTATAGGTATATATATTAGTGCATTTTCTAAGGTAGGTAAAATGGTTATATTTTAAAAAATGGATAATAAATATTTATTTTCATATGGTTTATATATTTAAAATAATATTTTATATGTAAATATTTTTAAATATTTATTTAAATAATTAAATATTTATATATAAATATATAAATATATGTATGTATATATATGTGTGTATGTATTTAATTATAAATAACACCACAATATAAAAAATATAAAAAATTCAATACCATGATATCCATATTAGTGTAAGTCCTAGGAATAAATCTAATCATTGTAGAAAACATAAAATAATACTCTCTTAAACTAAGCTTAAATCCCATCAAATAATAATAAATTAGGGTATCATAACTAAAAATTTAATTATAAAGGACTTCCAAACATTTTTTGACCTCAAAAAAATAGTGACCAAGTCGACCCCTGTTAATATAGAATATATTTCTTCATAGGCTTTGATTTTATATCTTATTGAGCCCAAACAGACAACCAGATCAAAATTTACGTTTGTTTGGGGTTCAACTCATTTTTTTCAAATAATTTTAGTATTTTGATTAATTTTTAATTTTTCCTATCACTAAATTGTTGTTAGATTTTATATTACAAAATACTAATTATAAAATTATTAATTTTAATTATTTTTAATTATTTTTTAAATTTTTTTAACTAAGTATATTATATATTAATTGTAAATACATTTTTAGGATTATATAAATCATATTTATGAAAATATGTTTTATATATATCAAAACAAATAAATTTATATATTAAAATATGATTTTAAAAATATGAAAATATTTTTTATGAAGGGAACGTTTTATCAGTGCTAAGAAAAGTGTTGATAAATGCCACTATTATCAGTGACAAAAATGTTGATAAAGGCCTTGTTTATCGATGTTAATAAAAATCACTGATACAGGGGTGCTTTTATCATCACTTTTTTAGAATTGATGAAGGGGTCCTTAATCAGCACTTTTAGCTAGTGATGATAAAAACACCCCCTTTATCTGGTGTTTTAGCATTGATAATGGGTAGAGCTGAATGAGCACAATTTTTTAGTAGTGTACTAGTTGGATATAAATTATATTTAAGAATATATAAATATGTCTATATAAAATATATATTCAAGGTATGTGGGAAATAATTCATGTGATATTATGCTTAACCAACATTATAATGGGATAATAAGGAATAATTTTATAAGATGGATGGACTTTGACAAAATTAATTTTTTTACGTTATTAGAAAATAAATTTCATCACATTAATGGAAAATTAATTTTTCAAAATAATGGAAAATAAATTTTATCAAATTAATTTTCTTTTAAAAAATTAATTATAAAACAACTCATGTAACTATTTTATCCCTATTTAAAGGTTCTTGACCTTTACATTAATTTTCGCCTTTGGAATATAGTATGTTCTATTAAATTATGTAGAATAGTTAGAATAAGGAAAAATGATATAAATATTTTTTCTGTGGGAGAAAAACAAGTGGTTTCAATGGATCAAGTTATGTTATATTATTTTGAATTTTATTATCCACTATATTTAATTTTAGATGTGATAAACATAGATTTTGAAAAACCCTCTACTTTAAATCTTGAAAAATCATAAATGTGGTATCAAATGGAAGGTTTTGGCATGTGTATTTTTCCATCTTGGATTAGTCATGTAACTAAAATGAAAAATAATAATGTGATTAGTATTTGATTAAACTTGAGTCATGTAATTTTTTATATTATTGATTTATGCTTGGTGAATTTTTTTAAAAAAAAATCCCATTATCTTCATATTTTGTATGAATTTTTTTTAATCTCATTTAGATTTTTATTTTGATGTTATGGTGTTTTATATTTGTAACATTACAAAATGAGATTATTTAATCACTAAATTGATCAAATAAAAAGGTTAAAATTGTTCCAAAATTATATGAAAATGATATTTGAAAATTACCCATAAATTTGATAATATTGTGATATTTTATCGGTGATTGAAATTCATTATTATAATATATTTATTAATTTTCCAAAGATTTTTTCCATATTCTTATAATTTATGAATATAATTGTTGGTGTTATATATGCAGTATGAGATTTATTTATGTATCCCAAGATAATTAATAATTCTAATTTTTGCATATATTATTTCTAAATAAAGTTATTTTTAATTTGTATCAATTATGATTATATATTATTGTGTCACTAAAAGTGAGACACTATTACACATTTCATGTTAAAAATTATCTAAATTTATGTATTTTTATAAGTCAAAGCATTACTTTTAGGCATGTATTTATTTTTTTTAGATTTCTATCATCATTATACTTGCATGTGTTAACTATTCTAATCTTTAATGTACTAAATTTCTTTTATTGGGGTGAGAAAACATTGGAGTTCGTTCCCTAGAACCAACTTGTTTGGTAATTGATTACATGTTTTTCTTATTAAATAAGTTTTCTTATCACATCAGGATTATTATTAAACATAATATTTGTACTTGATAATGTCCTTATAATATATGCCATGCTAAAAGGCTATAGCAGTTCCCCACTATGATGAGAACCTAGAGGTTCCATGACATTATTCGTGAATCTTATTCTACTATCGGATGATATTATCTAATGGGACACATACAATATAGGTTGTCATGGGTAGAATCCTTGAAAAACATTGAGACACCTTCTCATGGTGTTCTCCATTGGTAATCTCTAAGATATGAGGTTATGAGAACAGATCCATTAATTGGAAATCTACATTTCCATGTTTCATTTGATGTTATTATCTAAATATGTGTGTATTGATCCTTAGACTTTAAAATCATCATTAGTGGATATCATGAATCATGTTCCTTGATATATTTAATAAAATCGTGATGACATATCCTTAAGGTGAATTAGGATACATTGGGTTTGTCATCAGTGATATATCATTGATGGATAATGTGAGAAAGGATTTATCCCTTTTGTCTCTTGATGAATGTTAATATCTTAGGACCTTTAATGGAAATAGAACCACCTAAATAAATCCAAGTGCATGGTTCTTGGTGGGTGAGTTCATTCTTATAAATTCAAAGAAACATACATCGATTATATAGGTTGATGGCACTTGAATGCAACCTACTTGATTTGAGATAATGAGATAAAAGGATTATATTTCATGGTAAAAATTCATAGGAGGTTGGATTTTTTTGTGATGTTAACTTCTTCCTCTATGGATTTATTGGTGTGTTGCAAGATTATAACCTTGAACTTTAGGTAGTTAAGCATAATTCCACTGAGAAAGATGCCTAGAGTTCCACACACTAAGTGTATAAGTAATCTAAATTGAATTATAGTGTTGAATTTAAAATTTTATAATAATTAATATTTATTCGGGTTTGGTTAATCACCATAATTTAATAACAAGTTATTTAAAAAAATAAGTGAGTTAAATTATAGTAATAAATGTTTTTTTAAGTTGGGTAAATATAATATTTATCATATAATAATGTTGTGATATTTATTTATTTAATAAATACTCATTATTTAAGGATTTTTAAAGGTTGATGAAGGAAAGAGTATCATGTTTAATGGTCCAATTGAAAATAATATAAATGATATTTTTTTATTCTTAACGGTGTTTCACATTTAATGTGATTAATAATAATATAAATAATATAAATAATATTTTTATTGGATATGGGTTCAATTAAAAATTATAAATTTGGAAAGGGTTTAGTGTACAATTTTTGTACCCTAAACCTACCATAAAAAATATCTAATTATATCAGTTTACAAAAACATAAATGTTGGGAAAATAGAGAGAGTGATACTCTCACAAGACCTAGAGAGATATCAATAATCTAGAGTGCACTCCTCCCTTCCTATCTCAAAATAATGAGAGAACATCAAGAGTTCTTCCTCTCTCTCAAGAAAAATTATATTGCAATCAAACACGAAAAATGCAAGTGATTAAGATCAGTTGTGCTAGAACCCAATGATTCTATGACATCGTTTAGAGATTATGGAAAAAGTGTAGATCACTGCTAGAGGGATTATACACTTGGATCATGTAGCACAATTATGGTACGACAAGATCATGTTAACTATATAATCAACTAAAGTGGAATTACAAGTTGAGGAAACTCTATATTTCATCATAAATTAATTATAAATTACATGTGAAGATCTATCCCTTATGGTTCCATTATTTTAATATAGTAAATTAATCTAGTATTTTCATTGGACATGACATTTTTATCATGTGAAGCAACGATTACATGTAATTCACAACTAAAATTAGATATGGTCATACCATCACTAGATGTTTTTGTTTCTATGGGAACATACAAGTGGTATTAGAGTTTTTATATATTTAATTTATAATTATTTATTATTCATTGATTTTTCATGTGTTTGTGTATTATTTTACTTATATAAATTTTTTTAATGTACAACATCATCATATCTTCCCTATATTCATTCTTGATAACATAACTAGTAAATAGTTTAGATTTAATAATGAAGAATCATTTAAAGAACACCATATAGAGGTTTTAATGGTTCTTCTAGTAAAAAAACTAGAGCACACAGCATGTACTTCTCATATACATGCTATGTATTATTTTTTCTCACTTATATCACATTTTTTTATTTCATATCTAACAAAATAGTATCTAAGATATGAATAAAATGTATCGGTGTATAGATCCAGATAATCCGGAACATGACATGTTGAACTATATGTCGTGTAACAATTCTACACTATTTTTAGTCCCTATCTTCTTATGGATGAGAACACGGGGTATCCCAAAGATCCATGTATCATATACATGACATGGGGATATACATTCCATGAAACTCTAAGGTTAAATTAAATGTATGTTATACTACATGATATGTACCTTAAGGTTTTCCTTAGTAGGAAACATGGCCAGACCTAAGGCATGTTATACAGACATGGGAAGAAGGCAAGTACACACCATGTACTTTTGTACACATTGTGTAGTTTGCTTTTGGCAGTGTTCTCAAATTTTCATGAAAATAAGAATTAAATGTTAAATTAAACTTATTGATTATGTTTTTTATGTGTCATTAATTATAAATTAGACACCATATAATAGGATTAGTAATTATTTATTAAATTAATTTTCATGTTAAAATTTTCGATAAACACATGAGGTTTCCTCCAAGTACACTTGTAACTACATTAATTTTAAATGAAGTTAATTTTGTTTAAAATTATTGATGATGGTGGGTTAAATATTCATGGATAGAATTAAGATAAATTTAATTAATTGGATAAATTCATAGAGAATTGTCTTAATTAAATAACAAATTAAAGTAATTGATAGCTAGATTTAAAATGTATGCTCATCTCTTGATGTGTGGATGATCATGAGATTAGACCATCCCTTTTATGTGATCATATTATTTAATCTATTATGGTTAATTATGATTTATGGACCATGTTTCATCCCCTACTCATTATTTAAGGGTTTTCATACCCATGATTTCATTAATGTAAACCCCCTTTGTCCAATACATTGGATCCCATCACCTATGTGTGAGTAACGAATTATGTAAGGATAGAGCTCCTGGTTTAGTGTAGGTGGTCCAAGTCAATTAGTTGAGGTGAAACAAACAAGGTGATACATAGAGGAAGAAGAGGAATTATACAACATGAACAAAGTTACGGTTCAAGGTGTGTTCTCCCCAAGGATAGAGGGTTAGTATATCATTATATGGATAAACTAACTCTTAGAGAATCTCATGATCATGCCACTTATATTTTATTTCTATTAGTTTCATGGTTAATTATTTATGTTTTTGAATGTTGTGTGATCACTTGATAAATTAGTTAACAAGCATGCGAGATGGTATAAAGATAATCGTATTATGTATAAATTTTTTTTAGAGATGGTTAATCACTTAAGTAAAATCTACATAATATTATCAAGGAATGTAAAAGGATAAAATGGGATTTACATATAAGGAAAAAATCTATCAACTAAAATAGTATATCAATATAGATTTCTACTACTTAAGTTAGAAATGGCCTCATAGATCAAATTGTTCGACCAACCAAATTTTTGTTGCTTTAAATTATCATGGAACTTTTAGTTGAATTTTTGGGTTGACTTAACTTATTTTACATTAAGGATTGACTGCCCAATTAGGACATGGGGTAACTAAGAGGAAAAAGTTTAGGAAATATAAAAATGGGATTTTACGATTGGGGATTCCACTCAACATATCAAGGAACTACAAGTTAATGTAGTTATCATGTTAAACCTGCATAAAACCATTCAAATAACTTATCAGGCCCAAGTATGGGTTATTAGAAAGGGAATATAGATCCTTGACACTATAATATCTAAGAGAAAATATATTTTGAAAATGATGGTGAGGGTTATTGGGTTTCGAATATAGTTGGATATTAATGGAATTTAATTATATTTAAATTGATTAATATCTTTTTTTGTAATAAAAAAGGTATTAATTATCAACTCTTAATTTGTAGAAAATTTAAAATCAAATGAAGTAGATAATATCATTGTGATCCATACTTGAGAAGGATAACCTTATCATCAAAATTAATTTCTAAGAATGGTATAGGATCTTTAACATTATACTATGCCATGAATAAAAATCATACATGCTAGAAACCCTACTTCCCCAGTCTCTTTGCAAAGAATATGATGAGAAATAAGTATCACTCTATGTAAAACATATGGAAAATGCTACGTATTTCCAATGTTTTATGTTACCCTCCATGTCCAATGATATTCTAAAAAAATATGAGGATATGGATACATATAACACCATTTCTCACCTTAAGGATCTATGCCAAGAGAAGGAGGGATTAAATAGATATGGGATATCAAATGCACTATTCATGTGAAAACTTGGAGAGTCAGCACTAGATGGGGCACATGTAATCAAGATGCTTAGATACATTGATGTCATGGGAGTCTTAGGTTTTAAGATCCCTAATGACTAGCACACAGATCTCATTCTGTTCTCATTTCCTAAAAACTTCTCAATTTTATTATGAAATAAAATATGTGAAATAGCGAGAAGAAACTTTCATAAATTCTTACACTTATATGTTAAGTTAATAAAGACATGGTTCCTGACAGACCCATTTTCCTTATAGTGGATATGAATAATAGGAACAAGGAAGATTGAGCTGAAGAATCATTCCAAATATAAGGCTATGGATCACTATCCCTCCAAGAAGAACAAGGTCCATAGGTAATAAAAGTAATAGGATCTAGTATGTTTTTCATGTGGAAATCAAGGCCACTAAAAGAGGAATTACACCCAGCCAAAGAATCGAGGGAAATAATTAGTTGCATTCATTATAGAGTGTTAATCTTTCAATATCTAAAATTTGGGTATTAGATGCTTCATATAGTGATCACATTTTTATTCAAATATAGGAAGAAATTATATTTCATAATATTACTGGATATGAACAGGATCTACAAGCTTCCAATGAAGCAAGGTTGGATGATCTATCCATTAGTGACTACCATGTCACATTTATGAAAGGATTGATTTTTGTTTTAAAGAACTATTATTTTGTGCCTACTGTTACCAAGAACATTATTTATGTTTCTTGTTTATATATGGATGGATTTTTTTAACTTTAGAAATAATGGTGTATACTTTTATAAATATATCACATGTTATAGTATGGCATAATTAAAAAATGGTATTTATGTATTAAATTATGAAAACCAAATATTGGAAATAGATAATGAAACAAACATGCATGACTCATATAACACCCAGTTTTGGCATCACCATCTCGGTCATGTAAACAAGAATCATATGATAAATCTCTATAAAGATGGTTACTTAGACTCTTTTGATCTTAATCCAATTGAAATATGTCACTATTGTTTACAAGGTAAGATTACCAAACCACCATTTGATGGTCAAATTGAGAGGGTCAAAAAGTTTCTAGATTTGATACACACTGATGTGTGTAAATATTTTCAAGTAGTGTCTAGAGGTGGATTCTCATACTTTATTACTTTTACTGACGATGTGAGTAGGTATAGTTATATCTACATAATGTGGTATAAGTCTGAATCATTTTATAATTTTAAAGAGTTAAAGAAAACGATTGATAATCAGCTTGGTAATATAGCAAACCTATCCTTTTAGGCATATTATTACATTATTTTAAGCATAATAAAGCATCATATTACAAGCCAAGAATCATAAATTCTAGTGTCTTGGAAGATTAGGTACATAAAACATAAAACATGGGACTAAATAAAACATTTATTTATTTAGTCTTCATAAAGAGCTCATAAATTCCATTATTCTCATACATCTTCATAGGATAACCTAAGGATAACATAAAAAAAGGGATGAGATAAAATCATAATAAGGGAATAAACATAATAATAAAGCTTTATCATATGGGTTATAAAGCTTGGAATAATGATATAAAAAGGAATGGAACATATGGAATCATAACATATAAACATGGGATCATATAAACATGGAGTAATAGTAATGTGGATGCAATATAAAACACGACTTTAGCATGATTCAAGGTTCATTTCACATAAAGGATCACAATTCAAGGTTAACCACCGAGACTATTTCACACGGTAGAACGAGTCAAGGGTAACCAATAAGACCGTTGCACATAACGTCTCATGAGACTCAAATTTACCCAATACATTGGAGAGATATCTGGGTGCACCCATAATAACATGTTCACGAATATGCTTTCCACAAATAAAACCATACATAATCAATCATAAATAAATATAAGGGTACCCATCGAATGAAATGGGTATCATAATCATGTCATAAAGCATAATAGATTGGCGTATCATACAGGTGTCCCTGAAAGAAAGGAATTAAAACATACATGGAAATAGATAAGGTAAAATAGGCACATATCATGGTAAATTATTTCAAACATAAGTGACAACATGTAATAAGAGTATTTAAGAAATTTTAGAATTAAAACATTTTAGTGCGGTTTTAAGGAAAATACTAAAGAGCCTTTAAAATAGAAAAGGGAATAATATTTTATATAAAAACAGAAGTGAACCAAGAAGGTTTTCATAACAAAAAACTGATTTTATAAAAACAATGGTGACTTAAAACATATGATAGAGTGCACATGGAATTGGGTAAGAATTCTGGAAGTTCCCATAAAACGGGTTTGCTTATCGGGAAGTATTGAGGAGGGAACTACTTAAAAACATGTATATCCCCAAAATATAATAATGAATGGGTCTTGATACATAATTTTTTATAATGTACACAGCATTTAGAATATGTATATAAAAATAACATCTAACTTAATTTGGGTAAAAAGAAAGATAGAGTAACCCAAAGGAATAATGGAGGTTCGGGTAGAATCCTTTACCGTAAGTCTAAAGGTGTTATTCCATTGACCTTAATGTCATTGATAACCAAATTAAATTAATTAATTAATATTTACAGAACCTATTATTCATGTAATTGATTTAACATAACCTTATTAAGTTCATTCATGACCTTTTATATGGGTTAAGAGGTTCAATTTCATTGTTTTTTTCATTGGTTTTCATGATTGGTTTACTTAAATACATGTAAGTATAAACATGTAAGATCAGAATGGTTGTATATAATTGGATTTATATGTTATTAGTGATAATACATTATATTACTTGTATATAAAATTCAATGGGTTAATTTGTAGTTTTTTGATCACATCGAAAACATTTTGATTTATAAATTAATATCATGTGTAAAAAAATTAAAGAACATTAAATTAGACATAACACATACATTATTGTATTTTTAAACCATAAAATTGGTTTCATGGCTAGAATTTAAGACAGTAAAAGAAATTGAAAACCATACATCCTTAAATCTGAGAAATTAACACATCTCGTGTGGTGTTTTCATTACTAGTATAAAAGTAGGGGAAATGAGTGATGATGATGAATTATTCCATTATCATAACAAAATTATAGTACATGTAAGGTAATTTAGTTATCATAACATCTTGATGAAAGGAGTGAGGAAAGAAAAATAAAAGAATACAACTTGAAAGAAAATAAAAGAAATGAGAAGAGGAATTTACCTCTTGAATATATCTTCCTTTAGAACCTATTTAATGGATAGGATTTGGTATCTTGAAGATACCAAGTTCAGATGGAAATGGTATAGGATAATAGGGATATATTTGAGCCAAATTTGGACTAGGAACAAGGCTCGATATGAGTGAAGAGAAGAGGTAAATATGGGTGGTATTTATAGTGGAGGAGAGGAGGGGTTTACCATTATTTTAATCAATAGTTTAATATTTTTTCTCAAAACTATGAATAGTCTTGATTATTGTGACCAAAAATAGTAAAGAGGGAATTTTATTTAGAATCAATGTCTATTTACATCATCAATTACTCAATAATTGTAACACCCCAAGCTTCCATGGTACGCTGCTCTTTGAATAATAGAGCAACGTGTGTTGTATGCAACCTCGAGTTCTAACACACCGCGACCAATAAAAGTAGCAGTTATGAATAGTAATAACTAATTTTTGAAATTATATATATTTTACATTTCAAAATGGAATTTATTTTTGGATTCTTAATATCGAAATTATCCTACATTGAATTTTTGGAATTTTTCTGAGAACTTCAAATTTTTTATGAATAGTGAAAAATAATTAAAAACAAATTTTTTAATAAAGATAATTTATAGTGATAACTTATACTATTGAGTGGTTTTAAATAATAATTAGAATATATTTTTACTATTTTATCCAATCGTGGTCATTATAATTAATTTAACATTGAAATTGGACATAAACAATTGTCAATCTTTTGATATATATTGTTTCTTAAAAACACGCTATTTATTGTGACAGCAGGAATTAATTATGAAATTAATTAATTCAACTTATATTTTTGGAATTTTTTAAAATAGAAATCATTTTTGGATTCGGAATATCAATTATAGCTTAGGGTGAAATTTTGGCATTGTTCTGAAAAACTTCAATTTTTGATGAATAGTGAAACCAATAAGTGGTAGTTAAAAAACTTATTTTTCATTTAAATGAAACATTACCACTTATGTGATTTGATTTTCAAAAATCCAACATATATGGTTGTCATTAGGAAGTAAAATGTGGTTCAATGGGATTAAAATAATTTTTTGGTGAATAGTAACTTTTAAGTTTAATTAATCGCGATTAAAGGTAATTAGTGGAATTTAAGGTAAAAATAGTATTATAAAAATATGGAATGACCTTTACACTTGTCCAAACACTATTTTATGTGTCATGGCCGACCAATAAAATCCAAGGGTCAACTTGGGGACCCCACGGAGCCACTTTGGTAGGAAAAGGACATAAATAACTTTTTATTTAATGTTAAAATAAAAAGGTCACAAACAAGAGTTGTTTTACTAAAACAATTTTTAAATGGGGTTATACAAGTCATATTTTTTACTATAAATATTCATTAGAAATATAAAAATATTTCATACATCATGATATTTTTTTTATAATTTTTAAACATTAAATAAATTAAATTATTTATGACACCATGATGATGCAGCGATTACCTCATTAATTAACGATTTTAATAAAATGGAAGGATAATGTAAAATCTAAGCATTAAACTTGTACAAAGCCTATTGGATGAGAATATTTAGAACCCTTATCACCTTATCCTAGAAATATATAAGTGTGGTACCTTTATAATCCTAAAAATCATTTCATAATAATGTAACATTTCAATCAATCCAAGAGTGCCCCTCCTCTCCTCTTATAAAAGGCCCCCACATCTACAACCTTATTCACACATTCAAGCCATTTGTCTCGGACAAACTCTGCACAAATACTCTCCAAACTTCCCTCCCTTACTCTTAGAATCCTCACTTTGGGAAGAAGTCTTCCCAAGGAAGCCTTTGGCTCAAATCAAAAAGAGTTACCCGATTTTAAGGTAATGTCTTCTATTGTGTTCTTTTATTTTATTTTTCTTCTCCAACCCCCTAAACACTTTTTATTCATTTCTTTTGTAACAACACCAGTATCCTAAATATACTACAATGTTTTTATAAGAAGTATTTGAGCTACACTTACACACACCTACATCTAATGGTTAAAGAACATACTGTTTCTGTGGATGGAGAATTTTTGCCTCACGAAATGATGATTGTTCAACACTCATATAACACATCTAATGGTGGACATTATGATGACACTATTTTTATATATGATATATATTATGTTTTTTTTTCCTTATGATTTTTTATTTTTCATTTATGGAATACCTTTATGGTTTCCATTATGGGTAAACGCGATATTTTCATTTTAGGAAGTGCAGACTACCGCCCCCTCAAAGTGATTTGAATCGTTAATACCATATGTGGGATGTATAAAGGATGGAGTAAATGGTATTATACACTATATTATACTGGAATTATTTTATACATTTATATCATTATGATTTCATTCCATTAAATACGAAATAGAAATGAAAGTAGCGTTCATGCGTACGTACGGCTTACCGTCTCCATGAACGGTGCATTTCATTTCTTACCTCTAAATGTCACGTAATATTATGAATGAATGTATATACTTGATATATATGATATATATGATATCTACATAATAAATATAATTCTGGATATAATGGATATTTCACCACATGAACAACTTGTAATTATAAGAAGTTTATTTTTGACTCAAGTACCAAATATCGACAAAACGACCGTTATTAACTTAAATAATTACATAATGTTCATAACATGGTAATAAGTGATATAAAAGGAATAAAAAACTTGAAAAAGTTTCATAAGCAATTATAAATTAACTCTAGTTTATTATTCAGGAGGTTAAAGAACAGTCGAGTCAAGACAGGACGTAAGGTAAGGGAACTTCTTAACCCAATTTCTATTCTTTGGGTTAATCTCCTACTTTCAAATTATGTCATGATATTATTATGTCCTATCTTGTATTTGTACTTTATTTATGTGTACTTATAGTAAATACACATAATAGATCTACTTTATTTAAAAAAATGATCTTTGTATGGGTCTTTGTCTCAATATCCTTTCATTGAGGCATATTTGGTTTTATACACAACTTTCCTTTATACGGTGTATAAACCCCTTTGACTTTTAATTTTATTCAAAAGGAATCTTTTTATATGAAGTGTTTTTACTAAACGACAAAAGGAATGTTTTTTGTACGTATGCGGTGACAACGACTTCTCCGCCGCCGTGACCATTATTTGAGTTTCAGATTCCTCTACAAGCCATACCTTTTTTTTAAAAGAAAAATAAATACCATGTTTTACTTTTCTTTTATTTTGGTATAGAAAATAGTTTTGAAAGTGTTTTTATTATATCAATGTGTTGTGTTGATATCTTGTGATTGAAATGTGTAAATTTTATGTTTCCTTTATGCATGTTTTATGTGATACGATTATGTTATGGTTTATGATATGTTTAAACCTTTTCATATGAGGAATGCATTGGACTTAATAAGTGACGGGTGGAGCCTGCTATTGCTCCTCGATGCATCAGAAGGTCTCATGAGACAAACTAGTGTCTTGGCACGAGTCCTTGACAAAATATTATTTGTGGTCTTGGCACGAGTCCTTGGCTACGTTGTTATGATAGTCTGGAATTATGCATTCCATCATTATGAAAGTGGTTATTGATATTTCATGTGAATATTCGACCAGTAGAATATCCATGTGAGTAAGTAAATGGAATTATTTCATTTTACTTTTTCCATATTATGCTAAAGTTCAAGTTTAAAATGCTTTTGTTTTAGTTATACATTGCCTTAAATGTTAATGTTTGTTTATGAAAGCTTCCGCTATATTGTTATCCTTACTGAGCATCTGAGCTCACCCCTTTCAATGTTTTAATTTTTCCAGGATGTGAAGAAGTATATTATGAATGATCTGCAGGGATAATATAAGGGGATATGAAGAGAAGATGTTATAGTTTTGTTTTACTTTATAATGTAATGTAAGACTTGTGAATGTATCTAGTGTTTCCAAGGCTACTAAACTAATCGGTCTTTCGAGACTTGATCTTTTGTGATCATGCCAATGTTACGAAGTAATGCACCGACTCTGGGTAGTTGGGGTCAGGGCATTATAGTTGGTATCAGAGGCAGTTTAGTACTAACCTTGGAAGCTAGATTTAGATAAAGTCTGATTAGATCACATAGCCCGAAGATAGACTTTAAGGATTAGTATAGAAGAACTTCCTAGAATTTTGGTATTATAGAGATTTTGTGAGTTTTCCAAGAAATACATCCCTATATGGATACGAGCAGGTAGAGGTGGCTCTGGCACAGATGTACCTAGGGGTAAAATCTAAAAACACAGCTTTGAGCTAGACTCGAACGAGAACTGGTGCACGAAAACGGGCCTTGCTGCACTCTTGGTTACGACACTCCCGGGGGATATGCTTAGGATAATTCTCATTTTCTTTACAAACCACTATGAAGGGTTATGAGTATATGCTTACTCAAAGAAAATTTTTTTATGATTATGGATTATATCCATAAATAGTTCAATTAGTGTTAAGTGTTTTACAAGTATGGAATTATGTATTTTAATTCATAAATTAATCTAGTTTATTCCATTGTTTAGAAATGGCGCCTAGTGGAAGGAATGGAAACCGTATCAATGCACACACTCCGTGTATGGATTTCCCTCCTGCTCAAGATAATTATTATGGAGTTGGAGATACAACTGGTGCTGATCAACTTATTACCATACTGGGACAACTCACTCAGGTTATGAATAATAACCTTACTCGTATGGAGCACCCTGATCTGCAACGTGGAGGATCAATGTTAGACCGCTTCATGAGGCAACAACCACCAATATTTAATGGGGGTACAAATCCATTAGTAGTTGATCAATGGATAAACTCTTTAAAGAAAATATTCCACTCCGTGGGGAGTAGCGAAAGGGAGAAGGTTGTCATGGCAGTCTACCGCCTCACTGGAGATGCCGATCAATGGTGGTCATTAAATCAAAATACAAAGGAAGATGAAGAAGTATCAAGTATGTAATGGAGAGAGTTCAAAGATATTTTCTTAGAAAAATACTTTCCACATGACCATTGAGCAGATATGGAAAGTAAATTTTTGAGTTTGAGACAAAAGGAGGATGAGAATGTCGCAAAGTATGAGGCTAACTTTATAAGGTTAGCAAGGCATTCTGCAGATTATATACGTAACCCAAGAAGTAATATTGATTGTTTCTTTGATGGGTTAAAACCATTTCTCCGTCAAGCTTTAGTATCACAATCTTTCTCAACATACGAAGATATTGTCTCGTGTGCTATCAAGACAGAAAATTAATTCTCTAAGTCTTATAACAACAAAGTAAAGCAAGAGAAGAAGAGAACGGTGGAATAAGAAATGGATAAAGGGAAAAGGGGAAAGAAGGATTTTCCATTATGCGATAATTGTGGGAAGAATCACCCCGGTACTTTCCTAAAAGGAATGGGAGTTTGTTACAAATGTGGAGAAAAAGGTCACCAGGCACGTGATTGCAAGGGAAAGAAAGAGGCTATCAATGTTGAATGCTACAATTGTAGGTAAATGGGGCATTATGAAAATTAATGTCCTAAGCGTCAGGGAAACTTACCTCAGAAAAAGACAAGGCATCAAGGAAAATCTTATGTTGTTACTACAGTTGAAGTGGAATAATTAATGTATTGGTTCTTTTGGAAACAAGGATTATATTCTGGTTATAAGAATAATGTGATATATATAAGGATTGTACTGCAGTACTTGTTTTTTCATTAAGGTTTTAATATGATGAAGGTAATCATATTTTAAGTATGTGAAAATAAGAGAAACTTTACTTTTTTGGGGGAATCTGATGTTACAATTGATTTTGGAATTTAGAGACCTTTTAGAAAAAGTCTGGACAGAGGTATTTTGGATAACTATATAGGTTGGAATAGATTAAGTTGAACCTTGGATAGTATTGTTTAAGGTTAAAACATTTATGAAGATTATTTTTGGAATATTATAATACTATAGTTTTAGGAAAAGGACAACCTGCAGGGTGGGGCATAACCTGTCGCGTCGGAAAAAGATACAGGAATCGAACCCACAACCATAGTCCGACAGGCCTTTATTACCTACCACTAGCCTACAGGAAATCCCTGGTTATTACAAAATAGTTTTACTAATCTAAATGGTATGTGTTAATATTTGGAACCTTATACAATTAGGATAAATAGAATATTTTTGAGTTCTATTACCTTTTAGAGTGAAAGATGGGTTTGTGGTAAAATTTTATTAAAGAATGAAAGTCTACATATAAAGTATGTATATTCCCTTACGTTCTTAGTAAATCTCCTAAATAAATTCCTCAACTTTATAAAAGGTAACTTAAAACAAAAAGCGTTGTCGGTTAACTTTTCCAACTGGGGATTCAATGACCGTTTAACCAATCACAAGTTTGTGATTTTCTTATGGTTACCTTTCTCCTAATCCAGTTTTCTAAAACTCTCCATCAGACCTTGATGGTTTTTTTTTCTTCCATATCCATATGTTCATATAATCCTATTATGGGCTATCTCGGGTGACCTTTGTACTTATCTTTCTTTCTTTTAAAGTTATATTTTTATTAACCTTATTTCTGATGTGGGTTTTCCACAAAGGTATTTTCTATTTTCAACCTTTTATTTTCAAAGAAAATTTTCAAATTACGAGGACACAATTTATTGAAGGAGGGGAGAATGTAACACCCCAAGCTTCCATGGTACGCTCCTCTTTGAATAATAGAGCAGCGTGTGTTATACGCAACCTCGAGTTCTAACACACCGCGACCAATAAAAGTATCAGTTATGAATAGTAATAACCAATTTTTGAAATTATATATATTTTAAATTTCAAAATAGACTTCATTTTTGGATTCGTAATATCAAAATTAGCCTATGTTGAATTTTTGGTATTTTTCTGAGAACTTCCAATTTTTTATGAATAGTGAAAAATACTTAAAAACAAATTTTTTAATCAAAATAATTTATAGTGATAAATAATAATATTGAGTGGTTTTAAAGTATAATTAGAATATATTTTTACTATTTTATCCAATGGTGGTCATTAGAATTAATTTAACATTGAAATTGGACATAAACAATTGTCAATCTTTTGATATATATTGTTTCTTAAAAACACGCTATTTGTTGTGACAGCGGGAATTAATTATGAAATTAATTAATGCAACTTATATTTTTGGAATTTTGTAAAATATACATCATTTTTGGATTCGTAATATCAATTATAGCTTAGGGTGAAATTTTGGCATTGTTCTGAAAAACTTCAATTTTTGATGAATAGTGAAACCACTAAGTGGTAGTTAAAAAATTGATTTTTCGTTTAAATGAAATATTACCACTTCTGTGATTTGATTTTCAAAAATCCGACATACATGGTTGTCATTAGGAAGTAAAATGTGGTTCAATGGGATTAAAATAATTTTTTGGTGAATAGTAACTTTTAAGTTTAATTAATCGCGATTAAAGGTAATTAGTGAAATTTAAGGTAAAAATAGTATTATAAAAATATGGAATGACCTTTAAACTTCTCCAAACACTATTGTATGTGTCATGTCCGACCAATAAAATCCATGGGTCAACTTGGGGACCCCATGGAGCCACTTTGGTAGGAAAAGGACATAAATAACTTTTTATTTAATGTTAAAATAAAAAGGTCACAAACAAGAGTTGTTTTACTAAAACAATTTTTAAATGGGGTTATACAAGTCATATTTTTGCCTATAAATACTCATTAGAAAGATAAAAATATTTCCTACATCATGATATTTTTCTTATAATTTTTATACATTAAATAAATTAAATTATTTATGACACCATGATGATGCAGCGATTACCTCATTAATTAACAATTTTAATAAAATGGAAGGATAATGTAAAATATAAGCATTACACTTGTCCAAAGCCTATTGGATGAGAATATGTCGAACCCTTATCACCTTATCCTCTAAATATATAAGTTTGAGACCTTTAGAATCTGAAAAATCATTTCATAATAATGTAACATTTCAATCATTCCAAGAGTGCCCCTCCTCTCCTCTTATAAAAGGCCCCCACCTCTACCACCTTATTCACACTTTCAAGCCATTTGGCTCAGCCAACCTCTGCCCAAATACTCTCAACTTCCCTACCTTACTCTTAGAAGCATCACTTTGGGCAGAAGTCTTCCCAAGGAAGCCTTTGTCTCAAATCAAAAAGAGTTAACCGATTTTAAGGTAATGTATTCTCTTGTGTTCTTTTAATTTATTTTTCTTCTCCAACCCCCTAAACACTTTTTATTAATTTCTTTTGTAACAAAACAAGTATCCTAAATATACTAGGATGTTTTTATAAGAATTATTTGAGCTACACTTACACACGCCTACATAAAATGGTTAAAGAACATACTGTTTCTGTGGATGGCGAATTTTTGCCTCACGAAACGATGATTGTTCAACACTCATATAACACCTCTAATGGTAGACATTATGATGAAAATATTTTTATATATGATATATATTATGTTTTTGTTTTCCTTATGATTTTTTATTTTTCATTTATGTAATACCTTTATGGTTTCCATTATGGGTAAACGCGATATTTTCATTTTAGGAAGTGCAGACTACCGCCCCCTCAAAGTGATTTGAATCGTTAATACCATATGTGGGATGTATAAAGGATGGAGTAAATGTTATTATACACTATATTATACTGGAATTATATTATACATTTATATCATTATGATTCAATTCCATTAAATACTAAATAGAAATGAAAGTAGCGTTCATGCGTACGTACGGCTTACCGTCTCCATGAACGGTGCATTTCATTTCTTACCTCTAAATGTCACGTAATATTATGAATGAATGTATATACTGGATATATATGATATATATGATATCTACATCATGAATATAATTCTGGATATAATGGATATTTCACCACATGAACAACTTGTAATTATAAGAAGTTTATTTTTGACTCAAGTACCAAAGGTCGACAAAACGACCGTTATTAACTTAAATAATTACATAATGTTCATAACATGGTAATAAGTGATATAAAATGAATAAAAAACTTGAAAAAGGTTCTTAAGAAATTATAAATTAACTCTATTTTATTATTCAGGAGGTTAAAGAATGGTCGAGTCAAGACAGGACGCAATGTAAGGGAACTTCTTAACCCAATTTCTTTTCTTTGGGTTAATCTCCTACATTCAAATTATGTCATGATATTATTATGTCCTATCTTTTATTTGTACTTTATTTATGTGTACTTATAGTGAATACACATAATAGATGTACTTTATTTAAAAAAAATGATCTTTGTAAGTGTCTCCGTCTCAATATCCTTTCATTGAGGCATATTTGGTTTTATACACAACTTTCCTTTATACGGTGTATAAACCCCTTTGACTTTTAATTTTATTCAAAAGGAATATTTTTATACGATGTTTTTTTACTAAATGAAAAAAGGAATGTTTTTTGAACGTATGTGGCTACAACGACTTCTCCGCCGCCGTGACCATTATTTGAGTTTCGGCTTCCTCTACAAGCCATACCTTTTTTTTTAAGAAAAATAAATACCATGTTTTACTTTTATTTTATTTTGGTATTGAAAATAGTTTTGAAAGTGTTTTTATTATATCAATGTGTTGTATTGATGTCTTGTGATTGAAATGTGTAAATTTTATGTTTCCTTTATGCATGTTTTATGTGATACGATTATATTATGGTTTATGATATGTTTAAACCTGTTCATATGAGGAATGCATTGGACTTAATAAGTGACGGGTGGAGCCTGATATAGCTCCTCGATGCATTGGAAGGTCTCATGAGACAAACTAGTGTCTTGGCACGAGGCCTTGACAAAATATTATTTGTGGTCTTGGCACGAGGCCTTGACTACGTTGTTATGATAGTCTGGCATTATGCATTCCATCATTATGAAAGTGGTTATTGATATTTCATGTGAATAATGGACCAGTAGAATATCCATGTGAGTAAGTAAATGTCATTATTTCATTTTACTTTTGACATATTATGCTAAAGTTCAAGTTTAAAAGGCTTTTGTTTTAGTTATACATTGCCTTAAATGTTAATGTTTGTTTATGAAAGCTTCCGCTATATTGTTATCCTTACTGGGCATCTGAGCTCACCTCTTTCAATGTTTTAATTTTTCCAGGATTTGAATAAGTATATTATGAATTATCTGCAGGGATAATATAAGGAGATTTGAAGAGAAGATGTTGTAGTTTTGTTTTACTTTATGATGTAATGTAAGACTTGTGAATGTATCTAGTGTTTCCAAGGCTACTAAACTAATCGGTCTTTCGAGACTTGATCTTTTGTGATCATGCCAATGTTTCGAAGTAATGCACCGACTATGGGTAGATGGGGTCGGGGTGTTACAAGAATGTTGTAGAAATTCAGGTTTTAGCATTTATCATAAATTATCATATTTTATTATTCATCAAAAATTCAATTATTTCAGAAAAATACCAAAAAATCACCCCAACCATTTTTCGATATGTAGAATTAAAAAATGAACTCCATTTTATGAAAATAATTTTCTAAATATGTTAAATTGAATTTTTAATTAAAATCATAATTTAATTAAAAAATGAAAATTTTAAAATTAAAACTACCTTTCTAACACGTTGAAAAATTAATTAAACTCTATTAAAATTATCATATAATAATTAGTCATAAAAATACTTATTTATGAATACATTTTATGAAAATAAATTTTCATTTAAATTATTAAATTAATCATAAAATTGTAATTAAATATACACGACTCACAAAAAAATAACACTATAATATAATTATATCATATTGTCACTTATAAGATGGATTTTATTTATACTTTCATTGGCAAGGTTACTTGTTCACTTGGATGATTTACTATTCATAAGGGTCGTATTACTATTCATAAGGGTAACATTACTTTTCAAAAGAGTCAGTTGTTATTCCCTAAAAATTAAGTTTGCCTTATTGGACTCCAAACATCTTATTGATCGCAAACGTGTATGTTTTATTTTTGAAATTCAAATCAGAAAAGTGACGATATTATGTTTAAAGGTCACATAGTACTTAGTAGTTCATTGTGTTGTGATTTCATGTGATTATACTATATGACAATAAGAAGGTAATTTCTATTGATTAAAGTTTGGATCATTAAATTCTTCCTCCCTTGTGAAATTTCACCCTCAAAATTTCGTTTTACATTCTAAGACATAAATAAGTGATGGTACTTTTCCTTCATTACCTTCTATATTTCCCATGTTTCTTCTTAATACTTATGGTTCTTCCATAGTACTTTGACCAGATGAGTAGTCTTGTTGAATAGAAATTTATCTCTATGATCCAAGATCTTCACTGTCTTCTCCTCGTAAGAAAAATCATTCTATAACTATACTAAATCTAAAGAGAGTGCATGTGAAGGATTTGGTATGTACTTCATTAATTGGGATACGTGGAATGCCTCATGTACTTTAGACGTGGTAGGTGGAAGTTCTAGTTGATAGGCTATATCTCCAACACGGTCAAGAATATCAAAGAGGATGATGTACTTGGGACTTATCTTTCCTTACTTCACAAACCTCATAACCTTATTCCATAGATATATGAGGAGGAATACCATGTCTCCAACTTTGAACTCAAGGTCCCATCAACGATTGTCCGCATAACTCTTCTATTGACTTTGGGCTGCCTTCATGTGTTGTTGAATGGTTTTTACAATCTCCGCCATTTTTTGACCATTTTAGGTCCTAGAAGCTTACGCTCACCGACTTTAACCCAACATGTTGGTCTTATACACCTTTTCTCATAAAGGGATTAATATGGTTCCATTCGAATGCTCGAGTGGAATCTAATTTTGTGAGAGAATTTGACCAATGAAAGATGTTGGTCCCAACCACCTTTGAAGTCCATAGAATACACTCTCAACATATCTTCTAGTGTCTGAATAGTTCACTCTGATTGGCCATCAGTTTGAGGATGATAGGCCATAATGAAGTTTTGTTCAGTGCTTATATCCTACTTGATACTTTTTCATAACTTCAAGGTGAATCTCATATCTCTATTGGATACAATAGATAGTGGTACTCTATGTATCCTTACCGCCTCATTGATATATATTTGTGCAAGTTGATCCAATGATAAGTCCTCTCAAATTGTGATAATATGGTCTATCTTTTTAAGATGATCCACAATGACCCATATAGCATTGTTTCCTTTGGATGTCCTTGGATGTCCAGTGACAAAGTCCACGGTGATGTTCTCCCACTTACATGTTGTTATGGGTAGTGGTTGCATCATCCCCTTAGACTTTTTACTTTCAACCTTCACTTGCGGACATACCATTCACTTTCATGTATACTTAAAAATTTCATTTTTCATATTATCCCACCAAAAGTTCTCTTAGAGATATCAATACATCATTTTTCTCCCTGGGTGGATAGAGAATGTTGAGTTATGTGTGACATTCAAAATCTCCTTCTTTATCTTTAGATTGTATGGTACACATAACGTGACCCAAATATTACAACTCCTTCCTCATCAATCTTGAACTCATATGATTTCTCATTTCTAATATCTTCCACCCTTTTCGTAATTTCTACATATTTTATTTGAGCATCCTTTATTTTCTCCATGATGGATTGTTGAGAACTCATTTGAGAAAGGATTGATAATGTTCCTTCCATAATTATTCCTAGGTCCATACTCTGTAAATCTAAGAAGATTGTATCCTTTTAAATTATCATCATTGATAAAGATGCATGATCTTTTCTACATAGAGCATCTACCACCTTATTTTCCTTACTGGAATGGTAGTGGATTGAGAATTCAAAATCCTTGATAAGATCTAACCATCTTCTCTGGAACATATTAAGATATTTCTATGTGAATATATATTTTTGACTCTTTTGATTAGTACATATCTCACATTTATCCCCATAGAGATAATACATCTAGATTTTCAATGCAAAGACCACATCCTTCAACTCCAAATCAAGTGTGGGATAGTTTTTCTCACGGATTTTTAGCTGCCTTGAGGATTAGGCTATCACTTTATCATTTTTCATCAGCACATGGCCTAATCCTTTCTTTTAGGCATCACTATACACCACAAAGAATTCTCCACTTATCAAGAGTGTGAGTACTAGTGTAGTGATAAGCCTATTTTTGAGCTCCTTAAAGCTTTCCTCACATTCTTAATTCCAAAAATACTTCACCCCTTCCATTTCATCTTGGTTATTGGGTTTGACAATCGTGATAAGTTCTTCAAAAATAGTTGATAATACCCAACTAGACCCAAAAATATGTGGAACTCTATTACAGATGTTAGTATAGGCCACACTTCAATTTCATTTGTCTTAAAAGGGTCCCCAAATATCCCTTTGCTGGTGATAACATGCCCCAAGAATGATACTTCCTCTATCCATAACTCACATTTAATATAATTTGCATAAAGTTTCTCCCTTCGCAAATTAATCAGCACAGTATTCAAATTCTCCTCTTGTTCCTCCTTGTTCTTGGAGTATATCATAATATCATCTATAAAGACTATCACAAATTTGTTGAGGTAATCTATGAAGACACTATTCATTAAATCCATGAATATTTATAGATCATTAGTGATTATTAAGGGCATCACTATGAACTCATAGTGTCCCTTCCTTGTTCAAAATAAATTTTTGGAAATATATTCCTTCCTCACCTTTAATTGGTGATATCATGACCGAAGGTCCACATTAGAGAAATAACTGGCCCCACAAAGCAGATTGAACAAGTCATCTATCCATGGTAAGGGATACTTGTTCTTTATCATGATTTTATTGACCTAGTGATAATCAATATAGAGGCACATTGATCCATCTTTCTTCTTGATGAAGAGGACTGGCGCACTCCATGGTGAAGCACTCAGGCATATAAAACCCTTCTCCAGATTCTCCTGTAACTACTTATTCATCTCTTCCAGCTCTATAGTGTCCATTATATAAGGTTTCATTGATATAGGTAGATATTCAATAATAAGTTCAATTGATAACTCAACCTATCTATTAGGAGTAATACCAGGAAACTATTCAAGGAATACATTAGTTTAATCACTCGTGATGGGTATATCTTCAAGAAGTATCATCTCCTTTATCCAAATCATTTGAGCTAGACATTATTTCTCATATGGCAGTAATATCCACACTTGAGACAATGATTATAAAGGATATTCATCTTTCTCCTTACACTTGTAAAGAATTATAGGATGCTTTGGAATGTGAATAGGGATCTCCCTTTTCTGACAGTTGATGTTGTATTTGTATAAAGATAACCAATCCATTTCCAAGATAACATCAATCTTTACTAAAGGAAGTATGATGATATTTTCTCAGAGGTTTAGTCCACAAACATTAACTAGGGAGGTGTTATATTCTTTTATGTAGTAATTTTTCCATTTTCTATTCTCACAGATAACTCAACCTCTAAATTTTGAGGTGGTGTTTAAATAGTTCTACTAAACTTGCAATATATGAAAGAATGCGTAGAACTAGAATCAAATAGTATGTTCACTATTCTTGAATTAATAAATAGAATACCTATCACCACATTGTTTTCTGGATCCACCTCAGTGGTAGTGATATAATAAGCCCTTCCTTGTTGCCTTGGAGGTTGTTTTTGATTGCCTCCAACAACCCTTATATTATGGAAATTGTTCACATAAATCCCATGTTATTTATAGTTGTAACACTACACTATAGGATGAGTGTTGATCTAAACCTTCCTTTCTTCTTCCATGTTAGTGGGATTCTTCATATCCCTTCATATTTTTTTAGCTAAATGTCTCATTCCTCCATATTTGAAGCAATTCTCGGTTCCCTTTAGACTGTTCCCAGGATTCTTCTTCCCACAATTTTGACATGTGGGATGTTCGATATTCTTTCCATCATGGTATTTATTTTCCAAACCACCCATATTAGACTCCATTTTACTCTTATTTTACTAGTACCATGATACCATTAAGAGTCTTTAATCTCTATTTAAACCTTGAGGGCACAACGAACAATCTTCTCATAACTTTCGGAGTCACGAATCACCAATTATTTTCATAGACTCAGCTTTAGTCTGCTAAATAATAGATCCACCTTTCTTTCAATGTTTATGACAAAGCCAGAGGTGTATCTTGTAAGCCCTGTGAAGTTTTCTTCATACACCCTGATGGACTCATCTTCCTTCTGTTTAAGTCTGAGGAACTCTCTTTTCATCTTGAGATGGAGGGTTTAGGGAAACTATTTATTGAAAAACAATTTCTTGAATTCCTCCCAATCTATGGAATCACTTTCCTCCCTAGACTTCATATTATTGATAAGTTCCCACCACTGATCATCTTCCCCATCAAAAAAAGACCTCCAGTAAAAAATTATCTTCTTCTAAGCACTAGAGGAAAGAGAATATCTTTTCAATGGAGTTAATCCACTATTCCATGAGGAGGGGATCGGAAGATCCACTAAACATTGGAGGCCTTTTCTACATGAATTATTTTATGGTAACTTGATCTTTCCTAATAGGAGTAGGTCATTCCATGTGATTCAAGTTATTATTCATAACTTGAGCCAGCTGAGCAAGAACTATCATGAATATTTGATCACCTATTACCATCATATTTTTCATATCAATAGAGAAATATTCACATTCCATATCATATCCATTGTTGGTACATGTTATACTATTTCTCACCATTAAATAAGAAAAATAACATAAAATTAGGGAGCTTGAATACTTAGCTAATAAGCATAAAGAAAACTTTGAACATAAAAGGATAAACTTGTAAAATAGAACTATATCCTAACTTGTGATTCCATAGGTTTAAATCTAGGTTATCTATGATCTATTTCTTAACATATATTCTTATGGGATCTTTTTTTATTCCCTTAATAATGGTTTGTACTAATATTATAATTTACTAAGGCATATCCCCCTAAGTGTCAAACTAGGTGTACCGTAAGGCCCATTGTCGTGCACCAATTCTCATTCGAGTCTAGTTAAAAGTGGTGTTTTTGGGTTTTACCCCTAGATACTTATATTCTAGAGCCAAATACACTTGCTGGTATCCAGACAGGGATGTATTTTCTTTGATAAACTACATACTCTATATTTACCAAAATTTAGGGGTGTTTTCTTATACTTAGTCTTATATCTAAGGTTATTTATTCCTAATATCCAGAAATAACTAGACCATCCTATGATACCAACTATAGTGACCTTGTCCTTTTACACATATCATTACATGATTTTAATCATAATAAAGTATCCTATTACATGCCAATGATCATAAATTCTAGTGTCTTGGAAGACTACGTACATAAAATATAAAACACAGGACTAAATAAAACATTTATTTATTTAGTATTCAAAAAGATCTCCTAAATTCCATTGTGCTCATACATCTTCATAAGATAACCTAGGGATAACATGAACATATGTATGATCTAAAATCCCAGTAAGGGAATAAACATAAGAATAAATCTTTAGCACATGGGTTAGAAGGCATGAAATAGTGATATAAAAAGGCATTGAACATATGGAATCATAAAATATAAACATGAGATCATATAAACATGGAGTCATAGTAATTTGTAAGAAACATAAAACATTAATTTATAATGATTCAAGTCTTGTTGCACATATAGGATCACAATTCAAGATTATCCACCAAGACCGTAACACATGGTAGCACAAGTCAAGGCTAACTGCCAAGACCATTGCACATAACGTCTCGTGAGAATAAACTTTACCTAATTTATTGAAGTTTTATCTGGGTTCACCCATCATAACATGTTCGTGAATATGATTTCCACATATAGAATCATACATAATCAATCATACGTAAACATAAGGGTACCCATGGAAAGAAAAGGGTATCGTAATCATGTCATAAATCATAATAGATGGGTGTATCATACAAGTATCCATGAAAGAAAGTAATTAAAACATACAATGACATTGATCAGGTAAAATAGGCATATATCATAGTAAGTTATTTCAAGTATAAGTGACAACATGTAAGAATAGTATTTGATAAATTTTAGCATTAAAACATTTTAGTGTGGTTTTAAGAAAAATACTTAAGAGAATTTAAAATAGAAAAGGGAATAATATTTTATATGAAACCATAAGTGAACCAAGAATTTTTTCATAATAAAAATACTGATTTTATTAAAACAATGGTGTATTAAAACAGATTATATAGTTTTCTTGAAATTGGGTAAGAATTTAGAAAGTTCCAATAAAACGTGTTTGCTTATCAGGAAGTATTGAGGAGGGAACCACTTAAAAACATATATATCCATAAAAGATAATAATGAATGGATATTGATAAATAATTTTGTAAAATGTAAACAACATTTAGAATATGTACATAATAATAACATATAACTTAATTTGGGTAAAAATAAAGATAGAGCAACCCGAAGGAATAATGGAGGTTCGGGTAGAATCTCTTACCTTAAGTCTGAAGGTGTTCTTAACTTGATCTTAATGTCCTGGATAAACAAATTAAATTCATTAATTAATATTTAAATAACCTATTCTTCATGTAATTTATTTAATATAACCTTATTAATTTCATTCATGACCTTTTTGATGGGTTAAGAGATTCAATTTCATTGTTTGTTTCATTGGTTTTCATGATTGGTTTACTTATATACATGTAAGGATAAACATGTATGATGAGAATGGTTGTCCATAATTGTAGTTATATTATATTAGTGATAATACTTTAGATTAATTGGTTATAAAATTCATTTGGTTATTTGGAGTTAATATGAATCATTATATAAAACTTTAATGATAATTGTTTTGGTTAATTGGTGGGTTTTTTATCACATCAAACACATTTTCATTTATAAATTAATATCATATTCATAAAATATTATAGAACCTAAAATTAAACATAATACATATATTATAGTCTAGTTCAACCATAAAAATGGTTTCATGTCCAAAATTGAAGACGGTGATAGAAATTGAAAACCCATAATCCTTGAATGTGAGAAATTAACACATCTCAGATTGTGTTCTCATTCCTAGTATAAAAGGAGGGTAAATAAGAGATGATGATAAATTATTCTATTATCATGACGAAATTTTATTAAATATAAGGTACCGAAGTTATCATAAAATTTTTATGAAAGGAGGTGATGAAAGAAAAATAAAATAATAAAACTTGAAAGAAAATAAAAGAAATTAAAAGAAGAATTCACCTCTTGAATATATCTTCCTTGAGAACCACTTTAGGAGAGAGGATTTGGACTTTTGAATTGACCAAGGGATTATGTACATGGTATAGGGGATTAGTTAGAGATTTGATCAGAATTTGGACTAAGCACAAGGCTTGATAGTATTAAAGAGAAGAGGTAAAGTGGGGTGGTATTTATAGTGGAGGAGAGGAGGGGTTTCCCATTGTTTTAATCATTTTTTTAATATTTTTTCTTAAGCCTATGAATAGTATTGATTCTTGTGACCAAAAATAGTAAATATATAATTTTATTTCGAACCAATTTCCATTTATATCATCCATTACTGAATCATGATGTATAAATTAAGGTTTTAGCATTTATCATAAATTATCTTATTTTACTATTCGTCAAAAATTCAAGTATTTTAGAAAAAACCCAAAAACTCAAAAAAAATCATTTTTTAATGTGTATAATTAAAAAATGAACTCCATTTTATGAAAATAATTTTCTAAATATGTGAAATTTAATTTTTAATTAAAATCATAATTTTATTAAAAAATACAAATTTTAAAATTAAAACTGTCTTTCTAACACTTTGAAAAATTAATTAAGATCTCTTAAAATTATCTTATAATCATAAGTCATCAAAATACTCATTTATGAATAAATTTTATGAAAATAAATTTTCTTTTAAATTATTAAATTAATCATAAATTTGTAATTAAATATGCATGACTCACAAAAAAACAACACTACGATATAATTATATCATATTTTCACTTATAAGATAGATTTTATATATAATTTCATTAGTAAAGTTACTTATTCACTTGGAAGATTTACTATTCATAATGTTTTCATTACTATTCATAAGGGTAACAATACAATTCAAAAGGTTTAGTTAGTATTCATCAAAAATTAAGTTTGTCTTATCAGACTCCAAACATCTTACTAATCGCAATCATGTATGTAAGATTTTCGAAATTTGAATCACAAAAGTGAAAATATTATGTTTAAAGGTCACATAGTACTTATTAGTTCATTGTGTTGTTATTTCATGTGATTATACTATATGACAATAAGAAGGAAATTTCCATTGATTAAACTTTGGGTTGTTATAGGTAAGAAGATAAAGAAACTTTGATCGAATTGATTTGGTGAATATCTTAACCAAGAATTTATCAAATTTCTATGGGGGTGTGGGATTTCTTCTCAACTCACTCTACCTTATACACCATAGTGGAATGGTATTCGTTAAAGGAAAAATCTTACCTTTTTGTACATGGTAAGGTCGATGGTGAGAAATATAAGCCTTCCATTATCCCTTTGTGTATATTCATTATAGACAACATTATAATTACTAAATCGAGTACCAAATAAAGAATAAAATGGTATATTTATGAAGTGGAAAGAAACTCACTTTGTCACATGTTAAATCATGGGGTTGAAAATAGTTTTTTGAGGATATCTCAAGCAACAAACTCTCACCTCGAGGTATGAAGTGTATCTTTATAGAGTATCCCAAAGAAACAAGGGGATACTATCTATAAAAACCTTCATAAAAGAAAGTAATTATTGTAATACAAGACATCTTTATTGAGAGGGAGGACATCCACATGGAGGATAGTGGGAGAAATATTGCATTTGATGAAGTTTATGTTCAAGACACACAAGAGTTGGTATAGGAACTTATTCCATAGGTCTCTATGGAAGATATTGTTCCTGAAACATAAGTAATCTATAGGAGTGATAGAGAGGTAAGAGAACCAACGAAATTTGTTTTTCTAGTCACTAGTGGTGGGGAATCATTTTTTGTTTAAAATTGTGATCCTCTCTCTTATAAGGATGTAGTGGACAGCTCGAAAGCTGTAAGGTGGCAAGAATCCATGAATTCTGAGACGGATTCCATGTATCAAAACCAAGTTTGGGTTTTCATTGATCCTCTAGATGATGTAAAACACATTGGTTTCAAATGGGTATTTAAGAGATAATTATACATGTAAGGTAAAAAAATCGTATAAATCACGACTAGTGGCTAAAGGGTTTATACAATGTCAAGGCATTAACTATGATTAAACCTTTTCTCTAGTTATAATTTCCAATTTCATCAGAATTTTACTTTCCATAATAGCCTACATTGACTATGAGAATTGGAAAAATGGATGTAAAAATATCTTTCCTTAACAGGAACTTTCTATAGGATGTGTATATGACACAACCATAAGGAATTGTGACTCTAGGAAATGCTAAAAAGGTATGAAAGTTGTAGTGATCTATTTATGGATTAAAGAAAACATCTAGGTCATGGAATATTTTATTCGATGAATCCATAAAAGAATTTTGTTTTATTAAGAATGAATGTGATCCATGTGGTTATAAGTTGTTTATTGGGATTACAATTGTTTTCATAGCAGTATATTTTTATGACATATTACTAATTGGAAATGATATATCATCCATATAAGAGGTTAAGTCATGTATGAGAAAGTGCTTCCCCATGAAGGACTAAAGTGAATTAGCCTAAATTATATGGATTAATATCATGCGTGATAGATGTAAGAGGCTACTTAAACTAAGTCAAGGTACATACATTAACCATACACTAAAAAGTTTTAGTATGGAATAATTCAATATGAGATTGATTCCAGTGTCACATGGTATAAATCCTTCCAAGAAAATGTATCCTTAGACATAAGAGGAAAGAGGATAAATGAGTAAATATCTAAAATGCTTCTTTGATAGGATTTATCATGTATGACATGTTATGTATGAGTCTTGATGTTAACTATGTTTTTAGAATTGTAGGTAGATATCAAGAAGATCCAAATGAATAGTATTAGAATATTGTTAAGGTTATCCTTAAGTATCTGAGGTGTACTAAGGATATGTTCCTGGTGTATAGGGGAGATGAATAATGAGTCATTAGGGGTTATACAGATGATAGTTTTCAAATAGATCATAATGGTCTAAATTCTTAGTTTGGATATGTTTTTTGTCTCAACAGAGGAGCTATGAGCTGGTAGAGTTAAAAGTATCTAGTTGTTGCCAATTCTATAGAAGATTCTGAGTATATTGCAGCTTCCAATACAACCAAGGAATAAATTTGAATTCAAAAATTTGTTTAAGAGCTTGATGTGGTACCTATAAGTAAATATCAAGTCACAATTTACTTTTCTAACACTATAGTGGTAGCTCTCTCCAAAGATCCAAGGTCACAACAAAGGGGAAATCACAAACTTTGGAAGTTTTATCTCTTGATATATTTTTCTCAATGAGGTGAAGTTATAGTGAGTATCATATCCATGGAGGAAAACATGGAATACCTCTTGATGAAGGGTTTATATTAAAATAGGTGTGAGTATCATGTGGGTCTAGTGGACTAAAACTTGTTGTCAGTTGGATCTAGTGAAAGTGGGATTATATTAGATTTGGTACCCTGGAACCAACTTTTTTAGTACTTGATTAAATTTTTTTCTTATTAAATAAGTTTTCATATCACATCTTGATTTTTATTTGGCATAATATTTATTTAGGATAATGTACTTAAAATATATGTCATGTTGAAAGGTCGTAGAAATTACCTACTACTATGAGAGCTTAGAGGTTTCATGACATCATTCTTGAACCTTATTCTATGGTCAGATGATATTTTCTAACAGGACATAGACAATACATGCTATCAGGGGTATAATTATCATAGGAAATTAAGACACCTTCTCAAGGTATTTTCACTTGGTAATCTCCAAGAGAGTTAGTTATGAGAACATACTCGTTAATATGAAATCCATATTTCCATGTGTCATGGATGTTTTTATCTCCTAAAATGTTTATTGATCCTTAAATTGTAATATTATCATTAGTGGACATCATGGCTTGTGTTCTTTGGTGTATTGATGAAATTTGTGATGACATATACTCATAGTGAATTAGGATTTTTTGGGTATTCCACTAGTGATGTATCATTAATGGATAATGTGAGAAAGTATGTATCCCTTTTGTATCTTGATGAAACATAATATCTCAATCCATTTGATAGAAATAGAACCACTGGAATAAATACTTGACCATTGTGTTTAGTGGGTGAGTTCATTTTCATAACATCAAAGAAAGATAAAGAAAACATATATTCTGATGGCATCGACATGCAACTTGTTTTTTTTTTGAGATATTGTGATAAAAGGATTATATTACTTGGTAAAAATTTATAGGAGGTTGTACTTCATTGTGATGTTAACATGTTTCTCTATGGATTCCATGGCATTTTGCAAGACTCTAAATTTTAACTTTAATTGTTTATTCTTGATGCCACTAGAAAAATACCTAGAGGGTCACACACTAAGTGTATTTGCAATCTCAGTTAAATTCTAGTGTTTAATTTAACAAGTTATAATAAATAATATTTATTAAGGTTTGGTTGATCACCTTAATTTAATCACAATTTATTCTAAAGAATAAGTGAGTTAAATAATAATAATAAATATTTTTTTTCAAGTTTGGTGAATATAATATTTATTATATTTATCGGTAAATAATGCAGTAATATTTATTTATTAAATAAATAATTATTATTCGAGGATCGGTAAATGTTAACGAGGGAAAGCAAGTCAGGTTTAATGGTCCAATTAGAAATAATATAAATGATATTTATTTATTCTTAAAGTTATTAAATATGACAAGATATTAAAATATTATTATTATTATTATTATTGGACTTGAGGTCAATTTAGAATTATAAAGATAGAAAGGCTTTAGTGTTCAATTTTCCAATACTAAACATGCCATAATAAATATCAGATCATATCATGTAACGACCTGAATCTAGTGCCACTCAACTGGTTCCTCGTACTTGGTTCTCCACATGACCTCAAGCGCATTTCCCCAAATGTCAGAGGTTGTCGACTAGCAGTGAGGGCCTTGGTGATTCATTAGGGAAACTATGCCCTCAGTTGGTAAAGTATACAACGAAAAAGAAATAATTGTCAAAATCGGAAGTAGTAAACAACATTCAATAACTGAAACTAAATAGTGGAAGTAATGAATATATAGTAATGATGATAATGATGCAATAGGTACAAGTATCTAAGGAAAGCATCAAACACAACAATGTGCTGAAATACAACTGAGAAACAAAGTATGAAAAGTAAACAGTAACTCCAACAGCATCGCAAGCCTAAGCTCGGTCCTATGCTCTCCATCTCCAACCAGCAATCATGTACCTGAAGTAAAAGTGCCACAATATCTATCAACACCTACAACCATATAACCTGTTTGGGCTGAAAATAAGGACCCAAAAAGGGTGTGAGACTAATCCCAGTAGGCAACCACCACAAGATCTGGGCCCTATTGTCAGTGAGTAATATAGTAGAAGTAATAAAAGTAAATGTAGCATAGAAATAGAAGTACACTAAATTAAAAAATCCTACAAATCTACATTCAAATTTATTTAACAATTAATCTATTAATTTAAGTATCAACCAAGGAATCTAACAAACAGCTATATATTCCCAAGGCACAATAAGTAACACAACAGGTATCTCAGCAGACTACCTAAACAACAAGAAGTACAAAACCCAAGCTTGTTCTTTGGCTTAGTGGACTCATCACAACCAACCAAAAAATATTCACATTGACTCTCTGGGTGGCTCATACTGGCAGACCCCTCTATTCAAGTAATCATACAAATGCTCAGACACTCTGGGAAGCTCTCACCATCAATTCCCCTGCGGTCTTGCAATGATAGCTATAAACTCTCTGAGGAAGCACTTAGGTCTAATTCCCACTATAGTCTCGATACATAACTAAGTACACTATGATGAAGCACACAAAGTCCAATTCATATAGGTCATGCGAACGATACTAATTTATAACAGACTCTCTAGGGAATCCCTTAATCGTCAATTCCCTCTTTAGTCTACCGCACCAGGTTTACACAGCCCTGAGCAGTCCAGTCGTGCATAATCGACTGTCATCAGCCCAAAGTAAGTTCCCCAGCTACATGGATAATAGTTATAATGCATAAAAATCATATAAATATTAGGCAATACATAAAATCAATTATATCAAGGCAGGCAATCAATGCAACAAGGTCTGCCTCACAGGCAACCTAAGCCAAACGGCGATAAACATCCAAAACAAGGGAAACACCCATGGGGTGATCCTCAAACATGAAAACAAGAAATCATTATTCATCTAATAGACTCATGCATACAAGAAATCTAAGGCAGATAATAATGTAGGATCAAAACCCTAACCTGAGATACCTGATACATGGGTATCCGGCACTTTTCACAAAAACTCAAAGATGTTCAACGTAAGGCATCAAACCACCTACCTCGATCCTAGGAGATCGATATACTTGAACCTCGGCCTGTTAATCATCCTAGAATGAAGTATATCTACAAAAATGTCTAAAACGTTCAACCTATGATATCTCTCATAAGAGAAAAAATCAGGAAACGTGGCCAAAGAAGAACCAAGAACTCACCGCTGTGATTCTATTGAAACTGGCGGTGTTCGATTTAGATAGCCGGTGACGGATCGGTGGATCGGAGAAGATTCGGCCTCCTCAGATGCTCTGGATGGAATTAGGCAGAGAATAATATGAAATTAGGTTTAAGACGCGACCCTAGTCTGCTTAACAAAATAAAAAGAAAAGTACACGGTGTGTACTTTATATGTACATGTCGTGTAATTCCCTTTAGTGGCCTCTGATATAAGCGGGGCCAGTGGGAATCACACGGCATGTACTCAGCCATACACAGCTAGTACACGGACTTAGTGTACACAGCGTGTACATAAGTACACGGTGTGTACTCAATAAATTTCCAAATTCTCCATTTTTCCTTAAAAATCCCATAAATGAGATCTGTACCTGAAACTGAAGATCTAGGTTCTTAAAAAACTTCCCCCCTTAAAGAAATTCATCCTCAAATTTCCCTAACAAGGTGGAGAAGAAGAAACCTCGAACAACTCTAGACACTATGATCGCATATCGGCCTCCCTCTCCCAAGTCTCGTCCTACACATGGTCGTGCTGCCATAGCACTCATACCAGAGGAACAGACCGGCCACAGATTACCTTTTCACTATGATCAAAAATCCTAATATGATGCTCCTTGAATGATGCATCTTGATCTTTATCAACCTCCTCGGGTTGAAAAACATGAGACGGGTCTAAGAAATAGCATCGAAGTTGAGAAACATGGAAGATGTCGTGCATAGCCTGGTACCTCTGAGGTAACTAAAAACTATAATCAACCAGCCTGACTCTCTCCAGAACCTCAAATGGCCCGATGTATCTCGGTGAAAGATAAATCTATCTCCTGATCTCCAACCTTGAACTCCAAGGGTCGTCTCTGCTGATCAGCATAAAATTTCTACCGAGACTGTGCAGTAGCCATTATTTTCCGAATCAACTCCACCTATTTTGTGGTCTCCTGAATGAGACGAGGTCCCAACATAGCTGCCTCTCCTGCCTCCAGCCAACACAAGGGTGATCGGTACGTCCTACTATACAAAGCCTCGTAAGGTGTCATATGAATAGTTTATTGAAATCTATTATTGTAGGAAAACTCTACTAGAGGTATATGTCTCTCCCAAGAACCTCTGAAATCAAGGACGTGTGCTCGTAGCATGTCCTCTAGCACCTGAATTGTGCACTCTGACTAGCCATCTATCTGGGGATGGTAAGCTATACTCAGAAGTACCTGTTTACCCAAATCCCTCTGTATCCCTTTCCAGAAATTCGACGTAAAGCGGGCGTCCCTATCTGAAATGATAGTTCTTGGAACCCCATGCAAGTGTACAATTTCACGGATGTACAACCATCCAATCTCATCAACACCAAAGGTCTCCTTAATCAGCAAGAAATGAGAAACCTTCGTGAGCCTGTCAATGACAACCCATATAGTTTCATTCCCTAGAGGCGTTCTCGGTAACCCTGTCACGAATTCTATCACGACATCATTCCACTTCCACTAGAGAATAAGTAGCTGCTGTAAAATATCTGCTGGTCTCTGGTGATCTTCCTTCACCTGCTAACTGGTGGAACACCTCATGACAAAACTAGCAACATCTCTCTTCATACCTGGCCACCCATACTGACGGTGTAGATCATGATACATCTTGGTGATGCCAAGATGAACTTCCCAAACTGAGGAATGAAAGTCTCGCATCAGCTCCTCGCGTATATCTACCAGAACCCATACGCTTCCTTAGAAACTTAAGATCTCACCCTCGCCTACGGTCCATCCGGAAAGAGGGTCCTCTCCTGACATGATTTCCCATAGGACTAGGCCTTCAAGATCTGATAGCTGACTCATTCGAACTCAGTCAAGAAGGGTAGAGGTAACAGCTACAAAGGAAAGAAAAGACTGACCCTGTCTGTCTTGCACCTCCAAATGCATTTCAGATAACATAGCCATGAGCTGCCACTTGCTGTTGGCCTCCTGAACTGCCTGTATCTGTGTCCTCATACTCATTTCGTATGCCACAGCATTGCCTTTCCCAGGCATATAAGAAAGCTAAAAATCGAAATAATGTAGTTACTCAACCCACCTCCATTGTCTCAGATTCAAGTCATGCTATGTGGAGATATACTTGAGGCTCTTATGGTCAGTATATACCACAAAATTCTCTCCCAGAAGATAATGTCTTCAACAACGCAAATCATGAACGACTACGGCCAAATCCAGGTCATGCGTAGGAAAATTCCGCTCATGTGGCCTCAACTGCCAAGATCCATATACAACAACACGATCCTCCTGTATAAGCACTACTCCAAGCCTGATGCCAGATGCATCACAGAAAACTGTATAACTCTTGCCAGGCTCTGGAAAAACTAGAATCGGTGCTGAAGTCAATCTCCCCTTCAGCTCCTGAAAGGATAAATCACAGGCTTCTGACCAAACATACTTCACCCCTTTCTTAGTCAAGTCTGTCAACAGTGTTGATAAGCATGAGAAGTTCTGTATAAACCACCTGTAGTAACCAGCCAGCCCTAAGAAACTTCGTACCTCGAAGACATTCTTCATCGGCTCCCAGGTAACTACTGCTCTCACATCTCTGGGTCTATTTATACTCCTATCTCTAAGATGAAATTACCCAGGAAGTGAACCTCGTCCATCCAAAAGTGGCACTTTGAGAGCTTATCATATAACTGATGCTCCCTCACTGTACTCAAAATGATCTCAAGATGGGTAGCATGGTCGTGTCGAGTGTGAGAGTACACCAAGATATCGTCCACAAAAACCACCACGAAAGAATCCAAGTAAGGGTAGAAAACTCTGTTCATCAGCACCATGAAAACTGCTGGTGCATTCATGAGACCAAACGACATGATAGCTGGATCTCAAGTCAAACTTCGAGAACACTCAAGATCCTAGAAGCTGATCAAAGAGATCATTTATCCATGGTAATGGATATTGGTACTTGACCGTCAACTGGTTTAGCCTCTGATAATCCACACAAAGCCATAAAGTACCATCCACCTTCTTTGCAAACAGAACGGGCGAACCCCAAGGAGAAGTATTGGGTCGGATGAAACCCTTTGCCTGCAACTCCTCGAACTGCTTCTTGAGCTCCTATAACTCAGGTGTATCCATCCTATAAGGAGTAATGGACATCGGTGCCACTCCTTTCACAAGATCAATAGATAAGTCTACCTCTTGATCCGGAGGCAAACCTGAAAAGTCTTCTGGAAAGACATCCCTAAAACGATCCACCACTGGAGGAAAGTCTAACTGTGAAGTCCCCTGGTCATCCAGATATAAGCTAACAATTTGGGCCATAACACCGCCCAACCCATGATGCTCTGGTCTAGCTCTGCTCGCCTGGACATCCCATTCTCCCTTGTGAAGAAAAGATCTTCCCACTGGTGATGTGAAACTCACCCTACGACGATAGCAATCGACAAAGGCCTGGAAGGGAACTAACCAGTCCATCCTGAGAATGACATCATATCCTGTCATCTCCAAAACATAGAGATTCCATGAAAAACGACACCCACCAACCTCAAGGGGGCAGTCTAAGCACTGACGCACGCTAGCAGTTCTAATTCCCAAGGGAGTGTCTAGTGTCATCATATCCTCAGAAGTATAAATAGTAAGTCTAAGGATTTCCAAAGTATGCATAGAAATAAATATATGAGAAGCTCCTGTATCGAGAAGTGTAGAGGATAAAACTGAGGCTACTAGAATCTTACCTCGAACTGTAGAAGGTCCAGGATCCTACTCTTGATGAATCTGCTCTATAGAAAAATTCTGGCCTGCACCGCGGCCCTGTGTAGCAGCCTGAGATCCCTGAGCTGACCCTCCTTAAGCATGACCACTGCGTCCATGGCCTCTACCCTGTCCTGAATGACCTGAATAACTCCATCCCCCAGTCTGTTGTGGAACTGGTAATCCTACTCCTGTATGCGGAGTCGAAACTGATCCTCCTTCGCTAGCTGCTGGAAGGAAAACCTTGCAGAAACATTGTAGATGACCCATATTGCCGCAAGATCGGCACTCCACTGGGTCTCTCGGGAACTGAGGCTTCTTATTACAACTTTTTACACACTGATAGCACACCACTTGGTTTCCAGAAGAAAGATCTCGTCTACTAGAAGGAATACTTATCTTCCTCGGGTCACCTCGTGTAGACTCTCGGTGGCACTTACTGTTGTCTATCTAAAATGAATCAGCCCTGGATACTGAACCGCCCTAGTCCACAAATCCAGTCTCTCTCAAATTTCTCTCCGTGATAAGAACCTGGTTGACTATTAGAGTAATAGAAGTCAACTGAAAGACGTTCACCTGTGATCTGATGTCCAGTCTGAGGCCTTCCTCAAACTTCTTCGCTAAAAATAGCTCGTCATTCCTTAGAACGGGAGTGAAACGCTGTAACTCTGTGAAGCGAGAGGAATACTCCATAACTATGAGAGTACCATATTGCAGGTTCATGAACTCTCTGGCTCTGTCATCCCACATCATCACCGGGTAGAAGTAGTCGTAACACATACGCTGAAACTCGTCCCAAGCCATAGCCGGTTGGTGCCCTGCCTGTGAAACCACATCCCACCATCTCTTGGCAGAGTCTCGCAGTATATAAGTCGGGAGATTCACTCTACTCTCTAGAGGCATCTCCAGGTGATCGAAGATGAATATCATGGCTTCTAGCCATGACTCCGCAGCCTGTGGTCCTCCATACCCTATGAACGTGGGAGGATGTTGCTGCTAAAAAACCCGCATCATCTCTGCCATAGATGGGGCAAGATGCTGAGCTCCCAGGAAGGTCTTCCAGAATCTCATGAAACCCTCTCTGAACTGAGCATCGGCACCAGTGTCTAGAATCACTGCAGGTTCCATGTCTAGAATGATAGGTGGAACTACTGGTAGTCCCTGATCTGCTGTATTAGGCGTACGGTCACTGCCTTGAAACTGATGGACAACCATAGGATGTCTTGGCGGCATGAGTCTGCAAGGTCACAAGAACAACTTCATTAATGATGAACACAGTTGCAACTTAAGAGAGTAAAACGGAACATGAGATAAAAACTCTAAAATTTGGGGAAAACATGACTACACGGCCTGTAATACCGCTACACGGTGTGTTTTCTAAAATTTTACCCTGGGCGTGTACCTTGGCCATACATGGCTGTGTAAACCACCCAGCTACACGGCGTATTCTCAAACTACACGGAATGTACTAGACCTTTTTCTCCTTGCTCGGTTACTCCTACACAGCTAGGAACACGGACTATACTAGCAGGAAACTACACGGCGTGTTTTTCCACTACACAGCGTGTACTAATCCTTTTTCTCCCTGCCCGGTCACTCCTAAACGACTAGGAACATGAACTTTCCCAGCAAGAAACTACACGGAGTGTTTGTCCACTACACAGCGTGTCCTTAATAATTTTCCCATGTCCATGTCGTTAGTCACATGGACGGGTAAATGGTCCACTACTACACGGCGTGTTCAAGGGAGACACGGCATGTACTAGACATGCCTTACCCGGCCCATGTTGTTAGCAACATGGCCTGACACATGGCCGACACTACACGGCATGTTTCAGATAAACACGGCGTGTACGAGGAAGGGTAACACCAACTCGTGTTGTTCGTGACACGGCTGGGTACCTAGATCAAACTACATGGCGTGTAAGATTCAGACATGGAGTGTATGTGAAAGGATAACATGACCCGTGTTGTTCATGACACGGCCGGGTACTTATTTCATATTACACGGTGTGCTAAACTAGTTCATGGCATGTTCTTAAAAGATTTTTTAGAACCCCGTGTTTAGGATCACACAGTCAGTGACATGGTTTAAAAACTAGACAGCGTGTATTAATAAAATACATGATGTGTATTCTGGGTTTTTTGGAGAAGTAGCTCAGAAACTGCTCCGAAGCCCAGAAAACACAGAAAACAAGAGTTAAGGTGCCAAATTTTGATCTGTGAGGGCCCGTAATCCCCACAAATAAAATATTGGCTTCTTAACAATGCATATAACAAGTAAAAAGTATAACAAACTCACGATCCACCAAATTTCGATCCTCTAGGTCACATAACACCTCTAAGACCAAAGTTTTCCGTCCATGATAAAGAAGCTATAAACAAATGATACCCTATCAACATAACAGGTATTCTATCACAGCAGCTATCACAACAACATGCATAGTCTATCACAAATTCTATCACAACATCATGCAATTTATAATGAAATTTAGATGGCATGGAAAAATGCATGACATGTGATTTTCTAACAAGTTCCTATATGATGCATGAGATGGAATACCCTCATCTCATCGGGTTGCAACAAAATAGAACCAAAATCATATAAACAGTAACATCACAACACAAGTGAACCACCCAATGGTGAAATCAATTAAACTGTAACATTTTCAAAACTTGAAAATTGCAATATTTGAGGTAACCTAGATTTTTATCTGTACACGGGTTCTATAACTCCCCGGCACAGCTATTTACCATTTACCTATTTCGTCATATCCCTGTCTAATGTCTCTAAATAGTAAATCAATAGAAAGGAAAAGAACTCCTCTGATACCACTTTGTAACGACCCGAATCCAGAGCCACTCAACTGGTGCCTCGTACCCGGTTCGCCACATGACTTCAAGCGCATTTCCCTAAACACCAGAGGCTGCCGACTAGCAGCGAGGGGCTTGGTGAGTCATTGGGGAAACTATTCCCTCATTTGGTAAAGTATACAAGGGAAAATAAATAACGGTCAAAAGAGGAAGCATTAAACAGCATTCAATAACTGAAACTAAACAGCAGAAGAAATGAATATATAGTAATGATGATAATGATGCAATAGGTACAAGTATATAAGGAAAGTAGAAAACACAACAACATGCTGAAATACAACTGATAAACAAAGTATGAAAAGTAAACAGTAACTCCAGCAGCATCGCAAGTCTAAGATCGGTCCTATGCTCTCCATCTCCAACCAGCAATCATGTACCTGAAGTAGAAGGGCTACAATCCCTATCCACACCTACAACCATATAACATGTTTGGGCCGAAAAGCAGGACCCAAACAGGGTGTGAGACTAATCCCAGTAGTCAACCACCACAAGATCTGTGCCCTACTATCATTGAGTAATATAGCATAAGTAATGAAAGTAAATGCAGAAGAGAAAAAGTATTACACTAAAGTAAACAATCATAAAAATATCCATTCACATTTATTTAACAATTAATACATTTATTTAAGTATCAACCATGGAATCTAACAAAAATCTCTATATTCCCAAGGCACAACAAGTAACACAATAGGTATCTCAACAGACTACCTAAACAACAAGAAGTACAAAACCCAAGATTGTTCTTTGTCTTGGTGGAATCGTCACAATAAACCAAACAATATTCACACTGACTCTCTAAGTGGATCATACTAGAAGACCCCTCTATTCAAGTAATCATACAAAGGCCCAAACACTCTGGGAATCTCTCACCGTCAATTCCCCTACGGTCTTGCAACGATAGCTATAAACTCTCTGAGGAAGCACTTATGTCTAATACCCCCCGTAGTCTCGATATGTAACTAAGGAAACTCTGAGGAAGCACAAAGTCCAATTATCATAGGTCCTGTAAATGATACTAATTTATAACAGACTCTCTATGGAAGCTCTTAATCGTCAATTCCCTCTTTAGTCAACCGCACCAGGTTCACACATCCCTGAGTAGTCCAGTCATGCGTAATCGACTGTCAGCAGCCCTAAGTAATTTCAACAACTACTTGGCTAATAGCTACAATTCATAAAAATCATATAAATAGTAGGAAATACATGCAATAAATTATATCAAGGCAGGAAATCAATGCTACAAGGTCTGCCACATAGGCAACCTAATCCAAATGGCGATAAACAGCCAAAACAAGGGAAAAACTCATGGGGTGATCCTGAAACATGATAACAAGCAATCATTATTCATCTAATAGCCTCAAGAATACATAAAATATAAGGTATATAATAATGAAGGATCAAAACCCTAACCCAAGATACCTGATACATGGGTATCCAGCACTTTTGCATAAAAACTTAAAGACGTTCAATGTAAGGCATCAAACCACCTACCTCGATCCTAGGAGATCGATATACTTGAACCTCGGCCCGTGAATCAGCCTAGAACGGAGTAGATCTACAAAAAAGTCTCAAATGTTAAACCTATGATAACTCTCATAAGAGAAAGAATCAGGAAATGTGGCCAAATAATAACCAAGAACTCACCGCTGCGATTCTATTGCAACTGACGGTGTTCGATTCAGATAAACGATGATGGATCGGCGGCTCGGAGAAGATTCGGCCTCCTCGGACGCTCTGGATGGAATTAGGCGAAGAAGAATATGAAATAAGGTTTAAGACACGACCCCGGTCTGCTTAACAAAATAAAAAGAAAAGTACACAACATGTACATTATATGTACACGCCGTGTAATTCCCTTTAGTGGCCTCCGATATAAGTAGGGCCAGCGGGCATCACACGGCATGTACTCGGTCATACATGGCTAGTACACGGACTTAGGGTACACAGCATGTACATAAGTACACAGCGTGTACTCAAGAAATTTCTAAATTCTCCATTTTTCCTTAAAAAACCCATAAATGAGATCCATACCTGAAACTGAAGATTCGGGTTCTTACATATCACTTTCCAAAAACATAATTTGTGTTCAAAATAGATAGAGTGAGACTCTCTCAAGACCTAGAGAAAAATCAAGAGATCTAGAGTCTTATCCCTCTTCCTCTCTCAATCTAATAAGAGAACATCAAGGGTTATTCCTCTCTCAAGAAGATTTCATTTGTGATCAACAAAAAACAATTCAAGTGATCTGGATCATAAGTGCTAGTACCTGATGATTTTATGGAATCATTTATAGATTTTTTTGCACATGTGGGTCACCATTAGAGGAATTTTTCACTTGGATCATGCATTTTAATGATGGTAAGAAAAGATCTTTCTAACCATATAATCAATGAAAGCAGAATTAGAAGTTGAGGTATATATATATCTTCTCATAAATTAATTTTAAATTACATGTGAAGATCCTTCTCTTATACTTTCAGAATTTTAATCTAGTTAAGTAATCTAATATTTTAATTGGACATGACATCTTTATCATGTGAAGCATCGATTACACGTGATTTGAAACTAAAATCCAAGATGGTCATACCATAAAAGGATGTTTCTGATACATCTAGAACCTATATAAAATACAATTTTACCTTTGTGTATAGATCTTGATTTTTCAATATGAGTATAGAAATCTGATATTATTACATATATATAAATGATAATAGAATATATTATGAATCATGGTAAAGACTGAATGGTTTAAGTTTAATATTCATTTCAATGATCAAAGAAATGAACATTAAGTATAGTCTCCCTAAAACTAAAAGTGTTAAAGAATTTATAAAATCTATGGAGGTTGATCTAAAACAACTAAAGAATATATTTCCAAGAAACTAATGAATACATTAACCACCATGAAGTTTGATGGATCTCATACTATTCATGATCATTTTATTGAAATGGAAAATATTGCACAAAGAATTAATTCTTTGTGAATGGAAGTGGATGAATTTTTTCATGTATATTTTTTCTTAAACTCATAACCATATGAGTATGGACCATTCTAAATAAAGTGAAAAACCAAAAATGATAAATTAAATCATGGTTAAAGAGTTAAGGAAACCACTCTTTCCATTATGTACATCATCAAGGAAGAAATAAATATGGTATAACGAATCATGTAAATGGGAAGGGGTAACTGAAAGTTAATGAGTCCTATAGTAAGATCTAGAATAACAGAAATAAATATGAATTACATTTCTATGGTAATGTTGAAATTTTCTAAAAGGATTGCCTAAAATGAAAGGATTGGTTTGAGAAAAATGGTAATAAAATTTTTTATACATGTTTTGAATCAAACTTAGCTGAAGTTTTACATAATACATGGTGTATAGATTTTGTTAGTATGAATATTGTTTTTAATAAGATGTATATATTAAGTTCAACCCAAATCACAAACTTGCTTGAAAAGTTGATTTTCATGGGGAATAAAGTGGAGGTTAAAATGGAAGTATTCAAAACATACCATTTGATCCTTGAAAGTAGATATAGTTTGGATATAATGAAACCTTTTATATACCTAGTATATCTATTAATTTGGTTTCATTATCAAAACAAGATGTTATTGGATACTCTTTTAATTTTTGGAATGGATATTTTAGTTTGTTTAAGCATACACACATGATTGGACATGGTTTATTATATTATGGTATATATAAACCAAATCATTATAATTTTTAGGTTGAAACACTTGTGACCTTGCCTCAAAATTTTGGTACTAGAAATGGTTTAGTAAATAAATGGTATAATTATTTGATGCATAAAAGTTTAGGTCATATTTCAAAATATATATTGGATAGATCAATTAATATTCAAATCCTTGAAGATTTGTATTTTATTAACCTAAACATTTGTGTGGATTATATTAAAATAAAACAAATAAAACACAAAGAGAAAGGTGTCGCTAGAAGTGATCAACTCCTTGAGATAAAACATATTGATATATGTGGACCTTTTGATGTCAATTATTTTAGTAAGAAAAAATATTTTTTCACCTTTATTGTTGATTTTTCATGTTTTGGTTTTGTATATTTATTACATTGGAAATATCAAGAAATAAATGCCTTGAAAATTTATGTAAATTAAGTTGAAAGTTGAAGGTCATAAAGTCATAAAGGGATCATTAATATTATGTAAGAGTTGATGAATGTGGGAAAAACCCTAGTCTATTTGAAAGGCTCCTATAATGTCATGGAATATGTGCACAATACACTATTCCATGTACACCATAATAAAAAGGTGTAGTAGAAAGTCATAATAAAACATTAATGGATATGTTTACGAGCATGTTAAGTAATTCTTCTTTACCATTATCATTGTGGATGTATACTTTAAAACTACCATGTATTTATTGAATAGGGTTCTTAGTAAAGTGGTTCCAAATACTCCTTTTAAAATTTAGACTGGTAGGAAACCTAGTTTGAGATACCTACATGTATGGGTTTTTCAAGCATAAATAAGAGTATAAAATCCCAAAAAATGAAAACTTGATGCAAGAACAATCAATGGATATTTCATTGGTTATCCAAATAAATATAAGTTGTATAGATTTTATTTCCATAACTATATTATGAGAATTTTTTAAACTAGAAATGTTATATTTATTGACAATGGTGAATCTAGTGGGAGTGAAGATATGTAAAATGTGGAAATTAAGGAAGTTAGAGTTCAAGTTCCATTTTATTATACTCCAACTTTACATGTTGTTATTACTCAATTTATTTCATCATAAAAAATCATGTAGAATAAGAAAATAATATTTTCCCAAATTCAAAAAGAATAAATTATTAAAGAACCACATGAAATAATGTTACGAATATCCCAAATAGAAAGAATTTTATCTATTTCTGATGATTATGTAGTATATCTACATGAGATTGAAAGTAATTTTGACATTGATAATGATCTGGTTTTATATTCTTAATCCATTAATTGTGATAATTCTTATAAGTGTTTAGATACCATGAAATGTGAGTTGAATTCCATATAACATAATAATTGGACCTTATAGAATTTCTTAGAGGATGCAAGAGATTTGGATGTAAATGGGTCTTCAAAACCAAATGTAACTCTTATGGTAAACTTGAACATTACAATGCTAGAGTTGTTACCAAGGGATTCACTCAAAAGGATGGTATAGACTATAAAGAAAAATTATCACTAGTTTCTAATCTTTTAGATTTATTATGGATTTGGTAGATTAGTGTGATTCAAATTCACATCAAATGGATATTAAAACTAACTTTATAAATATAAACTTAGAGTAATATGTATACATGGAATAACCAATGAGTTTTTTCATTAAAGTAAAGTAACACATGGTATATAAATTAAATAAGTCAATATATGTACTTAAACAAGCTTCTCGACAATGATATATTAGGTTTAATGATACCATTGTATCTTTTGGGTTTAAGGAAAACACCATTGATCATTTTATATACTAAAAGATTGATGTAAGTAAATTTATGTTCTTGATTATATATATTATTGATATATTTATTTCTATACATGATCTTGGTCTATTATGTGTGACTAAGAAATTCCTCTCTAATAATTTTGAAATGACATACAAGGGATAATCCAAGTATGTGGATGGAATAGCAATATTCCTTAATAGGACTCAAGGATTATTGGTCTCATCTAAAAAATCATACATTAATAAAATTTTAGAGAGGTATTGGATTTAAAATATTCCACATCACCAGTTCCAATTAATAAAGGAGTAAATTTAATCTCAATCAATGTCCCAAAAATGATTTCGAATCAAAAGAGATGGAAAGAAATCCTTATGAATCTATTATTTGAAGTTTGATTTGTGCTCAAATATATACAGTTCCAAATATTATATTAGTAGCTGGTATGTTAGGAAGATACCAAATAATTCTTGGACTAGATCATTGGAGAGATGTAAATTAATTTTTTAAATATTTTAAAGGAACAAATTATCAAATGCTTATTTATAACAGATCGAATCATCATGAGGTGGTTGGATATTCTAATTTAGACATTTTTTATTGTGTGGATACAATAAATTCCACTTTTGGTTATGTTTATCTTATAAACAAAAGATCAATATCATGCAAAAGTGAATATCAGTCCTTTATAGCTACTTCGAACATGGAAGTTGAGTTTATAATAGGTTTTTGAGGCTATAATTCAGGGTATGTGGTTATAGAACATTATTTTAAGACTTGGAACTATCAAAAGTATCACCAAGCCCTGGAAAATTTATTGTGACAATACCACAATGTTATTATTTTCAAAGAATGATTTTATATTATAAAGTTTTTAAACACATGGAATTAAATTACTTTACCTTTAAGGAGGAATTTCAGAAATTTAAGGTTTCAATTGAACATATTTCCACAAATCTTATGATAGTCGACCCTTTGATGAAAGGGTTGTCACCCAAGACATTTATTGGATGTGTTGAAAGTATGGTCATTTTTACTAAGTAGGTTTTATTGTATACAATTATTATTGGACTTATAAATTTTTGTATCATGTTCTATATTTAGATCGGTGAAAAAAACTATCAGCTCATGTGCTGATCCACTATTCCATAGATTTTTGCGAGTTAGGGCTTTGAATATTCAAGTCTCCATAACTTTGGACCGCATATGGACCTATCCATGAAACCCAAAGCCCATGTGGGTAAACCTATTGGGTATATGTGGGTCTCATCAAGTCCACAAATTTTAGATTTTAAAATAACATAAAAATAAAAATAAAATAAATTTATATTATTTATTTTATCTATTTGACTATGACCCAAATTAAATTATAAAATAAAAAATTGAATTAGTTCATTTTTCCCCCACTCATGCCTCTTCTTATCCTCAAAAAATACCAACTCACCAAATCCCCCCCCCCCATCCCTACAAATCCCCACTCCCCTTCACATCATGCCCCTTCCTCTCCCTCTCTCATCATCACTCTTGCATCCCCTAAAATCCTTCCCCAAAATCCCACAAATCCATCACATCCATCCCCCAAATACCCCCCCCCCCCCAATCCCCATAAATCCTCTCAAATCCATCCACATACCTTCAACCCAATCACCCAAACCCCCATGAATCCCTCCTTTAACTCTCTAGAACTCCGATTGATGATCGTTACAGCTTCTTCCTCCTAACAAAGATTGTTCCAGCTTCTTACTCCACCCAGAGATCATTACGGATTTTGTGGGTCTGGACAAAGATCTATATGACTAATTTTGGTCATTATAATCATATTTATAAAGCATTAGTTATAGATATGGTATGTTTTCTCCCCTTGTAATAGAAATAATGGAGACGTCTTGAGTCCCGATCTTTTGGATCATTTCCATCTCTTTTCTAGTTAGTCATTATCATCCTTATTCTCTCTATTTATTTTTCTCTAGGATGATCATATAAATTATTCTTAGGACTTATTTCATATTTGGTAATTTCATCAGGTTTTATGTATTTTGTAGATTTCAAATTTTTACGCTTTTTGTTGGACATGAACCCAATATTGATTGTGGGAAAGTTGAATTTTATGTAATTTATTAGACTAGTGTTAATGTATTGGTTTAATTTTTTTCCAAAATATTGTTCATACTGTTCAAATTTTAAGATTCATTTTGATAGATAAATAAGTAAATATAATTTGAGCTAGGATAATATTGTGAGAGGATTCCATTGGTGTATCAGATGTTGAAGTTTTTTTATTTAAAGTAGGGTCTTATGGTAGGGTTTTAAGTCAATACAGCACACCGCAGCACCAAAAATGCACCAGATATCAATAAAAACAAGTCCCAATATAGGATTTAAATGAAATAAAATTTACAACACAAACACAAGAAAAAAAGTATTATAAACATTTCAAACACTGTTTTATACACTTAAATAAATACAAATTATTACATACATTCAAAAACATCAATGTTCCTTTATATTTTAATCCAAACCCGAATCATGCTATTATTGAACAAACCACCCCTGATCGAGAAAAATAAGGCACCTATATAAGAAAAAAATTCTTATGTTAGTAATAATATATATAAATAAATTAATTAAATGTGTTAATTTTAATAAAATTGAGGTCAATTTTAAATAAAAAGATGTACTTTGAGTCATACTGGTCACATTGTGCATCGGATTAAGGTGTGGCTGATTCCAACATGTCTCAAATGACTTTTCGATTGTTTTCCTAAAGTATCAAAACAACCTGAATGTGTTTGATTGGTTTTGAGTATATCAGATGTATTTTTTACTATAATGTCATTTTAAACTGGAAACACACACTTTTGACTCATTCTGATCACATTGTGTATTGGTTTAACATGAAAATGATTCATACACGTCACAAATGACTTATGAATCGTTGTTCTAAATTACTAAGAAAATTCAAGTGTGTTCGATCAGTTTTCAGTGATTAATACTTTTTGAACTAAAGTATCAAAACAATCTAAATGTGTTTGTTCAATTTTGAGGTGTGGCTGATTCTTTCAAAGGCATGACACATTGAGTCATGGCGGAAATACTGTGTGTCGAATTGAGGTGATACTAATTTCTATATGTCTCAAATGGCTTATGGATCATTTCTCTAAGTGTGAACGAAGTATACGCCTCCATAAACCTATTTTGAAAATCATATAAAACCCTATAATTTTTTAAATAAAAAAACAAAATATCTTGAACCGAACAATGAATTGACACAAAAGCCGCAAAAAGTGATTTCCTTAAAAATATACATCTCCAAACAGGCACGATAAAAAGAGGGTAACTAATTCAATAAAGGTTAACCATTTAAAGTTTCACATTCAAAAAAACAAAACCATTTGAACTAAGAAATAATTATTTCATTAGACTTTTATAATGAAAGATGAACTTACAATAGCCAAAAAACAAAAATGAGGAAACTCTAAATGTATTCACCCTAACACGGGAGACAATAACTCATCCAATGTATTTTATGCTTCTTTCAAAAAAACTCAACCAAAAATGCATCCTCCACCAACTTCTCAAAATGGAGATCCTTGGAGAAGAGTACACCCTCCTTGATCCCTAGATAAAGACCCCTAATGAAAATAGAAGCCTTCAATAGATCTTGTGACACTTCCTCTGGAGAAAATGAAACCAACTCTTTGAAGTTTTCAACATAAGCCTTCATCGTCTATTAACATTGTTGGACACTTGTGAGCTCTTCCCATTTCTTCATATTCACCTCCTCGGGTATAAACCATAAGAAAAATACAGACTTAAAACTTCCCACATCATCCCAAACAGCATCATTGGTCAGTAAAACAACTCTCATTATTCCAAAGTTTGACCCCTATAAGGACCCAAAACAGCACGAAATCTAATGGATTTGGGAGTTACCAACACTCTGAAGATATTATCAACTTCCTTAATCCACTTCATTACCTCTAAAGAACCTCGATTTCCACAGAAGATGGGAAAAAACTGCGGAGAACTTGAAACAGGGTGAGACCCACTGGAAACTTTGGGGACCTTTCTTGGCGGTATATTCTAAATAAAAAAATCATAAAATTAGGTTCAGAATAAATTCCTCACATACCCACACATATAAAAACACTCATAATAAATATCAAGGGTTACACTTACCACTTTATCACCAAACCTAATAATTTACCAAATTTTCAAACCAAAACATTTTCTTTCAAACTCATTTTTTTCCAATCTGAGACCATTTTAAAGAAATAATTTTAATTTTCAAAATTGTTTTCATTTTAAAAGATTAATCACAACAACTGAAACCAAAAAATACATAATTCACACTAAACCATCATAATGATGAACTAGTAGTCATGCTTAATCTAGTGACATGGTAGTGGGTAATATTTTACTTAGTATATGAGTTTACTATGATTAAAAAGGTCAATAATCCCTAGCACTAATCAAATATTAAAATTACCACCATATTCATAATACTAGGCCACTGGGTTCTTGGTTGTGTTAATAGTGGCCTTAATTACACTAGCCTGTCAATAGGTACTTGGTTCCATTCCATTGGGTACTCAGTGCCTACCACACAAGGTTACCTCTATCTCTTCACCACTCTCTCCTATCAAATCCTCTAACCCCTCTTTTAACTCCCCTTCAACACAAAATACACCAAAAATGAGACTAAGATACTAAAATTAAAGGGGATTACATGGTTATATCAGATGGGGAATTTAAAACCGCCACAGCCTTAAGCATTTCATACTCAATGAGATTCAACTGGATTCTTGAGGGAATGTATTCAACCATTAGGTTTTCATATGTGTAAGGCTAGCTACTAAGAAATTTCCAAGAAATTTCTAAGAATTTTAAAAGGTTTGAAATATTTCAAGGTTAATTTACACTTCTTTTTAATCTATTAGTGAACCAATATCAAGGAAACATAAATAAACACATGATCATTAACATTAAATTACAAGGTTCACCTCTGATGGTTATTGTAGGACATTGATTGACTTTGAGTAGTTTAAAATGATTTTGAATTAACATCACTTGGTCTATTATTTCATGGGAAATACTAGGGAAATTCATAAGAGGTTATTCTATCTTTATCCAACATAAAGGAGAGTGAAAATATATTTAATATAATTCTTTATACGGGTCTATCTAGATAAGTGATTGATAACTTTTTTTATAAAATAATCCCACCAAGGAAATTTAATCCTTCCAGAAGCCACTAAAGTCAAGAATTAAGGCTCAATGAATATACTCCAATATCAAGATAGTCTGATTATAATGATCATTAGTATGTGGAATAATTAAAGTATAAAATTTCACCCAAAACCTCATTGAAAATTAATTTCCTTATTATAACCAAGATAAAAACATCATATCCCAATCAGATACAGCACTAAATAGGACACCTAGAAGCATTATTATCTCTTTTAAATACAATCAATCGAGTTCATCAACTGAGGAAGTCTCTTAAATATGTAATAAGTAATTCATCTTAGTTAGGTGATCCACTATAACCTATGCTACATATTTCAATTTATTTTATCTTGAAAAATTGTTTAATAAATCCATCATGATTTCATATCATTTATTAATAGGAAAAGAAAGTATTGAAAAATTACTTATTGGTTTTTTATATTTTTCCTTCACTAGATTATAGGAAAAAAATTAGTGGGGAATACTATAATTCATTTCATCATTACAGGCCACAAAAAAACTGGTGACTAATATCATGGTACATCTTTATGATCCTTACATGAACCTTGAGAAGTTGTGTTGGTAGTGGAGAGGAGATGAGATGTAGGGTTCATCATGGTTAAGAATAGCGCAAAATGAAAAATGTGAAACCCAAAAGATCAAGAAAAAATAGAAGAAAAGTAGTAAATAACATACATTAGATTCTAGCCTTTATTCGTTCGAGGGAATGTAGAGGAGTCGCGCTGGTAGTAGATGAGTTTTGCAAGATCTTGATAATCACGACTGACTGAGTATCGATTAGGGTTCTTTTAAATAGATTGGGAACACTTTTAATAGTGCTTTCAGAAAAGCGTTGATAAATATACCTTTTATCAGTGTTAAATTGATAAGAATTGATGAAAGGGATATTTATCAATGCTAAAAAAGCGCTGATAAAAACCATCTTTATCAGTAGCACTGATAAAGATTCTTTTTAACAGTGCTTTTTTAGCACTCATAAAGGATTTATTTAAATAAATTTATTTTAATTTTATAATTATTAAATATATATAATTATTTATTCATAATTATATAAATAATTATTTAAAAAATAATTATTATTTATTTATAATAATTATAAATTTATAAATTTATAAATATAGTAAATATACATTTATAAATATATTTATTTATAAATATATTTATTTATAAATATATTTATAACATTATTAGTGGATATATAATCTTAAATACAGGCATTTTAAAAATGAGTGAAATTGAATAATTAAAAATGAGTACACTTTAAAAATATTTAAAAAAATGGATAATTTTTATTAATTAAATATAAATTATTAAAAAAAATATGGATGTATATATTGAAGTAAGAATAATACATAATAAAAATACTAAAACATAGTAAATAAATATATATAAATAAATAAAATAAAATTATCAAATTCAAAAATAAAATAAAAAATATTTAAAAATATTAAAAAAGAATACCCTGACTGTAGTAGTATTAATAATAAATTAATAGAATTGACCAATTAAAAACATAATATATTAAATGTATCATGTTATAATGAAATTCTAAAATATACTAACATTTTAATAAATTACACAAATATTAGGTGTATGTATTTCCATATATTGGGTAAATATATTTGTGTATAAGTTTGTATATAAAACTACATTAATCACACACACACACACACACACACACATACACACACATATATATATATATACATATTTGTGTGTGTCTGTGTTTGAGATTAATGTAACACACGACATTTGATATATATTTGTTAAATTGAAAAATAAAACAACATTAAAAATGAATAAGACATTAATATGTTTTTAATTAAAATTTTATTCATTCTATGTATATTTATATTTAATATATATTATTTATTACAATTTATAATTAATATATATATATATATATATATTATACTTATTCAATTTTTATAAATAATTTTTCCATTAATAAATTTTTTAATTTATTCATTTTAAATTTTTTTGATTAATTATGTATTCATTTATATATCTATATTAAATATATATTATTTATCATTATTAATAATCTATATATATGTATATTAAATTTATTAATTTATATCAATAATTATTTAATTAATAAAATATTTAATATTTTTTTTAATTTACTCATTTTAAATATTTATTTGTTTAATTATTTCATTTTATTCATTTTACATATCTAAATATATAATATATATTATTTATTAATTTTTAAAATTTATATATATATATATATATATATTCATTTTATTAATTTTTAAATATAATTATTTAATTAATGAAATTTTAAAAAAAAATGTTTAATTATTTCACTATAATGTGGACCTTTATCAACTCTAATAAAGCAGTGATAAAGGTTACCATTTATCAGCACTTTATTTTTAGAACTCATAAAAGATACTTTTTATGAGTGTTAATAAAGGGTAACTTTTATCAGTGCTAAATAAAGTGCTGATAAAGGTTAATTTTATCAACACTATATAAAAAGTGCTGATAAAGGTCCCACTTTATCAGCGCTTATTTTAGCGCTGCTGAAGATGGACTTTCTCAACATGTTTTTCTAGCACTGATAAATAGTGGAATTGTTAAAGGCATATTTTGTAGTAGCGGTGGGATAGAAAGGGATGTTAATCTAGAGCCTAATAATATGCGACAAACCACATCAGATGTTTTGAATTGGTGCATAAAAACATATAAAAGCCATGAAAAATGTAACTTATGTGGAAAATTTTTTTTTATAGTGGAAAAATATGGCACTTAAACATTATATATCAATATGATCAACTTTAAGAAGAAAAAACATTTTAGTGATGTGACCAAAATGATTATTGATCATGAAGGGAAGTTGGCATCTAGAAAACTTGATGAAAACTGGTTCAAGAATGCCTCTATATGTGTATCATAGAGCATGATCTCCTGTTTTGTTTTTTTAAGTATAAAAGAATCATAGAACTTATAAAGTTTCTTAACTTTGATGTTAAGACATATAGTAGAGGCACTACAACATCTGATGTTATGAAATATTATTCTACTTAGAAGAAAAATTTGAAACAAATAATGGATTCTGGTCCTATAAGAATATGATTAACATCTTATTTGTGTACTTCTTGTAACAGTGGAGGATATATGTGTTTGAATACTCACTTTGTTGATAATAATTGGAAGTTTAATATCAAGTTATTTTGTTTATGTAAAATTGATGTTCCCTATATAGGAATTGAATTGGAAAATAATTTTTTTATTGCTTTGAAATATAGGGGCATCGATAAAAAAATTTCTCACTTACCTTAGAAAATGCATCAACTAATGATAATATACATGAATTTTTTAAACAATTTTTTCATAATCAAAATAGTCTACTATGTGATGGAAAATTTTTCCATGTTAGATGTTGTTCTCACATCTGAAAACTTATTGTTCAAGAAGGTTTAAAAATATCCATTGATTTAATCTTTAAAATTCAAGAAAGTGTAAAATATGTTAAATATTATAAGGCTAGAACAAAATCTTTTCAAGTGTCTATTAAGAATGTTGGTGGTGTTGACACTAAATTCATACTATGTATTGACATTTCAACTAGAAGGAATTCAACTTTTACTATGCTTAAAAGTGTTATCAAGTATAAATGGGTTTTTTATAATCTTACTTTGAGTGATGCTAAATATCAATAGTTCCCATTAGAATAGGAGTGTAAAAGGGCATCAATTATATGTGAGTTTTTACATCCATTTTATGTGATGACTAAATTGATATCAGGATCATATTATCCAACATCAAATCTTTACTTCATGCAAGTATGGAAAATTGAATTTTTGCTCATAAAAAACATGAAAAGTGATGATAATCTTATTAAAAACATGGTTTATAGAATGGAAAATAAATTTGACAAGTATTGTACTGAATATATTGTTGTTATTTACCTTGGGGTAGTTCTTGATCTAAGAATAAATATTTATTTGTTAAATTTTTGTTATTTAAGACTTAATTATTTTTAAAGAAAATGTTGCAAATGTTAAGAAGTGGTTGTATAAGTTGTATGAAAAATAGGAAAAAAGGATTCTAACAATGAATCAAGTGATTGTTTTCAATTTCAAGCATTTACATCTTCCTCTAAACATGCCAAGGGAGGATTTGTAACCAGCCTAGATTTCTTTTCTATAAGTATTATTTAAATTATGTTCTTATAAATTTATAAATTTATTTATTTTTAATCATATAAATTCTTTAATTGATATACGAATATCTATAATATGATATTCATTATACGATAAAAAATAAGGAAGTCTCATTTAGATCATTATTCAGATTAGCCAAAATTGCAAATAAACTATTTTTAGGATCTATATATTTTTCAATATTGCAAAGACCACAATAATCGCTTTGGAGCACTTGCAAACATGGTGTGTGATAATTTAATCATTCCAATTACAGTAGTTATTTTTTAATCTTCTTTTATTATTAGAGACCATATTTTTAACAAGTATTTGTCTTCAATGCTTTATAATTGTCTCCAAGCTATCATAGGTACTAGAAATTGGTTAAGTGGATTTCAATAATTTTGAAAAGGTATACATATGCCAAATTTTATTGAATTTTAATATATTAATTATATTGTTCTTCCATTTTTATAATTATTAATAAACTTATTTTCTTACTATAAATAAAGATGAATATCATGATATAGAGGATGATGGTGTATCCAAAGAAGATTATAATTATATAGATATCCATGGAGAAGATGATAATATAGAATATATCAATTATAAGTTAATTTTTTTTGTTTGTATTTCATAGTTTCTTGGTTTGAATATATTTTACTTTTTATTTTGATAATTGGAAATTTATAATTTAGTATGTTAAATTTATTTTTAATTCAATATAAGGGAAAAAATGTTGGTGAGAAAACATTATTTTGAGTTCATATTTCATTTTTCACTAAATAATATTCTTCATTTCTATGCAGGATGTAACACCCTAAGGATTTACAAATAAATTTAATATTGAATTCATAAAACACGGGGTCTCTACAAAACAAAACTTTGTTATAACAGAGCCAATAAACATAATTTATCCACTTCTATGATTTGAATTTTAAAAATCTGACATACACGGTTGCGTTCAGGGTGATTTTTGGAGTTTGATTGAAAAAACTTAATTTTTGGTGAATATTAACCTACCCTTATGTATAGTAAATTATATTTATGAATATTAATTTACCCTTATAAATAGTAAATTCACCCATGGATGTATAAATAAAAATTAGGCACATTATAAATGAAATAGAACATTTTATAAATTATTGATTAAGTATTGGTATTTTTGTGAGTGATAAATACTTTATTATAGTTTTAAATTAATAAATGGATTGAAAATTATTTTTCATAAAATATTTTCCTAAATAAATGTTTTTTTTCCAATGATTTTGGTATAATTTTATGAGACCATAGTTAATTTTTGAAAGTATTACAAAATCAGTTTTAAATTTAAAATTGTATTTTGCAATTAAATAATGATTTTATTTAAAAATTAAATTTCACATATTTAGAAAATTGTTTTGATAAAATGGAATTATTTATTTATTATACACATTGAAAAAAAAATATGGTGAATTTTTGGGATTTTTCTAAAATACTTCAATTTTAGGTGAATAGTCAAATACGATAATTTATGATAAATGTTAAATACATGGTTTATTGAGTCATAGGTGATGTAAGGTTGATGTAAGACCACTTGGTTCTAACTCACATGCACGTATTACTATTCTTGGTCATAATAATCAATACTATTGCTGGTCTTGAGCAAAATAATAAAATAATAATTAAGATATTCAAAAATTACTCCTCTCCTCCACTATAAAAACCCCCCTCACTCTCTCTTCTCTTCACTCCTCTCAAGCCTTGTGCCTAGTAAAAATTCTTCCCAAATATCTCCCTAATCTCCTCCCCCATGTCCATAATCCCTTGGTCTCATAAAAATACCAAATCCTCTCCCCTAAAGAGCCTCTCAAGGAAGATTAATTCTATAGGTAATTCCTCTTTTCATTTCTTTTACTTTCTTTTCAAGTTCATTTATTTTAATTTCTATCCTAACCTCTCCTCATCCAAATTTTATGAAAACTCTAGTAAATGAAATTTACTGTAATGTTTTTATGATTATGTAATAATTTATTCTCATCTCTTATTTACCCTTCTTTTATGCTAGTAGTAAAAACAGCATTCGGGATGTGCAAATTTTCCACATTCAAGGACAATGGGTCTTCAATTTCTATTAGCATTTTCAATTATGGTAATAAAACCATTATTATGGTTTGTCTAGACTATAATATATTTATTATGTCTCTCATATGTTTCTAGAGTCTTTTTTTAAATATGGTTTTGATTTATTAAGCAAAATGAGTATGTCATGTTCAAAAACTGTCAATTAACCCAAACAGTTATCATTAAATAATTTATATAATGATTCATCTTCAATCCAAGTAAGAAAATGAAATTTAAAACCATGTAACATTCTATATGTTCACTAATAATATATAACTTCAATTCTGTACAACCATCCTCATTTTACAAGATTCTACGTTCATGTATATAAGTATATTGATCATGAAACAAACGGGCCCGAACAATGAAATTGAACCTCTTAACCCATCAAAAAATTCATGAATGAACCTAGTAAGGTTATACTAAATCAATTAAATGAATAGGAGTTTATGTAATTATTAATTAATAAACAAAAAAATTGATTATTCAGGTCATTAAGATCAAGCGAAGAACACCCTTGGATTTAAGGTAAGGGATCATCTCTCTCACTTTTATTCAAGAACCCCCCTCCCCATGTTGTGTACTTTTATTTTTAATTCCTAATGATAGGGTATGTTTTATAACCACCCCAAAACTGACCTTATGATATATAAATGAATGGATACCCCTTTACCTCTCATTAATCTCTCACAAGAACACCTATTACCATGCCAAAAAGTTTGTAAGGGTTTTTTACTCAAATCTCTATTTCCTTTCGGGTTGCTCTTATTCTATAATCACCTCAATGAAATTATTATTTATTCCTATGTAATAAACATAAATTCTTTATTAATTTTATATATATGTGTACCAATTATAATCATTCCTTGTTATATGGGAAGTTACAAGTTTTAAAATAATTTTAAAAAAAATCTGAAATGAAATCCCGATTCAAGGAACTTCTCAAATTCTTACCTATTTTGAAGTTCACTATATAATCTGTTTTAATCCATATTTATCTTTCTAAAACCACACATTTTAACATTAAAAATATGTTTTGGTTCATTTCTGGTTTTATTAAATCAAACATTTCTTTTCACTTTAAAATCATTTAATATTTTCCTTAAGCCGCACTAAAATGTTTTATTTTTAAAGCTTCTTTAAAAACTCTTTTTAAATGATTTAACCTCAATAAGACTTTATTTAAGCCTAAAATATAATTTTAATGACCCTAATTTTTATTTTTTTGGATATACATGTTTAAAATCTGATTTCATGACAAATACAAATTATTTTCCAAAAGAACTGTTCTTTCTAAAGTAAAAATGATTTTTCTCATCTCATTTTAACTTTTGTGAGTTATATGACTTGTTCGCAACTTATATATTTATTGTGGTGTATGTACTACCCTTTTTTATATAATATCAAGAGTCTCCTTGTTCTCATGATATTATAAGGGATTATTATTTGAAATTTCCAAGTTGGTATGGGATACTTTGGAATGTTTAAGGATTATTTCCTCAAGAATTTTTCAATGGTATCGTTTAAAAGTACCTTTATTTATGTCAACATCCTTTGATGAATCATGTATTTAATATAACTTTATCTCTTATTATATCATATACAAAATATGTTGCTTAAGGGTTTCTAATTAGTTTGAATGTGGATGTTCTATATTGATACCATTCATCATATTACTCTGAATGGTTCGTGTTTCTATTTAATAGCTGGGAAAAGTTATTTAAATTTCATATGTTAGTTTAAATATGAATGTATATGTTGTTTATGTTTATCCTCATTCATAATAGAAATGAATTTAACTTATTATGTGATGGTTGGGACCCTCTATAGCCCCTCAATGCATCGGTAGGTCTCATAAGACAAAGTATGGTCTTGGCATGTGGCCTAGACAAAATGGATATTTATAGTCTTGGCACGAGACCTTGAAGATATGGTTATGATATACATAATATAAATTTACCTCTTTATAAAACTAGTAAATTAAAGTTCATGTGGTTATTAGACTAGTATAATACCCATGATAGTGCTTTATTATGTCATATTTACTCAACTCATATTTCTGCGATATTATGTCCAATTTTATTTTTAAAGACAAGTGTTTTTAGTTATTCATCATGCCTAATGTTTATGTTTATGATATCTCCTACTGTATTGATTACCCTTACTAAGTATCTGAGATCACCCCTTTCTTATGTTTCATTTTCTCAGGTAATGAATAAGTTTATTATGAATGACCAACAGGGATAAACTTAGAGTTTTGTATGTTCCCAATAAAACTTATATGTTGTTTTTCAATTCAAGTTGTAATGTTGAACCTATGTATATATCTTATTTTCCAAAACTAATAAACTACTTGATCCTTCAGGATTTTATTCCTTGTAATCATTCCAATGTAATTAAATAATGCACCGACTCTGGGTAACTGTGGTTGGGGTGTTACAGTTGGTATTAGAGAAAGTTTAATAGAAAACTTGGAAACTAGATATAGAAAAGGATGATTAGTGAACAAAACCCTAAGATAGAATTTGGGGATAAGAATAAAATGACATCCTAGAATTTTGGTAAAGAATAGATTATGTGGTTTATCAAGCAAATTAATCTATGTCTATACACGAACAAGTAGAAGTGGATTTGGCATAGATATATCTATGGGTAAAACCTGAAAACACTGCTTTGAGCTAGACTCAAATGGGAACTGGTGCACGACAATGGGACTTGCTACACTCTTGGTTTGACACTCCTAGGGGATATGCATTGGTAAATTCATATGCTTGTTACAAACAATTATGAAGTATTTATTCTTCAAAATTAACCAAACTATATGGTTCTAGGATTTACGATGCATAAATTTATGATATATGTTATACCTTGTTTAGAGTTATAGAAATTCATAATTTTATGAGCTAATATAGTATATGGAATTTATTATAAATGGTTCCTAGAATAAGGAATGATAAATTCATCAATGCAAGTGATGGAAATAGAAAGAAGGATCATTTCTCTCGTGGTATTAAGTCATATTTTCAAAAGAATATAGTCTCCCAATTATCCCCATCATGTGAGGAAATAATATCATGTGTTAACAAGGTATGTAAATACTTCTATGAGTCCTATAGATTTTAAGGAAAGAAAAAAAAGAAGAGGAAGGTAGAGAAAAATATGGATAAAGGGAAGAAGGAAAAGAAGGGTTTTCCCACATGTTATAACTGTGGAAAGAATCACCCTAGTAAATGATTGAAGGGAATGGGGGTTTGTTATAAGTGTGGAGAAAAAGAACACAAATTTGATGATTATAAGGGAAAGAAAAGGGTTTCCAATGTACAATGCTTCAACTTCAAGGATATGGGATACTATGAAAATCAATGTCTCGTGCATCAAAGGAATATATCCCAAATTATGATACTATATAATGATCAAGTTATGATGCTGCCATAGATAAAGTAGAATGATTAATATTCCTAGTCAAGAATCATGTCATTTGAATATATTTTTCATCAATGTACTGGTTATAAGAATTATGGAATATATGAGGATTGTATTATGATACTTTTTCATTAAGGATTTGAAACCATAAGCTGAATGGTACGAAGAAACTATATTCAATGGAAAGTTAAACTTTTTAGAAAACACGTGATTCGGGGAAAGATACCCTTAATATATTTCTAATGATGAAGATAATTATTAATAAATTATTAATTTGGATAAGTATTGACTACCTCAAAAATAATTTTTGACTTTTCAAAAAGTGGTATATGCTGTCATTGGTGGATTTTACAAAATTTTTGGATATAATGAATATATCCAATAGAATGTGTAAGGATTAATGCATGTTTCCAATAAGGTTTTATGGTAATTTGAGTTATTACCATATTTCAAGAGGACACATGATGAGGATATTCACGTGTCATAAATGTGAAAAATTAGGGCTACTTCATGTTGCTTAAAGGAAAATAATGTATGAGATGCATTGATTAGGTTAGATCATAGAGTTCTAAACAAATGAGGATTGCTAAGGACCCCGAGTACATGGATCTAGAAAGGATGAATGTGAGAATGATTCTAAATTATTGGATCATGATCTTTTGTAAAGTTAAACCATTTGTGAAATTTTTTAAGTTGATTATTGTGTGATTTTTAGACATTAATGTCACTACATGATGCAACCTGTGCTAAGAGATGAAGTATAGATATTTCAAGTCAAAAACAACGGATAATATTGTGTTTTTAAAATAGAAACATATATTTATACACTTATAGAGTGGAATAATTCTTGAACTCTTGGAAAATAGTCTTAAAAAATAATGTTGTCATATTATCATTTTTTCATAACTATAGTTTATGGTTTTGTGGTAATGATATTTCATCTAAGCATGTTCTCTATCACTTTCCATTAGAAAATGATGGTTTGATTATTCTTCCATGACCATGTTATCTAATTAGAACGTGTAGTTTGGTAGTAACCGATGCATTTCCCTTTCCCTCTTATTAATAGGATATTTTAACCATATGTGGGTTTCCCATAATTGAATTTTCAACTATCAACCATTAACTTTCAAAATTCAATTTCAAAATTTTGAGGACAAAATTTTTATAAGGAAGGGATAATGTAACACTCCAAGGATTTAAAAATAAATTTAATATTGAATGCATAAAATACTGAGTCTATAAAAAACAAAAAAAAATTATAACTGAGCCAATAAACATAATTTTGTCACTTTTGTGATTTGAATTTTGAAAATATGACATAAATGGTTGCGTTCAGGGTGTTTTTTAGAGTCTTATAGAAAAATTTTAATTTTTTTGAATAGTAAACTACCCATATAAATAGTAACTTTCCCTTATATGTAGTAAGATACCCTTGTGAGTTTTAATATACCCTTATAAATAGTAACATCACCCAAGGATGTATAAATAAAATTTAGGAAAATTATAAATGAAATAGAACATTTTATAAATTATTGATTAAGTATTGGTATTTTTGTTAGTGAGAAATATTTGATTACAGTTTTAAATTAATAAATGGATTTAAAATTCATTTTCATAAAATACGTTCCTAAATAAATATTTTTTTCTAATTATTTTGGTATAATTTTATGAGGCCATAGTTAATTTTTGAAAGTATTACAAAATCAGTTTTAAATTTAAAATATGTATTTTTCAATTAAATAATGATTTTATTTAAAAATTAAATTTCACATATTTATAAAAAAAATTGATAAAATGGAATTTATTTTTTGATTCTACACATTGAAAAATGGTTATGGTTAATTTTTTATATTTTTCTAAAATACTTCAATTTTAGGTGAATAGTAAAATATGATAATTTATGATAAATGCTAAATACATGGTTTATTGAGTCATAGGTGATGTAAGGATGATGTAATACCACTTGTTTATTGGTCAAAATAATCAATACTATTTCTAGTCTTGAGAAAAATAATAAAAGAATTATTAATATATTCAAAAATTACTTCTCTCCTCCACTATAACCCCCCCCCCCACTCCCTCTTCTCTTCACTCTTCTAAAGCCTTGTGACTAGTACAAATTCTACTCAAATATCTCCCTAAGATCCTCCCCCATGTCTATCATCCCTTTTTCTCATAAAAAGACCAAATCATCTCCCCTAAAGAGGCTCTTAAGGAAGATTAATTCAAGAGGTAATTCCACTTTTCAATTCTTTTACTTTCTTCTCAAGTTCCTTTATTTTCATTTTAAACATCACCTCTCCTCATCCAAATTTTATGAAAACTCTAGTACCTTACATGTACGGTAATGTTTTTATGATTATTGAATAAGTTATTCTCATCTCTCATTTACCCTTATTTTATGCTAGTAGTAAAAACACCATTCGAGATGTGCTAGTTTTCCACATTCAAGAACGTTGGGTATTTAATTTATGTTATCATCTTCAATTATGGTCATGAAACTATTTTTATGGTTTAATAAAACTATAATATATTTATTATGTCTCCTATATGGTTATGTAATCTTTTTGTACATGTGGTTTTGATTTATAAAGCAAAATGAGTCTATCGTGTTCAAAAACCACCAATTAACCTAAACGGTTATCATTAAACAATTTATATAATGATTCATCTTTACTCCAAGTAACCAAATAAAATTTAAAATCATGTAAAATTATTTATGTTAACTAATAACATATAACTTCAATTCTGGAAAATCATATTCATTTTACAAAATTCTTTGTTCATGTATATAAACATATCGATCATGAAACAAACGGACCCGAACAATGAAACTGAACCTCTTAATCCATCAAAAAGTCCATGAATTAAATTAGTAAGGTTATACTAAATAAATTAAATTTATAGGAGGTTATTTAATTATTAATCAATGAACCTAAAATTTGATTATTCGGGTGACCAAGATTAAGAGAAGAACACCCTCAGATTTAAGGTAAGGGATCCTCTCTCACACTTTTATTCAAGAACCCCCCTCCCCCCCATGTTGTTTCCTTTTATTTTTAATTAATAATGATGGGGTATGTTTTCTCACCTCACCCATACTTACCTTATGATATATAAATGATGGGATACCCTCGTACCTCTCATTAAGCCCTCACAAGAACACTTGTTACCGTGCCAAAATGTTTGTAAGGGTTTTCTACCCGAATCTGCATTTCCATTCGTGTTGCTCTTATTCTCTACTCAACTCAATTAAATTATTTTTTATTCATATTTAATCCACATAAATTCTGTTTTAATGTTATATATATTTTTACCAATTATAATCCTTCCTTATTTTATGCGGATTTACATGTTTTAAAAGAATCATTCAAAAAATTATTCTGAAATGCAAACCTAATTCATGGAAATTCTTGAATTCTTACCTATTTTAAAGTTCACTATATATTTTTTTAATCCATATTTATCTTTATAAAATCAAAAAATTTAACACGAAAAATCAATTTTGGTTCGTTCCTGGTTTTATGAAAGCAGACATGCCTTTGAGCTTTAAAATCCTTTAATATTTTCCTTAAACTGCACTAAAATGTTTTATTTCTAAAGCTTCTTTAAAAACTCTTTTTAAATGATTTAACCTCAATAAGACTTTATTTAATCCTAAAATATAATTTAAATGACCTTACCTTTTATTTTCTAGGATATACATGTTTACAATCTGATTTCATGACAAATACAAATGATTTTACAAAAGAACTCTTCTTTCTAAAGTAAAAAGGATTTTTCTCATCTCACTTTAAATTTTTTGATATATATGCCTTTTTCAACACTTATTTATTTATTGTGGTGTATTTACTTCCCTTTGGTATATCATATCAAAATTTTCCTTATTCTCATGATATTCTAAGTGATTGTGATTTGAATGCTTCAAGGTGGTATGGGACACTTTGCAATGTTTAAGGATTATTTTTTCAATAATTTTTCAATGGTCTCATTTAAAATTATCATTATTTATGTCAAAATCCTTTGATGAATCTTGTATTTCATATATATTTATCTCTTATTATTCCATCTGCAAAATATATTGTTGAAGTTTTTCTCATTAGTTTGAATGTGGATATTCTATCTTGATATCATTCATCATATTACTCTAAGTGGTTAGTGTTTATTTTTAATGACTAGGGAAAGTTATTTACATTTCATATGTTAGTTTCAATATGAATGTATATTTTGTTTATGTTTATACCCATTCATATGATAAATTCATTGGACTTATTATGTGATGGGTGGGGCCTGATATATCCCCGATACATCGATAGGTCTCATGAGACAAACTATGGTCTTGGCACATGGCCTTGATAAAATGGATATTTATGATCTTAGAACGAGGCCTTGGCGGTATGGTTATGATGTATGGAATATGCATTTCCCTCTTTATGAAACTAGTAATTGAAAGTTCGTGTGGTTATTCTGCTATTAGAATACCCATGATAGTGCTTTATTATGGCATGTTTACTCAGCTCATATTCTTGTCATATAATGTTCAAGTTTATTTTTAAAGGAATTTGTTTTTAGTTATTCATCATACCTAATGTTTATGTTTATGGTATCTTCTATTGTATTGCTTACCCTTATTGAGCATCTGAGATCACCCCTTTCTTCTGTTTCATTTTCTTAGGGCATGAAGAATTTTATTATTAATGACCTGCAGAGATAAACTTAGAGTTGTGGATGTTCCCAATAAAACTTATATGTTGATTTTCATTTCATGTTGTAATGTTGAACCTATGTATGAATATAGTTTTCCAAAACTACTAAAATAATTCGTCCTTCGGGATTTTATTCCTTGTAATCATGCTAATGTAATGAAATAATGCACCAGATCTGGGAAACTGGGGTTAGGGCGTTACACAGGATATGAATTTTATGGTCAAATTTCATTCAATACTAATCATTTTTATTACTGAATAGGTGAATTCATTTAACTCTATCAAGTTCAAAAATAAATTTTTTATTTAATTATTTCTAAGTGCTTTCACTTATGGTTTGATTTTTCAACTTTTAGGTTGTGTTAGATAGAAATGGCTTGGAATACATGAGATGGGTACTTCAATTTGGTAAGGGTTTTTTTGTGATTCTATAAAGTGGCATGGAAATAGGTGTTAGATGTAAATGTCCTTTTTTTATCGCATGAAAAAGAGGGCCTCAATTTAATAGCTAACACTTTCTTAAAGAATTCATTATGATACCTATTTTGTGTCTTTTAGAACTAGGTTCTAGAACACATGATTTTTGTTTTTTATCTTAATGTTTTGTTATTTTTATCATGCTTAATGATTTTATTATTAAATAGTCACTATTTTGAGCATTGGACACAAATTCTATATTATTTTTAACTTTTATTCCTCTCACATGCATGCACAAACATGTCCAAAATCATGCCAAAACCTTAGGTATTTTGCATTAGGGGAATCTTTGTGATCCATGGGGACATCCCCCACCAAAAAAAATATAAAATAAAAAAACTTAAAAAAATAGAGACCAATATAATAAAAAATATGTTGTTGAAATCTACATGTTTAAATAGTTTTATAATTGTAGTTTACATTGAAACCTAGTTGTTGTGTGAATTTTTTCTGAATTTTTATATGTAAAATTATTCTTTGTTCTTATATTTGGAATCACTTTCAAGAAATTTATTCCCATTAAGAATTATTGATAATTTATATGATGATTAAGGATCCTATATTAGAATCATATCAGTGATCCATTGGAGCAAGTTTTACAGTTATTCCTAGATAGATTCATAAATGTACTCTTCTTCTTTTTATTTGATTTCCTTGGCAGGTGGTGCATACTAATGATGTAGTTATCGAATTTGTTTAGATGAACTAAAACATGAATCAGTTCTATATTTTATTAAAACATTGGCATGAGTGAATATTTTTATGGCTAGTTTGTTTTCACTTTAGACTTTTGATATTGAAACTTTTTAATCTATTTGATGTTTGGATGAAATTTTAATTGTTAATTATTCTTTATGTTTTTATATCAATCTTTTAATGTATATTTTTTTATATCATTGGGCTAATCAGAAAGTATATGGGTCTCATCAGGGTAAGTTTAAGGCCTTTATTTTACGATCACCATTTTATGAGGATTAGGCAGGTCTGTTCTATTAAATCTGTAGCCCGCATGGACCACCCCATGGGTTGCCCCAGACCAATCCGTTAATGAATCTAACCCTTTTTTTAGTAAGTATACATGATTAAATTGAATAATGATAACATGTATAGTCTTAAATAAAGACATTATCATTGTACCAATTATATATATATATATATCCTATTTTAATTATGATAAATAAATTGTCAATGTTTTAGTGCATGGAATGGACTATATTAATAGATGATGTAAAATCACCAATAATCATATCACTACTACAAAATAATCCTTTAATAGTGATAAAAAGCTTTTATCAGCGCTAGATAAGTGTTGACTATCGGAGAAAGATTAAAATCCCTAGTCTTTTATGAGCACTAAAAAAGCATAGATAAAGGGGTATTTTATCAGCGCTTTTAGAAGCACCGATATAGGACAACATTTATCAGCACTTTTATTTAGCACTGATAAAGAATACCATTATCAGTAGTTCTACAAGTACTGATAATGGGGCGTGTTTTAGTGTTATGTAATTGCACACTGCAGCACCAAAAACACCATGAACTCAAAAAAATCAAGTACCACTAAATAATTTAAATGAAATAAAATGTATAACCCAAATATAAGAAACAATTGCTATATTATAGACATTTAAAACATTTGTTTATAAAATTACATAAGTACATATTATTACATACATTCAAAAATATCAATATTCCTTTATCTTTTGATCATAACCCCTACTCGAGAAAAAAACACACCTGTATAAGAAAAAAATTACATTAAAAATAATATAAAAAATAAATTAATAGAAATTGATAATTTTAAACTAAACTTTGATTCATACCAAGAATACTTTGTATCATATTGATTTTCAGTTGATTCTTGCACTGTAGGATTGAAATATATATGTAGATACTCAATTACAAGAGGGGTGAATTGTAAGTTTAAAAATTTTCCCCTTTTAAGTCTAAAAGTAAATCTATGTTTAACAAAGTTAAACAAGGTAAATTCACAAACCCTCTTTGGTTATAACTCAAAGGGATAATTGGAAGGTCGTGGGTCTAATTATAGGAAATATATAATTAAATAAGTTAAACTTAAGGAAACTTAAGTAGGTTTTACATCGAGAAAGATTCTACCTTAAAGCATATAGAATCTTATTTATATCAGATTTTAATAAGTATAATAAAGTTATACTTTATTTATTTAACAAAATTTTAGTGTAAATAAAACTTTTAACATCAATAAGTAAACAAGTAGGAAATATTTTAACCCAATGAGAAGGGTATCCAACAACTTTGGATAAAGGTCCCTTGATTTATACTTTCAATAAATTTTATCTTACCCACACCAAGATAAGCCCTCGATAAGAATATCAGAATCTGTCTTGCAATCCCCACAAGCCCTCAAACTTTAAGGTAGTCGACACCTCATTATTCTTATCCAAGGAAGTACTTGAACTTTAAGGTATTTGGCACCTCTATCTTCCTATCCCTGGAATCCCTTGATTGTACTCAACAATAATCAGAGTCACACTAGGTTGTACAAGTTGTTCACAGATAAACAAGATATTCACAGTTTGTACAAATCATGAGAGTATTTCTCTCTCTATAAATCACTTTACAACATCACAATATTCATGTTCATGAATGTATATCAAGCTTGTTTAAATGATCTCCTATTTATAGGAAAAAACTTCAATAGTTGACTCATCCTCCAACGGTCATTTTTTTCCTTAAATCTCAGAGAGACCTTTACATGTGTCACTCAGCCAACGGTTAGTTTAAAATAAAATACATGATATCATTTTGAATAAGGAAATATTTGAAACTATATAAAGTGTAAGAAACAAAAATATTTAAGGAAAACAATAACATGTTTAAGAAACAAGGATCCATTAAACTTGAAACAATATATTAAGAAAGTAAAGTAACTTTTACAAATAGGAATAATTGGAATCTAGGAAAATTAGAAATAGAAGTCTAAAAATATGAACAATTAGATTCTGATTAAAATAGAATTCTGAATCTGATTTCTATAGAATTCGGAGTCTAAATTTCAAATAATTCAGAGTTTTAATTTCATATAATTTAGAGTCTGAATTTTAGAGAATTCAGAGTTTTAATTTCAGAGAATTCGGAGACTAAATTTCAAAGAATTCAGAGTATAAATTTCAAAGAATTTAGAGTCTGAATTATGATGAATTCAGAGTCTGAATTATGATGAATTTAGCGTCTAAATTCTGAAGAATTGAGAGTCTGAATTTTGTAGAATTTGGACTCTGAATTTCAAAGAATTCAGAGTCGGAATTTTAAAGAATTTTGAGTCTGAATTATGATGAATTGGGAGTCTAAATTCTGAAGAATCCATAGTCTAAATTTCAGATAATTCAGTTCTTGAATTTTAGAGAATTTAGATTCTGAATTCTTATGAATTCAGAGTCTCAAGTCTAATAAATTTGGGGTCTGAATTCTGGGGAAATCGGTGTCTAAGAAACTATAGGTTTCTATATTAGGTAAGGATCCAAATTTTTTTCTTAAGAAAAAAAAGGTTAGACATGGTTTAAGAAAACATTAAATAAGACATTGAAAACCAAGGGTAAGGATGAAACTTTTCTTAGGGAAAGAAAATTTTCCTTAAGAAAATAATTCTTAGAGAAAGATAATTTTCCTTAAAGAAAATGTGTTTGTGATTTTCAAAACATAAAAGAATAGAAAAGTCATAAGGGAACTTATCGACTCAACAATATCCCCCTTTTTGGAAAGCACAAAAAAATATTTGTAAAATAATTTAAGGAATAAGGTTATCAATTTTTATTTTAAAAAGAAATATTTATCTCCTTTTACTTATGACCCATGATGAATACGACTAACTCCCCCTTAGGTTTTGAAATCCCTAATGATTTCATTCTTGTTTTTCATAGAGAAATTACTTCTTCTTACTTAAGAAAATCTTCTTTAAGAAATATCCCCCTTACTTAATATCCCCCTTAGGGAATTCTCTTATTTTCACTTAATATTCTTTTGATCATCCTTTTTTCCCCCTTTGTGATTTTCAAAAAGAATGGAGGGAATGAAAAAAAATTGTACCTGAAATGTTAGAAATATACAAGACAAAACAATGGAAGTATAAAAAAATTTCATTATGATTGGAAAAAAATACAAGGAGGATACAAAAAAAGATCATAATTTAAGGAATCATTCATCCTTCTTATCCTTTGGCATCAGCTTTCTCAAGGTTTCCTTCAACTTCTTCAAATCCTTGTGGTCATCCTCAAATATATTAATCAATTGATCCTGATCCTGATTCTTATTCTTGAGAACTTTAATTATTTATTCTTGGGACTTAAGAAATTTGGATTAAAACTTTACCACCTCTTCTTAGTGTTTGAATTTTTATTCCAACTCTTCCCTAAGTTCTATTTTCCTTTTCAAATTTAGAGAAACTGGATTGAGATTTTCATTTAGGTCTTTATCTTCTTGAATCCAAGTAGCTTTCTCTTGATTCATCTTTTTTAAAAGATTTTATGTAAGGTTATTCATGGTGTCATATGATTGATCAAAGGCATCCTTTACTGAATCATGTAAATCATCTATGATTTTCATATCACTAATTACTGACTTAGACCATTTGGTTATTTTGTTGAAATATATCTTATGAGCATCATAACCAATGTGAAAATATTTTAATTCCACTTCAAGCTTGATATACTTTTCTATGATCTTGGTTATTGAATTCGACTTCTGATTGAAAGTATGCTAAAGAAACTGATATCTTGAATCAATACTTGGAAATAAGGGAATGGTGTTCACTAGATTTTTCAAAGATTGAACAACAAAATCTTGTCCCAAGTAAGATGACGATTCGGAAGTGTATTTCTTTACTAGTGAGGAAAATTTATCTTGCTCTTTAGCTTTCCTCTTGGATGTTCCAACAACATCTTTCTTAGATTTCACAACCACAACTTTTTTAGGTGAATCAACAACCACTTGTTTTCTTTAGTCACCTCTAGAGATTGCCTTCTTGACTTTCAGAGTCTCATGCTCATTATAAAAGACTTGGATTGTCTTATCATCATAAATATCATCTTTATCAAGACCTTACTTAACATATTTAGGATGAATAAAATCATGATTATTTATTTCATTATCAGTAGGTTTATCAACCTCATTTTGTGCATCATCATCTTTCCCTTCTAAGATTACTTTGGTTGATTCAACTTGGGAAGTTTTTATCGACAACTTGTCTGAAGGAATTTCCTTCTCATGGTATTATTCCACCATTTTGATTACATCTTCACTTTCTTATTCTTCTTATTCTCCTTCTTCTTATTTCTATACTTCTTCTTCATCAATGGGTTCCATAATTGAAACTTTATTTCCTATAGTTTCTATTGGAACTGATTATAGCAAGTAGAATTCTATTACTTAGATTTTTTCAGAATATTTCTCAATATCTTTAAGAAATACTTAGAAAATTTCGGCTTCTGACATCTTCTTCTTCATCATTTTCTCTTTAGCTTGATTCTCAATCTATTCTACTGCATTAATCTTCAAGTCCTTATCCTAAGTAGGGTCTAAAGAAACTTGCATCTCCCTAATTCTTCCTCTTCTTCTTATCTCTCCACTTGGATACCACTTTATTAGAAAATGTCTCTTTCTTTTTCATCTTGGGTGGAGCTAACTGGGTTTCTAGAATGGGTGTTTTTTATTTTGATTCCAGTTCTTTCTCTTTTCTCTTCTTCGATGTTTGTTTGGAAGTTTTACCTACTTCCCCTTTATTTTTGATAGCTTGAACCTCACTTTCATAAATATCATAGAACTATCCTGAAGTAATACTAAAATAGGTTTTCATCCTCCTTAGAGTATCATCATTAAACAATATAATCTTAAAGATTCTGGGTTTTGAACTGCAAGGAATTTTGAAGGATTCTAAACAAAGAACAATGATCTTCAACAAGATAGTTGGATACATAATTATCTGAGACTTGAGAGTTCCATTCTCTATATATATGATGGTTAGGATAATATACTTGATAAGGTTTACCTTTCTTAGATTCACCAATAAATCCATCATAAAAATATCACACTTCTTAAGGGGATCCTTATCTCCCTTTCTGAGAATGAGAAAACCTTTCATTCACAAAGATAAAAATTGGTAGTTGGTTGTAAGTTTATTGATCTTCAGTGACTCAACTCCTTTAAGTCCTAGACACTGAATTACTTTAACCTTATCAAAACTTCCTTCCATATATGGAAACTTGTGGGAGAAAAATATAGCCTCTCCTTCGTAAGGAATATCCAAAATACTTGCAATTTTGTTGAAATATAAGAAGTAAGTCTTCCCATAGCTCTTGAACGAAAATCATTCTCTTCCTCCTTGTTCATAAAAACTGACTATATTGTAAAATTATATAAGGATATCAGGATAAAATGGATCCTAATTTTTCAATTTGGCAACACAAAGAATTTCCCAACTATTCTTCTTTATAAATTTTGAAATTAGGGAATCATACTTCAGAAAGAAATTTGGTTTGACTAATATTTATATGTAAATTTTCCAATCTTTTAGTTCCTTCTTTGAGGCCATCTAATTTTATGAGGAAACTTCAAGAGACATCTAGAACGTAATAAAATTGAGAAAACTAAACATCTAATTTGAAGGGTAGTAGAGCTTCGGTGCAAATTCACTTGAAAAAATGATGTGAGATACGAATATGGGGGGGATTTATATAGGATTCGCAGTGAAAGTTAGAATTTTCAAATCAATTCAATGGTTAATATAAGATTTATCTGATCCGATGATTGATATCAATGCTGAAAAAGGATTTATAGGTTTTGATCTTTTGAGGTTTTAAGGAAAAATCATATTTAAGGAAAGTGAATCCGATAAAGTTTTTTTAAAACAAGATAGAAATACCAACAAGTAATAAATACAATTATGAAGATTTAGGTAAGTAAACATACCTTTTGGATTTCTTAGAAAGAATAATCAATATTAATAAGGTTATTCTTAAAGAACTTAGATTCTGGAAATTTTTATTAAGGAAAGAAAAATTTTAGGTTCTGAATATTTTTATTAAGGAAAGGTAATATTTTAGGCACCGAAAAATTTTATTAAGGAAAGAAATTTTTTTAAAAGAATAAAAAAATGTACTCCCCCTATGAAAAAGAGTTTATTAATATAAGAAGATAGGTTTCAATAAAAAGTTGATATGGAATATTACCTTACAATTATCATTTCTAACTTTTGTTTAGTGTATTAAAATCTATCGAAGGGTAAAGATTTTGTAAAAATGTTAGAAACTTGATCTTGTATTTTGATAAATTGAAGAATGATATCTCCTTTAAGTGTATTATCCCTAAGAAATTGATTCTTAATATCTATTTACTTTACATTAGAGTTATTTTTAGGGTTTTTTCTTAGAGAAATGGCACTAGTATTATCACATAATATCTATGTTTTAGTAAAACTTGTGTCATAGTCTATGAGTGTGTGTTGTATCCACAACACTTGAGCACAACAACTTCTAGTTTCTACATATTCATCTTTAGTAGTGGAAAGTTCTATTGAGTGTTTCTTCTTGCATGACCAAGAAACTAATTAATATCCTAAGAAATTACAAGTTCTAGGTGTACTTTTTCTATCCATTCTACATCCACCAAAATCAGTATCTAAAAAACTTTTAAAAACAAAATAATTTCTAGAAGAATAAAAAATTCCTAAATCCATGGTTCCCTTTAAATAGCGAGAAAAAAATTATTACTTTTAAATTATATTCTTTTGGATTAGATTGATATCTTTCACATAAGAATACTGAAAACATTAATTCTAGACAACTAGTTGTTTAGTATAATAAACTTTCTATCATACCTCTAAAAGATGTTTGATCTACTGGCTTTTCATCTTCATCAAGATCAAGAGAATTTGAGGTACTGATTCGAGTACTTATACTTTTAGTGTTGTCATATCCATACTTATTAAGAAGATATTTAATATACTTATGTTGAGATATGTAAGTTACTTCTAGTTTTTAAGAAATTTGAAAACCAAGTAAAAATGTTAACTCACCCATCATACTCATTTCAAACTAAGATTTTATAAGATTTTCAAATGAATCAGTGAAAGATTGCTGAGTTGATCTGAATATAATTTCATCAACATAAATTTGAACAATCAAAAAAAATTCTTATTTTCTTTATAAAAAAATTTGGATCAGCATTTCCCTTAACATAATTGTTTTTTAACAAAAATCTGGTAAGTCTATCATACCATGCTCTAGGGGATTTTTTAAGTGCATATAAAGCTTTGGTAAGTTTTAAAAAATGTTCAAGATGTTTTGTGTCTTAAAAACCATGAGGTTGTTTAACATAAACTTACTCTTGAACATATCCGTTAAGTAAATCACACTTCACGTCCATTTGAAAAGTTTTAAATTAAAGAATGTTATAAAGGCAAATAGAATACGAATAGATTCAAGTATAGCTACTGGAGAATAGGTTCCTTCATAGTATATTACTTCTTTTTTATTATAGCCTTTAGCAACTAATCTAGATTTATTTCTTACAGTGATTATATTTTCATCACATTTATTTCTAAAGACCCATTTTACTCCAATTACAGAATTTTCCTTAGGTCTTTCATCCAAGGTCCAGAATTTGTTCCTTTCGAATTCATTTAGTTCATCTTGCATGGCTTTAATACAATCATCATCACTTAAAGCTTCATCAGTAAATTTTTGTTATAATTGGGAAATAAATGCTAGATGTTCTACTTCATTTATTAAATAACTTCTGGTACTTATAGGTTTATTTACATCACCAATGATACTATCACTGGGATGATTCTTAAGAAACAACTGATTTGGGTTTTGTAAAACCTGTTCATCAACATAAGGTAGAAAATCTTCTGGGGTAAATATTTCAGAAATATTTTCTTGAGTATTTTCCTTTTTAAAATAATATTCCATCAAAGGTTAATAATTAGTTTTTGAAATAACATCTGAAGATGTAGGTTGGGGTTGTTTAAAAACAAAATGATCAGTTTCATCAAATTTAACATGTACAGTTTCTTCAATAGTACAAGAATTTTTGTCAAAAACTCTATAAGCCTTAGAAGTAGCTTAAGAAAATTCCTTCATCAGATTTGGGTGTGAATTTATGTAATTTATCTTTAGTATTCAAGATGGATACTTTGCATCCAAATACTTTGAAACAAGAAAATTTAGGTTTTCAACCAGTACACAATTCATAAGGTGTTTTGTTAAGAAAAAGTCTGATTAAAACTCAATTTATAGTATAAAAAGTAGTACTTACATATTCATCTCAAAAGGGTTTAGCAATATAATATTCAATCAACATGGTTCTAGTTATCTCTTGAATAATTTGATTTATTATTTCAACAACACCATTTTTTGGGGAGTTCTTGGAGATTAAAAGTTATAAGTAATGCATTTTTTACTACAAAAAGTTTCAAAATATGAATTTTCAAATTCTCCCCCATGATCACTATGAATAGTTATCAATTAAAGTTTTTTCTCATTTTTAACTTTGGCTGAAAATATTTAAAATAAGAAAATTTTTAGATTTCTTTGCTAGAAAATAGACCCATATAAATCTTGTGTAATCATCTACTAAAAAAAATACATAGTATTTTCCTCCAATACTTCCATTTTGTGTTGGACTGAACAGATTTATATGCACTAGTTATAATGCATCATAATTTAAGAATTCACTGATTGATTTAAAACTTGACTTATGTTTATTTCCAAATTGACAAGGATCAAAAACTTTTTAAGAATCAAATCTAATCTCTATTATATCCTTAATAAGTCTTTTCTTTGAGATTTTTTATAAGGTATTAAGGTTATAGTGTCTTAGTTTTCTATACCATAACCATGATTGATCTTCCATTGCACTAATACAAGGTATATATTGGCTTCTAAGGTCTTCTAAGTTAAGTGTATAAACATTCTCATGCCTATGGTCATAGATATTAAACTCTTCCTTGGAATTGTGTATTAGAAACTTATCATTCCTAAAATTCACAAGGTAACCTTCATAACATAATTGGATTATGATTATAAGATTTTTATTAGGACCTTTAACAAATAAAACATTTGAAATTAAATCTTTTCCAAGAAGAACAATGTTACCTATACCAACAATTTCTCCCTGGCCATTATCTCTAAAAGTTAATTTTCCCCTTTTCGTTGTGATAATATTTTCAAAGAATTTTTTGTTACCAGTAATGTTCTGAGAACATCCACTATCCATGTACTATATATTATTGTTTCCACTTCCTTTATTTTCTTGAAAATAAAAATAGTTGGACTTTCAGAATATAAATTTTCTTGGATTCATAATTGTTAGAAAGTAAAATCTCAGGTATCCACATTTTCTTAGAAAAGTAAGATTTATGAAAACATAAAGATTGGGTTTTTTTAAAGAATAGTTTTTCTCCCAATGTCCAGCATATTTACACTTAGTGAAAAAAGGATCACTTTGGGGAAAAAATAATTATGACTAAAAATAGGTTTTTGAGTGAGTATAACCAAATCTATAACTATTCCTAAGATGAGGAAGTTTTGAATACATTTTATCAAATTCTTTCATTCAAAAAGTGAAATTTGATAAAAATTTATTTAAAGAAGATATTTTAGATTTTAGTCAAATGAATAAATTCTTATCCTCAAAATCATTAGTTTTAGGGTTTTATTTATTCTCTAAAAAAAATTCTTATAAATAACTTTTTCAAGATCCTTAGAAATTTTACCCTTCTCAGAATAAAAATCCTTAAGGTTTTTCGAAATATTTTCAAAATAAAGAGTTTTCTGAATAAGATCCTTTGAAATATATGATACTTCTTTTGTTAAAACACAAATTCTAAAAAAAAATTCTCTAACTTCTTTTTTATCTTACAGTTCTCATGCTCAAGCAATTTAGCAAATCTAGAAATTTCTTCAAAAAAAGGTATGGTATCATCTTCTGATGAGGAAGATTCTTCATCCAAAGACTCATAATATTCTTCATTAGGAAAATTTTCATTTAAAGGAATATTGGTTAAGTATTCTTCATTGTTTACCTTATCCATAAGACAATGATTTTCAATAAGTAATCTAGATATAAGACCAATATTCTTCTGACTAGAATATTTAATTTAGAGGATTCATCTGAAGAGTCACCGCCATTGGAACTCCATGTTTCGTTATCCTTCAAGACTTTCTTAGACTTATATTTTTATTACTTCTTTCTATTCCTTTCAGAATGCTTATATTTTCTATCTTTTTTCTTAATCATAGGACAATCAGGTCAAATATGTCCAGCCCTTTTGCATTCGTAATAAGTTATTTCAGAATCTTTCTTGTCCTTTCGATCTTTCTTCTTATATATGTACTAAAAATACTTCTTTACCATGATCTTTTTTATCCTTCAAGCAAGATTGGGAAATTCATTCTCAGACTGATCACTGTCACTTGACTCAAATATAACAACTTCTTTCTTAGCTTTAGATCTAGTTACCCTTTCTGGAGTCTTGTATTTAGATGTAGTAGTGAAAGCAACACTGCCATTACCATTATTTTTCTTATTGAAATATGAATCTCTCTTCATTATTGTTTCATGATGAATAAGAGTTCCAAATGACTCATCAAGAGTGATATTAGATACTTTCCTATTTTCATCAATATATGTCCTTTTCGATTCCCACTCATTGGAAATAATATCAATTATCTTTTCCACAGGAACTTCATCATCAATACCTTTCTCTCCCATAGATTGAAGACTATTGATGATAGTCATAAATATTTGTTTCACTTTTCAAACAGGTTCTCCATAAAGAAATACAAATCCATGATATTTATCTCTTTACATAGCTTTCATAGTTTCTATTACTTTTGAAGTTCCAAAGTTTGTAACTTCAAGTTTCATTCAGATACTATTGGAAACATCACAAGAAGATATTTTACTGTAGATATTCATGGTCATGGAACATAAAATATTATTGTGTACCTTGTAGTTTAGTTAATATTGTTGTTTTTCTTGGTTTTTTAAAGTTTTGATTTCTTTATCAGGAATCTTGTATTCACTAGTGAGCATGAAAAAATTATCCACTCCAGTGTTAATAAAACAATGTCTCCATCCTATCTATCCAGTACTCATAATCATTACCATCAAAGATTGGTGGTCTAGTAGGATTTAAGTTTTCAATAGAACTGGAATTCATTCCTTCCTTTTCTATAAAAAAATCTTTTCCACTAAATAGGTTAGTAGTAAGAGTTTATAAACAAAGATAAAAAGTCTTTAAGAAATACATAAGCAAAGTTATGCAAGAAAAGTTGATACAGAAAACTTATATGTAAGTATAAGTATTTCAGATACCTCATATGATACCAATTTTAGTATTGAAATATAGATGTATATGCTCAATTACAAGAGGGGTGAATTATAATTTTAAAAAATTTCTCCTTTTAAGACTAAAAGGAAATCTATGTTTAAGAAAGTTAAACAAGGTAAATTCACAAACCCTCTTTGGTTCTAACTCAAAGGGATAATTGGAAGGTCCAAGGTCTAATTATAATAAACCTAAAATTAAACAAGTTAAACTTAAGGAAACTTAACCATGTTTTACTTAGAGAAAGATTCTACCTTAAAGCATATAGAATCTTATTTATATCAGAGTTAAACAAGTATAAAAAAGTTATACTTTCTTTCTTTAACAAAATTGCAGTGGAAATAAAACTTGTAAAATCAACAAGTAAACAAGTAGGAAATCTTTTAACCCAAAGATAAGGGTATCCAACAACCTTGGATAAGGTTCCTTGATTTATACTTTCAATAAAATTTATCTTACCAACACCAAGATAATCCCTCGATAAGAATATTGTAATTTGTCTTGCTATCCCCATAAGCTCTCAAACTTTAAGGTAGTCGGTACCTCAATCTTCTTATCTCTATAAGTCCTATAACTTTAAGGTAGTTTGTACCTATGTCTTCCTATCCTTATAATACCTTAATTGTACTCAGTAAAAATCAAATTCGCACTAGGCTGAACAAGTTGTTCATGGATGAACAAGATGTTCACAGTTCGCACAAAGCATGAGAGTCTTTCTCTATCTAGAAATCACTTCACAACATCACAGCATTCGTGTTCATGAATGTATATCAAGATCGTTCAAACGAGCTTTTATTTATAGGCAAAAACTTCAATGGTCGAATCCTCCTCCAACGGTCATATTTTTCCTTAAATCTCTAAGGGAACTGTACACGTGTCACTCATCCAACAGTTAGTTTAGAACAGATTACATGACATCATTTTGTATAAGGAAATATGAGAAACTATTTCAATTGTAAGAAACAAAAAATATGTAAGGAAAACAATATCATTTTTAAGAAACTAGGATCTGATAAATTTGAAATAATATGTTAAGAAAGTAAAGTAACATTAACAGATATGAATAATCGAAATATAAGAAAATTATAAATTGAAGTCTAAAAATATGAACAATCAGATTTTGATTTACAGAGAATTTAGAATTTGATTTCTGTTGAATTCAGATTCTGAATTTTAGAAAATTTAGAGTCTGAATTTCAGAGAATTTGGAGTTTAAATTCAAAATAATTTGGAGTCTGAATTTCAGAGAATTATGAGTCTGAATTTTAGAGAATTTGGATTCTAAATTCTGATGAATTTGGAGTCTGAATTCTGATTAATTCAGAGTTTTAATTCTAGGGAAATCGGATTCTAAGAAACTGTAGGGTTCTAATTTAGGTAAGGATCTGAATTTTTGGCTTAAGAAAAAACATGTTAGACATGGTTTAAGAAAACATTAAATATGACATTTAAAACCAAGGGTAAGGATAAAACTTTTCTTATAGAAAGAAAATTTTCCTTAAGAAAATAATTCTTAGAGAAAGATAATTTTCCTTAAAGAAAATGTGTGTGATTTTCAAAACATAAAGAACTTGAAAAGTCATAAGGGAACTTATTGACTCAACATGCACATCACCCCATTTCTTATTCATCTTCAAGAATTATCTCTAGAAAAATTAACTAAATAAGTATAAGATAAAAATGATAAGTAAATTAATTAATTAATAGCATATAAAATTATGAGAAAACAATCTAGGCTCATTTACTCGATTTTGGAAATGTGATATGAATTTTAAACTAAAATGAAACTTATATATTGAATAGACGCACTTGGAGTCATACCGGGCACGCTATGGGTCAGATAGAGGTGTGTCTGATTCCTATGCGTCTCAAATTACTTATGGATCATTTTACGAAAGTATCAAAACTATCCTAATGTATTTTCTTGGTTTTGAGTACGTCACTTTTCTTTTTTACTAAAATGTCATTTTAAACTGGAAACATGCACTTTGACTCATATTGGTCACATAATGTGTTATTTTTATATGATAATGATTCATACACATCACAAATTACTTATTAATCAATTTCCTGAATTATTAATACAATCTGAGCATGTTTTCTCATTTTTTAGTGTGTAACACTTTTTGAACTAAAATGTCGATTTTAAAATGATAATGAACATATTGATTCATACCAGTCACATCATGCATCGGATTAATGTTTGGATGATTCATACACATCCCAAATGACTTATGGATCATTTTACTATAGTATCAAAATAATCCAAATGATTTTTCTTGGTTTTGTGTAGGTCAGTATTTCTTTTTACAAAAATTGATATCAATTTTAAATAAAAAATACATACTTGGAGTCATAATGATCACATTTTGTGTTATATTGAGGTTTATATGATTCTTACACATCCCAAATGACTTATGAATCACTTTTTTAAAGTATCAAAATAATTTGAATATGTTTTCTTGCTTTTGAATACGTCACTTATCTTTTTTACTAAAATGTCATTTTAAACTCAATACATACACTTTGACTCATACTGATCACATCATGTATTAGTTTTATGTGATACCAATTTCTATATTTCAAAAATTCTTTATGAATTGATGTCCTAAATTATCAATAAAATTTGAGTGCTTTTGTTCAGTTTTCAGTAAGTGGCACTTTTTAAACTAAAATGTCTTTTTTAAACTGATAACGGACACTTTGAGTCATACCGGTCATGTAATGAATTGGATTAAGGTTAATTTCATTCCTACATGTCCCAAATGACTTATGGACTATTTATAAAGTATAAAAATGTTATGAATGTTTTTTCTTAGTTTCGAGTAGGTCATTTTTTCTTTTTTCTAAAATTGATGTCAATTTTAAATAAAAAGACGCACTTTGAGTCGTACCAGTCACATCGTGCATCGTATTTAGGTTCGGATGATTCCTAAATGTCTCATATAAATTATGGATCATTCTATTAAATTATTAAAACAATAAAAATGTGTTTTCTAGGTTTTGAGTGTGTCACTTATCTTTTTTACTAAAATGTCATTCTAAACTGGAAACACACACTTTGACTCATTTCGATCACATTGTGTATCGGTTTGACATGATAAAATTCCTAAACAAAAAATAATAATTTATGAATCAATTTCCTAAATTATAAAGAAAATCCAATCATGTTTTCTTAGTTTTTAGTGAGTGACACTCTTTGCACTAAAATTTCATTTTTAAACTGATAATGGACACTTTGAGTCATACCAATTACACCATGCATCAGATTGAGGTGTGGATGATTCTTAAACATTCCAAATGAAGTTTGTATCATTTTACTAAATTATAAAAATAACACAAATGATTTTTCTCAGTTTTGATTCAGAAATTTGTCCTTTTTACTAAAATTGATATCAATTTTAAATAAAAAGATGCACTTGGAGTCATACCAATCACACCATACATCGGATTGAGGTGATGGTGATTCATATACATCTCAAATGAATTATTTATAGTTTTCCTAAATTATCAAAAAAAAATATGAATGTTTTTTCTCAAGTTTGAGTACATCACTTATCTTTTTTACTAAAATTTCATTTTAAACTGGAAACACGTACTTTGACTCATATCGATAACATCGTGTGTAGGTTTAATGTGAGACCAATTATTACATATCATAAATGACTTATGAATCAATTTCCTAAATTATAAAGATAATACGAGTATATTTTCTTGGTTTTATTTGAGTGACACTTTTTAAACTAAAAAGTCAATTTTAAACTGATAACGGATACATTGAGCCATACTGGGAACATCATATATCATATTGAGGTGTGGATAATTACCATGCATAAAAAATGAATTATGGATTGTTTATATAAAGTATCAAAACAATATTAATGTTTTTAGTCAGTTTTGGGTAGTTTAGTTCTCTTTTTTACTAAAATTGATGTTAATTTTAAATAAAAAGACACACTTGGAGTCAAACTGGTCACATTGTGCATCGAATTGAGGTGCGGCTGATTCCTACACATCCCAAATGACTTATGGATAATTTTCCTAAATTATAAAAACAATATGAATTTTTTTTCTCAATTTTGAGTATGTCACTTGTATTTTTTACTAAAATGTCATTTTAAACTCGAAACATTTACTTTGACTCATACTAATCACATCGTGTATCAGTTTGACATGAGATTGATTCCTACACATCAGAAAATATTTATGAATTTATGTACAAAATTTTGAAGAAAATCCAAGCACCCTTTCTTGGTTTTCAGTGAGTGACACTTTTTGAACTAAAATTTTGATTTTAAAATGATAACGGACACTTTGAGTCATATCGGGCGCATCGTGTATCGGATTGAGGTTAGGCTAATTCCTACACATAAAAAATGATTTATGGATCATTGTATTAAACTATCAAAACAATCAGAATTTTTTTTCTTAGTTTTTAGTATGTTAGTTTTCTTTCTTACTAAAATTAATATAAATTTTAAATAAAATGAAGCACTTTGAGTCATACCTGTCACACCATGTGTCATATTGAGGTGAAGCTTATTTTTATATGTCCCAAAGTATAAAAATAATCTTAAATTCCAATGTTAATATGATTTTCAATGCCTTACTTTATAGAACTAGAAAAAATGCATATTGATTTGATGTTCTTAGCTGAAAACTCTTTCTCGTTGTTGAAATCTAAAAGAGCATAGGAAGCTCATATGACCATTATATCATGAGAAGTCACCACGATGGGAACATGAGATTCCTATACTCTTTTTGATTTCAACAATGAGAATGGTTTTTCAACTAAGAACATTGACTCAATATGCAGTGTTGGCAGTTCGATAAAAAAATATAATGAAAATTGTGGTAATATTAATTGAAATGAAAATTTTATCTCTTTTGTGTCTTGTTGCAGATATTTGAAATCATAATATGACTTCCCAAAAGATCTGTGAAAATAACTAAATAATTATTAGATAAAAATGATAAGGAAATTAACTTACAAATAGTAGATAAAATGATAACAAAATTAATTAAATAAGTAGTAGGAATTCACCTTTTCATGATGGTTGTATTCATTCATGACACATTTACTTGTTTTCATTGTCTCAGTTGTAGGCTCGAATAAAAGAATCCACTTATATAAGAAAACAATTATTATGTGAGTAATACTAAAAATAAATAAATTAAACATAAATATGAAACAGTAAATTAATTCTATGGATAATTATTTTACTATGAAAACATAAATATTAACTCTGTGATTGATTATTAGAGGAAACATTAAGGAAAGTGATAAATTCCAACACTACAGGGGTGAAAAGGTTTTCAGGGAGGGGAAGTTTGTGGAAGTTTTGGTGCAGAAAGGAATGAAAGATGGATAGACCACCTCAAACTCGAAAAAAATAATCCTCTTGTATAAGAAAACAATTCTTATGTGAGTAATACTAAAAGTAAATAAATTAAACATAAATATAAAATAATACATTAATTCTATGTACAATTATTTTACTATGAAAACATCAATATTGCCTCTGTGATTAAGTTGTGGAGGGAACTTGAAGAAAATTTATAAATGATAACACTGAAAGGGTGAAAAGGTTTTGAGTGAGAAGAAGTATGTGAAAGTTTTTGTGAAAAGGCATGAAATATGGACAGACCACTCCAAATTGAACAAAATAATCCACATGTATAAGAAAACAATTCTTATATGAGTAATACTAAAAAGAAATAAATTAAACATAAATATGAAACAATACATTGATTATATGGAAAATGATTTTATTGTGAAAAAATCAAGATTACCTCTGTGATTGAGCAAATGTAGCGTCGTTTCTCTTCCTATAAAGGCAGTTGAGGTAATTGAAGGAAAGTGATAAATACAACAATTTAGGGGTGAAAATATTTTGAGAAGAAGTTTTTGGAAGTTTTCGTGAAAAAGTCATGAAATATAGATATAAATATTATAAAATAAACAAAATCTATGAGGAATAATGAAAATTAAATCAATGTTTCATTATATAATTTTTCAGTAAAATAGAAAAAGTATATCGTAACATTACCTTTACGTATTCCCTAGGGTTTACTTTATTATAGTTTGTTCTTATAAGGGATCGGTAACATCACATGTTATTGGAGATGGTGTTGAACCTTGTTTGATATTCCCATGAAATATTATCATACAGGATCAGTATTTATGTCATCAAGGTAAAAATTTCTAATGTCTTAAAAACATAGTCCATAAGTAATGTTTCAACCAAGATGATTGTGTGTGTTTCTCACAAATGGGACACCCCAAAATTCCTTTAATGCTATAGCCTGATAAATTTACATAAGATGGAGGTAATTTATCATCCTGTATAGCATGGAACTCAATGTGAATTCTTCACTTCTATGAGCATCATACATTGTAACACCTATATCCCACATCAATTTTAGATATTTGATCAATGGAGAAAAATAGACATCAATATCATTACCGGGTTACTTTGGTCTAGATATAAGTAGAGACAACAAAATGTATTTGTGATTCATGCATAACCATGGTGGTAAGTTATAATTTACCAACATGATGGTTCATGTACTATGAGTACTACTCTATACACCAAAAGGATTTATTCCGTCTGTAGATAATGCAAGATGAAATTTTCTTGACTCATTCTCAAATTCAAGATAATCTTAATAAATTTTCTTCCACTTGGGAGAATTTGTTGGATGATGTAGGTTCCCATATTTAATTCTTGTATCTACATTCCATGTTAATTGTCTCATAGTTTCCTGACATCCATATAATCTTATAAATCATGGAATGATAGTAAAGTACTATACAGAGTGTAGGACTTGATTCATTTTTCTTGTATTGATCTGTTCCACACTTAGGGAATTTTATGAGTGATTCATGGTACTTGTGAAAAAATATGAAATCATTTAGACAAGAATATATTTTTTTAAAAATAATTTCCATTGAATGTATCATTCCTTTAGAATCATATGTTCAACATGGTAATTCATTTTCTTCTGGTAGCATATCATTCAGGAGACCAAGTTATTCTATAAAGCCGGTGTCACTCCATCCACTACCATCTTTAAAATTATATAACTTCAATACAACTAACAATGTTGTGTATTTAGTACAACTGACATACAATGTTCTCTTAACACATCTATTTAACTTCTCAAACAACTTTGGAAAATCATGAATGTCATCTTCAATTGTCATTGTCATTTATTTAATGTGATCTCCACCATCATTTACACTAGTATTCATATCAAATGATTCATAAACTACAGTATCATCCCAATTCGTGTGCATGTTTAGTTTTTTACCATGTTTAGTCCAAAATTTATAGATCGGGTCTATTCTATGAAAAATCAAATGTTCTTACAACTATTTCATACTAATTTTTATTGTGTAACAACAATGTAAACATGGACAAAGGATTTGATAAGGTTCATATACATGCTTTATTGCAAAATTTATGAACTCTTTAACTCCATCTTCATACTCTTTTTCCAAATGGTTAGAATGCATCCATTTTCGATTTATATCCATCCTATTAGGTTCAAAAAATATTCATTTTGTATAATAATTAAACAAATACACATAAGATATCCATTATCAAATGTGAAGGTTATAGATAATTCCAATTAGGGAAACCCAACATTTGATTATTTCAAAGAATTTTAGTATGATTTGAATAAAATGGGTAATTGAATTTAATAAAAGAATTACTTCACTAGGGTAGGTTTTATCCTCTGAATTCATCCAAAGGTGAAAGTTATAGACAACAGTCATCATCATCAGCTCATCTTTCGAACAGTTATCATTTAATTTTGTTGTTTGACACTCATCCTCCATCTCTTGTGGACATGCACCTATGTTTCTTTTACTAATCTGAGTGGTAGTCGTCCATAGGATGACTAATGCTCAGAGTAGTACAAGAAATATAAAAGAGATGGGTGTGAGTCTCAAGAAACAAATTGGAATAATAACTATTTATGTAGATGAAACTAATAAGGATTACATTTGTGCTCCATTGTGTTCTCTAAAATGGGTAATGCCTCCCATTTTTGAGAATTACATGGATGGAAATCAAAGATTCCTAAAGGTGGAACCAAAAGGAAATGTTAAATAATGATTTGTTTTTATATGGATTAAAGTAAAAAATATATAGTGTTTATTAGATGTGTGATGAAAAAATGAAGTGATTTTTAAGAAGTATTAATGAGTGGGTTATCATTTCAAATATGGATATATTTTTACAAATTTATAGAAAACTTCCTGAACCATTTTTTGATTTGGGGTCAGAAAAAATTTATAGTAGTTGTGTTTAAAAGTGGAAATTGATTTTTGGTAGTGAAAATTGATCATATTAGATAATGAGGCAATTAAATACTAACTTAAAAAATGGTTGGTTGATATGTTTTTATGATGACAATATAAAATTAATAGATATTTTTTACTAATTAGAATGGGGAGATTGTTAATCATTAAAATAATGATGAAACATAATAGGAAATTAATATTGATTTGAGTAGAATAGGGGGCACATGAGGCTGACATAGACTTGATATAAGACATTTATGGTGAGTAAAATGAAGAAGGGTTATCAACTATAAGAAATATAATCAAGACTAAAATCAATGAATAAAATTTCATTGGTGACCAGACAGTTTCAATGAAAACTCGAAGGATAAAGACTCTACAAAAAAATTCATTTTTTCCAAGTAGATACTAAATCATTCGGAGAGGATGACAAGGATGATAATTGGATCAAAACTATGCATGAGGAGCTTGATCTGAATAAGAACAATGTGACATAGAAATTTTTCCAAGGCTAGAAGATAGAAATGTTATCATAACCAAGTGGGAGTTCTGTAATAAACTCATTGACTATTGAAAAGTGGATTAAAATAAAGAATGTATAGTGTGAAAGGGGAATTCCTATATCAAATGAATTTATATTTATGATAAATTTACTCCCATATCCTAGTTGGAAACTATTTGAATTTTATTTTGTATTTCAGTGAAAATGTAGTTAAAAGTATACGAAATGGATGTCAAATCTATGTTCCTCAATGGAGTTATTAAGGGGGTATATATTGAGAAACTATATGGGTTTATTATAGATAAAAATGAGAGAAATGTGTTCTAGTTAAAGAATTATTTTTTTAAAGATAAAGAAAAAACTGAGGACCTGGTATTTATGGTTGGATCAATACCTAAGAAAGATTTTTTTTTAGCGAGGTAGAGTTGATCACAGCCTCTACATCAATAAGGAGAATGATCAAAGGATTTTGGTACTCATATATGTCAAATACATAATATTTTAGGATTGTACAAAGAACAATGAAATTTTTTTGTGGATCATATGAGGTACAATATCGATATGTCTATGATTGGTGAGTTAAACATTTTCCTTGGTTTATAGGTGAATCAAGAAAATCATAGCACATTAATTTCTCAATAAAAATATTAAAATGTGGTTCCCAAGTGATTTTCAATGGAATATTCCAAACCAATTACAACACTGACTGTTATATGGATGAATTTTTCAAATGTTGATGATTGAAAAGCGGTATATTTCATGGAATATAGGTATTGGGAGCCTATTATACCTCACAACAACATGACCCAACATTGGGTTTGATATATTTCAAGTCGCACAGTACCAGTGCTTCCCTAAGGAGAGGCACATGTTATCGGGGAAGATGATGCTTCAATATATCTAAAAAATGAATTTTGGGTTGTTTTATTATAGGATAGTGCAACTATAGTTATTGGGATACACGGATGTGGGATGTAAAGGTTCATTGGATAACCTGTTAGAGTTAGCGTCCTAGAAAAAAATATTTTTACTTTGATTTCATGAGTATTAGATGTATTAACTATTAAATTAAACATATTATTACATGTTTTTCATTGTTTTGCATCACTATAGTATAATAATGTCATAGAGTATTTTTTGAATTGATAAGATCATAGTAGTTCCCCACTATGATGAGAACCTTGAAGTGTTGTGACAATATTCTTAATATAGTTCTGTGTTTGGATAACATACTATGATGGGACACATAGTATATATACCGTCATGTGTGAGTATTCGTAATCATATGAGACTTCTTCTCATACTGTTCACACTTTGTAATCTCTAAGATGGGAGATTATGATAACAGACCTACCAATAGAAATTCCGCATGTTTTGGTGTCATCAGATATTTCTATCTACGAGCATGTGTAATGTTCCTTAGAATTTAAGATTATCATTAATGCGTGTAATGAATCACACACTTAGATTTGCTAATGAAAACTGTCATGCCATATGTTGGTGGGAAGTAGGGTATGTTGGGTGTGTCATGAATAACATGTTATTAATGGATAAGTCAAGTAAGTATTTGTCCCTTCCATATTTATGGAAGTTGATATCTCAGCTCTTTAATTGAAATAGAACTATTTCCCTAAATTCCATGGCCATGGTGTAATGATGAGTTTATTTCATATAGCCAAAGAATAATGTATCAAGCATATGGGTTGATGAAACTGTTATACAACCTGCTTGATGAGATATTGTGACAAAGGAATTATATTACACAGTGAGCGTTCGTATGTAGTTTTCATCATTGTAACTTTAAATTATTTCTCTTGGGTTCCTTAACCCATTTCTAGATAGTAATATTGGACTTTAGACAAGTCCGCCTAATACCAATGAGAAAGAATACTAGAGGATCACACACTAAGTGTTTCTTGTGGTCATAATTAAATTATATTTGGATTTAATTAATTGAATAAATATTATTCTCAAGACTGAGGAATAATTTTATTTAAGTTATATTGATTGAATAAATTAAATAAATATTTATTCACCATATTGTGAATGAAATTTAATTATTTATTTTATTTAATATTTAATAAATATTTATTTACTATTTTATGAATAAAATATTTATTTAAGAGAATAAAATATTTATTTTGGTATTCAATAAATACAAGAGGAGTTTGAATGGATCAAGACCATATCCGATGATAAAATAATTATTTACGAGTTGGTAAATATTATTTATCCAGTTTACGCAAGTTGGCGCACCACAAAATAATAATACTATTATTATTATTATGTGTCATGGGATTTTATTAATGGTTATAATTATATTTAATGGATGTTATGCAATTAAATTTTGTAACCGAAATCCTAGTTCTATAAATAGACGGCTACGTCTATTATGAAATTCATTTGAAACCAATTCCATGTTTGGGAATAGAGAATTTTTGCGCACAACAAATTCTCTCTTGACTCCTCCTCCTCTCTCCCTCTCAAGAACAAGAAACCCAAGAGATAATTTCTTCAAGACTAAAGAATGAGCGATCAAGAACGAATAATGCAAGATATTCTATTCACTGTGCTAGAACCCAAAGAATGAGTGGTGTTGCTCAGAGACCATTGAAGCACGTGTGGGTCACTACTAGAGGGATTATACCCTTGGATCCTCACAAGCACAATGAAGGAAATCTGAAAGGTTTGTTTCGAACTATCAAAAATCATCAACAAAGAAGGTTCCTAAGCCTAGGTATTTATTTCTTCAGATATTAAATAAATTAATTATAAATTTTACATGAAATATCCTCACTATTGGTTTCAGGAAATGATTATTAAAAGAAATTTTAATATATCACCCACCAACGCAAGCTTCTGATGTGTATGGAACCAACAAGTGGTATCAAAGGGGTCGCATTTAAAGTTATAATTATTTATTTGATTGTTGATCTATGCGCAATTATGGTTAGATTTTATTTCATGTAATTTTTTCTTTAATCAGATTTGAATTAACATTTTATAGACATATTAATCATTTTTGTTTAGTGTTTAATCTTATTAAAGGTTTAAGAATGAATGAAGAATGGTCAGAGATGCCATTGGGAAGTGCCAAATCATTGGCCGATAAAACTGGGTTACACGGTGTGTGTTCGGAGCACACGTTGTATACCCATGCACATTTTATCTAGATGCACCAAGTAATTAATTATATACGGTGCTTTTATTGCACACTATGTGTTTACCAGGCCAACCTATCACACGAAAAGCGGATACAGGGTGTGTAATTTGCATGTACACACTTGTTGTAACGACCCAATGTTTTATCAATGGAAAATACCTTCTTATAATTATGTCATGTAATCACATGAAATTACAACACAATGAACTACTAAGTTCTATGTGTCCTTTAAACATAATATTGTCACCTTTGTGATTTGAATTTCAAAAATTTGACATACAAAGTTGTGGTCAGTAAGATGTTTAGAGTCTAATAGAATCAATTTAGTTTTTTATGAATAGTAACATACCATTGTGAATAGTAACATACACTTATGAATAGTAATGAATAGTAAGTTTGGCCAAAAAAATAGAAACTTCACCCATGAATGTAAAAATACAATTTAGACATCTTATAAGTGAAAAAACAACTATAGTATATCTATTAGTATTTTTGTATGTCATAAATAATTTCATTACAATTTTATGATTAATTTAATAATTTAAAATGCAAATGTATTTTCATAAAATGTAAGTATAAATTTTTATTTTATTTTATTATGGTTATATGATAATTTTATGGGACCTTGATTAATTTTTCAAGGTGTTATAAAACGAGTTATAGTTTTAATGTTGTTTTTTTCGAATAAATTATGATTTTATTTAAAAATTAAATTAATCATATTTAGAAAATTATTTTTAAAAAATGGATTTCATTTTTGGATTCTACACATCAAAAAATGGTTAGCGTGAATTTTTGGGATTTTTCTAAAATACATGAATTTTTATGAATAGTAAAATACAATAATTCATAATAAATGATAAAACCTGAATTTCTACATCATGCTTGAGTCATGGATGATTTAAATGGTCATTGGTTTGAATTCACATGCACTTATTACTATTTTTGGTCACAAGCATCAAACCCTATTTCTTGTCTTGAGCAAAATAATTAAATAATGAATTAAATATTAAAAATTCACTCCTCTCCTCCACTATAAAAACCACCCACACTCCCCTCTTCTCTTAACTCCTCTCAAGACTTGTGCCTTTCCTAAGTTCTAACCAAATCACTCCACAAGATCATCCCCCATGTCCAACATCCCTTGTTTTCCTCAAAAGACCAAATCATCTCCCCTTAAGAGGCTCTCAAAGGAGATAAACTCAAGAGGTAAATTCCTCTTTTTGATTCTTTTATTTTCTTTCAAGTTCTTTTATTTTATTGTTTCCTTACTCACTTACCTTCACCTAAATGGTATCATAACTCTGGTAAAATACATGTACTAGAATTAAATTATTCTAATGGGATATTTTATCATAATCTCTCCCTCCCCCTCCTTTTATTCTATAAATGAAAATACTGTCCAAGATATGTTGATTTATCACATTCAAGGACGATGGGTTTTCAATTTTCTTTAACATCTTCTAGACTGGTCATGAAACCATTTTAATATTTGAAACAAATCATAATATATTTATTTTATCTTATGTGATGTTTTTGAATCCTTTTTCACGCATAATGTAAAATAATAATACATAACAAGTTAATTATGAGCAAAATCGCCACATTAATCCAAGAGTTTATCATTAATGTTTTATATAATGATTCACCTTCACTCCAAGTAAGAAAATTAAATTTAAAACCATTTATTCTAATTTATGTTCACTAATTTCATGTAACTTCAATAATGGATAGCCACCTTCATCATACATGTGTGTCCAAACATAAATATAAGTGAACCGCTCATTAAAACCAAGGAAACAAACAAACCCAAACAATGAAATTGAATCTCCTGACCAATAAAAAAGGTTATGAATGAAATAAAAAAGGTTATAATAAATCATTTACATGTAAAATAAATTCTTTAATTATTAATTAATGAACCTAATTTGATTATTCGGGTCATTAATATCAAGGGGAGAACATTATCGTACTTAAGGTAAGGGGTCCTCTCTTTCTCACATTTATTCAAGAATCTCCTCTATGTTATGCCCTTTTACGTATAACTCCAAATGATGGGGTATAATTTTTCAACTTCCCCATACTTCCATAATGATGTATAAAATATGATAAATCCATTTCTCTCTCATTAATACCTCATAAGTACACCTGATACCGTGCCGATATTCCATAAAAGATTCTACTCGAACCACCTTTATTCCTCCAGGTTGCTCTATCTTTCTTTTTACCCAAATGAAGTTATCTTTTCTTTTTATGTAAAAATTCTACATACTCTTTATATTCTCCAAAATCGTGTTTCAAGATCCATCACTCATTCTATTTCGAGGATATACATGATTTTAAGTGATTCCCTCCTTGATACTTCCCAATAAGAAAACTCGTTTTAAGGGAACTTTCCAAATTTTTACCCAATTTAAAGTGCACTCTACCATTTGTTTTAATCCACATTTTTTGTCATAAAATAATTCTTTTTATTATGAAAACATTCTTGTTTCACTTCTGGTTTTATATAAAATATTATTCCCTTTCTGATTTTAAATTCTCTTTAGTATTTTCCTTAAAACCGCACTAAAATGTTTTAATGTTAAGAATTTCCTAAATACTCTTCTTACATATTGTCAATTTTATTTTACATCACTAACCATTATATATTCCTATTTACCTTATTAATGCCCATGTATGTTTTAATTCCTTTTTCTCATGGACACTTTTATGATACGCCCATTCATTATGCTTTATGACATGAATGTGATACTCATTTCTCTCCATGGGTTCCCTTATGATACGCCCATTCATTATGCTTTATGAACATGTTAAGATGGTTTCACCCAGATATCACTCCAGTGCATTGGGTAAAGTTTAGTCTCATGAGACATTATGTGCAATGGTCTTGGCAGTTAGCCTTGATTCATGATACCATGTGAAATGGTCTTGGTGGTTAACCTTGACTTGTGATCCTCTATGTGCAGTGAGACTTGACTTGTGATAAATTAATGATTTATATTTCTTCCAAAATAATATAAATTCATGTTTATATGATCCCATGTTTATATGTTAGGATTCTATATGTCATTTTATATCATTTATGTCATGATCTCTAACCCTTGTGTTAAATCATTATTCTTATGTTTAATCCCTTACTAGGATTTTAGCTCATCCCTTTGTTCATGTGATCCCCAAGGTACCCTATGCATATGTAAGGGCTCAAAAGAAGTCAGGAGCTCTTTATGAAGATTAAATAAAGAAGTGTTTCTTTAGTCCCATGTTTTAAGTTTTATGTAACTAGTCTTCAAAGACACTAGACTTCACAATCCTTGGATTGTACTCTGATGTTTAATTGTACTTAAAATCAAGTAATTCTATGTATAAAAGGCTAGGTTCACTATACTTGTAGTCTGGACGATTCAACACACTAAATCCCCAAGCGTGTGACTTGGATATACAGCAACCGAGATACATGACGTGTAACTACATGTACACGCTATGTAATCTCCCATTAATGGACAAAATTAAAATTACATTAAATTTAAAATTTCATCATTAAAACCTTATTTTATTGATTAGAACACCATTGTGTGTTTGACAATTTAATAATGGTTTTAAAGAATTTTAAATTCTCAATTAATTTATTTTAATTAATATGTCATTATTGGTTCTGTTTTTTATTTGAAATGAATGCCATTAATGATGGGTATCTCCAAATAATCTCGGATTTTCATTAAGATGAAAGAGAATTAATTATTTAATTTATTAATTAATTAATGAAAGTGTTTTTATCTTAAATAATAAAAGAATAAATAATAAAATGAATGGTATCTATTTACTTTTGTGTATTAGCTGCATGTGTGACCATTCATGTGCTTGACCAAGACCTATTATATGTTGAAATTTATTTAATTAAAATTATTTCATGGATTTGTAATTATTTGATATTAAATTAAAAGATGGTATGTGATTCATCCCTCCCTCCATTATTATGTAGGATCTGCATGTCCAATGATATTTTTGTAATTCCCTTTAACCAATCCTTTGGTTCCCCTCATCTGTGTGTGAGTAATAAATATTTGTAATTAATGGATCATCCCAATGTGCAAGGGGACGATTCAAGACGGAACCATAATAATGCCAACTCAGTGATACATAGGTGGACACGTGAAATGTTGTAGCTCATACCAAGTCTGGCATAAGTAGTTATTTCCCCTATGTCATAGGTTAATTTAAGGTCTGCTCATTAAATCAACTATTAGATAATCTCGTGATCGGGTCATTTAATTATTTAGTTATTTTCTATCTAATGTATTAAAATTATATTTATTAATGCAAGACTATGATCACATAAATGAATGAATTGATATGCAAAGACAGAATTTAAATAAAATCGATTATGCGTAAATGTTTTATCCAAACATAGCTAATTAATTAAATAAACTTCCACTTAAGTATTAACAAGACATGTAAAGAATAAAACAAGATGAAAATTTATGCATAATAAAATAAAATCCCTCAATCTAGTATTAATTCAGATTAAGTCTTTTGTTACTTGATTAGGAACAAAACTCAATAGAACTATGTGTTTGACCAACCCTTGTTGGGGCACTTACTTTTATAAGTGGCTTATTAGGAAAGTTTCAAGTTGACTTAACCATTTTACATCAATAGGAGTAGACCTTTCTAGACTTGGTATAATTTGGAGGAAATTTTTTAGAAAAATCAAGTCAGGATTTCTAGATTAGGAAGTTCACTCAATGGATCAAGGAGCTACAAGCCCATAGTTGGAAAAAACTTTTCTACCTAAATACCTTTGAAATATCTTGACCAACCCTTATTGGGGTTATGCAAAGGGGAATATGGATATTTTCCACTAGAATGTCCTATAAACTAGACATTCCAATTTCAATGGTGAGGGCTATTGGGAATTGATAAAATAGTGATAGATTTAATAAAATCAATTAATTATTTCTCACAAAATTTGTAATCAAGCAAAGTACTAATAATCTACTCTTTTAATGGTAGAATAAAATGAAAATCTCACTATCCCTACAATCAATATTTGATAAAGACAATCTCCTCACTGGTAGTAACTTCTATGAGTGGTTTAGACGCCCTCGGGTTGTTCTACACTATGAATGGAAATCTTACATGCTAAAATCATCAATGCGTGATCCACTTACTCAAGAGGTGAGTGATGAATATTTCATAATCTATTAAAAACATATGAACCACATGGTCGATGTTCAATGTTTGATGCTTTTATCTATGTCTAGTGAACTCATGAAGTCTCATGAAAACATGGATTTGTATAGCATGTTTGAGTACCTCTATGGTATTTACCAGGAGAGAGCTAGATAAGAAAATTTTGATATTTCCAAGGCACTCTTTCAGAGTAATCTTGGAGAAGGTTTTCCAGTTGGGCCTCACGTATTCAAGCTCATTGTCTACATTGAGTGCCTAAAGGTTCTAGGGTTTAAACTCCCTGAAGAACTAAGCATCGATCTCATTCTGGCTTCACTCCATCAGAAGTTCTCCAATTTTTTTGGGAATTCTAATATGAACAACATTGATAAGTCTCTGCCAGATATTTTTATCCTCATTCTCTAAGTAAATAAAGATATGAAGCATGAAAATCCTTCTATACTTATGGTGAAAAAACAGAAAGGGAAAGAAAAGTTCTTTAAGACCAAATATTCTTCACACCCTTCCAAGAAGATGAATATCAAAGTGGAAGCAAGGGGACAAGATATTTTCTATTCCTCATGTGGTAAAAAGGGCCACTAGAAGAAAAACTACACTCATCTAAATAAGGGGAAGCTTCTGGTGAGTTTTTTATCGAGTTTAGTTTATCTATTTCTATAAATTTGGTATTAGATACATCTTTTGGTTCTCACATATGTATTAAAATATAGGATCCAAGTATATTAAAAAATGATTGAGGGGAGGTAGATCTAACGAGCATCCAATGGAGATAAACTTACGGTTGTAGCTATCGGGGACTACCACCTCACATTACCAACCAGAATGATCTTGGTTTTAAAGGGTTGTTATTATGTGCCTTCAGTTACCAAAAACATTATTTCTGTATCAACACTAGATATATATGGATTCATTTTCAAATTTTGAAATAAATGTTGCATCTTTTATAAATATATCATTTGGTATGGTAAGGCACATTTATATAACACTCTTTACGTGTTGGATTACATGAACCAAGTAATGGTAATCAATAATGAAGTTAATTCACATGAATCATACCACACCTAACATTGGCATCATCGGATTGGTCATGTAAATGAAAAACTCTTGAAAAAATTACATCAAGATATATATTTATATTCTTAAAAACTAAAACCACTTGGTGTATGTCACATGTGTTTACAAGTCAAAATGACTAAAGCTCCATTTAGTGGGAAAGGTGAAAGGTCTAAAGTGCTTCTTGAATTAGTTCATACCGATGTGTGTGGACCATTTCCTATTGAAGCAAGGGTTGGTACTCATACTTCATAACTTTTACTAATGATTTTAGCAGATATGGATATATTTACTTAATGTGGTATAAGCTGAACTCTTTTGATAAATTCAAGGAATAAAAGAATGAAGTTGAGAACCAGCTTGGTAGGAATATTAAGAAACTCCGCAGAGACGGAGTTGGAGAATATCTTAATCAATACTTCATTGATTACTTACGGGAGTTTGGGATCCTATCCTAACTCACTCGTCCTTACACGCCTCAGTGGAATGGTGTAAGAGAAATGAGGAACCACGCCTTGTTGTACATGGTGAGATCAATGATGATTCATGCATGTCTTTCATTATCCTTTTGGGGATATGTGCTACAAACAGAAGCATGCATACTAAACCAAGTACCAACTAAATTGATAAATGGAATTCCATATGAATTTTAGAGTGCAATAAAAACAATTTTATCAAATTTACATGTGTGGGGAAGAAAAGTGTTTGTTATGGCATCTTCAGGTAACAAACTTTCACCCTGAGGCACAAAGTGTACCTTTATAGGATACCTTAAGGAAACAAGGGTATATTACATATACAACCCCTCAGAAAAAAGGTTTATATTGGAAAGACATTCCATATTCCTTGAGAGGGAGAATATCTCCAAAAGAGATGGTGGGAGTGAGATAAACTTCGATGAAGTTGAGGCTCAAGCCACACAAGATTAGGTACAGGATCAGATTCCACAAAGCCCTATGGAAGAATAAATTGTTCCAGAGACACAAGAACTGCATAGAAGTACAAGAGTGGTCAGAGAACTAGAATGGTATGGTTTTCTAGTTACCAAGTATGGTGACTCATTATTAGTTGGTAATAATGATCCTCTAACCTACAAGGAAGCAGTAAGTGGCACAGACGTTGCTAAGTGGCATGAAGCCATGAATTCTGAAATGGATTCCATGTACTTTAACCAAGTCTGGATTTTGGTACATCCTTTAGTGGATGTAAAACCTATTGGTTACAAATGGGTATTCAAGAAGAAAAAAGAGATGGAAGGATAAGTTAGTACCTATAAGGCGCAACTGGTTGAAAAAGGGTTTCAATAGCGTCAAGGTATTGAATACGATGAAACCTTTTCAACAGTTACAATGTTGAAATCAATCAGAATTCTACTTACTATTATGGCTTACCATGACTATGAGATTTAGAAAATGGATTTCAAAATAGCCTTCCTTAATGGGAACCTTCATGAAGATGTCTACATAACACAACCTGAAGGGTTTGTGACTCCAAAGGATGCCAATAAGATATGCAAGTTTCAAAAATCCATTTATGGATTAAAGAAATCATCCATGCCATGGAACATTCGTTTTGATGAAGCCATAACATAATTTGGTTTTATAAAGAATGAATGTGAGTCTTGTGTCTACAAACAGTTTAGTGGGAGTGCAGTTGTTTTCTTAATAGTATATGTTTATGACATGTTACTTATTAGAAATGAAATACCAGTCTTACAGTCTATTAAGGTATGGTTTAATAAATCATTTTTTATGAAATACTTGGGCAAGGCAACATATATTCTTGGTATCAAGATCCATCGTGATAGATCCAATAGGTTGCTCAGCCTAAGTCAAAGTACATACATTGACAAGATATTGAAGATATTCAGTATAAAACAATCCAAAGGGGGATTATTGACAATGTCACATGGAATTCATCTTGATGTGGTACCTATAAGTAAAGATCCCATCACACTCTATTGTGATAATATTGTAGTGGTGGCTCTCGTAAAAGATACAAGGTTACATCAGCGGATGAATCACATACTTCGGAAGTATCATCTCTTGAGAGGTTTTTATCAGAGAGGTGAAGTTGCAATGAGTAGTATTTCCATAGAAGAAAACATGGCAAACCCCTTGACTAAAGCATTGACTCAGCAGAAACATGATTGTTATGTGAGGTCTAACAGACTAAAAGTCGTAGGCAGTTTGGCTCTAGTCCAAGTAGGAGTTTGTTAGAGTTGGTGTCCTAGAAGCAATTGTTTGTACTTTTATTACATGAATATTTGATGTATTAAATATTAAATTAAACATATTATTACATATTGTTCATTGTTATACATGACCATAATATAATAATGTCCTAGAGTATTTATCGTATTGATACGGTCATAGTAGTTCTCCGCTATAATGAGAACCTTGAAGTGCTATGAGAATATTCTTAATATAGTTCCGTAGTTGGATAACATACTATGATGGGACACATGGTATATAGACTATCAAGTGCGAGTACTCATAATCAGATGATATTTCTTCTCATCAAGTTCATACTTGGTAATCTCCAAGATGAGAGATTATGAGAATAGACCCGCCAATAGGAATTCCACATGTTTTGGTGTCATCGGATATTTTTATCTGTGAGCATGTGTAATGGTATTTAGACTTTAAGATTATCATTAATGCATGTCAAAACTCACAGACTTAGATTTTCTGACAAAAACTGTCATGCCATATGTTGGTGGGAAGTATAGTACATTGGGTGCGTCATGAATGACATGTTATTAATGGATAATTCAATAAAGGATTTGTCTCTTTCATATTTATGGAATTTGATATATTGGGCCTTTGATTGAAATAGAATTGTCACCATAAATTCCATGGTTATGGTGTAATGATGAGTTTATTTCAAATAGTCAAAGAATGGTGTATCAGGCATATAGGTTGATGACACTTTCATGCAACCTGCTTGATGAGATATTGTGACAAATGGATTATATTACATAGTGATCATTCGTATGTGGTTTTCATCATTGAAACTTTAAGTTCTTTCTCTTGGGTGCCTTGACTCGTTGCTAGACAATAATCTTGGACTTTAGGCAAGCCCATCTAATGCCAAAAAAAAAATCCTAGAGGGTCATGCACTAAGTGTTTCTGGTGGTCTCGATTAAATTCTATTTGAATTTAATTAATGAAATAAATATTATTCTCAAGACTGAGAAATAATTTTATTTAAGTTATATTGATCGCATAAATTAAATAAATATTCATTCACCGGATTATTAATAAAAATATATTTATTTATTTTATTGAATATTTAATAAATATTTATTCACTAGTATGTGAATAAAATATTTATTTAAGAAAATAAAATATTTATTCGGGTGTTTAATAAATACAAGAGGAGTTCGAATGGATGAAGACCGTGTCTGGTGATAAAATAATTATTTACAAGTCAGTAAATATTATTTATTCATTTTGCGCAAGTTAGCGCACCACATAATAATAATAATGTTATTATTATTATGTGACATGGGATTTCATCAATGGTTAAAATTATATTTAATGGATGTTATGCAATTAAATTTTATAAATGAAATCTCATCTCTATAAATAGACAGTTACGTCTATTGTGTAATTCATTCGAAACCAATTCCAAATTTGAAAATAGAGAATTATTGCACACAATGAATTATCTCTTGACTCCTCATCCTCTCTCCCTCTCAAGAATGAGAAATCGAAGAGAGAATTTCTTCAAGACCAAAAAACGAGCGACTAAGAATGAACAACACAAGATATTTGATTCGTCGTGCCAGCATCCAGAGAACGAGTGGCGTTGCTCGGAGATCATTAAAGCACGTGTCGATCACCGCTAGAGGGATTCTACTCTTGGATTCTCGCAAGCGTAATGAAGGCAATCTGGAAGGGCTGTCTCAGACGATCAACAATCATCAACGAAGAAAGTTCCTAAGCTCGGGTATTTATTTCTTATGATATTAAATTAATTAATTATAAATTTGATGTGTAAGATCCTCACGCTTGGTTTTGGGCAATGATTATTAATATATATATATATATATATCATCCACCAATGCACGCTTCTGTTGCGCTCGGAACCAACATAATCAAGGGAAAGTAGAGATATTGAAAAACCTAGATTTTCGTTCGAGCCTTGGTTCCATTCTACCCTTGAATCATTCGAGTTTTGGATTCGATTCTTGGAATAGTTGGAGCCTTGATTCTATCCGAGATTTGAGTTTGTATTTGACAATGAGGAGCGTCGATAGCAGGTGGCTTCCGCAGAGTGTTTCGGGTATCGCGAACCAGTTCGCGTTGGTTAGGGTTCTTAAAATATATTGGGACACTTTTATTAGCGCTAAGTTAATAAGCGTTGGTAAAATGAATCTTTATCGGTGCTTTTTTAGCATTGATAAAAATTGTTTTTATCAGTGCTTTTTTAGCGCTGATAAATCTATATCTTTAATGGTGCTAAAAAATGCTGATAAAGAATCATTTTATCACCGCTTATTACTTAAGCATTGATAAATGATTTATAATTATAATTATAAATAAAAAATGTCAATATATATTTATATAATTGTATATATATTTAATAATTATTTTTTTATAAATATAGTAAATATATTTTTTATTTAAATATATTTTTTATCATTTTATAATTTTTTAAATATATAATTATTTATTCATAATTATATAAATACTTTTCAAAAAAATATTTATATCGTTATATATATTTATATAATTATTGTAAATATATTCATTATTTAAGTAAATTTATTATAATTTTTTAATTATTTAAATATTTATAATTATTTATTTATAATTATATAAATATATTTAAAAAATAATATTTATTTATTTATAATTATAAATGAATAAATATAATACATATACATTTATAAATATTTTTATTTATAAATATTTTTTTCAAATATTTTTTTAACATTATTAATGAATATTTAATCTTAAGTGCATGCATTTTAAAAATGAGTGAAATTGAATAATAAAAAATGTATACACATTAACAATATTGAATAAATAGATAAATTTATTAATTAAATATAAATTATTAAAAAAATATGGATATATATTGAAATAAAGATGAATACATATTGAAAATATTAAAACATAGTATATATATATAATATAAATTGATTAAATTCCCAAAAAAAATAAAAATATAAAAAATATAACATATTAAAAATGAATAAATAATACCTAACTTTAATAATATTAAAAATAAATAAATAAAATTTACCAAATCAAAACATAATATATTAAATGTGTCATGTTATAATGAAATTCTAAAATGAATACTAAAATTTGACAATATTACATAAAATTATATTCATTTTGGTATAAGATTTCATTAATTGTGTAGATATTTATGTGTGTGTGTTGTATATAAAAATGCATTAATTATGTATATGTATGTGAAATCAATATAACACGCGTTTGATCTATGTTAAATAGAAAAATCAAACGAAATTCAATTATGTTCATTACTCGATGCAATTAGTCGGTATTTTTAATTCATAATAATTTTTAATTATAAACCATTATTCGCTAAATATATTAGTATTTAATGTAAATCATAAATATTTTGTATTTTATAAATCATATTTATATATATTCACATATAAATCTATATATTTAATATATACTATTTATTAACATTATCAATGATTATTTAATTAATAAAATGTTAAATATTTTTCTCAATTTACTTATTTTTAATTTTTATTTGTTTAATTTTCATTTCACATATAATTATTTAATTAATAAATAATTTATATATAGCATAATCAATTTATTCATTTTTATCAGTAATTATTTAATTAATGATTTTTTTAATATTTTTTTATTTACTCTTTTTTTCATACTTTTATCACCGCTAATAATTGTTGATAAAGGATATCTTTATGGTCATTAAAAATAAAGCGTTGATAATTCTCATCGTTGTTAAAGAACTTTTTTGTAGTAGTGTGTGGACATTATCCTTAATTGTGATGAATATTGTTTACATAAATGTGCATAATAACTTATTGAAATGATCAAACATTGTAACGTCCCGGTTCCGGGTGCCACTCAACAGGTGCCCCGAACCCGGTTCGCCACGTGACCTCAAGCACATTTTCCCAAACGCCAGAGGCTGTCGACTAGCAGCGAGGACCCAGGTCTGATAGTGGGAAAACTATGCCCTCATTTGTCAAAGTGTAGTGCAGCGGAATAAAATAGAAAGCATACAGCAACAGTGGAAGCAATAAACCATACACATTTAAAATAAACAACTACAGTAAAAGATAACCAACAGTTATATAGATGATGATGCAATGTAACGACCCGAAATTTTTTTAAATAAATTTTGTTTCCCAATTTTATGTGTTATTGTTATACTCAACAAAAACGTTTTATTTGATAAACATGATTATAATTAAAATGAGATCAGTGGGTTTTGACTATTATATAACCATCGGTCAATATGACCGCTGTGAACAAAATGTTTTGATATAAGTAATCTTGGTTAATTATTATAGAAAGAAGATTCGATGGCCTCACCTAGTAGTCTTGGACCGATCGAAGCCCATCAAACAGAGCTTGGGAAGGAGGTAGCACCACTGGGCTTTGCTCTGGATCAAATCCAAGTTGAACTTCATCATGTGAAGCTGGAACGGAATCGCCTTCGTGAGAAGTTCAAACTGATAGAAATTACTACTCGGGCAATGTTGACTGAGCCGCCTCAAGCTTCTATCACCCTAGCACACCTTACTCTTAGGTCCTATGCTGGTATTATTCGGGGTTATGTAACGAGACCGTAACTACCTTGTATAATCCTTGTTTTAAATAAAAATTGGGATTTCTTCTTATGATGAAGTTTATGAATTTTGAAATGACTGGATAAATATAGTATGCATATTTTTGATGAATTTTAGAAAAAGGATATTTTAAATATGTTTATGTAAACCCTAAATAATTAAAAATGTGTAATGATTTTCAAAAAATGGTCTTCTGCAATTATGTTCAGTACTAAATTTAGAGTCTAATAAGATCAACTTGATTATTGATGAATAGTAAATTATGAATAGTGATTTTATGATTAAGATTAGTAATATGACCAAATGGATTAGTAATCTCACTTAAAGAAAGTTTTAAAATAATCTAGGCACCTTGATTAAGTAATGTGATTCAATAAAATAGTTAAATAACGGTTTCATTAATTATTATTCAAGTATTAGTTTTTTCGGGTGAATAGTGTTTTTTAATTAAAAATTTAATTAAAAATAATTAGAAAATTATTTTTATAAAAATGACTTTATTTTTGAACTCAGAGCATCGATATTATGTTATGGTAATTTTTGGGGTTTTTTCTGAAAAAAAAGAATTTTCGATGAATAGTGTTTTTATTTAAAAATTAAATTAAAAATATTTAGAAAATTATTTTTATAAAATGGATTTCATTTTTGAAATCAGAGAATTGATATTTGGTTAATGTGAAATTTTGGGATTTTTCTGAGAAAGTTGAATTTTCAGTGAATAGTAAAAATACAGTTTTAGGGTTTCGGTATGTTTAATGACATCATAACGGTGTCATGATGATTTCATGAGATCTTTTGAGGGTTGGCCGGCCAAGGGTGATGAATTATTGTTTTGGGGGCCCCATGTGGCCTAACTCCATGATAAATGACAAGGGAGAGCACATGGGTTTGAGAAAAGCACATGTGAGGTGTCCCTTGGCCATTAATGCCTTGTCCCCTCACTTTCCCTATAAATACCAAGTCCTCCTCTCATCCATTCGACTCCCCACTCATTCCCAACGAATTTCTGGTCTCATTACCTCCCAAGGAGTCCTCCCAAGGTGCCCCCAAGCCCTCAAGGTCCCAACCTTTGAGGTTTAATAGTTACATTTTAAGGTAAGGGATCCGACCCCTCTCTTTCTTTTCAAGTAATCTCTTTTATGTCATTTCTTTTATACTCCATGTTCTTATGTTGTAGGATGTTCTTTTATATTCATCCTACTGCCTATTTCATGTTCATATGATGAGAGACCCCCCCTTGCTCTCATCAATTCGTTTTAAGAATGTTTAAGTGGCGCCGTTAGGCTGCCGAATTTTTAAGGGATTCTTTCACCTTCCTCGTTTTCAAGTTCTATTCTCATTCAAGTCTTTCATGTTCCTTTTTATTATATTGGGGTATGATATCTAAATTATCATACTGATCTTTTATGATCATATAATTAGAGACCCCATTTGATCGCTTCAATTCATTATTTTGAAGTTTTAAGTGGCGCCGTTAGGCTGCCGAATTTTTAAGTGGTTCTTCACCCTTCTCGTTTTGAAGTTCTACTTTCATGTCAATTATTTCAAGTTCCTTTTTGTTATATTGGGGTATTATCTCTATATATATCATACTGGACTCTTATGTTCATATGATGAGAGACCCCATTTGATCTCTTCAATTCAGTATTTTGATGTTTTAAGTGGCGCCGTTAGGCTGCCGAATTTTTAAGTGGTTCTTCACCCTTCTCGTTTTGAAGTTCTACTTTCATGTCAATTATTTCAAGTTCCTTTTTGTTATATTGGGGTATTATCTCTATATATATCATACTGGACTCTTATGTTCATATTATGAGAGACCCCATTTGATCTCTTCAATTCAGTATTTTGATGTTTTAAGTGGCGCCGTTAGGCTGCCGAATTTTTAAGTGGTTCTTCACCCTTCTCGTTTTGAAGTTCTACTTTCATGTCAATTATTTCAGGTTCCTTTTTGTTATATTGGGGTATGATCTCTATATATATCATACTGTACTCTTATTTTCATATGATGAGAGACCCCATTTGATCTCTTCAATTTAGTATTTTGATGTTTTAAGTGGCGCTGTTAGGCTGCCGAATTTTTAAGTGGTTCTTCACCCTTCTCGTTTTGAAGTTCTACTTTCATGTCAATTCTTTCAAGTTCTTTTTTTTATGTTGGGGAATTATCTCTATATCTATCATACTGATCTCTTATGGTCATATGATGAGGGACCCTATTTGATCTTGTCAAATCATTTTCTTTTGAAGTTAAGTGACGCCGTAAGGCTGCCGAATTTTCATAAGAGAAATCTAATTTTTTTTCCTTCCATGTTTTTCATTTCAAATGGTATGTCCCTAAAATTTCATTACCATGTCCATATGTCCTTCTTATTCTTTCACCCTACTGTTTTATGGATCATTTATGAAAGGGTGACCCATGTCCCCTCTCATTTCAATGTTTTTTTAAAACCCCGAAACTTAGCCGTTATGCTGCAAAATTTTCCCCTCAAAATGCCTCTCTCTTTTCTCAAAAATTATTTTATGTTATAAAGTGAATACTCAAAGCTCTTATTTCTACAAGGGTATTCACATATATATCAAAATGTTCCATTTTAAATTCTGGGATTTACATACATGAGACCCACTTTCCCTTTCCGTGGGTTTAAAGTGACGTAAAGATCATGTCTTTAAAGCAGTTTTTAAAACGTTATGATTATGAAATGAAACCCATTTATTTTATTCTATGTGGGTTATTTATGAAATGTTTGATGATGATATATGTGGCTCACATGATAATAAAGGAAAATTTAAGGGTGCGCCCTGATAGCGCTCCAATTCATTGGGTAATGATGTAACCACTAGAGATTACAATTTTCACGATACCTTGGTGAATAACCTTGGTAATTTTAAAATGACACCTTGGGGATGGACCTTGGTGATATGTTCATGATTGTCTATGTTAAATTATGTAGCCACATCTTCAAGTTATGAAAAAGTTTTATTTTTATTATGATATGCCTCATGATTTCATTTTCATGCCTTAAAGTTCTTTTCATGACTTTATTGATGTATCTCAAGTTCATATGTAAAATGTTTCACTTGTTTCCCTTGCTAGGCCTTCTGCTCACCCTTCCTTTTAATGTATGTCCCCAGGTTAAGGGATGCAGTAATGAGCCTAGGGTGTACATGAGGAGAATCCTTTCAAGTGTTTAAGAAGAATGTTTTTTTTCATGTTTTATGTTCCTTGTTTCCAAGACACTAAACCTTAAAGATCCTCAGTTCCGTGTAATGGAATGAAAAGTTATGTTATAAAAAGACGGGATGCTATAGTTGGTATCAAAGGATGGTTTAGTTATTTGTGAAAATTAGGATACGAAAACTCTAGGAGGAACCCTATAGAAAAGTTTAATATAGGAAATCTTCCTGGTATTTTGGTGAGTATTGAGTAAGGGGTTGCCAAGCAAATACATCCCTGTCTGGATACGAGCAGGTAGAGGTGGCTCTGGCATAGATGTACATAGGGGTAAAACCCGAAAACACCGCTTTGAGCTAGACTCGAACGGGAACTAGTACACGACAACGGGCCTTGCTGCACTCTTGGTTACGACACTCCCGGGGGATATGCTTTGGTTAATTCATAAGCTTGGTATGAACCATTGTTAAAGGAACAAAGATAAAATAAAATAAAGGTTCACATAAGAATATATGATCATTCATAACCTAGATGGGAACCTAGGAGATCACAAGTTAGGGTATACCTTTCATATACAAGTTATCCTTATATGCTTTCAGTTCCTTTTCATGATTATTAGCTAAGTACTTAAGCCCCTAATTATGCTTTCTCTTCTTAGTTAATGGTGGGAAATGGAAGAACATGTTCCGACAACCAATGTGATAGGAAATGCGACAATTTTCGTATTAATATGACAGGGATGATTAGGGGATTAAAATATGATTATTATTTTGGAAGACATTCATTATTTTGGGAACCATGTTTGATCGAGGTAAATAGATTACTACGGTATTTTCATTGAGGAGTAAGGTTGACTTATATTTTGAAGAATCGATGAATTTAAGGTGAACTTATAGTAATTTAGGTTACTTATGGGAATGACTAACCTATCTTGGGTAAAATATGTTTAGGTTAGCTACTTTTTTTTATAAGATGTTAGGAGTGGTTGATGTTGTCTGGAGATGAACAATGAAGTTGTTTTGGAAGACTATGTTATAAAATCCTTATTGTATTTGGGTTTCAATCTTAGTTTGGTTTGTTTTGAGGAATTTTAAGGACCATTATTTAGGGAATGGTCTATGACGAAATTTGGGTAGTACCATGGAACTTTGATGATTTAAAAGTAGTTTCCATTCCTATGGGATTCTTTCTTTTTGAAGAGTTTTTTTACCTTAACCTTTCTGTTTTTGGGATAATGTTTAAAGATAGAAGAAATAGATATATAATCTTTTGTAGATTATGTGGTTCTATAGAATATGATTCTTGTGCTTTTATGAGACCAAGTGTTTTTGAATTCTCATCATTTGGAGAAAAGATTAGTGTTGGTAGGGACTTGTTAAAGGATGAAACTCTACTTGAAGGTAGGTATATTTTCTTATGTTTTTGTTCTATGTAGTAAATGAAATCCTCAAAATTATGAAAATAAACGTAAAACAAAAATGTTGTTGGTTTACGTTTCCTACTAGGTAATCAAAGACCGTTTACACACATCATAAGTTTGGGATTTTCTCATGGTTAACTTTCTCCTAATCATGTTCTCTATCACTCTCCCTCAGAACTTGACCCTTTGTTTTCTCCTCCATGTCCATGTTTTCCTACATGGAACCCTAGTGTGGGTTAACTCGGGTGACCTTTGTACTTCCCTTTCTTTATTTTAAAGTAATAGTTTTACTGACTCCTTTTCCGATGTGGGACTTTCAATGAAATTTCAAAACCCAATTTTAAAATTGCGAGGACGCAATTTCTTAAGGGGGGAAGATTGTAACGACCCGAAATTTTTTTAAATAAATTTTGTTTCCCAATTTTATGTGTTATTGTTATACTCAACAAAAACGTTTTATTTGATAAACATGATTATAATTAAAATGAGATCAGTGGGTTTTGACTATTATATAACCATCGGTCAATATGACCGCTGTGAACAAAATGTTTTGATATAAGTAATCTTGGTTAATTATTATAGAAAGAAGATTCGATGGCCTCACCTAGTAGTCTTGGACCGATCGAAGCCCATCTAACAGAGCTTGGGAAGGAGGTAGCACCACTGGGCTTTGCTCTGGATCAAATCCAAGTTGAACTTCATCATGTGAAGCTGGAACGGAATCGCCTTCGTGAGAAGTTCAAACTGATAGAAATTACTACTCGGGCAATGTTGACTGAGCCGCCCCAAGCTTCTATCACCCTAGCACACCTTACTCTTAGGTCCTATGCTGGTATTATAAGGGGTTATGTAACGAGACCGTAACTACCTTGTGTAATCCTTGTTTTAAATAAAAATTGGTATTTCTTCTTATGATGAAGTTTATGAATTTTGAAATGACCGGATAAATATAGTATGCATATTTTTGATGAATTTTAGAAAAAGGATATTTTAAATATGTTTATGTAAACCCTAAATAATTAAAAATGTGTAATGATTTTCAAAAAATGGTCTTCTGCAATTATGTTCAGTACTAAATTTAGAGTCTAATAAGATCAACTTGATTTTTGATGAATAGTAAATTATGAATAGTGATTTTATGATTAGGATTAGTAATATGACCAAATGGATTAGTAATCTCACTTATAGAAAGTTTTAAAATAATCTAGGCACCTTGATTAAGTAATGTGATTCAATAAAATAGTTAAATAACGGTTTCATTAATTATTATTCAAGTATTAGTTTTTTCGGGTGAATAGTGTTTTTTAATTAAAAATTTAATTAAAAATAATTAGAAAATTATTTTTATAAAAATGACTTTATTTTTGAACTCAGAGCATTGATATTATGTTATGGTAATTTTTGGGGTTTTTTCTGAAAAAATGAATTTTCGATGAATAGTGTTTTTATTTAAAAATTAAATTAAAAATATTTAGAAAATTATTTTTATAAAATGGATTTCATTTTTGAAATCAGAGCATTGATATTTGGTTAATGTGAAATTTTGGGATTTTTCTGAGAAAGTTGAATTTTCAGTGAATAGTAAAAATACAGTTTTAGGGTTTCGGTATGTTTAATGACATCATAACGGTGTCATGATGATGTCATGAGATCTTTTGAGGGTTGGCCAGACAAGGGTGATGAATTATTGTTTTGGGGCCCCATGTGGCCTAACTCCATGATAAATGACAAGGGAGAGCACATGGGTTTGAGAAAAGCACATGTGAGGTGTCCCTTGGCCATTAATGCCTTGTCCCCTCACTTTCCCTATAAATACCAAGTCCTCCTCTCATCCATTCGACTCCCCACTCATTCCCAACGAATTTCTGGTCTCATTACCTCCCAAGGAGTCCTCCCAAGGTTCCCCCAAGCCCTCAAGGTCCCAACCTTTGAGGTTTAAGAGTTACATTTTAAGGTAAGGGATCCGACCCCTCTCTTTCTTTTCAAGTAATCTCTTTTATGTCATTTCTTTTATACTCCATGTTCTTATGTTGGAGGATGTTCTTTTATATTCATCCTACTGCCTATTTCATGTTCATATGATGAGAGACCCCCCCTTTCTCTCATCAATTCGTTTTAAGAATGTTTAAGTGGCGTCGTTAGGCTGCCGAATTTTTAAGGGATTCTTTCACCTTCCTCGTTTTCAAGTTCTATTCTCATTCAAGTCTTTCATGTTCCTTTTTATTATATTGGGGTATGATATCTAAATTATCATACTGATCTTTTATGATCATATGATGAGAGACCCCATTTGATCGCTTCAATTCAGTATTTTGAAGTTTTAAGTGGCGCCGTTAGGCTGCCGAATTTTTAAGTGGTTCTTCACCCTTCTCGTTTTGAAGTTCTACTTTCATGTCAATTATTTCAAGTTCCTTTTGGTTATATTGGGGTATGATCTCTATATATATCATACTGTACTCTTATGTTCATATGATGAGAGACCCCATTTGATCTCTTCAATTCAGTATTTTGATGTTTTAAGTGGCGCCGTTAGGCTGCCGAATTTTTAAGTGGTTCTTCACCCTTCTCGTTTTGAAGTTCTACTTTCATTTCAATTATTTCAAGTTCCTTTTTGTTATATTGGGGTATGATATCTATATATATCATACTGGACTCTTATGTTCATATGATGAGAGACCCCATTTGATCTCTTCAATTCAGTATTTTGATGTTTTAAGTGGCGTCGTTAGGCTGCCGAATTTTTAAGTGGTTCTTCACCCTTCTCGTTTTGAAGTTCTACATTCATGTCAATTATTTCAAGTTCCTTTTTGTTATATTGGGATATGATCTCTATATATATCATAATGGACTCTTATGTTCATATGATGAGATACCTCATTTGATCTCTTCAATTCAGTATTTTGATGTTTTAAGTGGCGTCGTTAGGCTGCCGAATTTTTAAGTGGTTCTTCACCCTTCTCATTTTGAAGTTCTACTTTCATGTCAATTCTTTCAAGTTCTTTTTTTTATGTTGGGGAATTATCTCTATATCTATAATACTGATCTCTTATGGTCATATGATGAGGGACCCTATTTGATCTTGTCAAATCATTTTTTTTTGAAGTTAAGTGACGTCGTAAGGCTGCCGAATTTTCATAAGAGAAATCTAATTTTTTTTCCTTCCATGTTTTTCATTTCAAATGGTATGTCCCTAAAATTTAATTACCATGTCCATATGTCCTTCTTATTCTTTCACCCTACTGTTTTATGGATCATTTATGAGAGGGTGACCCATGTCCCCTCTCATTTCAATGTTTTTTTAAAACCCCGAAACTTAGCCGTTATGCTGCAGAATTTTCCCCTCAAAATGCCTCTCTCTTTTCTCAAAAATTATTTTATGTTATAAAGTGAATACTCAAAGCTCTTATTTCTACAAGTTTATTCACATATATATCAAAATGTTCCATTTTAAATTCTGGGATTTACATACATGAGACCCGCTTTCCCTTTCCGTGGGTTTAAAGTGACGTAAAGATCATGTCTTTAAAGCAGTTTTTAAAACGTTATGATTATGAAATGAAACCCATTTATTTTATGCTATGTGGGTTATTTATGAAATGTTTGATGATTATATATGTGGCTCACATGATAATAAAGGCAAATTTAAGGGTGCGCCCTGATAGCGCTCCAATGCATTGGGTAATGATGTAACCACTAGAGATTACAATTTTCACGATACCTTGGTGAATAACCTTGGTAATTTTAAAATGACACCTTGGGGATGGACCTTGGTGATATGTTCATGATTGTATATGTTAAATGATGTAGCCACATCTTCAAGTTATTAAAAAGTTTTATTTTTATTATGATATGCCTCATGATTTCATTTTCATGCCTTAAAGTTCTTTTCATGACTTTATTGATGTATCTCAAGTTCATATGTAAAATGTTTCACTTGTTTCCCTTGCTGGGCCTTCTGCTCACCCTTCCTTTTGATGTATGTCCCCAGGTTAAGGGATGCAGTAATGAGCCTAGGGTGTACATGAGGAGAAGCCTTTCAAGTGTTTAAGAAGAATGTTTTTTTTTTCATGTTTTATGTTCCTTGTTTCCAAGACACTAAACCTTAAAGATCCTCAGTTCCGTGTAATGGAATGAAAAGTTATGTTATAAAAAGACGGGATGCTATAGTTGGTATCAAAGGATGGTTTAGTTATTTGTGGAAATTAGGATATGAAAACTCTAGGAGGAATCCTATAAAAAGGTTTAATATAGGAAATCTTCCTGGTATTTTGGTGAGTATTGAGTAAGGGGTTGCCAAGCAAATACATCCCTGTCTGGATACGAGCAGGTAGAGGTGGCTCTGGCACAGATTTACATAGGGGTAAAACCCGAAAACACCACTTTGAGCTAGACTCGAACGGGAACTGCTACACGACAACAGGCCTTGCTGCACTCTTGGTTACGACACTCCCGGGGGATATGCTTTGGTTAATTCATAAGCTTGGTATGAACCATTGTTAAAGGAACAAAGATAAAATAAAATAAAGGTTCACATAAGAATATATGATCATTCATAACCTAGATGGGAACCTAGGAGATCACAAGTTAGGGTATACCTTTCATATACAAGTTATCCTTATATGCTTTCAGTTCCTTTTCATGATTATTAGCTAAGTACTTAAGCCCCTAATTATGCTTTCTCTTCTTAGTTAATGGTGGGAAATGGAAGAACATGTTCCGACAACCAATGTGATAGGAAATGCGACGATTTTCGTATTAATATGACAGGGATGATTAGGGGATTAAAATATGATTATTATTTTGGAAGACATTCATTATTTTGGGAACCATATTTGATCGAGTTAAATAGATTACTACGGTATTTTCATTGAGGAGTAAGGTTGACTTATATTTTGAAGAATCGATGAATTTAAGGTGAACTTATAGTAATTTAGGTTACTTATGGGAATGACTAACCTATCTTGGGTAAAATATGTTTAGGTTAGCTACTTTTTTTATAAGATGTTAGGAGTGGTTGATGTTGTCTGGAGATGAACAATGAAGTTGTTTTGGAAGACTGTGTTATAAAATCCTTATTGTATTTGGGTTTCACTCTTAGTTTGGTTTGTTTTGAGGAATTTTAAGGACCGTTATTTAGGGAATGGTCTATGATGAAATTTGGGTAGTACCATGGAACTTTGATGATTTAAAAGTAGTTTCCATTCCTATGGGATTCTTTCTTTTTGAAGAGTTGTTTTACCTTAACCTTTCTATTTTTGGGATAATGTTTAAAGATAGAAGAAATAGATAGTTAATCTTTTGTAGATTATGTGGTTCTATAGAAGATGATTCTTGTGCTTTTATGAGACCAAGTGTTTTTGAATTCTCATCATTTGGAGAAAAGATTAGTGTTGGTAGGGAATTGTTAAAGGATGAAACTCTACTTGAAGGTAGGTATATTTTCTTATGTTTTTGTTCTATGCAGTAAATGAAATCCTCAAAATTATGAAAAGAAACGTAAAATAAAAATGTTGTTAGTTTACGTTTCCTACTAGGTAATCAAAGACCGTTTACACACATCATAAGTTTGGGATTTTCTCATGGTTAAATTTCTCCTAATCATGTTCTCTATCACTCTCCCTCAGAACTTGACCCTTTGTTTTCTCCTCCATGTCCATGTTTTCCTACATGGAACCCTAGTGTGGGTTAACTCGGGTGACCTTTGTACTTCCCTTTCTTTATTTTAAAGTAATAGTTTTACTGACTCCTTTTCCGATGTGGGACTTTCAATGAAATTTCAAAACCCAATTTTAAAATTGCGAGGACGCAATTTCTTAAGGGGGGAAGATTGTAACGACCCGAAATTTTTTTAAATAAATTTTGTTTCCCAATTTTATGTGTTATTGTTATACTCAACAAAAACGTTTTATTTGATAAACATGATTATAATTAAAATGAGATCAGTGGGTTTTGACTATTATATAACCATCGGTCAATATGACCGCTGTGAACAAAATGTTTTGATATAAGTAATCTTGGTTAATTATTATAGAAAGAAGATTCGATGGCCTCACCTAGTAGTCTTGGACCGATCGAAGCCCATCTAACAGAGCTTGGGAAGGAGGTAGCACCACTGGGCTTTGCTCTGGATCAAATCCAAGTTGAACTTCATCATGTGAAGCTGGAACGGAATCGCCTTCGTGAGAAGTTCAAACTGATAGAAATTACTACTCGGACAATGTTGACTGAGCCGCCCCAAGCTTCTATCACCCTAGCACACCTTACTCTTAGGTCCTATGCTGGTATTATAAGGGGTTATGTAACGAGACCGTAACTACCTTGTGTAATCCTTGTTTTAAAAAAAATTGGGATTTCTTCTTATGATGAAGTTTATGAATTTTGAAATGACCGGATAAATATAGTATGCATATTTTTGATGAATTTTAGAAAAAGGATATTTTAAATATGTTTATGTAAACCCTAAATAATTAAAAATGTAATGATTTTCAAAAAATGGTCTTCTGCAATTTTGTTCAGTACTAAATTTAGAGTCTAATAAGATCAACTTGATTTTTGATGAATAGTAAATTATGAATAGTGATTTTATGATTAGGATTAGTAATATGACCAAATGGATTAGTAATCTCACTTAAAGAAAGTTTTAAAATAATCTAGGCACCTTGATTAAGTAATGTGATTCAATAAAATAGTTAAATAACGGTTTCATTAATTATTATTCAAGTATTAGTTTTTTCGGGTGAATAGTGTTTTTTAATTAAAAATTTAATTAAAAATAATTAGAAAATTATTTTTATAAAAATAACTTTATTTTTGAACTCAGAGCATCGATATTATGTTATGGTAATTTTTGGGGTTTTTTCTGAAAAAATGAATTTTCGATGAATAGTATTTTTATTTAAAAATTAAATTAAAAATATTTAGAAAATTATTTTTATAAAATGGATTTCATTTTTGAAATCAGAGCATTGATATTTGGTTAATGTGAAATTTTGGGATTTTTCTGAGAAAGTTGAATTTTTAGTGAATAGTAAAAATACAGTTTTAGGGTTTCGGTATGTTTAATGACATCATCACGGTGTCATGATGATGTCATGAGATCTTTTGAGGGTTGGCCGGCCAATGGTGATGAATTATTGTTTTGGGGGCCCCATGTGGCCTAACTCCATGATAAATGACAAGGGAGAGCACATGGGTTTGAGAAAAGCACATGTGAGGTGTCCCTTGGCCATTAATTCCTTGTCCCCTCACTTTCCCTATAAATACCAAGTCCTCCTCTCATCCATTCGACTCCCCACTCATTACCAATGAATTTCTGGTCTCATTACCTCCCAAGGAGTCCTCCCAAGGTGCCCCCAAGCCCTCAAGGTCCCAACCTTTGAGGTTTAAGAGTTACATTTTAAGGTAAGGGATCTGACCCCTCTCTTTCTTTTCAAGTAATCTCTTTTATGTCATTTCTTTTATACTCCATGTTCTTATGTTGGAGGATGTTCTTTTATATTCATCCTACTGCCTATTTCATGTTCATATGATGAGAGACCCCCCCCCTTTCTCTCATCAATTCGTTTTAAGAATGTTTAAGTGGCGCCGTTAGGCTGCCGAATTTTTAAGGGATTCTTTCACCTTCCTCGTTTTCAAGTTCTATTCTCATTCAAGTCTTTCATGTTCCTTTTTATTATATTGGGGTATGATCTCTAAATTATCATACTGATCTTTTATGATCATATGATGAGAGACCCCATTTGATCGCTTCAATTCAGTATTTTGAAGTTTTAAGTGGCGCCGTTAGGCTGGCGAATTTTTAAGTGGTTCTTCACCCTTCTCGTTTTGAAGTTCTACTTTCATGTCAATTATTTCAAGTTCCTTTTTGTTATATTGGGGTATGATCTCTATATATATCATACTGGACTCTTATGTTCATATGATGAGAGACCCCATTTGATCTCTTCAATTCAGTATTTTGATGTTTTAAGTGGCGCCGTTAGGCTGCCGAATTTTTAATTGGTTCTTCACCCTTCTCGTTTTGAAGTTCTACTTTCATGTCAATTATTTCAAGTTCCTTTTTGTTATATTGGGGTATGATCTCTATATATATCATACTGGACTCTTATGCTCATATGATGAGAGACCTCATTTGATCTCTTCAATTCAGTATTTTGATGTTTTAAGTGGCGCCGTTAGGCTGCCGAATTTTTAAGTGGTTCTTCACCCTTCTCGTTTTGAAGTTCTACTTTCATGTCAATTATTTCAAGTTCCTTTTTGTTATATTGGGGTATGATTTCTATATATATCATACTGGACTCTTATTTTCATATGATGAGAGACCCCATTTGATCTCTTCAATTCAGTATTTTGATGTTTTAAGTGGCGTCGTTAGGCTGCCGAATTTTTAAGTGGTTCTTCACCCTTCTCGTTTTGAAGTTCTACTTTCATGTCAATTCTTTCAAGTTCTTTTTTTTATGTTGGGGAATTATCTCTATATCTATCATACTGATCTCTTATGGTCATATGATTAGGGACACTATTTGATCTTGTCAAATCATTTTCTTTTGAAGTTAAGTGACGTCGTAAGGCTGCCGAATTTTCATAAGAGAAATCTAATTTTTTTTCCTTCCATGTTTTTCATTTCAAATGGTATGTCCCTAAAATTTCATTACCATGTCCATATGTCCTTCTTATTCTTTCACCCTACTGTTTTATGGATCATTTATGAGAGGGTGACCCATGTCCCCTCTCATTTCAATGTTTTTTTAAAACCCCGAAACTTAGCCGTTATGCTGCAGAATTTTCCCCTCAAAATGCCTCTCTCTTTTCTCAAAAATTATTTTATGTTATAAAGTTAATACTCAAAGCTCTTATTTCTACAAGGGTATTCACATATATATCAAAATTTTCCATTTTAAATTCTGGGATTTACATACATGAGACCCGCTTTCCCTTTCCGTGGGTTTAAAGTGACGTAAAGATCATGTCTTTAAAGCAGTTTTTAAAACGTTATGATTATGAAATGAAACTCATTTATTTTATGCTATGTGGGTTATTTATGAAATGTTTGATGATGATATATGTGGCTCACATGATAATAAAGGCAAATTTAAGGGTGCGCCCTGATAGCGCTCCAATGCATTGGGTAATGATGTAACCACTAGAGATTACAATTTTCACGATACCTTGGTGAATAACCTTGGTAATTTTAAAATGACACCTTGGGGATGGACCTTGGTGATATGTTCATGATTGTCTATGTTAAATGATGTAGCCACATCTTCAAGTTATGAAAAAGTTTTATTTTTATTATGATATGCCTCATGATTTCATTTTCATGCCTTAAAGTTATTTTCATGACTTTATTGATGTATCTCAAGTTCATATGTAAAATGTTTCACTTGTTTCCCTTGCTGGGCCTTCTGCTCACCCTTCCTTTTGATGTATTTCCCCAGGTTAAGGGATGCAGTAATGAGCCTAGGGTGTACATGAGGAGAAGCCTTTCAAGTGTTTAAGAAGAATGTTTTTTTTCATGTTTTATGTTCCTTGTTTCCAAGACACTAAACCTTAAAGATCCTCACTTCCGTGTAATGGAATGAAAAGTTATGTTATAAAAAGACGGGATGCTATATGCAACATGTCTCAAGTTCTAAGAAAACAGTCAGAACATGTTACACAACAATACAGTATAGTACAATATGAGTACAGCAAAACAAAACAAAAATAGTCGGTATCATCGCGATCCTAAGCCTGGTCCCATGCTCCCCTACTCCTCAACAGCAATCAAGTACCTATATAGGGACTCTTGCCCCTATCCACACCTATAGCAATATAATATGTTTGGGCCGAAACGCATGACCCAAACAGGGTGTGAGAAATAAATCCCAGTAGGCACCCACTAAAGGCCCATGCCCAACTGTGTGTAAACATGCAACAACAGTGTGGAGTAGTAAAATGCAACAAAGTAAGCAGTACTGAAAAGTAACTAACTTAACCAGTTATATCACTAATAGAAAAATGGTTTTTAACGTCAGTTTTTTTTATTTTCGACGTCGGTTTTTAACCGACGTCGAAGTCGCCGACGTAAAAAATATGAATTTTTACGTCGGTTTTTGTAAACCGGCGTGAAAAATGAATAACATTTGTTTTTTGGCATCGGTTTTCATAAAAACCAACGCGAAAAAATAAAAAAAAATAGTTTTGGCGTCGGTTATTTATAAAAACCGACGCCATAAATGAAAAAATATATATTTTTGGCATCGGTTTTTATAAAAACCGATGCCAAAAAGCAAATTTTTTTCTTCTATGTTTTAGATCATTTCTTAAGCTTTAATTTGACAGGTTGTGGACCTAAAACGGAGTTACGGTTCAAAAGTTAGCGCCGTTAGAAGTTGAACCTATCAAAGTTTTGATTGATACAACTCGTTTCAAAGAAAACATGATAAACATAAATTAAAATCATATACACCAAATGAAATAAAATAATCATAATACATCAAACATATTTCAATGGTTTTAGGGTCTTCCATCGAAACGATATGTTTTTTATAATCATATAACTTGTATTTAGAAATGAGAATGAATCATCATTATAAGAAAGCTAATCGAGTTGTTTAGAAATGAAGGATAATAATAATAAAGAAAACAAATGAATAGAATATGTATCGTGTTCAAATTAACAATTGAAGTCGCATTGAAATCTTGATTGAATTGAAGATGTTGAAAATGATGATCGAAGGAGAAACTGGATATATGTATAGTAAATGAAAATATTTTCAATTGCGTTGTACGAAAATGTAGGCGGGATTTTAACAAGTTAAACGCGCGTTGTGAAAAAAATTGAAATTCTGATCCTGCGTTACTCTTTGGCATCGGTTTTGTTTGAAACCGACGCAAAATAGTATTTACATTGGTCTTTTGGCGTCGGTTTTTAGAAAATCGATGCCAAAAATGTCAATCGATGTCCTTTTGGCGTCGGTTTTTAAATAAACCGATGCTAAAATTTTAAAAAAAAAAAACATTTTTCGCGTCAGTTTTTTTACGAACCGATGCCAAAAAGTAACAAAAAAATCTTTGGCATCGGTTTTTTAACAAACCGACGCTAAACATTTAAAAAAAACTTTTCGCGTCGGTTTTTTTAAAAACCGACGCCAAAAACAAAAAATAATTTTTTTGGCGTCGGTTTTTATGAAAACTGACGCCAAAAAATTAAAAACAAAATACAGTGTTTTAGATATTTCTATAATCTTTGATTTGACTGGTCGTGGAGAAAAAACGAAGTTACGGATTAAACGTTATGGATGTCGGAAGTTGGCCTTCTCTAAAAGAAGTCTTAAAGAAGTTCAAATTTCAAAGGTCATAACTTTTAATCCATAACTCTGTTTTAGCTCCACAACCAGTCAAATCAAATATTAAGAAATTATCTAAAACACTGTAAATTTTTTTTTAAATTTTTTGGTGTCAGTTTTCATAAAAACCAACGCCAAAAATATATTTTAACTTTTCACGTCGGTTTTTTAAAAAACCGACGCCAAAAAAAATTATTTTTTGTTTTTGGCATCGGTTTTTAAAAAAACCGACGCAAAAAGTAGTTTTTTTTAATGTTTAGCATCAGTTCGTTAAAAAACTGACGCCAAAGATTTTTTTTTAAAACTTTTATGGAGTCGGTTTTCATGAAAACCGACGCCAAAATATATTTTTTTTAGTTTTTTGCATCGGTTTTTTTAAGAACTGATGCCAAAACAATTTTTTTTCCTTTTTGGCGTCGGTTTTTAAAAAAACCGATGCCAAAAATTCACCGCAAAAATTATTTACGTCGGTTTATAAGAAACCGACGTCAAACTGGCGACGTTAAAAATCATTTTTCTACTAGTGTATTGCCATTTTAATATCCATTTAATCATTTAAAATATCACCACAATAAATATTCTAAGTAAACAGCCAATGTCCTCAGACACGTAAACCCCTACCCTCAGGTAAAGAGAATCCAAATACAAGAATCTACCCACAGGCATACGGATATTGCCCACAGGCGTAAGAAGTGTCGCCCACAGGCACAGAATCAACTTCCCACAGGCACGGAAGAAGTTGCCCACAGGCTAATCACAACACTGCCCTCAGGCTAAAACAGGTAATCGGGCCATGCCCAACATGTGAACAAGCAATATACATGCAATACAAATGCAATTTCTCTCAATGCAATTCTATAATCATTTTTATAAAGGCATACCCTCGGGTATCCTGGCCAAATGGCTAAACAGAGGAACACACCCCCGGGGTGGTCCTGGATCCAAGCAATGATCCTAAACAGCAGTTTAATATCACAAGTAATTACCTATTCAATTCTAGGTATTTAAAATAGCCATGGCCTCAGCAACACGACACCCCAACATGGGTTCGTGGCACAATGGTACACAAAAATGCACAATAGTTGGAATATAAACACCAAGCCACCTACCTTAAACGCCCCTGATCAGTATACTCGAACGACGTTCCATGAATTGTCCCAGAACGAGGTAGATCTGAGGTGAAAGAAAACTCACTCAAATGCAAATAACTTCCATTAGAGGAAGAATTGGCAAGAACTACGCAAGTAGATGGGAGGGCTCACCCGCTCGGTTCCAACGAGATCGTCCGAGGCGGAAACGGATTCTCGATGCTCGATCTGGAGATCCCCGAAGATTCATCCATCCCCTCCCGAGCTCTCGTCTAGTTCTAAGACAATCCTGTGAACAGGGTTGGATACTTCCCATTTTAAGCGAAAAAAACAAAGTACACAGCGTGTACTTTTGAGTACATGGCGTGTACTTCCTTCATTTAACTGTTCATCTAGCGGCACCACCAAACTATTCAACTATCGACATGAGTACACTGTGTGTATTCCTGACTACACGGTGTGTACTGTCACCCAGCTGGCCACTGCCTTACTATTCATCTGTCGACTGACTACACGGCGTGTAAATACCTACTACACGGCGTGTAGTCGGTTTTTACACCTTTCATCGCCGACAAGGTTACACGCCCTATGTACTCATCCCACACGGCCAAAAGTACACAGTGTGTGGAAAAGTACACGGCGTGTAGTCCCAAAATTTGGGATTTTTCCCATTTTACTTATTTTCTCAAAAACACTTAAGGAAAGGAGAAAAGAAGAAACTTGTACCTCAAAACTAAGAACCGGGTTCTTACAAACTTCCCCCCTTAAAACAATTCGTCCCTGAATTTACCTTCCAAGGGTGGTGAAGATATAGTCGTGAACAACTCTGGCCACTAAGCATGTACGTCAGTCTCCCGCTCCCAGGTTTCATCCTGCACTTGGACATGCTGCCATAGCACCCGTACGAGAAGAACTGACTGGCCTCGGAGAACCTTCGTGCTCCTATCAACAATACGAATCGGATGCTCCTCAAAGGATGCATCTAACTCAAGATCAACATCCTTGGGCTGAAAAACGTGAGATGGGTCTGAATGATAGCGACGCAACTAAGATACATGGAAGACGTCGTGCATGGCTCGGTACCTCTGTGGTAACTACAACCGATAGGCAACCGATCCGACTCTCTCCAAAATCTAAAATGGCCCCACATACCTCGGTGAAAGTTTACCATGTCTCCTAATCTGCCTGTGTACCAACCTCATCGAAACACGCAAGAAAACCTGATCCCCGACCACGAACTCCAAAGGTCATCTGCGGCGATCAGCATAAGACTTCTGACGAGACTGTGCGGTAGCCATCCGCTTCTAAATCAACTGGGCCTGCTCAGAAGTCTCCTGCACGAGACGTGGTCCCAATAAAGCTGCCTCACCTGCCTCTAAATAGCACAAAGGTGATCGGTATGGCCTACCATATAAAGCCTCGTAAGGTGCCATCTCAATAGTTGCCTGAAAACTATTATTATAAGCAAACTCGACTAGGGGTATATGCTTCTCCCAAGAGCCCCCAAAGTCAAGGATGCATGCACGCAGCATGTCCTCAACCACCTGTATCATACGCTCTGACTAACTATCGGTCTGAGGGTGGTAAGTTGTGCTCAGAAGCACCTGTGTACCCAGTGCCCTCTGAAAACTCTGCCAGAAACAAGATGTAAAACGGGCATCTCTATCTGAAACGATATAACGAGGGACCCCATAAAGACGTACGACCTCTCGGATATACAACTTCTCGAGCTCATCAACTCCGAAGGTCTCCTTGATCGACAAAAAGTGAGCTACCTTCGTGAGTCTGTCCACAACAACCCACACGGCATCATTGCCTCGAGGTGACCTCGGCAACCCAGTCACGAAGTCCATCGCGGCATCATCCCATTTCCACTCCGGGATGGGTAACTGCTGTAAGAGTCCGGCTGGCCTCTGATGCTCCGAATTCACCTGCTGACAGGTGGAACATCTTGAAACAAAACCAGCTATCTCGCTTTTCATACCCGGCCACCAGTACTGACGCCTCAAGTCACGGTACATCTTGGTAACTCCGGGATGAACTGCCCAAGATGAAGCATGAAACTCCCGCATTATCTCCTCGCGTATATCCCCTGGAACCCACACTCGTCCATGGAAACTCAAAACTTCATCATTGCCTATCGTCCACCCAGGAGGAGGGTCCTCACTGGTCACCGACTCCCGTAGAACTAGGCCTTCTAAATTAGATAGTTGTCTCATTCTCACTCTATCCAGGAGGATAGAAGTTACAGCTAAAGATGAAAGATAGGTCTTCCCCTGATTGTCGTGAACCTCCAGATGAATCTCAGAGAACAAAGCTATAAGCTTCCATTCACCACTGGCCTCCTGCACTGCCTGTATCTGAGTCTTCCTGCTCAGTGCATCAGCTACTACATTACTTTTACCAGGTATATAGGCAAGCTCAAAATCGAAGGACTGAAGGTATTCAACCCACCTTCGTTGTCTCAGGTTCAAGTCACACTGGGTAAAGATGTACTTGAGACTTTTGTGGTTCGTGAACACCACAAAATGTTCTCCTAAGAGATAATGTCTCCAACAGCACAATGCATGAATAACTGCAACCAACTTGAGATCATGTGTCGGGTAATTCCTCTCATGTGGCCTCAACTGCCGAGACCCATACGCAACTAATCGATCACCCTACATCAACACATCTCCTAGCCCAATACCTGATGTGTCACAGTAAAGTGTATAGCTCTTCCCCTGCTCTGGGAGTATCAGGATCGGTGCTGACGTCAACTTTCCCTTCAGCTCCTGGAAGGCTGTCTCGCAAGCTTCTGACCAAACGAACTTCACACCCTTCTTAGTCAAACCTGTCAATAGTGATACTAAGCGGGAAAAGTCTTGTATAAAGCATATTTAGTAACCAACTAGCCCCAAGAAACTCTGTATCTCAAACACGTTCTTGGGCTGCTCCCAGGAAACTACTGCTCTCACCTTATCTAGGTCTACTGCAACTCCTGCCTCCGAGATGATATGACCCAGGAAGTGAATCTGGTCCATCCAAAAGTCAAACTTTGAGAGCTTATCATATAGTTGATGCTCTCTCAGTGTACTCAATACGATCTCAAGATGGGTGGCATGGTCGTGTTGAGTATGAGAGTACACGAAGATATCGTCCACGAATACTACCACAAAAGAATCCAGATAATGATGGAACACATGATTCATCAGAGCCATGAAAACTGCTGGTGTGTTCGTGAGTCCGAACGGCATAACCGTATACTCGTATAGACCATACCTGCTCCTGAAATCTGTGAGAGGTATATCAGATGGTCTAACGCGCAGCTGATGATATCCTGATCTCAAGTCAATCTTCGAGAACACTCGTGCTCCATGAAGTTGATCAAAAAGATCATCAATCTTTGGAAAGGGATATCGGTTCTTAACTGTCAACTAGTTCAACTTCCGATAATCCACACAGAGTCTGAGAGTATTGTCCGCCTTCTTCGCAAAGAGGACCGGTGAACCCCAAGGAGAAGTACTGGTTCGGATGAAAATCTTTGCATGTAACTCCTCTAACTGCCTCTTGAGCTCCTGCAACTATGGTGTAGCCATCCTATAAGGAGGAATGGACATCGGTGCTGCCCTTGGCACAATCTCGATAGAGAAATCCACCTCACGCTCTGGAGGAAGACCTGAAAAGTCGTCCGGAGAAACATCCATGAAACGATCAACCACTGGAGGGAAATCCTTCTGACAAGTCCCCTGGTCGTCTAGATATAAGCTCAAAATCTGAGTTGTGACTCCACCTCGCTCATGATGCTCTGGTCCAACTCGACTCGCCTGAAAATCCCACTCGCCCTTGTATAGAAACTCTCCACCCTCTGGTGACGTGAAACTCACCCTGAGACGATAGCAATCCACAAAGGATCCAAAGGGAACCAACCAGTCCATTCCGAGAAAGACATCATAAGTTGTCATCTCTAAGACATAGAGGTCCCATAGAAAGTGACACCCACCAACCTCAAGGGGGCACTCCCTGCACTGATGCACACCATCCATTCTAGTCCCCAACGGAGTGTCTAGTGTCATAACAGCAGAAGAAAAAGAAACACAGAGCCCAAGGCTCTCCACAACGGGTACAAATATAAAGCTATGCGTAGCACCTGTATCGAAAAGTACTGAAGACAAAACAGAAGCTACTAGAATAGTACCTCTAACAGTAGAAGGTCCGGGATCCTGCTCCTGCTGGGTCTGTTGCACTGCATATGTCTGCCCAGTGTCGCGGCCCTGCGACACAGCCTGGCTACCCTGAGTTGTCCCGCCCTGCTGCCTCTGAGATCCTGGTGTCTGGCTACCACAGCCACGACCACCATCCTTGCATGCACGCCCTGACGTATTCCAGTTCCCCAACTGGTAAGAAGCTATTGGTCCTACCCCCGCACGCGGAGTCTGCACAGAACCCCTCCCACTAGCCAATGGTAGAAACGCCCTGCAAAAGCGTTGCAGATGACCCATCCTGCCGCAAGCCCGACATTCCACTAGGTCACATGGACACTGAGGTCGCTTGTTCCCTTCCTTACCACACTGGTAACACATGACCTGGCCACCTGAAACATTCTTCTAGCTGGTACTGCCACCCTGAGAGAATTTCATTTGTCTCTTCCTCTTACCAGTAGAAATAGTACCAGAAACTGGTGCTGAACCGCCCTGGCCCACACCACTAGCCTCCCGCAGGTTCCTCTCTGTAATCAGCGCCTGGTTCACAATAGCATGTACAGTAGGCAACCTAAAAACATTCACCAGTGCTCGGATGTCATAACGAAGACCATCCTCAAAGCGTCTAGATCTCAACGTCTCATCACCCACCAGTACAGGTGCAAAACACTGAAGCTCGGTGAAACGAGCCGAATAGTCCATCACCGACATAGAGCCCTACTGCAGATTCATGAACTCTCAAGCTCTATCTGCCCTCAGCGTCTATGAGAAGAAGAAGTCATAGAAGGCTGTCTGGAAGTCTTCCCACGCCATGTCTCTGTGATGTTCTGACTGGGTGGTAACATCCCACCACCTCTTGGCAGAATCACGCAGCATATACGTCGCGATCTTGACCCTCCATCCAGGAGGCGTCTCAAGATGCTCGAAGATAGTCTGCATAGACCCCAGCCAAGACTCCGCAGCCTGTGGTCCGCCATCCCCTGAAAACGTAGGCGGATGCTGCTGCTGGAAAATACGAGTCAGCTCGACCAAGATGTGGCAGCCGGCGGTGCTCCCTGAAAGGTCTGCATGAACCGCATAAAGCATTCACGGAACTGCGCCTTCACGCCTGTGTCCGGTATTACGGTCGGCGCCGCATCTGGCTCTGCTAGAGGATACACTGGTAGCTCATGGCCCACCATTTCTGGAGTATACTCGTTGCTGCTCTCCTGGCGAACAACGTGTGAACGTCTTGGTGGCATGAAACTACAAGGTCAAATGCACACCTTAGATCAAGATTATCATAGTCTGAAAATGAAGGAACTAAAAGGGGAATAGGATGAAGAAGACATTTCAAGATTTGAAAAACAAGACTACACGGCGTGTATACTGACTACACGGCGTGTACCTGACTTCTCTTCCCCTGCCCGGGTCCTTCTACACGGCCAAGCCACATGGCTCCCGTTAAACAAAGCTACACGGCGAGTATATAATCTACACGGCATGTATGGTGTAATTTTTTCAACTGCCCGTGTCATTTGTGACACGGCCGACTACTCAGCTAACACTACACGACGTGTTACACCCGCACACGGCGTGTACACCACCCCGTTTCCCCGCCGCATGGCTAAGTCTACACGGTCTGTCCTCGGACAAGACTACACAGCGTGTCCCACAGGTACATGGCGTGCTCTAGACGCGTTTCGCCAACCCGTGTTGTTCGTTACACGGCCGGATACACGGCTCAACTACACGGCATGTTCAATATACACACGGCGTGTACACGAAAGGATTACACCGACCCGTGTTGTTAGTTACACGGTCGGATCTCAGGTCAGACTACACGGTGTGTTCCATAGTGGACAGGGCGTGTATGTCTTAAGGTCTCCTCCGTCCGTGTTTGTTAGTTACACGGGCGGACTCCAGGTTAACACTGTAGGTTCCGGGCGTAGCGGAAGCACGTTGGTGGGTTTGCCCAACTTAATTTTTCATTAAACAATGTTCAATCCGAGATCCGTCACGATATAAAACGCCGAATCTTCGGAATAGAACGAAGAATGAAAAGAAAAGATGAGTCCCGGAACCCTTGAGGAGGATCATCATATGTTGATTATAATTAATTTAATTAATGCATAAGAATTACCTCGTTGGAATTCTTTCTTCGTTGATGTGTCCGGTCACGATTCGGTGATCCGTCGTTGCTTCGTAGAATCCAAGTGTAGGATTCCTCTAGCGGTGATCCACATGTGTGTCACGTATCTCCGGACGTCGCCGAAGAGATCTCTGGGTGCTAGCGCGGAAGAACCTTCGCTTGCGATATCCGCCTTCGACCGCCATAATCCGGTGGAGGATCTTGCTCTCGTAACTTGAGGGAATTCTTGGTGGAAAGGGAATTCTCTCTTGGCTTGAGAGTATTTCCAAATCCGTTGTGCACAACAATGGCTCACAAAAAATGTTGGGGTTGCGAGGATATTTATAATCAGGTTTGAGGTTAATAGAGTTATGACAATAAATAAACGCGTTACGCGTTTTATTTATTTCATTAACTCTTATTGAAAACCCCCATGTCGAATTATTAATTCCTTGACATGCGCCCACGCTGATTATAATAAATATCATTTAATAAAACAATATTAAATCCTCAAAATCCCAATTAGAAAAACTACACGGCGTGTAATAATTAATACACGGCGTGTACTTGTTTTCCATAAAACTACACAGCGTGTATATTTAATATACACGGCGTGTACTTTTATTTTCCATTTTTCTCCACCATATTTATTAGACATTGAGTAATGACTATTTATTTCTTAAATAAATGTAACTGCATTACTCACTAATAAATATATTATTTTATCCACAGTATATTCTCTCGAATAACTAGTGTCAAAATAAATGCGATCAGACATCCTTAAATAATTATTAAACCACATTCGGCAATAATATTTATTTAACTTGTTAAATTAATATTTAACTGAGATACATGGGCACACTTACTGTGTGACCCTCTAGGCCTCTTTCTCAGTGGCATTAGGTTGAGCCTACCTAAAGTCCAAGGTTAGCGTCTAGCAACACGCCAAGGCACCCATAGAGAAAGAAGTTAACGCCACAATGACGTGTCACCTCCTACGAACGCTTACTGTGTAATATAATCCCTTTGTCTCGATATCTCCAATCAAGCGGGTTGCATGCTAGTGCCATCAACCCATGTGCTTGATTATTCTTTCTTTGACTTCCCGGAATTGAACTTGCCCATACCTTACCATGGCCATGGATTTATTTAGGCCATATCAATTCCATCAAAGGGCCTGAGATATCTACTTCCATTATGGAACGGAAGGGACAAATCCTTTCTCGCATTATCTATTAATGCGGTATTACTCGTGACGCACCCAACGTATCCTACCTCGCTGCGAACAGTGTGTCATCACAGTTTTCGTCAATAGCGAGTTGTAATACCCATTAATAATAATCTTAAAGTCTAAGGATCAATACACATGTTCGTAGATAGGAACATCAAATGACACTATGAAATGTGGATTTCCTACTGGCGGGTCTCGTTATCATAATATCCTCCTGGATATTACCAAGGGCGCACACCATGAGAAGGTGCCTCAAAGTTTTATGAGTCCTCACCCCTAATGACTTGTATTGTTTGTGTCCCTCAAATAATATCATCCGGCCATAGAACATACATTCAAGAACAGTGTTATGGCACTTTCGGGTTCTCATCATAGCAGGGATCCGCTACGACCCTTTAATGCAACAGCTGTCCTTAGGACATTATCACATGACATGTCACGCAGAAGAACAATCAAGATGTGATAAGGCTTTTATTTAATGAATAAAGTACAAAGTAGTTGGTTCTAGACCACCAACTCCAACAGACTCCCACTTGGACTAGAGCCAACTGCTAACAACCTTTAACCTGCTATCTCTCACATGATATTCATGCTTATGCTGAGATAGGCCTTTAGTCATGGGGTCTGCCACGTTCTCTTTCATGTACACTCTGCTCACTGCAACTTCACCCCTTTGATAGAAATCCCTCAAGAGGTGATTCTTCCGGAGTATGTGCTTTGTCCGTTGATGTGACCTTGGTTCTTTTGCAAGAGCCACCGCTGCAGTATTATCACAATACAATGTAATGGGATCTTTACTGCTAGGCACCACATCAAGCTCCTGGACAAAGTTCCGAATCCAAACGGCTTCTTTGGCTGCATCAGAAGCCGCTATATACTTGGACTCCGCTGTAGAATCGGCGACAACTGGCTGCTTTGAACTCTTCCAGCTCACAGCTCTTCCATTGAGACAGAAAACATATCCATATTGCGACTTCAGATCATTCTGATCTGTTTGAAAACCAGCATCAGCATACCCTCTGATGACAAGCTCCTCGTCTCCTCCATACACCAGGAACATATCCTTAGTTCTTCTCAGATACTTAAGGATAGTCTTAACAGCAGTCCAATGCTGTTCTCCTGGATCTGCTTGATATCTGCCTACCATGCTCAGTGCATAGGCAACATCAAGCCTGGTACATAACATGGCATACATGATGGATCCTATAGCCGAAGCGTATGGGATCTTTCTCATCCTATCTTTCTCCTGTTGTGTCTGGGGACACATTTTATTAGAAAGATGTAAGCCATGTGACACTGGAACCAATCCCCTCTTGGATTTTTCCATACTAAATCTCTTTAGTATCTGGTCAATGTATATACCCTGACTTAGTCCAAGCAGCCTCTCGGATCTATCACGAATGATCTTGATCCCTAGAATGTAGGTTGTTTCTCCTAAGTCCTTCATGGAGAAACACTTGTTCAACCAGTCCTTAACTGACTGTAAGGCCAGTACGTCGTTTCCAATAAGCAATATGTCATCAACATATACCACTAGGATGACGACCGCATTCCCATTAAACCGCTTATAAACACATGGCTCACATTCGTTCTTAATGAAACCAAATTCCTTTATGGCTTCATCAAATCGAATGTTCCATGACCTGGATGCTTGCTTTAATCCATAAATGGATTTCTGTAACTTGCAAACCCGTTTGGCTTCACCTGGTGTCACAAACCCTTATGGTTGTGTCATATAGACATCTTCCTGAAGGTTCCCGTTAAGGAATGCTGTTTTGACATCCATCTGCCAAATCTCGTAGTCATGGTAAGCTACTATGGCAAGTATGATTCTTATAGATTTAAACATGGCAACTGGCGAGAAGGTTTCATCATAGCCAATTCCTTGACGCTGTCTGAATCCTTTAGCCACTAGCCTTGCTTTATAGGTGCTAACTTGACCTTCCATGTCCAGCTTTCTTTTGAATACCCATTTGCATCCAACAGGCTTTACATCAACTGGCTCATCGACCAGAACCCAAACTTGGTTCTGATACATGGAATCCATCTCAGAATTCATAGCTTCTAGCCATCTTGCAGCTTCTGAGCTTTCTACTGCTTCCTTGTAGGAGAGAGGTTCATCATTGTCCAACAATAATGATTCACCATCCTCGGTGACTAGGAAACCAAATCTCTCTGGTTCCCTTACCTCTCTTGAGCTCCTACGTAGTACTTGTGTTTCTGGAACCTCTTCCACGGGGACCTGTGGAACTTGTTCCTATACCAACTCCTGTGTATCTTGAGCATCAACTTCGTCGAAGTCAATCTTGCTCCCACTATCCTTCTTAAGGATGTGCTCCCTCTCAAGAAAGACGGCTTGTCTGGCGACAGTCACTTTCTTGTCTTGGGGGTTATATAGGTAATATCCTTTTGTTTCCTTGGGATATCCTATAAAGATACACTTCGTGCCCTGGGGTGCTAGTTTGTTGCCTGAGAAGGCCTTAACAAACGCCTCGCATCCCCATACACGTGTGTGCGACAAAGTGGGTTTCCTTCCATTCCATAACTCGGATGGAATTCCATTTGCCGCCTTAGTTGGTACTCGATTTAATGTGTATGCTGCAGTTTGTAATGCATATCCCCAAAAGGATAATGGAAGATCCGCATGACTCATCATCGACCTAACCATGTCCAACAAGGTGCGGTTCCTCCTTTCACTAACACCATTCCACTGTGGTGTATAAGGAGGAGTGAGCTGAGATAGAATCCCAGACTCCCGTAGAAGATCGATGAACTCTTGGTTCAGATATTCTCCACCTCGATCCGATCGAAGCTTCTTTATCTTCTTACCAAGTTGATTCTCTACTTCATTCTTGAATTCCTTAAATTTCTCTAAGGACTCTGACTTATACCTCATTAAGTAGACATAGCCATATCTACTCAAATCATCAGTAAAAGTAATAAAGTAAGAATATCCACCTCTAGCTTCTACTGGAAATGGTCCACACACATCTGTGTGTACCAATCCTAGAAGCTCTGTGGCCCTTTCACCTTGTCCACCAAAAGGCGGCTTGGTCATTTTTCCTTGTAAACAAGCGTGACATCTATCAAGTGGTTTTAGCTCAGTAGAGTCTAAATAGCCATCTTGGCAGAGCTTTGTCAAGTGCTTCTCGTTCACATGACCAAGGCGGTGATGCCATAACTGGGTGATGTATGAGTCATGTGAGTTTGTTTCGTTATCGATTGCCAACACTTGTTTTTCGTAATTTAATACATACAAACCATTATTCAAATGTGTCATACCATAACATACGTTGTTCTTATAAAAGAGACAACCCTTATTTCCAAACTTGAAAATAAATCCATCCATATCCAAACAAGATACAGAAATTATGTTCTTGGTAACACTAGGAACAAAATAACAGTTTTGTAAAACCAAAATCATGCCAGTTGGCAATGAGAGGTGATAGTCGTCAATAGCCAACGCAGCCAGCCTTGCGCCATTGGCAGCTCGAAGATCCACCTCTCCTCTGGCGATCTTTCTAAATCTACTTGGTTCCTGCATTTGAATACAGATGTGAGCCCCACAAGCTGTATCTAATACCCAATGTGTAGAAATAGAAAGATTGAACTCGATAACGAACGCACCTTTAGCGTCCCCATGCTTCTGGGTACAGTTCCTCTTCCAGTGGCCCTGCTTGCCACATGAAAAACACACTGCTTCCCGTTCCTTTCCCTGCCTCTGGATCTTCCCCTTCTTGGAGGGACGGTGCTCGGGGGCTTCAAACCGTTTATAAGTCTTTGGCCCATTTTCCTTGTCCTTCCTTTTCTTGTTCACCATAAGGACCGTGGGTTTGTCACACCCCATGTCCTTATCTACCTAGCGAATCAAGGTCAGAAGCTCCGATAGACTCTTCTCATTGCCGCTCATGTTATAGTTGACAATGAAGCTAGAGAAGGTCTTGGGAAATGATGATAGGATGAGATCTGTACGCAACTCATCTGGGAATTTAATCCCTAAGATGTCCAAGCATTCAATGTAGCCAATAAGCTTGACCACATGAGGCCCAGCTGGCGCAGACTCTCCAAGCTTCGTGGTAAACAAAGCATTGGAGATCTCATACCTCTCCTGTCTCGCCTCCTCTTGGTAGAGATCTTTAAGGTGAGACATCATGCTATACGCATCCATGTTTTCATGTTGCTTCAAGAGCTCATTAGACATGGCCGATAGCATGAAACACTGGACATCTGTGGCATCATCCATGTGTTTCATGTAGAGAGATAATTTCTCATCACTAGCCTCTTTCCCAGGCGCAACTGGAATAGGCTCTTCCAGCACATATAATTTCCTTTCGTGGCGAAGGACGACGCGTAAATGCCTCTGCCACTCTTGGAAATTGGTGCCGGTGAGAAGGTTTTCTTTTTCGAGTATGGTGCGCAATGATATGTTTGAAGTCATTTTCTTGCCGTTTCTACAATTTAAGATGAGCAAAGGTTTAGTACTTTATTATAAAAATTGAGACAAATAAATAAATTAATACTTATTAGTCTCCCACTATTTTATCGAAATCCAATAGCCCTCACCATTGAATTCGGAATATTCTATTGCGTGAATATTCTAGTGGCAAGGATCCATATTGCCCTTCGCATTACCCCAACTAGGGTTGGTCAATCAACTTGAAGGGTTTTAGGTAGGCATTCCAAATGCCAACTGCATTAACTCGCAGTTCCTTGATCCGCTGAGTGGACTCCCCAATCCTGAAATCCTTTTTGGATTTCCTCAACCTTTGCCTCTTGGTCACACCAAGTCCTGCTGTGGCAGTCAACCCTTGATGCGAACCAAGTCAAGTCAACCCAAAACCTTGAATTAGAATTCCTTGATAATTGAAAGCACCCCAACTAGGGTTGGTCAAGCACTTTGAACTATGGTTCGATTCTAACCAAGATTATGGAAGGCTATGCCGACTTAATATTTATTTTGAGGGATTTTATCCTTATACGTAAATTGTCATTTTATTATCTTTGATTACATGCTTGTTAATATTAAGTGGGATATACTTAAGTGATTAACCATGTCTAAGATAATATTTACGTATAAGCCAATTTTATTTTAGTTCCATCTTGCATGCTCGTTTAATTCATTAATTGTGTGATCGTGATAACACACCCACAATAAATAAACCATGCAACTGACAGAAATAAAATAAATGGTATGATCATGAGCTTTTCTATTGGTTAGTTTATCTAGCGGTTGATAAACTAACCCAAGACCTAGGGGAGAAACACCTTGAACCTTTCGGGTTCGTGTTTACAGCTTTCCACCTGTCCACCTTTGCATCTCCTTGGATTAGTTTCATCTTGGCTCCTGACTTGAGCCGCCTCCACTAGCTTGGGAGCTCCATCAATTACATATGCATTTATCTCACACGCAGGTGAGGGAAAAAAAGGGGTTTTTACATAAAAGAATCCTTAGGCGTGCAGTCCCTACATATTAATGTAGAGATGGCTCGCAGGCCAACAAATTTAATTTAAATAAATAAATTAAAAGAAACCATTCACATACAAAGGTCTCGGTCTAGCTCATGATCATCCATACATGCAACGATATTTACGCATAAATAAAACTAGCATTCAATTCTTTAATCGTTCTTGTTTAAGATAAATCACGCTCGAATCAATTAATTATCTTTAATTAATCAATCCTTTTATCTTAAATCTCTTTTCTGGATTTCCTTGAGATTCTCATCCATCATAATTTTAAACAAATAAATTCATTTAAAATTATCCTTGTACACAACTTGTACCTTAGAGGCAACCCGGCGAATTCCAATTTATTACGCAGATGTTAAATTAAACACATATATATAAAACACCTATCACGTGTTGTGCCTCAGCTTTACGCCTGCACCATGGTACACGTCTCAAGGGTTTGTATAATATAATAATAAATTTTAATAAATCTGCGTAATTTGGGTGAGTACACGGCGTGTAGTTCCGACTACACGGCGTGTACTTTTTCTTCACCGTCCATCCGAAGTACACGCCCGGGGATAGGGCGTGTTAATGTACTTCGGAAATTTTCGGAGTACACGCCGTGTACAGTGGGACACACGCCGTGTAGTTTCCGCGTTACACGGTTTCCAGCCGGGCAGGCTATGTACGGAGTACACGACCCAACCCTAACCCGAAGGGACTACACACCGTGTTCATTGGACCACACGGCATGTATTCCAGAAACCGTGTGCCACCTGTTTCTGGTCAACACACGGTGTCTTAAATTCTTAGAAAGAATCCAATACACGGCCTGATTTGGCGGATCAGTCAATGCATTGAACCTAGACTACACGGTGTGTACTTCCGAATACACGCCGTGTATTCTGGTGTTATACGGCCAGAAACATTTGGCTCCTCCGGATGAGTTCCTCTATTTTATTTTAATCAAAATTAAAAGAAAAATCTGTTTCTGTGAGGTGAACGAGAAACGAGAGAGGAGGAACAGATCTCGATATTCAGATTTCCAGAACGATTAAAATGAATTGAAATAACTAAATTATTAAATGCGTAAATCACCAACAAAAAACTAAATAATTATAACCAACGATATGACCCCCTTTGATACCACTTGTAGGTTCCGAGCGCAGCGGAAGCGCGTTGGTGGGTTTGCCCAACTTAATTTTTCGTTAAACAATGTTCAATCTGAGATTCGTCACGATATAAAACGCCGAATCTTCGAAATAGAATGAAGAACGAAAAGAAAAGAAGAGTCCTGGAACCCTTGAGGAGGATCATCATATGTTGATTATAATTAATTTAATTAATGCATAAGAATTACCTTGTTGGAATTCTTTCTTCGTTGATGTGTCTGGTCACGATTCGGTGATCCGTCGTTGCGTCGTAGAATACAAGTGTAGGATTCCTCTAGCGGTGATCCACACGTGTGTCACGTATCTCCGGACGTCGCCGAAGAGATCTCCAGGTGCTAGCGCGGAAGAACCTTCGCTTGCGATGTCCGTCTTCGACCGCCTTGATCCGGTGGAGGATCTTGCTCTCGTAACTTGAGGGCGTTCTTGGTGGAAAGGGAATTCTCTCTTGGCTTGAGAGTATTTCCAAATCCGTTGTGCACAACAATGGCTCACAAAAAAATGTTGGGGTTGCGAGGATATTTATAATCAGGTTTGAGGTTAATAGAGTTATGACAATAAATAAACGCGTTACGCATTTTATTTATTTCATTAACTCTTATTGAAAACCCCCATGTCGAATTATTAATTCCTTGACATGCGCCCACACTGATTATAATAAATATCATTTAATAAAATAATATTAAATCCTCAAAATCCCAATTGGAAAAACTACACGGCGTGTAATAATTAATACACGGCGTGTACTTGTTTTCCATAAAACTACACAGCGTGTATATTTAATATACACGGCGTGCACTTCTATTTTCCATTTTTCTCCACCACATTTATTAGACCTTGAGTAATGACTATTTATTTCTTAAATAAATGTAACTGCATTACTCGCTAATAAATATATTATTTTATCCACAGTATATTCTTTCGAATAACTAGTGTCAAAATAAATGCGATCAGACATCCTTAAATAATTATTAAACCACAGTCGGGAATAATATTTATTTAACTTGTTAAATTAATATTTAACTGAGATACATGGACACACTTAGTGTGTGACCCTCTAGGCCTCTTTCTCAGTGGCATTAGGCTGAGCCTGCCTAAAGTCCAAGGTTAGCGTCTAGCAACACGCCAAGGCACCCATAGAGAAAGAAGTTAACGCCGCAATGACGTGTCACCTCCTACGAACGCTTACCGTGTAATATAATCTCTTTGTCTCGATATCTCCAATCAAGCGGGTTGCATGCTAGTGTCATCAACCCATGTGCTTGATTATTCTTTCTTTGACTTCCCGGAATTGAACTTGCCCATACCTTACCATGACCATGGATTTATTTAGGCGATATCAATTCCATCAAAGGGCCTGCGATATCTACTTCCGTTATAAAACGGAAGGGACAAATCCTTTCTCGCATTATCTATTAATGCGGTATTACTCGTGACGTACCCAACGTATCCTACCTCGCTGCGAACAGTGTGTCGTCACAGTTTTCGTCAATAGCGAGTTGTAATACCCATTAATAATAATCTTAAAGTCTAAGGATCAATACACACGTCCGTAGATAGGAACATCCAATGACACTATGAAATGTGGATTTCCTACTAGTGGGTCTCGTTATCATAATATCCTCCTGGATATTACCAAGGGCGTACACCATGAGAAGGTGCCTCAAAGTTTTATGAGTCCTCACCCCTAATGACCTGTATTGTTTGTGTCCCTCAAATAATATCATCCGGCCATAGAACATACATTCAAGAACAGTGTTATGGCACTTTCGGGTTCTCATCATAGCAGGGATCCGCTACGACCCTTTAATGCAACAGCTGTCCTTAGGACATTATCACATGACATGTCACGCAGAAGAACAATCAAGATGTGATAAGGCTTTTATTTAATGAATAAAGTACAAAGTAGTTGGTTCTAGACCACCAACTCCAACAGACTCCCACTTGGACTAGAGCCAACTGCTAACAACCTTTAACCTGCTAGCTCTCAAATGATATTCATGCTTCTGCTGAGATAGGCCTTTAGTCATGGGGTCCACCACGTTCTCTTCCGTGGACACTCTGCTCACTGCAACTTCACCCCTTTTATAGAAATCCCTCAAGAGGTGATACTTCCGGAGTATGTGCTTTGTCCGTTGATGTGACCTTGGTTCTTTTGCAAGAGCCACCGCTGCAGTATTATCACAATACAATGTAATGAGATCTTTACTGCTAGGCACCACATCAAGCTCCTGGACAAAGTTCCGAATCCAAACGGCTTCTTTGGCTGCATCAGAAGCCGCTATATACTCGGACTCCGTTGTAGAATCGGCGACAACTGACTGCTTTGAACTCTTCCAGCTCACAGCTCCTCCATTGAGACAGAAAACATATCCAGATTGCGACTTCAGATCATTCTGATCTGTTTGAAAACCAGCATCAGCATACCCTCTGATGACAAGCTCCTCGTCTCCTCCATACACCAGAAACATATCCTTAGTTCTTCTCAGATACTTAAGGATAGTCTTAACAGCAGTCCAATGCCGTTCTCCTGGATCTGCTTGATATCTGCCTACCATGCTCAGTGCATAGGCAACATCAAGCCTGGTACATAACATGACATACATGATGAATCCTATAGCCGAAGCGTATGAGATCTTGCTCATCCTATCTTTCTCCTGTTGTGTCTGGGGACACATTTTCTTAGAAAGATGTAAGTCATGTGACACTGGAATCAATCCCCTCTTGGATTTTTTCATACTAAATCTCTTTAGTATCTAGTCAATGTATGTACCCTGACTTAGTCCAAGCAGCCTCTTGGATCTATCACGAATGATCTTGATCCCTAGAATGTAGGCTGCTTCTCCTAAGTCCTTCATCGAGAAACACTTGTTCAACCAGTCCTTAATTTTGTGAGACGTGACAAAAATTAATTATAAAGTTACTCATGTAATTGTTTTATCCTTATTTAAAGTTTCATGTCCTTGTCATTAAGTTTCACCTTTGGATTCATCAAATTGTTTGGAAGATAGAGAATAAAGCAAAATGATAAAAAAAAAAAAATTACTACGTGGGATGAAAACACAGGGTTTCAATGGATCAAGATTATTTTGAATTTTACTATCCTTTGTAATAAACACACATTTCAAAAAAAAAAACCCCACATGTCTTACAAGATACCCTTTATGTGGGATAACATTTATTCTTATATTGACAAAAGGTTGTATATTATCATTTTGATTAGCGTCCATAAAAATTAACATTTATTGTCATTTTTTAACCGTTGCTAGAGTGTATCCATTCTTTTACCGGAATTTATTATGTATTATTTTTAATCTTTAATCACTAACTTTTGACTTTTACATATAAATGATTCGATCCACCCAAAAAACCGTCTAAGGAAAAAAGAAAACATATAATGTACACCACCCCACGTACATTTAACAAAAGGCGTAACCACTAGGCGGGAGGGGGAGAAGGGTAGAATTGACCGTGGAAAGTTATCGCGGAAGGGATTCACGGATCATGCAACGCAAAAGGGCATTAGAAAACAAAAGCAACGCTTTTTTTAAGAAGAAAAATGAAAAGCAAAAAGCTGGAGGAGGAAGGAAGGTCATGGCCAGACAGAAGGGAAAAGGGGCAGAAACGTCAATTCAAAGGCATCTTCTTCCTGCTCCTCCCTCGCCCTCTCTCCGCTGCGGCTGCCCAGATATTATTCTGCAGTTAGTGGGTGTCCGTCCGGGAGCCATGACTGCTCGCAGAGCGGCAATGTGAGAGAAAGAGAGAGAGGGGGGGTCACGGGTTCGGCTTGAAAAGCCCTTATTTCGCCTCCCCTACACACACATATTCCATTTTTCTCGCTACTGTTTTTAAACAATATTTTATGTTAAAAAAATCGAAAAGGAGAAAGCGAAAGCGAGCCGTACGAGAACAGCCGCATAAAACACTACGACACTCGCACTCTTCGTCTTGACCCAACGCCACCTTTTCTTCTTCTTCTTCTTCTTCTTCGTCTCTTCCTCGAGATCGCCGAGCATGGCGGTGGCGCTGGAGAACTCGTGCGACGGCATGCTGCTGTCGCTGGACTCGCAGAAGTCCGTGCCGGCGCCGTTCCTGACGAAGACCTACCAGCTGGTCGACGATCCCGCCACCGACCACATCGTGTCGTGGGGCGAGGACGCCGCCACCTTCATCGTGTGGCGGCCGCCGGAGTTCGCACGCGACCTCCTCCCGAACTACTTCAAGCACAACAACTTCTCCAGCTTCGTCCGCCAGCTCAACACCTACGTACGTGTACATTTACATTTTTCTCTCTACACCACGCCCTCATCATTGCCCCATCTTCTGGTTTTCCGGCCCTAATTATTTAGGAATGATGTCGCTCAGGGGTTCCGGAAGATCGTGCCGGACAGGTGGGAGTTCGCGAACGACTACTTCAAGAAGGGGGAGAAGCGCCTCCTCTGCGAGATCCACCGCCGCAAGACGTCGCAGCCGCAGGTGTCCCTCAACCAGCACCGCCACCTCGGCGGCCTCTTCCACGGCGGCGCCTCCCCGACCCAATCCGACGAGCAGGTGGTCACCTGGTGCGACTCGCCCCCGCCCCCGCCCCTCGCCTCCCCGACCCCCGCCGCCGCTTTCGGGGAGCTGGGCGGGACGCACCCCTTCGGCGGCGGGTCCCCGTCCTACACGGCGCTGTCGGAGGACAACGAGAGGCTGCGGCGGAGCAACGCGATGCTGGTGTCCGAGCTGGCGCATATGAGGAAGCTGTACAACGACATCATCTACTTCGTCCAGAACCACGTCAAGCCCGTCGCCCCCAGCACCTCCTACCCCCACTCCGCCTTCGCCCCCGGCGCCCACCGGTGCTTCCAGAACAAGCCCCAGGCCCACGTTCTGTGCTCAACCAACCCCGGAGCCCGTGCGGCGGCGCCGCCCCCCAAAGCCACCCCCTTCGACGGCTGCACGAAGCTCTTCGGAGTGGCTCTCCAATCAATGAAGCGGGTGCACCCGGAGCACGGGTGCTCCCGCACCAAGGCTCGCCTGGTGCTGGATTTGGAGGACGACGATCTGGGCCTCAATCTCATGCCTCCCAAAGCCTAGACCTTATTCATTCTGAACCTTAATTAGGATCTGATTTCCATTTCCCCATCCTTTTAGTTTCTGTGTGTGTATATAAATGTTGTTCCAGGTACCCCCGCCATTAATGCGGCAGGGTTTTGACAACCAAGCTCCCCGTCTTCCAGCACCCACTAGAAATAAAATAAAAATAAAAACTTTCCCCTTCCATTTTTTATCCCGATAAATAGCTGTCTCAGTCTGTCGCTTACCCTTAACCATTTCTTCTTCTTCTTCCTTTGTCTGATTCTATCTTCCCATAGAATAAAAAACGAGTCTTTATTGATGAAGACCTTCTTGAGCTGGCCAGTCTCATAAATAGATAAAGGTTACACGTACAACCACGACCCAGAATATTTGATCAGAGATTCAACCTTAAAACACCCAGAAATTCCTGTTATTGTTATTATTATTATCCTTATGAACATGTTTTTTTCCCCATCTTTTCGCTTCATCCGTTTTTGGTGAAAAGGATGTTGTCATCATCATGGGTTATCATGAACGCCCCCCTTTAAATGAACAGCTGTGGCGGTGGAGTGGGTGGAGGGGAGGGATTTTTGTTTTGTGTATGTATGGTGTGGGTTGGGGTAATGGGTGACGTTTGCCTCATGGATTCTTCTATACTATCTTCTAAATGCATAGGGAGAAGATACACAGAAACCTCTGCTTTTCCCCACTTTAAGTATCTGATCGGAGATCTTTGGATTAAAGCATCCTCTGTGATTGGATCCGTCCCACCCACCATTAATAATTCCCTTCCTCAGTTCCATACTCCACACTTAAGATTCACACTGCTTTTATTTTGTTTTTTCTTCTATTTAAAAGCTTATGGGGTCATAACAATATACATCCATGGGTCAACACCACCCACATAGTCCTACACCGAACTTAGAAACTATGTGTACAAACACTACAAAAAAACACATGGTTTTTATTCAACTAACCGCTGCCTAATCATTTAGCGGCAGTTTTTAAAACCTCCACCTATTGCACACCCGATAGTCATACAACCGTTTTTTTTTATTTAGCAACGATTTTTGTATTTGTCATTTTTGGAATATTTAACGACGGTTTCGGTTTTATTTAGCAGTACTTTTTTAGAAGAAAAAGAATCCTAAAATAAAATAAATAAGATGAACTTAAATGTCGCTAATATATTTAGCGGATGTTACTATTAACCACTACTAATTAGAATTTTAAATAATTTATTTAGCGGTCATTTTTAGAAATCTCCGCTAAATATTTCTTTTATTTTTTTAAAATATTTAATCAAAAAATATAAATATAAACACTATGACATGTAATTACTAAACCCATCATATATACATCATATATCCCCAGTAATATATACATACATTCACAGTCACCATAACCTAAGTCAACTCATACATCATTCATCAATATATACATATAAAATATGTCCAACAACAACTCATGTCCAATATACGTCCACCCCACGACCTCCACTGCACCCGTCTGCCTCCACATCATCTCATCAACTGAAACCGATCATATCATCTCGTCAACTATAACAAAAAAGAAGACAAAAATTAAAACTAAATATAATAAATCAAAATTATAGTAAAATAATTGATCAAATTTAAACATACCACAAAAACTAAGAACCATCACAACTGCCTTCTGAAGAATGTCGATGATCAAAACGATAAACCTCCAGCTTACTACTAGCATCCGTTGCCTACAAAAAAATCAAACTATTTAAGAAAAGAAATGCCAGAGAAAAGACAGAATATATTCAAAATGTTGCACGTAAAATTTGTTATTTTGTTAATCAAACAGAAGACATTTTTGTTGGTTCCAAGCACAGTGGAAGCGTGCGGAGGTGAATGATATATTAAAATTTATTTTAATAATCGTTGCCCGAAACCAAGAGCAGAGATCTTGAACGTCAAATTTATAATAATTTTATTTAATATTTGAAGAAATAAATACCTAGACTTTAGAACTTTTTTAATTGGTGAATGTTAATCGTTCAAAAGGACCCTTTCGGATTACCTTTGTTGCGGTGTAATGATCCAAGGATAGAATCCCTCAAGTAGTGATCAACACGTGCTTATATGATCTCCGAGCAACACCACTCGATCTCCGGGTGCTAGCGCAGCGAGTCGAATGTCCTACATTGTTCGTTCTTGATCGTTCGTTCTTCGGTCTTGAAGAAATATCTCTTGCACTTCTCATTATTGAGAGGGAGAAAAAAGGAGTTGAGAGAGAATTCATTGTGCACAACAATTCTCTATTCTCTATTTTGAATGCTCAAAACGATAGACAAACCCGTCTATTTATAGTTATGATTTAAGTTAAAATATTCTTTAATTGCATTCCATCCATTAAATAACATTTATTAACTTTAATAAACCCCATTGCACATAATAGCAATTATTATTATAATTATTTTGTGGTGCGTGCCAACTTACGCAATAAAAAATATTATTTAATGGTATTGCTAATTAATATTTGTCACCGGACTCGGTCTTGGTCCCTTCAAACTCCTTTAGCATGTATTGAACAACCGAATAAATATTTTATTCACAATCTAGCAAATAAATATTTATTAAAATATTCAAAAAATAAATATTTATTCACTTCCTGACGAATAAATATTTATTTAATTTATGCGATCAATATAACTTCTGAGAATAATATTTATTTCATTAATTAAACTCAAATAGAATTTATAACGACCCACACTTTACATACATTGTTAATACTTCAAAATTGAATCACACTTATTACAACATATGACAAAACCACAAAGGACCGTATAGGTATAGTGTCTTTAGAAACTGGGAAACATAAACAACTGGTTCATAAATCTTCTACAGTGTCTCCCATTTATTTCATCATATCTAGGGTCCCTTTTAGCATATTCTACTTAATATCCCTCTTCCTGGCCTGGGGAAAAGAAAACATAAAAGGGTGAGCTCAAATGCTCAGCAAGGGCAAATAAAGGAAATAAAATCATATCATATCTTTTTGAAAATTAAAACCTGCAAAAGAGATCATAATATCTTAACATGGAATAAATCATAGAAGTGAAAATGAGATCCCCATAATCATAACATAAAACTTGAATCTTTGTGGCATGCACACATAATCATGGAAAATCATTTCTTGTTAGTCATGACTCATTGCCAAGACTATCTTAGTGGACAAAGTCCCTTTCTGAACCGAGTTCACTCCTCGTTTCAGTCCTGTATCACTGAACCGAAATAACCTTCCGTTCCAGCCATGTCTATCTCATGAGATATAAAATCATTACCCAATGCATTGGAGGGAGATATAGGTCCCACCCATCTTATAATGAATCCTTTCTTATGTGTGCCACATAATCATAAAACATACATCATCGCATAACAAAAATGGGATTCTTGAAACATCATGACATCATAAATCAATTCATATATGATAAAGGAATTCATAAACATAATTCCATCACAACATAGTCAAACCAATGTAAAAATATGGATAGAAACAGAACCCTTTATTATCTTAGATGGAAAATAATTTTGATAAAACACTTGAATTGAATTCTTGAGGAAAATATCCTTTCTTCTTCAAAAACATTTTTCCTTTCATAACATGTCATACAACTTTAAAATAAAAGAAGTTGATTAAAAATAAACTTGAAAACTTGTAAAGGAAGCTTCTTTGAAGTAATGTTTTAAAAATCCATTCATGCCGTATAAGTTAAAAAAAACATTCTTCGTACTTTTGTCGGAAAAGTCAAAAAGTACCTCGTACGAAAAACGACAAAAGATTCCTTTCATACGTATTACTAAAAACTCACCGAAGGGTAAAAATGGATTTAAACAATTTTAGGTGGATGGAAATAATATTACATATTGAGTAAACATGGATGTGGATGATAAAATACACCCCAGTAAATACTTACGAATAAACAATCTCGGATAAAAATGAGATTGTGATATTTCCCTTACCTTAGGTCCGATTTGCTTTGTTCGTGTCCGAAGCTCCTGTATAATGGTTTAAATAATGTTATTGACTTATTCCAGAATCATACATATTGATATGAGATCATATATGGTCATATTATTAGCTTCTTGTTAGTAATATTTCATTGTTACTTGTTACTCGGGTCTTTATAACTTTTTGTTCTTATGCGTGTTTTGTCGAATAAATTCTTATTCTTATCTTTAGGTTATAGATAATTCATGTCCAGAATGGTATTAGTGTAGTATATACCATATTCATTCATTCAATTCATTTATATAATCATTATGAAATGAAGATCATGTAGAACGAGTCGCATCACATCGTGGAGACGGTATTCCGTACGTACGCACGAGTGATGATATCGTTCCTATGATCGTGGAATTGTATTGGAGTATATATATATATTATTTCAGTATCAATATTACTTAATAATAATCATATATAGTTACTGATTACACCATTATACCCATCCTTGTAAGGTGATGGTGGAAAATAGATTACACCACGGCGTGGAGACGGTATTCCGTACGTACGCACGCGCGGTGATTTCATTTTTCCGTAGGATGGATAGAAGGTGAATTAGGGTTGTTTCATATTTATAATAACATATCAGTATGTAAGTAATACTGATGTTATTACTTTATCATGAAACAACTAAAAAAGAAGAAGTTGAAGAAGAAAGAAATTGAAAAGATCGGTAATGGATATTACCTCTTCTTTGGAACGCCTTTTTGAATCCTCCACTTAAGGAACTAAGATTGGTCTTTGGAGAAGACCAGGACCTCTAGGATTATTCTAGGTAAGTGGAGAGGAGAAAATGGCAGGGGTTGGCCGAGCTTGAGTGCTCAAATTGGTGTGAGAAGGAGGGGGAGGAGGTGCCCTTTTATAAGGGAGGAGAGGGGCACCTTAGGAATATCTCAAAATATTATTTTATATTAAAGTCAAAATCGGTTTATAATGGTTCCAAAGGGTCTTATTTCGAAGCTAAAGTGGGGATGGGTCGAAATCCTATCAACCAATAGAATTTAGACAAGTTTAGGATATTATTTTAACCTTATCAATTAAATTTAACTCTAAGTTAAATAATTTAACTTTTACCATGTCTTTTTGTTTTCTTTCACTATATGGTTAATACACTTACTATAACATGCCAAACGAACCCCAAATTGTTTATTATTAATATATATATCCTTATCTAAGTCATTTGGCCGAACCTTAGATTTTTAGGTATAAAATAACAATTAATAATATAATATTTGATTTAAAAACTATTTTGTGTCAATTTTGACACTATTTGATATATGATTTTTGTCAAAGTCATAACAGAATTATATGTTCGAACCAAGTTGATTAAATCAATACTAATATATCATAGTAACCTAGAAAATTAGTGGAATTCATAAAAAGTCTCAAATTACATTTATTTTGGTATTTATATTATCAATTTTGTCAATATTTCATTAATAAGATAATTACTGCATCATCTTTGTGTCATAAATAAATTAAATTATTTGATGTCTAAAAATTACAAATAAAATACCATCATGTAGGAAATCTTTTTATCTTTCTAATGAATATTTACAATCGAATTTATCTTATGTATTTACTTATTAAACTTTGATTTTAACTATTTTAACCCTTCTTTAAATAAATTAATAATAAATGTCCTAATCTAATCCAAGTGGGCCTAAATGGTCATATTTTATTCCTAAGTTTGTTTTTGGTCGAATTACACTTGTCCAATAGAATTAGGACATGTGTTAGGGTAATATTAATATCATATTTACCCTTAGTTACCCTATTTACTATTAACCGCGGTAAAAATAGTAAAAAGTTACTATTCACCAAAAAATTATTTTCATCTCATTGAACCACATTTTAGTCCTTGATATTAACCGTGTCTCTCGGATTTTTGAAATTCCATTCACAGAAGCGGTAAAATTAAGTTTTATGCAAAATTCAGTTTTTAACCTACCACTTAGTGGTTTCACTATTCATCAAAAATTGAAAGTTTTCAGAAAAATACCAAAATTTCACCCTAGGCTAATTTCGATATTCTGAGTCCAAAAATGAAGTCCATTTTGAAAAATAAAATTTATAAAATTTCAAAAAGTGGTTATTACTATTCATAACGGCTAGTTTTAATAGCATATTGTTGTTTAGTGAAACTCGGTATTGCGTACGACGCAAGCTATCGAGGAAGGTCGCGATTGCGTGTAAAGCAAGCCAAGAAAGTGTTGTGTAGAAAAAGATTCCTTTGATGATTTATATAACATAAAAGTCTCGGGTGTTACATTCTACCCCCCTTAAAAAGAATTTCGCCCTCGAAATTCGTCACTTTGCAACAAACAAATGAGGATACTTCTCTCTCATCATATCCTCAAGCTCCCATGTAGCTTCTTCAAGTTGGTGGTTTCTCCATAAAACTTTCACCAAGCGAGTGGTCTTGTTTCGTAGGACTTTTTCGCTACGATCCAGAATCTCTATCGGCTGTTCTTCATAAGAAAGATCTTGCTCCAGCGGTACAACTTCTGAGCTGAGTACATGTGAAGGATCTGGTATGTACTTTCTCAGGAGAGATACATGGAACACATCGTGAACTTGAGAGAGATTCGGTGGAAGCGCCAATCGGTAAGCTACCTTCCCAACACGATCCAGTATTTCAAAAGGACCGATATATCTAGGGCTCAACTTCCCCTTCTTTCCAAATCTCATAACCCTCTTCCAGGGAGATATTCGTAAGAACACTTTATCACCCACTTCAAACTCTAGGTCTTTTCTTCGGTTGTCGGCATAACTTTTCTGTCGACTCTGAGCTGCTCTTATGTGTTGTTGAATAGATCTGACCTTTTCTGCCATTTCATCAACGAGATCAGGTCCTAATAGCTTTCTTTCCCCAACTTCATCCCAGCAAGTTGGAGTCCTGCATTTCTTTCCATAGAGAGCTTCATAAGGAGCCATCTGAATACTGGAGTGAAAGCTATTATTATAAGAAAATTCCACCAAAGGTAGGTGTTGATCCCAACCTCCTTTGAAATCCATAGAGCAAGCTCTCAACATATCTTCTAGGGTTTGAATTGTTCTCTCAGACTGACCGTCTGTCTGGGGATGATAAGCAGTGCTGAAACTCAACTCTGTATCTAGAGTATGCTGAAGACTTCGCCAAAACTTCGAGGTAAATCTCGGATCTCGATCAGATATAATAGAAAGTGGTACTCCATGCAATCTTACCACTTCCTTTACATATATCCTGGCAAGCTGATCTAGAGAGAAATCCTCTCTAATAGCAATGAAGTGTGCAGACTTTGTAAGACGATCAACTATGACCCAGATAGCATTATTGCCTTTGGATGTTTTAGGAAGTCCTGTGACAAAGTCCATAGTGATGTTTTCCCATTTCCATTCGGGTATGGGTAATGGTTGTAACATCCCCTTAGACTTCTGTCTCTCAGCTTTAACTTGTTGACAAACCAAGCATCGAGAGACATATTCAGCAACATCTCTTTTCATGCCATCCCACCAGAAGTACTCTTTCAGGTCCCTATACATCTTCGTGCTTCCAGGATGAATAGAGAATGAAGAACTATGAGCCTCATCCAGCAGCTCTTTCTTTAATTCGGGGATGGGAGGAACACAAACCCGATTCCTGAACTTTATTATCCCATCACAATCAAGGTTGAATTCAGGAACATTTCTCACCTTCTTTTGTAACTCGACATCTTCTTTCTGTGCCTCTTTAATCTTCACATGTATAGATGGTTGAACATTCATTTGAGAAAGATAAGATTTTTCCCCTTCCATTATAATTCCAAGATCCATCCTTTGTAAATCCATAAATATTGGATCTTTTGTGATCCTCATTATGGATAAACTAGCATGGTCTTGTCGACTTAATGCATCTGCCACCTTGTTTGCTTTCCCAGGGTGGTAATGGATTGAGCAGTCATAATCCTTAATCAGCTCCAACCATCTTCTTTGGCGCATATTCAACTCCTTTTGTGTGAAAATATACTTTAAACTTTTATGATCAGTATAAATATCACACCTTTCACCATAAAGGTAATGCCTCCAAATCTTTAATGCAAAGATTACCGCAGCCAACTCCAAATCATGTGTTGGGTAATTTTGCTCATGGATTTTCAACTGTCGTGAGGCATAAGCTATCACCATATCATTTTGCATAAGAACACACCCCAATCCCTTCTTGGATGCATCACTATAGATCACAAACCTTTCTCCACTACAAGGCAGTGTGAGCACAGGTGCACTGGATAACCTTCTTTTCAACTCCTTGAAATTCTCTTCACATTCCTCTGTCCAGACAAACTTAACTCCTTTCCGAGTCAACTTGGTGAGTGGATTAGATAATCGTGAAAAATCTTTTACAAAACGTCGATAATATCCAGCCAAACCAAGAAAACTTCGGATCTCAGTTACTGTTGTTGGTCTTGACCATCTTTCGATAACCTCTGTTTTTGCTGGATCCACAGATATCCCCTCTTTTGAGATTATATGACCCAAAAATGCAACTTTTTGAATCCAAAATTCACACTTGGTAAATTTGGCATAAAGCTTCTCTTTTCTCAGGGTCTTCAATATAATTCTCAAGTGATCTTCATGCTCTTCCTTGCTCTTTGAATAGACAAGAATATCGTCTATAAAGACTACCACAAATTGATCAAGATAGTCTCTAAAGACTCTATTCATTAGATCCATGAAGATAGCAGGGGCATTAGTAAGACCAAATGACATCACTATAAATTCATAGTGTCCATACCTTGTACGGAAAGCCGTCTTTGGTATATCCTCCCTTTTGAACCTTAATTGATGATACCCGGAACGAAGATCAATCTTGGAAAAGTATTGAGCTCCGCGTAGTTGGTCAAATAAGTCATCAATGCGTGGGAGAGGATATTTGTTCTTGATAGTGATCTTGTTAAGTTCTCGATAATCAATGCAGAGTCTCATTGATCCATCTTTCTTCTTAACAAATAGAACAGGTGCTCCCCAAGGTGACGCACTAGGGCGTATGAATCCCTTATCAAGATTCTCTTGGAGTTGCTTCTTCAATTCCTGCAACTCAATTGGGGCCATTCTATAAGGTGTCTTTGAAATAGGCAAAGCACCCGGTACGAGTTCTATTGAAAACTCAACTTCACGATTTGGTGGAAGACCCGGCAATTCCTCCGGAAAGACATCATCAAACTCCCGTACAATGGGCATATTATTAATCGTGAGTTTCTCACCAACTATTTGAGATAAATAACCTTCATTTAGTGGAATCAATACCCATAAGATGGAAGAAATTTCCACTGGAAGGTTATGTTCATCCTTGCATTGATAGACGATCGTAGGTTGATCTGGAATATGAAATGTGACTTACCTTCTTTGGCAATTGATATGAGCTCCATGTAGAGAAATCCAATCCATGCCAAGAATCACATCAAATTCCACTAAAGGAAGGATCACAAGATTTGCAGGAAGCACTTTCCCACAAACTTCGATCAGAGAAGAATTATAAACTTCTGATGCGATTGATGTGCCATTAGGTGTTGTCACAGCTAACTCAACATCTAATTGTTGAGGTAATACGGTGATACCCTTAGAACATTTTTCAGAAATAAAAGAGTGGGTGGATCCAGAATCAAATAAAACATTTGCTACTTTAGAGTGGATGGTAAGTGTACCTTTCACCACATCGTTATCGTACTCCACATCGCTGATAGAAATTGCATGTGACTTTCCTTTGTCTTTAGCCTTAAGAGTTTGTTGACGTCGACCATCATCATCAACCCTTGGATTTGGGCATTGATTGGCATAATGCCCCATCTCCTTGCACTTGAAACATTGAAGTGTAGCAGGTTCATTCTGTGTATCCCTTCCTTTGTTTGCATCATTAGACATCTTCTTCCCATTATCACGGCATTCAAATGCCCGATGACCTTCCTTTCCACATTTAAAACATTTACTTGTCCCTTTAAGACAACTCCCTCCATGTTTCTTTCCACACTTTGAGCATAAGGGAAAGTTCATCTTCTTTTCCGTGTGCTCTTTAGATTTTTCTTTGAATTCCATCTTCCTCTTCTTGTCAAACCCATGTGACTGATGGGTTACTCCAATTTCCATCTCGACTTTGAGAGCACATCGAACGATTTCCTCGTAGCTATTGAAGTCCCTTATGGCTAACGCCCTTCGAAGACTTGGTTTTAAGCCACTAAAGAATCGATCGATCTTACTCTCAGGTTGGATAATAATACCAGAAGCGTACCTTGCAAGTCTTGTAAAATTTGCTTCATAGGTACTAACAGATTCATCATCCCTTTGCTTCAGTTCAAGGAACTCTTTCTCCATCTTTGTTCGGAGAATACGAGGGAAGTACTTATTGAAAAATAAGTTCTTGAACTCGTCCCATTCCATAGACTCAATTTCATCCCTTTGCCTCGTATTCTTAACAAGATTCCACCATTGATCCGCATCTCCTTCCAAACGATACACTGCTAGGATGACTTTATCATGCTCAGAACATTGAAGAACTGAAAATATCTTTTCAGTAGTACTAATCCATTGTTCAGCAACTAATGGATCAGTAGACCCGCTGAAAGATGGTGGACGCTGCCTCATGAAGGATTCAACAGAATGTTGCTCCCTCCTTTGTTCGTTTGGAAATCCTGCATGATTCATAGCTTGAGAAAGTTGTGTGAGCATGGCTACAAGATTTTGCATTCCAGCTCCCATATCGTTTGGTTGCTCAGGGGGACAATCATTGCATTGCCCATCGCATTCCGCATTAACACGGTTCCTTCGGGTTCCAGCCATTGACTAAAACCAAGAAGAATAGTGTGAGCAACACTAATTATAATAGGAAACCACATAATTCAAGAATAAAATTTTCATGCTTATGGTCTTATCCTAGGTTATTCATGGCCATTTCTAAGATTGTGTTCTATGCTTAGACTTATCCTTAGGGTTCTTACTAAGGCTTTCACATCCTAGTTTCCAAAGGTTGACTATACCTTTCCTCTGATACCAACTATAACGACCCACACTTTACATACATTGTTAATACTTCAAAATTGAATCACACTTATTACAACATATGACAAAACCACAAAGGACCGTATAGGTATAGTGTCTTTAGAAACTGGGAAACATAAACAACTGGTTCATAAATCTTCTACAGTGTCTCCCATTTATTTCATCATATCTAGGGTCCCTTTTAGCATATTCTACTTAATATCCCTCTTCCTGGCCTGGGGAAAAGAAAACATAAAAGGGTGAGCTCAAATGCTCAGCAAGGGCAAATAAAGGAAATAAAATCATATCATATCTTTTTGAAAATTAAAACCTGCAAAAGAGATCATAATATCTTAACATGGAATAAATCATAGAAGTGAAAATGAGATCCCCATAATCATAACATAAAACTTGAATCTTTGTGGCATGCACACATAATCATGGAAAATCATTTCTTGTTAGTCATGACTCATTGCCAAGACTATCTTAGTGGACAAAGTCCCTTTCTGAACCGAGTTCACTCCTCGTTTCAGTCCTGTATCACTGAACCAAAATAACCTTCCGTTCCAGCCATGTCTATCTCATGAGATATAAAATCATTACCCAATGCATTGGAGGGAGATATAGGTCCCACCCATCTTATAATGAATCCTTTCTTATGTGTGCCACATAATCATAAAACATACATCATCGCATAACAAAAATGGGATTCTTGAAACATCATGACATCATAAATCAATTCATATATGATAAAGGAATTCATAAACATAATTCCATCACAACATAGTCAAACCAATGTAAAAATATGGATAGAAACATAACCCTTTATTATCTTAGATGGAAAATAATTTTGATAAAACACTTGAATTGAATTCTTGAGGAAAATATCCTTTCTTCTTCAAAAACATTTTTCCTTTCATAACATGTCATACAACTTTAAAATAAAAGAAGTTGATTAAAAATAAACTTGAAAACTTGTAAAGGAAGCTTCTTTGAAGTAATGTTTTAAAAATCCATTCATGCCGTATAAGTTAAAAAAAACATTCTTCGTACTTTTGTCGGAAAAGTAAAAAAGTACCTCGTACGAAAAACGACAAAAGATTCCTTTCATACGTATTACTAAAAACTCACCGAAGGGTAAAAATGGATTTAAACAATTTTAGGTGGATGGAAATAATATTACATATTGAGTAAACATGGATGTGGATGATAAAATACACCCCAGTAAATACTTACGAATAAACAATCTCGGATAAAAATGAGATTGTGATATTTCCCTTACCTTAGGTCCGATTTGCTTTGTTCGTGTCCGAAGCTCCTGTATAATGGTTTAAATAATGTTATTGACTTATTCCAGAATCATAAATATTGATATGAGATCATATATGGTCATATTATTAGCTTCTTGTTAGTAATATTTCATTGTTACTTGTTACTCGGGTCTTTATAACTTTTTGTTCTTATGCGTTTTTTGTCGAATAAATTCTTATTCTTATCTTTAGGTTATAGATAATTCATGTCCAGAATGGTATTAGTGTAGTATATACCATATTCATTCATTCAATTCATTTATATAATCATTATGAAATGAAGATCATGTAGAATGAGTCGCATCACATCGTGGAGACGGTATTCCGTACGTACGCACGAGTGATGATATCGTTCCTATGATCGTGGAATTGTATTGGAGTATATATATATATTATTTCAGTATCAATATTACTTAATAATAATCATATATAGTTACTGATTACACCATTATACCCATCCTTGTAAGGTGATGGTGGAAAATAGATTACACCACGGCGTGGAGACGGTATTCCGTACGTACGCACGCGCGGTGATTTCATTTTTCCGTAGGATGGATAGAAGGTGAATTAGGGTTGTTTCATATTTATAATAACATATCAGTATGTAAGTAATACTGATGTTATTACTTTATCATGAAACAACTAAAGAAGAAGAAGTTGAAGAAGAAAGAAATTGAAAAGATCGGTAATGGATATTACCTCTTCTTTGGAACGCCTTTTTGAATCCTCCACTTAAGGAACTAAGATTGGTCTTTGGAGAAGACCAGGACCTCTAGGATTATTATAGGTAAGTGGAGAGGAGAAAATGGCAGGGGTTGGCCGAGCTTGAGTGCTCAAATTGGTGTGAGAAGGAGGGGGAGGAGGTGCCCTTTTATAAGGGAGGAGAGGGGCACCTTAGGAATATCTCAAAATATTATTTTATATTAAAGTCAAAATCGGTTTATAATGGTTCCAAAGGGTCTTATTTCGAAGCTAAAGTGGGGATGGGTCGAAATCCTATCAACCAATAGAATTTAGACAAGTTTAGGATATTATTTTAACCTTATCAATTAAATTTAACTCTAAGTTAAATAATTTAACTTTTACCATGTCTTTTTGTTTTCTTTCACTATATGGTTAATACACTTACTATAACATGCCAAACGAACCCCAAATTGTTTATTATTAATATATATATCCTTATATAAGTCATTTGGCCGAACCTTAGATTTTTAGGAATAAAATAACAATTAATAATATAATATTTGATTTAAAAACTATTTTGTGTCAATTTTGACACTATTTGATATATGATTTTTGTCAAAGTCATAACAGAATTATATGTTCGAACCAAGTTGATTAAATCAATACTAATATATCATAGTAACCTAGAAAATTAGTGGAATTCATAAAAAGTCTCAAATTACATTTATTTTGGTATTTATATTATCAATTTTGTTAATATTTCATTAATAAGATAATTACTGCATCATCTTTGTGTCATAAATAAATTAAATTATTTGATGTCTAAAAATTACAAATAAAATACCATCATGTAGGAAATCTTTTTATCTTTCTAATGAATATTTACAATCGAATTTATCTTATGTATTTACTTATTAAACTTTGATTTTAACTATTTTAACCCTTCTTTAAATAAATTAATAATAAATGTCCTAATCTAATCCAAGTGGGCCTAAATGGTCATATTTTATTCCTAAGTTTGTTTTTGGTCGAATTACACTTGTCCAATAGAATTAGGACATGTGTTAGGGTAATATTAATATCATATTTACCCTTAGTTACCCTATTTACTATTAACCGCGGTAAAAATAGTAAAAAGTTACTATTCACCAAAAAATTATTTTCATCTCATTGAACCACATTTTAGTCCTTGATATTAACCGTGTCTCTCGGATTTTTGAAATTCCATTCACAGAAGCGGTAAAATTAAGTTTTATGCAAAATTCAGTTTTTAACCTACCACTTAGTGGTTTCACTATTCATCAAAAATTGAAAGTTTTCAGAAAAATACCAAAATTTCACCCTAGGCTACTTTCGATATTCTGAGTCCAAAAATGAAGTCCATTTTGAAAAATAAAATTTATAAAATTTCAAAAAGTGGTTATTACTATTCATAATGGCTAGTTTTAATAGCATATTGTTGTTTAGTGAAACTCGGTATTGCGTACGACGCAAGCTATCGAGGAAGGTCGCGATTGCGTGTAAAGCAAGCCAAGAAAGTGTTGTGTAGAAAAAGATTCCTTTGATGATTTATATAACATAAAAGTCTCGGGTGTTACAGAATTTAATCAAGATCAACGAAAACACTTAGTGTGTGTCCGTCTAGGATTCTTTTTCATTGGTATAAGGTGGGTTTGGTTAAAGTTCAAGATTACTATCTAGAAATGGATCAAGACACCCAAGAGAAAGAACTTAATGTCGCAACGTTGACAACCACATACGAATTCTCACTATGTAATATAATCCCTTTTTATAATATCTCATCAAGCAGGTTGCACATTCGTGTCACCAACCGATATGATCGATATATCTTTCTTTGACTATATGAAATAAACATGTTGTTACACCATGGTCATGGAATTTAATGCGACAGTTATATTCCAATCAAAGAGACGAGATACCAACTTCCATAATGTTGGAAGGGACAAATCCTTCCTTGACTTATTCATTAATGACATGTCACTCATGTCGCACCCAACGTATACAACTTCACCATGAACTGTTATCGTCATGGTTTACAAAATACATCTAAGTACGTAAATTGTAACATGCATTAATAATAATCTTAAAGTCTAAGGACCATAATACATGATCATATATAGAAATATCCAATGACACCAAAACATGCAAAATTCCTAATGGCAGATCTATTCTTATAATCTCCCGTCTCGAAGATGACCAAGTGCGAACTTTATGAGAAGAAGGTTCATCTACTTACTAGTACTCGCACCCAACAGTTTATGCATCATGTGTCCCATCATAGCATGTTATCCAACCGCAGAACATTATTTGAGAATATCATCATAGCGGAGAACTCCTATAACCTTATCATTGCGACATATACTTTATGATATTATTACATTAGAATCATGCAGAACAACAAACAATATGTAATAAGCAGTTTTATTAATATTCAATACATCGAATATTCATGCAATCAAAGTGCAAGCAGTTGGTCCTAGGACACCAACTCCAACAAACTCCCACCTGAACTAGATCCAACTGCCTACGACCTTCAGTCTACTAGACCTCACATGATAGTCATGTTTCTACTGAGTCAATGCTTTAGTCAAGGGGTCTGCCACGTTGTCTTCCATGGAAATACTGCTAACTGTAACCTCACCTCTTTGAGAAAAATCTCTCAAGAGATGACACTTCCAAAGTATGCGCTTCGTCCGCTGATGTGACCTTGGTTCTTTTGTAAGAGCCACCACTGCAGTATTATCACAATAGAGTGTGATAGGATATTTACTGCTAGGTATCACATCAAGCTCTTGGATGAAGTTGCGCATCCATACCGCTTCTTTAGCTGCTTCTAATGTCACACTATACTTGTACTCTGCTATAGAATCTGCAACCACAGTCTGCTTTGAGCTCTTCCATCTCACACCACCTCCATTCAAAGTGAAGATGTATTCTGTTTGTGACTTCATGTCAACTTGATCAGTTTGTAAACTAGCATCTGCATATCCTATGATGTCTAGTTCCTCATCTCCTCCATAAACCAAGAACATATCCTTAGTACGCCTCAGATACTTAAGAATAATCTTGACTGTCATCTAATGGAGGTCACCTGGATCAGTTTGATATCTTCATACCACACTTAATTCATAGACAACATCTAGCCTAGTACATATCATAACATACATGACTGACCCAATCGCTGATGCATATTAAATCCTTGTCATTCTGTTTCTTTCCTCATGTATCTGAGGACACATTTTGCTAGAAAGATGAATATCATGTGACGCTGGCAACAATCCCCCCTTTGATTGTTCCATACTGAATCTCCTCGGGTATCTTGTCTATGTATGTACTTTGACTTAGGCCAAGCAATCTCTTGGATCTTGATCCCAAGAACATATGCTACTTAACCCAAGTCATTCACAGAGAAGCATTTATTCAACCACACCTTAACAAACCGCAATACTGGTATTTCATTTCCAATGAGTAATATGTCATCAACATATACTATTAAGAAAATGACTGCACTCCCACTAAACCGTTTATAGAAAAACAACTCGCATTCATTCTTTATGAAACCAAATTTTGTTATGGCCTCATCAAAACAAATGTTCCATGACCCAAATTCTTTCTTTAATCCATAAATGGATCTTTGTAACTTGAATACCTTGTTGGCATCCTTTGGGGTCACAAACCCTTTGGGTTGTGTCATATAGACATCTTCCTGAAGGTTCTCATTAAGAAAGGCTATTTTGACATCCATTTTCCAAATCTCATAATCATGGAAATCCGCAATGGCAAGTAGAATTCTGATGGATTTCATCATTGCAACTGGTGAAATGGTTTCTTTGTAGTGAACACCTTGACGCATTTTAAACCCTTTTGCAACCAGTCACACCTTATAGATACAAAATTTTCCTTCCACGTCCAGTTTCTTTTTGAATACCCATTTCAAAATTCATGTCTTCTTTCCACTTGGAAACATCCATGCCACTTACTACTTCCTTGTAGGTTAGAAGATCATTATTATCAACTAATAATGATTCACCATCTTTGGTGACTAGAAAACCACACCGTTCTGGTTCTCTAACCTCTCCAGTACTCATACGTAGTAATTGTGTCTCTCGAACAATTTCTTCTTCCACAGGGCTTTGTAAAATTTATTCCTGTTCTAAATCTTATGTGTAACACCCCGAACCCAGAAGTCCAGAGCCTATGCATTATTTATAATACATTGGTATGATTACAAGGAATCAAACCCTAAAAGACTGACCAGTTTAGTAGTCTTAGAAAATAGATTACATACATGAAGTTTACATTAAAATTGAAAACATAATATGGAACATAGATAATTCTTTGATAATGCCATTATTATCCTAGCTTAACCCTATATATCAATCATAAAAAAATTATTGGCATCTTTAGAAAATAAAACATAAGAAAGGGGTGAGCTCAGATGCTCAGTAAGGGTAAACAATATAGTAGAAGCTTTTATAAATAAGCATAAACTTTTAAGACAAGGTATAAAACTGAAACACAATACTTTTAAACATAAACATGAACATAATATGACAATAATAAATAAAAATAATTCCATTTAAACATTTACATGGATATTCTACTAGTCGAATAATCACAGGTAATATCAATAACTAATATCATAATGAGGGAATGCATAATGTCGAATATCATAACCACACCATCAAGGCCTCGTGCCAAAATCATACATAAATGGGTAAAAACCCAAACTACTTTGTCTCATGAGACCTACCGATACATTCAGGGACTATAGAGGGCCCTGCCCATCACTTACTAAGTCAAATGCATTCCTCTTATGAAAAGGTGAAACATAACTAACATAAACATTTGTATTAAAACTACCACATGAAATCTTAATACATTATCTATAAACCACGAATGATATAAAAGTAGCACATCCACAGTCAAACTATTCATAAGCCCTTGAATACAATATGATAGGTTGTATCATATGAAATCAATCTCAATTAAACATAAGATCCAATAAAGGATATTGACATAGAAGAAAATGTATTAATAAAATCATTAGAAACTTCTTTAGAGAAATACCCCTTTTATTGAAAATAGTTATTTAAAATGACATACAATTTAAAATAAAATATTTTTATTGAAAATAATCTTTTAATCTTGTAAAGGAAGCTTAAAAAATGTTAAGGCATCACAACGGCGAAAAAAGACGCTCACGCTGTATAAGTTAAAAAAACATTCTTCTTGTAATTTGTCGAAAAAGTCAAACACAATACCTTGTAAGGAAAATGAAAAACAGATTCCTTTTATAAAATCGAACATGGGTAAAAATATATTTAAAAATTTATAAAATAATATTAAGAATGTTTTGAAATACATATTAAGAAATATGTATATGGATGATAAATATGTCCCAGTAGATTCTTACATAAAAGCAATCCCAAATAATAAAGAGATTACAAAATTACCCTTATATAAAACCTTAAAAAAATTCCTTTTGAGAACATTTGAATGAAATTCAAAATTGAAATAAATTTTTCTTTATAATCCTTTATATACATATAAATAAATATGTATGATAATATCAAGAATATTGAAATGGAGAAAGGATTAATTATTTAAACATTCAAAGAATCACATACCACTTTGAATATTTAAATTATAAGCCCGATATCTTGAAATGAATATTTAAATACCATGAATTTAAATGTATTCATGATATGAAATATAATAGGGGTAGTACATACACCACACACATGAAATGGGTGGTGAACATGGCTTATATCTCACGAAAGTTAAAAGTGAGATGAAATTTACCTTACCTCAGGTTCAATACTCTCCGTACATGTCTGAAACTCTTGTATAATTGTTTTAAACATATTATTAACTTCTAAAAAAATCATAATAATATTCATGATATCATAAATGATTCCTTTATGACTTTATATTAACCGTTTAAACAATTAAACGCTTCTATTAATTGGGCAGTTAAATCGTTACAATTAATTCAACGAATTAATTGTTCGTTTCTTATCTTTTGAATTTCAAAAGCTTAGGTCAATAATAAAATAAGGGTTGAACTTATTTTATTTAGTTGGACTAGTGGCCTGGAGAGAATTTGGAGGAAAGCGTTCTTCTTCGACGAAGAACACGAAGAACACGAAGAACACGAAGAACGCTCCGACCTCCGACGAAGAACGCCAAACCCTCGGAGATCGACGGCGCGACGCTGTGTACCGCGATGTCAACGACGCTTCTTCCGCGATGATCCTTCCGCGATACTTTCTTCCGCGATGAGAAAATCTGTGATGAACCCTCGCTCGACGACGCTTTAGGTAGGGGTTTTGTTTGTGAAATGAATTTATTTCCGTGGTTGTTTCCTCCTAAAAACAAAGAACCTGAATCAAGAGAAATATTAATTTATTATTTGTCACGACCCGTCCTCGGGGCCCATGCCGTGACTACCCCAAGCCCGCCTTTCATAGGCCAGGGGCTGGCGACTAGCACCAAAGGCGTAAATCTCGATAACTGGGAAGACATTGCCTTTATAAAAGTAAACAAAACACCACAGAGTACAAGCGGAAGCAAAACACTAAGTACAAAAGAAAGTGCTGAAAAGTAAATGGGCCAGAATACAAACCCAAATGAAAGTACAACTACAAATGAACAAGTACAACAGAAAAGACAACAGCTGGAAGAACGGGGGCATCTCCTGGGTCCTCCTCCTCGGATCCTACCTGAAGGGTAGGTACAGATGACGCAGCTCCTGGATCGTCCACCACGGATCCTACCTGAAGGGTAGGTACAGATAGCCTCCTCAACGCTCTCGCCCGTCAACCTCCTCCGAGTGTCGTCTCGGTGTGAAGTCCACCTCCAGGTACTGACTCGTCGTGTAGTCCACCTCCAGGTACCGTCCAGTCCTCGAACACTTGGCCTCCGTCAGCACTGCCCGTCGTCTGCAACCAACACAACGAGGTGCGGGCATAGCCCGTGCAGGGGTGAGTATAACGATACTCAGTAGGGACCCCGAGACCCTCAAGGTCTCACTAAACCAACATGGATAACCACAAAGAAGATCTCAACAGATAACCTCTACTTAGGTATATGCCATGCATATACCTAAGTTATCAAGTAACCCATCTCAATCATGGGGAAAACACCAAGATCGTGAAATCAACGGATAACCACTACCTAGGTATATGCCCATACATATACCTAAGTTATCAAGTGACCCATCTCAATCATGAGGTAAACACAAAGGTCAAAAGTCTCAGCTCAAACCAGTATTTTCATTATCGAAACCGAAATTGCTGAAAAGCTCCATCTCTGGAGTGTACAGTGGTCCTGTCACGACTCCGAGGTACTGCTCACTAACCTAAGACTGCTGAGGTACTCCTCCTGTCGAGTACTGCGGGTTTGCTTCCAAATACCAGGCGCTCCGTTCACTGTGGGTCTGCCGCCAAATACCGGGCGCTCCCCCTAATAGCCTACAGAGGTACTCCTCCAGTCGAATACTGCAGGTCTGCTTCCAACTACCAGGCACTCCGTCCGCCATGGGTCTGCCGCCAAATAACGGGCGCTCCATCCACTGGGCTAGTCGACTCACTCCAAGTCGAGTCGGTCAAGCAGTCGTCAGGTCTCAGTCATCCACACGGTCTCCGTACTCCGTACGATCGTCTCCGGGAGGGTCCGCTCCACGAGCTACAGGTCGATACTCCAAGTATCTCAAAGTCCCACGGAATTATATCTCAAAGGACCACCTCATCATAGGGGTCTCAACGCAACAGACAGCGCGTCAATCGGACGCCCGGTCTGTGAGTTATTAGCCTTTTTCGTCCCAGGGCCCCGGTTGGTTTCGTGAGCGAACAAACCCGGCCGTATCTCAACTGTACCCCGAACTCTCATAGGGTATACTCATAGGGACCGTTTCTCAATTTGATCACCAACGCCGCTGACGGTTCGTCAAACGGACGTCCAGTCTGAAAGATATCAGCTTTTCCGTTCCAGGGGCCCGGTTGGATTTCGGGTACAATCCAACCCGACCACTATCCAACAGCATCCAAAAACACGGGTGGAGTATGCCAAAAGTTCCGTCTCATCAAGAGGAATTCAACGAGATAGACGGCGCGTCAATCAGACGCCCGGTCTGTGAGTTATTGGCTTTTTCGTTCCAGGGGCCCGGTTGGTTTCGTGAGCGAACCAACCCGACCGCACTCCGACGACATCCAAACCTCGAGCGGAGTAAGCCAAAAGATCCGTCTCACTTAGAGGAAATCCAAAAAAGTCGACGGCACGCCTATCAGACGTCCGAAGCTCAAGATATGAGCGTTTCCGCTCTGAGGGCCCGGTTGGTTTCGTGTACGAACCAACCCGGCCGAACCCAAGGTATTCCAAAACCTTGAATGTGATATACCGAAACGACCGTCTCGATCCAAGGATCGCATCGCCGCTAACGGCGCGTCGTTCGGAGGCCCGTAGCTCAAGATACGGGCAAAAGACCGAAAACGGTCCGAAGACAGGGGGTCTGGGCCCTGCCGACCCGGCCCGGCCAGGGCGCGACCCGGCCGGCGGGTCGGCTCGGCCCGTCGCGGCTCGGCCGAGCGGCCGAGCGGCCGAGCGAGCGGAGTCCGGGGGCGGGGGAGCGCTGCCCCCACGTCTGAACACCGCGGCCCCCCCCACGGGGGCCTTCCTTGGTCAGCGGACGCGGCATTGCCGCGTCCCGTGTGCGCCGGACCCGCGCGGCCGCGGGTCCGCTAGCCGCGGCGACTCTGTCCGGCGGTGCGCCGGGGCGCCGCCTCGGGGCCCGTGCCGTGACTACCCCAAGCCCGCCTTCCATAGGCCAGGGGCTGACGACTAGCACCAAAGGCATAAATCCCGATAACTGGGAAGACATTGCCTTTATATAAGTAAACAAAACACCACAAAGTACAAGCGGAAGCAAAACACTAAGTACAAAAGAAAGTGCTGAAAAGTAAATGGGCCAGAATACAAACCCAAATGAAAGTACAACTACAACTGAACAAGTACAACAGAAAAAGAAAACAGCTGGAAGAATGGAAGCGGCTCCTGAGTCGTCCTCCTCGGATCCTATCTGAAGGGTAGGTACAGATGGCGCAGCTCCTGGATCGTCCACCACGGATCCTACCTGAAGGGAAGGTACAGATAGCCTCCACAACGCTCTCGCCCGTCAACCTCCTCCGAGTGTCGTCTCGCCGTGAAGTCCACCTCCAGATACTGACTCGTCGTGTAGTCCACCTCCGGGTACCGTCCAGTCTTCGAACATTCGACCTCCGTCAGCACTGTCCGTCATCTGCAACCAACACAACAAGGTGCGGGCATAGCCCGTGCATGGGTGAGTATAACAATACTCAGTAGGGACCCCGAGACCCTCAAGGTCTCACTAAAACCAACATGGATAACCACAAAGAAGATCTCAACAGATAACCTCTACTTAGGTATATGTCATGCATATACCTAAGTTATCAAGTAACTCATCTCAATCATGAGGAAAACACCAAGATCATGAAATTAACGGATAACCACTACCCAGGTATATTCCCATACATATACCTAAGTTATCAAGTGACCCATCTCATTCATGAGGTAAACACAAAGGTCAAAAGTCTCAGCTCAAACCAGGATGTTCATTATCGAAACCGTAACTGCTGAAGAACCCCGTCTCTGGAGTGTACAGTGGTCCTGTCACGACTCCGAGGTACTGCTCACTAACCTAAGACTGCTGAGGTACTCCTCCTGTCGAGTAATGTGGGCCTGCTGCTACAACCAAGCGCTTCCCACCATGGGTCTGCCGCTACAACCAAGCGCTCCCCCTCATAACCTCAAGAGGTACTCCTTCTGTTGAGTACCACGGGTCTGCCGCTACAACCAAGCGCTCCTCCGCCGTGGGTCTGCCGCTACAACCAAGCGCTCGCCCTCATAGCCTCTAGAGGTACTCCTTCTGTTGAGTACCGCGGGTCTACCGCTACAACCAAGCGCTCCTCTGCCGTGGTTCTGCCGCTACAACCAAGCGCTCCCCACTGGGCTATCCGAAACACATCAAGTCGATCGGTCAAGCAGTCGTCAGGTCTCAGCCGGCTACACAGTCTCTGTACTCCGCACGCTCGTCTCCGGGAGGGTCCGCTCCACGAGCTGCTGGTCGATACTACAAGTATCACAAAGTTCCACTAAGAAGTATCTCAAAGGACCGCCTCGTCATAGGGGTCTCAACGCAACAGACGATGCGTCAATCGGACGCCCGGTCTGTGAGTTATTAGCCTCTTCGTCCCAGGGGCCCGGGTGGTTTCGTGAGCGAACCAACCCGGCCGTAACTCAACTGTACCCCGAAATCTCATAGGGTATACTCATAGGGACCGTTTCTCAATGAGATCACCAACGCCGCTGACGGTTCGTCAAACGGACGTCTGGTCTGAAAGATAACAGCTTTCCCGTTCCAAGGGTCCGGTTGGATTTCGAGTACAATCCAACCCGTCCACTATCCAACAACAACCAAAACTCGGGCGAATTATGCCAAAATTTCCGCCTCATCAATAGGTATTCAACGAGACAGACGACGCGTCAATCGGACGTCCGGTCTGTGAGTTATTGGCTTTTTCGTTTTAGGGGCCCGGTTGGTTTCGTGAGCGAACCAACCCGACCGTACTCCGACGACATCCAAACCTCGATCAGAGTAAGCCAAAAGATCCGTCTCACTTAGAGGAATCCATCAAGGTTGACGGCACGTCAATCGGACGTCCGGAGCTCAAGATATAAGCGTTTCTGCTCCGAGGGCCCGGTTGGTTTCGTATCCGAACCAACCCGGCCGAACCCAAGGTATTCCAAAAACTTGAGTGCGATATACCGAAACGACCGTCTCATTCCAAGGATCGCTACAAAATTTACGGTACGTCGATCGGAGGTCCTTAGCCCAAGATATGGGCAAAAGAACAAAGAGGGTCCGAAAACGGGGGGTCTGGGCCCGGACCGACCCGGTTGGGCGTGACCCGGCCCGGCTAGGGCAGCCCCGCCCGGCCTGCGCGCGACCCGGCCCGGCGGGTTGGCTCGGCTCGGCTCGGCCGAGCGGCCGAGCGAGGGAACCGCGACCCCCGCGCGGGGGCCGCTCCACAGTACCCGGACGCGGCTTAAGCCGCGTCCCGCCTCCCGGTTCCGTGCGGCCGCGGAACCGCCTCGCCGCCGCGGCTGAAGCCACGACGGGTTTTGCCGGCGGCGCGCCGACGGGAGTTTCCGCGGACCACCGGACGCACTTCGGTGGTCCGTTTTGCGTGCGGTCTTTGCCAGTGGTCCACCTAGGACCCGATCTTCACTGCAAGGCCCTCAAACGCCATAGCGGCCTGCTTCGTCGTCTTCTGTCGATCCGCACATCGATAAACAAGCTGCGGAGGGTTGTCGGGCTGTGTTTGTTCGGCCCGCGCCCTCCGCGTTAGGTGTTATCAATTGGAAAATAATAAACACATGATTTTAATCATTGACGAGGGTATAATTTATCCAAAATAAATTATACGAACACCTTGCAATCAAAATACCCACGCACGAGAGTTTAAAATTTGAATGCGCGGCGTGACGATGTCGCGCATTCTTGCCGCTCGATCCCGCGCAGCGTGACGATGTCGCGCATCCTTGACGTTCGATCCCACGCGGTGCGACAATGTTTCGCATCCTTGCCGCTCGATCCCGTGCGGTGCGACGACACCACGTCAATTCCATTCGATCCGCAACAACAAGAAAAACAAAAAGGGAGGGGGACGACCGTGTTTGTGCGTTCCGGCCTCCTCCCGTTAACTAATATCATGCGGTCCAAATATCGCGGATAAAAGACGGAAGAGAATCACGTAAGGAAAAACACGTAAACCCCCTACCTCGTCGTAGTCGTCGGGCGAGTTCTTCGCGAAATTGACCGTCACGAAAAAAGTTGATCGTCGCGTCGCGGAAGGGCGTCACGTCGTCACGGTATACGGCGTCGCGTCGACGATCTCAAGCAGTAGATCGAAGATTCGTCGCGGGAGGAGAAACGTCGCAGAAGAACATCGCGGGAGAAGAATCGTCGGCGTCGCGGAACACGACGTCGCGTCATCGATCTCCGAGGGTTTGGCGTTCTTCGCGTTCTTCGCGAAGGAGGATGAAGATCTAAAGCCTTGGAGTCTTCTCCAAATTCTTTCAATGAGAAATCCTCAAGAAGACAAGCGTTGGTCTTATTTTATTAACATGCCAACAAATTGAAAAACCAACTAAGTAACGACCCATTAATTCATAGAATTAATTTCAACGAATAAACCGCCCAATTAATAGGAGCGTTTAAGAGTTTAAGAAAACGCACCAGTTGACTTTCATTAATGAGGAGTTTTCACGGGTGAGTTACTTAGAGGGAAAGAAACGGTGGGGCTCGTGCGGGCCCCACCTCACAAATATCCTACCAAGAGGGTAGGATATTTTTTGGATTGCACCCTATCTTCTTTAACTTAGCTCAAGTGGCTTTTAAGTGGCTTTAAGTGAAATAAAAATAAAGTTGTCGCACCACTTTATTTTGTTTCTTAACTTAACCCCAAAAATTTAAAAACCACACCCGAGCAAACACAAATCCGGAAAAGGCGTTTCTAAGAAAATACTGGCGCTGCGATTCCATCAGTGCCCTCAGAATTTGATTCCGAGCACCGGTTCAAAATTTAGAAATTCCCGCTCATTCGTTCACTGAACGTAACCGAGCTAAACTTCGGAAAATGATTCTGGGCACACTGGGCCTCGGAATCAGGCGCCGTCAGAAACTGCGTTCTTGTAAAATCCCAAAGAAAATTTAGAAAAAAAATTTCCCTTGAAATTTTTGGGTCTTTACATTACTCCCACCTCATGGATTTACGTCCTCGTAAAACTTTAACACAAACTAGGGTCACAAAAGTGGTACAAAGTACACATCTGAGCCTTCCGCTCCCATGTGCTCACCCGGAGGTTCCCGTACTGCCAGAGAAAGTGCACCCGAGGAATCGATCGTCCTCGTAGGATCCGCTCCTGTCGATCCTCGGTCCCCACTGGAACCTCCGTGAAACACACCCCATCGCCATCGTCCAGCTCCTCATGGTCGATGATATGCGAAGGGTCGAGCACGTATCTCCTCAGATGAGATACGTGGAAGTCATCGTGCACCTGGTGCAACTGCGGTGGATGGGTCAAGCGGTAAACCACCCCGCCTACCCAGCCGAGGACCTAGAAAGGTCCGTTGAACCTCGGAGATAACTTGCCGCCTTGGCCACATATCCGTAAACCTCGTCGAGGTGAGACCCGTATAAGGACGTGATCGTCATCCTCGAACTCTAGAGGTCTCCAATTCCTGTTAAAACTGGAACTCAAAATGACTGCCACCACGAGGGTAAGGTTGACCGACTCAAGAATGATCGGCCGCACCCTCCTATGCAAGAGTTTATCCTGTGCTGCCTGGGGTTTCCTTTTCGCCGACCAAGGAAAACCCATCCCGACGTCGTAGTTAAACCACAACCTTTTTTCCTAATACAGTCAATCCCTATATGAACTGTGGATCCAATCCATACTCAGACCAACGTCGTAAGGCCTCAACGCTGCTACCAAGAGATTCCAATCGAAACTCTCGCCTCGAGGGTCTGACCACACTGTCGGCGTAAGTGTGATTATCGAGTCTCCTCCCAAGGTATCTCCAGACGTGAGGGTCAAGTCCATGGCTTACCGGAAACTCTAGGTCTGGAACAAGATTTGTGAAAGCAAGGAATGATTCATATCGACGTCCGTTACTACAATATCTAGTAGTGGACACAGACTGTACACCACAGCGTGGAGACGGTAAGCCGTACGTACACACGCATTTTGATATTATTTTTCATAGGATGATAAAAAGAGGAATATGGTTGTCCCATAATCATAATAACATATTAACATAAATCAGATGGTGAATTTATTACTTTAGTATGGAAACAACCTAGAAAAAGTAAGTATAAGAAGAAAATAACTTTAAAAGAGTTGGTAAAACAATTACCTCTTCTTCGAGTGTCTCCATTTGATTTGCACAAAAGGACTCCTTAGGTTGGATTTATGCCCAAAGTATGGCCTCTAGGATGAAGTGAGGGAAGTTGAAAAGATAAATGGGTAGGGGTTGGATGAGATAATGAGATTTAGAGGTGCGAATAAAAGAGGAGAGATTCCCTTTTATAAGAGAGGGGAGGAGCACTTTCGGAAACTCCAAAACTATTAATTTAATATAAATTGATTTTCAATTTCAAATATCTATAAAGTAATTTATTTAGAGGATAATATAAGGATGGGTCAAAATCCCCTTAACCAATTAATTTTAGACATGTTTAAGTCACAAAATTAACCTTATATTTTAGATTTAACCATTAGTTAAACAATTTAACTCTTACCGTGACTACATTTATTTTTACACTATAGGGTTAATACAGTTACTATAAAATGAAAAACAAACCCCAATTGGATCATTTATGAAATATTTAACTTTATCCTAGTTAGTTGGATGAAATATAGATTTTTATGAATTTTATATCTTTTAATAAAATATTATTTATTTTAAAATCTCATTTATGTCAATTTTGACACTATTTATTATTTGACTTTTTATAAAATCATAAAAACTTGATTCCATTGAAAAAACTACATTAAATCATCTATAACATGTCATAGTAATCCAAAAAATTCTTTTATAGTATCAAATATTTCAAATGATATTTATTTTAATATTATTAATATCATTTAATTGATTCTTCCATTAATAAATCAATTAGTGCATCATCATTGTGCCACTATTTAATTTAATTATATATTTTCTAAAATTATAAATAAATTACCATTATGTAGATAAAATTTTTAGATTTCTAAATACTATTTATAGTTTACCATATCACTTATGTAACCTCATATTAAAAATGATATAGTTATTAAAATTTGAATATGATATTTTTAACTCTTCTTTAAATAAAATATAATAAATGTCCTAATCTAACAAAAATGGATTAAAAAGGATCATATTTTAGAACTAAGGTTTATTTTGGTCAAAAAAAACTTATCCAATGAAATTAAGACAAGTGTTAGGGTAATTTTATAATAATATTATATTGTTTTTTTACCTTTAATTACTCGATTTACCCTTAACTGTGGTAAATAAATAAAAAATTACTAAAGCTAGTATTCACCAAAAAATCAAGTTTATCCTATTAGATCCAAAATTTCATACTAGTTACAACCATGTATGTTAATTTTTATGAATTAAATTCACAAAAATGGTAAAATTAAATTTAATGCTAATTCCATAGATGCGGCTAGAAGGCGGGTAAAAGAAACGTTCAAAAGTTAAATAATTTTTTATTTCTAATTATATTATAAAAATGATTCCATTGACCTAAATTGTCTTAATATATGTATTATTTATATATTTTGACTTTAAAATCAATTTAAAGTAAAATAATTATTTAAATAAAAAAGTCGGTGTTAACAACAATGTAGTATTTTTCACTATTCATCAAAAATAGAAACTTTTCAGAAAAATATGAAAAATTCATCATATGATAACTTTGATATTCCAAATTCAAAAAATTAAGTCTATTGTGAAAAATAAAATTTATAAAATTTATAATGTGATGAATACTATTCATAACTGCTTTTTTAAAACAGCTAGTTTGATAGGTCATAGTGTACTAGAACATGGTGTTGCATGCAATGAAAGCTATTGAAGATAATGAATTTATTTAAGAAGTGTCATACTATAAAATCTTTGGGTGTTACATTTTTGTATCTTGCGCATGGACTTCAATGAAGTTAATCTATTTTAGAGATAAAATCCTCCTCAAGAAATATGGGATGTCTATCAACCATAACCTTTTTGTCTAAGGGATTGTATAGGTAGTATCCCTTTGTTTCTTTGGGATATCTTATAGAGATAAATTTTTTGCCTTAGGGTGAAGTATTGTTACCTGAAGAGGCCTTAACAAATTCTTCGCAACCCTACACAAGTTAGTAAGACAACACATGTTTCTTTCCATTCAATAATTGGTATGGTATACCATCTGTTGCTTTAGTTGGAACTCGATTTAGTACATCTGATGCTGTTTGTAATGCGTATCACCAAAAGGATAATGGAAGTATTGCATGAATCATCTTTGAGATCTCACCATGTCCAATAAGGTGTGCTTCCTCCTTTTACTTGCACCATTCCACTTAGGCATATAAGGAGGAGTGAGTTGAGATAAAATCCCACTCCTATAGATAATCAATTTAATCTTGATTAAGATATTCTCCACCATAGTCTGAATTAAGTTTCTTAATCTTCTTACCAAGATGGTTCTCAATTTCATTCTTGTATTCCTTGAATTTTTCAAAATAATTTGATTTATACCTCATTAAGTAGACATATCTATATCTACTAAAATCATCACTAAAAGTTATAAAATATGAGTACCCACCCCTTGATTAAATAGGAAATGGTCCACACACATCGATATGAACCAATTCAAGAATCTCTTAAGCCCTTTCACCTTTCCTGCTAAATGGAGATTTGGTCATTTTTCCTTGTAAACATGGGTGACACACACCAAGTGGTTTTAGTTCAAAAGAATCTAAATATCCATATTGATGTAATTTAGTCAAGTGCTTTTCATTTACATGACCTAGATGGCGATGCCAAATTTGGGTGTGGTATAAGTCATGTGAAGTAACTTTGTTATCGATTTCCATTATTTGGTTCATGTAATCCAACACATAAAGACCATTATTTAAATGTGCCTTACCATAAAAAATTCTATATTTATAAAAGAAGCAACAGTTATTACCAAATTTGAAAATAAATACATCTGTATCAAGTCTGGATATAGAAATAATGTTTTAGGTAACTGGAGGCACATAATAAAAATCATTTAAAACCAAGATCATTCTGGTTTTCAATGTGAGGTGGTAGTCCTTGATAGCTACAACAGTAAGTTTAGCTCCCTTGGCTACTCAAATATCTATCACTACTCATTCAATATTTATGAATCTATTTGGTTCTTTTATTTTAATACATATGTGAGAACCATAAGATATATCTAATAACCAATTTGTAGAAATTGATAAATTTTACTTGATAACAAACACACCTGAAGCTTCCCCTCGCTTCTTTGGCTGGGTGTATTGTTTCTTCTAGCGGCCCTTCTTACCACATGCGAAACAGACAAGATCATGTTCCCTTTCTTTCCCCTTGATCTTCCTATTCTTGGAAGGGAATGAAAAAGCTTTGGTCTTAAATCTCTTCGCTTTCCCCTTTCCATTTATTCACCATAAGTACGAAAGGTTTTTCACACTTCATATCCTTATCTATTTGGTGAAGAAGAGTAAGAAGATCTGGTAGAGAATTATCAATGTTGTTTATATTAAAATTAACAACAAAGATAGATAAGCATTGAGGTATTGATGCTAGAATGAGGTTGGTGCCCAGTTCTTTGGGGAGCTTAAATCCTAGAACCTCTAGGTACTCAATGTAGCCAATGATCTTTACTACATGAGGCCCAACTGGCATACCCTCTCCAAGATTTCTTTGAAATTGAACCTTAGAAATCTCAAACCATTCTTATCTAGATCTCTCCTAGTAAAGACCACGAAGGTGATCAAGCATTATATACACATCTATATTTTCATGAGACTTCATTAGTTCACTAGGCATTCATGAAAGCATAAAACATTTAACATCGACCACATCACTCAATTTTTTTTCATAGATAAGGAAATCTTCGTCACTCACCTCTTTAATAGGAAGATCTGGCATTGAGGATTCGAGCATGTAAAATTTCCATTCATGGCGTAGCACAACCCAAAGGCATATAAACTTATCATGGAAGTTACTACCACTTAAGAGGTTATCTTTATCCAATATTGATTGTAGGGATAGTGTGGATGATGAACTTGTCATTTTATTATACAATTAAAAATAGCATATTATTAGTACTTTTTTATTACAAAATAAGTGATATACAATAAATTAAATGTTTTTATTTATTTATTTATTAAATCTACCATTATTTTATCAAGTCTCAACAAACCTCACCATTGAACTGGAAATTTATAGTTTCTTTAACATTCTAGTGAAAAGGATCCTGATTAATTTTATTAATGATCTAGACTTCGGCTATGAAAACCATAATAAAGTAATTCGGTAGGCAGTCTTACCAACTACGGACTTGAAGCACCTTGATATGTTGAGTGGATTCCCTTATCCTGAAAATCCTAACTTGGATTTCCTCAATACTTACCTCCAAATTAGTATTGAACATACTTTGGCCATTAAACTCAATACAATTTCAGTTAAGTTAACCCAAAACTCTCATGAGAAATCCTCGATAAAAGTAAGTGTTCAGACTTTGGCCATGTACTACACTTAGTTCTATGGTTTCATTCCCAATCAAGTAATGGAAGACTTAGTCTGAATTAATATTTAATTGAGGTATTTTAATTTATTATACATAAATTATATATTGTTTTATCCTTTACACGTCCTGTTAATATTAAGTGGATTTTACTTAATTAATTAACCATGTTGGATAAAACATTTATGCATAACTCATTTATTTAATTTTCATCTTTTCACATTAATTTATTTATTTATTTGATCACAACCTTGCATCCCTAAAATAAATAATTGCATAGATAGAAATAAATAATTAATTAAAAGACTCATTCATGAGATTTATCTAACGATTGATTTAATGAGCAAACATTAAATCAACCTTTGACCTAGGGAAAATAACTCTTATTGTCGGTCTTGGCATGAGTTACAAAACTCCACCTATCCACATGTGTATCACCTGGGTTGATGTCATTATGGTTCTGTCTTGAACTAACTCCACGCACCTTGGGATGATCCATTAATTAAAAATATTTATTACTCACACGCAGGTGAGGGGAACCAAACGACTGGTTAAAGGGGATTACATAAATATCACAGGACACATAGGTCCTATATAATAATGGAGGGAAGGATGAATCTCAAGTGATAATTTAATTTAATATTAAATAATCACAAACTCATGCAATAAATTAAATTAAAACATCAAACACATACACATGCTTTGGTCAAGCTCATGAATGGTCATACATGTAACGAATACGCAAAAGTAAATGGCTATCATTCATTTCTTTATTCATTATTTTATTATTTAAGATAAATGAACTTTAATTAATTAATTAATTAATTAATTCTCTTTCATCTTAATGATAATATGATCTTATTTGGAGATACCCATCATTAATGGAATTCATGGAAAATAAATGGCAGAACCAATAATGACACATTAATTACAATAAATTAATTGAGTATTTAAAATTCTTTAAAACCATTATTAAATTTTCAAACACAAAATGGTTTTCCAATCAATAAAATAATGTTTTAATACTGAAATTTATTATTTAATGAAATTTTATTTTTTTCTATTAATGGAAGACTAATCAGTGTGTACATGCAGCGATATGTCATATACCTTGATTTTCGTATATCCAAGTCACACACTCAGGGCTTCGGTGTGTTGACTTGTCTGGACTACATGGTGTGTACATGCTAATTACACACCCTATACCCACTTTATGTGTGCCAAGTTGTCCCGATCAACATATGATGTGCAATAAAATCACCATGTGTAATTAATTGCTCAATGCATCTAGATATAATGCACATAGGTATACAATGTGTGCTCAGGCCACATGTCGTGTAACCCAGTTTTACCATCTAGTGATTTTACACTTCCCAATGGAATCTCCAACACGATTAATATATTTATAACATGTTGATTCAAATCAGATTAAAGAACGAATATCATGAAATGAAAATCTAACCACAATTGTGCATAGATCAACAATCAAATAAATAATTATAAATTTAAACACGAACCCTTTGATACCAATTTTTGGTTTTAGGTGTAGCGAAAGAGTGCAGAAGTGGGTGATATATTGAAATTTCTTTTAATAATCATTTCCCAAAACCAAGGGTGAGGATCTTGCACGTCAAATTTGTAATTAATTTATTTAATATTTTAGGAAATAAATACTTGGGATGAGGAAATTTCTTTGCTGGTGATTATTGATCATCTAAAAAGACCCTTTTGGATTACCTTCTTTGCACTATAAGGATCCAAGGATATAATCCTTCTAGTGGTGATCCATATGTGTTCCTATGATCTCTGAGAAACACCACTCAATATTTTGGATTACCTTCTTTGGTACATGAAATCCATTTCAAAATTCCTGTATTCTTTCCACTTGGAAACATCTGTGCCACTTACTACTTCCTTGTAGGTTATAAGATCATTATTATCAACTAATAATGAGTCACCATCCTTGGTGACTAAAAAACCACACCGTTCTAGTTCTCTAACCTCTCCACTACTCATAGGTAGTAATTGTGTCACTCGAACAATTTCTTCTTCCACAGGGCCTTGTAAAATTTGTTCCTATTCCAAATCTTATGTGTAACACCCTGACCCCATAATTCCAGAGCCTATGCATTGTTTTAATACATTGGTATGATTACAAGGAATCAAACCCTAAAGGACCGATCAATTTAGCAGTCTTAGAAAATAGATTACATACATGAACTTTACATTACAATTGAAAATATAATATGCAACATAGACAATTCTTTGAGAATGCCATTATTCTCCTAGATTAACCCTACATATCAATCATAAAACAATTATTGGCATCCTTATAAAATAAAATATAAGAAAAGGGTGAGCTCAGATGCTCAGTAAGGGTAAACAATATAGTAGAAGCATTTATAAAAAAGCATAAACTTTTAAGAAAAGGTATAAAACTGAAACACAATACTTTTAAACATAAACCTAAACATATTATGACAAGAATATATAAAACTAATTCCATTTAAATATTCACATGGATATTATACTAGTCGAATAATCACAGGTAATATCAATAACTAATCTCATAATGAGGGAATGCATAATGTCGAATATCATAACAAAACCATCAAGGCCTCATGCCAAGATCATTCATAAATGGGTAAAAACCCAAATTAGTTTGTCTCATGAGACCTACCGATGCATCGATGGGCTATAGAAGGACCTTCCCGTCACTTAATAAGTCCAATCATTCCTCTTATAAAAATGTGAAACATAACTAATATAAACATTTTTATTAAAACTACCATATAAAATCTTAATACATTATCTATAAACCATGAATGATATAAAAGTAGCACATCAACAGTCAAACTATTCATAAACCCTTAAATACAATATGATAGGTTGTATCATATGAAATCAACCTCAATTAAACATAAGATCCAATAAAGGATATTGACGTAGAAGAAAATGTATTAATAAAACCATTAGAAAATTCTTTAGAGAAATAACACTTTTATTGAAAATAGTAATTTAAAATGACATACAATTTCAAATAAAATATTTTCATTGAAAATAATCTTTTAATCTTGTAAATGAAGCTTAAAAAATGTTAATGCATAACAACGGCGAAAAAAACCGCTCACACCGTATAAGTTAAAAAAACGCTCTTCTAGTACTTTGTCGAAAAATTCAAACACAATACCTCGTAAGGAAAATGAAAAAAATATTCCTTTTATAAAATAAAACATGGGTAAAAATATCTTTAAAAAATTATAAAATAATATTAATAATGTTTTGAAATACATCTTAAGAAACATGGACATGAATGATAAATAAGTCCCAGTAGATTCTTACGTAAAAGTAATCCCAAATAATAAAGAGATTGCAAAATTACCCTTATATAAAACCTTAAAAAAATTCATTTTGTGAACATTTGAATGAAATTAAAAATAGACATAAAATTTTATTTATAATCCTTTATATACATATAAATAAATATGTATGATAATATCAAGAATATTGAAATAGGGAAAGAATTAATTCTTTAAACATTCAAAGCGTCCCATACCACTTTGAACATTTAAATTATAAGCCCGATATCTTGAAATGAATATTTAAATACCATGAAGGTAAATGTATTCATGATATGAAATATAATAGGGGTAGTAAATACAACACATACAAGAAATGGGTGGTTAATATGGATTATATCACATGAAAATTAAAAGTGAGACGAAATTTACCTTACTTGAGGTTCGATAGTCTCCGTACATGTCTGAAACTATTGTATAATGGTTTTAAACATATTATTAACTTCTACCAGAATAATAATAATATTTATGACATCATAAATGATTCATTTATGACTTTATATCCTTTTATTAATAATTTCAAAGTTAAAGCAACATTTTGGGTAATAATCACTTTGTTTATCGTACATGTTTTGACTTGTTATTCTTGATCATATTACTTAGATAATGATTTAATTACTTCCAAAATTTAAAACATGATTTATATATAAAATATATCCAGTATATAAATATATAAATATATAAAATATATGGAATTGAATACACCATTCACAGAGATGGTTGGTCGTACGTACGCATGAGCGACGATATCATTCCTTAATAGTTAATTGGTATGGAATTGGATGGTATATTAGTTATAAAAAATTATTATAATTTAATATTTATTATTTAAATCCTTTATATTCATCATTATACCCATCGAAATAAAGTATAGATGAAAAATAGTTTACACCACAGCGTGGAGATGGTAAGCCGCACACACGCACACATGGTGATATTGTTTTTCGTAGGATGAATAAAAGGAGGAATATGGTTGTCACATAATCATAATAACATATTAAAATATATTAGATACTAAATTTATTACTTTAGTATGGAAAAAACCTATAAAAATTAAGTATAAGAAGAAAATAACTTTAAAAGAGTTGGTGAAATAATTACCTCTTCTTCGAGTGTCTCCTTTTGATTTGCACAAAAGGACTCCTTAAGTTGGATTTATTCCCAAAGTATGATCTCTAGGATAAAGTGAGGGAAGTTTGAAAGAGAAATGGGTAGAGTTTGGCCGAGATAATGAGCTTTAGAGGTGCGAATAAAAGAGAAGGAAAGATTCCCTTTTATAAGAGAGGGAAGGGGAACTTTCGGAAACTCCAAAACTATTAATTTAATATAAATTGATTTTCAATTTCAAATAGATATAAAGTAAGTTATTTAGAGGATAATATAATTATGGGTCAAAATAACTTTAACCAATGAATTTTAGACATTTTTAAATCACAAAATTAACCTTTTATTTTGGATTTAACCATTAGTTAAACAATTTAACTCTTACCGTGACAACATTTCTTTTTACACTATAGGGTTAATATAGTTAATATAAAATGAAAAACAAACCCCAATTGGACCATTTATGAAATATTTAATATTATAATAGTTAGTTTGATGAAATATATATTTTTATAAATTTTATATCTTTTAATAAAATATTATTTATTTTAAAATCTCATTTATGTCAATTTTGAAACTATTTATTATTTGACTTTTTATAAAATCATAAAAACTTGATTCCTTTGAAAAAACTAAATTAAATAATCTATAAAATGTCATATCAATCCAAAAAATTATTGTATGGCATCAAATATTTCAAATGATATTTATTTTAATATTATTAATATCATTTATTTGATTCTTCCATCAATAAATCAATTACTGCATCATCATTGTGCCACTATTTAATTTAATTATATATTTTCTAAAATTATAAGTAAATTAAAATTATGTAGATAAAAATTTTATGTTTCTAAATACTATTTATAGTTTACCATATCACTTATGTAACCTCATATTAAAAATGATATAGTTATTAAAATTTGAATATGATATTTTTAACTCTTCTTTCAAATAAAATATAATAAATGTCATAATATTTCAAAAATGGATTAAAAAAGATAATATTTTAGAACTAAGGTTTATTTTGGTTAAAAAATAATTATCCAATGAAATTAAGACAAGTTTTATGGTAATTTTATAAGAATATTATATTTTTTTACCATTAATTACCCGATTTACCCTTAACCGTGGTAAATAAATAAAAAATCACTAAAGCTACTGTGCACCAAAAATCATGTTGATCCTATCAGATAAAAAATTTCATACTAATTACAACCATGTATGTTCATTTTTCTGAATTCAATTCACAAAAATGGTAAAATTAAATTTAATGCTAATTCTGTAGATGCGGCTAGAAGGTGGGTAAAACAAATGTTCAAAAGTTCAATATTTTTTTTATATATAATTATATTATAAATATGATTCCATTAACCTAAATTGTCTTAATATATGTATTATTTATCTATTGTGATTTTAAAATCAATTTAAAGTAAAATAATTATTTAAATAAAAAAGTCAGTTTTAACAACAATGCAGTATTTTTCACTATTCATCAAAAATTGAAACTTTTCAAAAAAATAAGAAAAGTTAATCATAAGCTAAATTTTATATTCTAAATTCAAAAAATTAAGTCTATTTTGAAAAATAAAATTTATAAATTTTATAATGTGGTGAAACTATTCATAACCGCTTTTTAAAACATCTAGTTTGATAGGTCATAGTGCACTAGAACTCAGTATTACATGCAATGAAAGCTATTGAAGAAAATGAATTTATTTAAGAATATTCATACTATAAAATCTTTGAGTGTTACGTTTTTTATCTTGAGCGTGGACTTCAATGAAGTTAATCTCTCTCTCACTATCTATTTTAGAGATAAAATCCTCCTCAAGAACTATGGGATGTCTGTCAACCACAACCTTTTTGTCTAAAGGATTTTATAGGCAGTATCCATTTGTTTTTTTGGTATATCCTATATAGATACACTTTGTTCCTTAGGGTGAAATATTGTTACCTAAAGAGGCCTTAACAAATGCTTCACAACCCTAGACAAGTAAGTAAGACAACACATGTTTCTTTCCATTCAATAATTGTTATGGTATACTATCTATTGCTTTAGTTGGCACTTGATTTAGTACGTATGATACTATTTTTAATGTGTATCCTCAAAAGGATAATGAAAGTATCACATGACTCATCATTGATATCACCATGTCCAATAAGGTGCGATACCTTCTTTTACTTACACCATTCCACTGAGGCATATAAGGAGGAGTGAGTTGATATAAAATCCTGAAATCCTATAGATAATCAATTTAATCTTGATTAATATATTCTCCACCATAGTCTGAGTTAAGTTTTTTAATATTCTTACCAAGATGGTTCTCAACTTCATTATTTTATTCCTTGAATTTTTCAAAATAATCTGATTTATACCTCATTAAGTAGACATATCTATATCTACTAAAATCATCACTAAAAGTTATGAAATATGAGTTCCCACCCCTTACTTCAATAGGAAATGGTCCACACACATCGATATGAACTAATTCAAGAAGATCTTTATCCATTTCACCTTTCCTGTTAAATGGGGATTTGGTCATTTTTCCTTGTAAACATGGGTGACATACACCAAGTGGTTTTAGTTCAAAAGAATCTAAATATCCGTCTCGATGTAATTTAGTCAAGTGATTTTCATTTACATGACCCATATGGTGATGAAAAATTTGGGTGCGGAATGAGTCATGTGAAGAAACTTTGTTATCAATTTCCATTATTTGGTTCATGCAATCCAACACATAAAGACTATTAAGTAAATGCGCCTTACCATAAAAAATTACATCTTTATAAAAGAAGAAACATTTATTCCCAAATTTGAAAATAAATCCATCTGTATTAAGTACGGATATAGAAATAATGTTTTAGGTAACTTAAGGCACATAATAAAAATCATTCAAAAACAAGATCATTCTGGTTTTCAATGTGAGGTGGTAGTCCTTGATAGCTACAACAGTAAGTTTAGCTCCCTTGGATACTCGAAGATCTATCACTACTCATTAAATCTTTCTAAATCTAATTGGTTCTTATATTTTAATACATATGTGAGCACCATAAGATATATCTAATAACCAATTTGTAGAAATAGATAAACTATACTCGATAAAAAACACACCTGAAGCTTCCCCTCGCTTCTTTGGCTGGGTGTATTTTTTTCTTCCAACGACCCTTCTTACCACATGTGAAATAGACAAGATCATGTTCCCTTTCTTTCCCCTTGATCTTCCTCTTCTTGGAAGGGCGTGAAGAATCTTTGATCTTAAATCTCTTCACTTTCCCTTTCCATTTATTCACCATAAGTACGGAAGGATTTTCACACTTCATATCCTTGTCTATTTGGCGAGGAAGAGTAAGAAGATCTGTTATAGACTTCTCAATGTTGTTTATAATAAAATTAATAGCAAAGATAGAGAAGCGTTGAAGGATTGATGCTAGAATGAGGTCAGTGCCCAGTTCTTCGGGGAGTTTAAATCCTAGAACCTATAGGCACTCAATGTAGCCAATGATCTTGACTACATGAGGCCCAACTGGGGCACCCTCCCCAAGATTTCTTTAAAACAACACCTTAGAAATCTCTAACCATTCCTGTTTATATCTCTCCTACTAAAGACCATGAAGGTGATTAAGCATCCTATACACATCCATATTTTCACGAGACTTCATTAGTTCACTAGGAATTGATGAAAGCATAAAACATTTAACATCTACCACCTCACTCAATTTTTTTCATAGATAAGGAACTCTTCACCACTCACCTCTTAAGCAGGAAGATCTGGCATTGATGATTCTAGAACATAAAATTTCTATTCATGGCATAGCACAAATCGAAGGAATATAAACTAGTCGTGGAAGTTACTACAAGTTAGGAGGTTATCTTTCTCCAATATTTATTATAGGGATAGTGTGGATGATGAACTTGTCATTTTATTCTACAATTAAAAAGAGTAGATTATTAGTAATTTGCTTGATTACAAAATAAGTGAGATATAATAAATTAAATGTTTTTATTTATTTATTTATTAAATCTCCCATTATTTTATCAAGTCTCAACAACCCTCACCATTGAACTCGAAATTTCTAGTTTCTTTAACATTCTAGTGGAAAGGATCCCGATTAATTTTATTAATGATATAGACTTTGGCTATGAAAACCATAATAAAGTAATTAGGTAGGCGGTCTTGCCAACTACGGACTTGAAGCTCCTTGATATGTTGAGTGGATTCCCTTATCCTGAAATCCTAACTTGGATTTCCTCAACACTTGCCTCAAAATTTGTATTGAACATACTTTGGCCGTTAAACTCAATACAATTTCGGTTAAGTTAACCCAAAACTCTCATGAGAACTCCCTGATAAAAGTAACTGTTCAGAATTTGGCCATGTACTACACTTAGTTCTATGGTTTCATTCTAAATCAAGTAATGGAAAACTTAGTCTGACTTAATATTTAATTGATATATTTTAATTTATTATACATAAATTATATATTGTTTTATCCTTTACACATCTTGTTAATATTAAGTGGATTTTACTTAATTAATTAACCATGTTGGATAAAAAATTTATGCATAACTCATTTATTTAATTTTCATCTTTGCACATTAATTCATTTATTTATGTGATCACGACCTTGCATCCATAAAATAAATAATTGCATAGATAGAAATAAATAATTAATTAAATGACTCATTCATGAGATTTATCTAACGGTTGATTTAATGAGAATACATTAAATCAACCTTTGACCTAGGGGAAATAACTCTTATTGTCGATCTTGGCACGTGTTACAAAATTCCACTTATCCACATGTGTATCATCTGGGTTGGAATCATTATGGTTCCATCTTGAACCACCTCCATGCACCTTGGGATGCTCTATTAATTAAAAATATTTATTACTCACATGCAGGTGAGGGGAACCAAACGACTGGTTAAAGGGGATTACATAAATATCACTGGACACACAGGTCCTATATAATAATGGAGGGATAGATGACTCACAAACCATAATTTAATTTAATATTAAATAATCACAAACTCATGCAATAAATTAAATTAAAAAAATCCAACACATACACATGATTTGGTCAAGCTCATGAATGGTCATACATGCAACGAATACGCAAAAATAAATGTCTATCATTCATTTATTTATTCATTATTTTATTATTTAAGATAAATGCGCTTCAATTATTTAATTAATTAATTCTATTTCATCTTAATGATAATCCGGTCTTATTTGGAGATACCCATCATTAATGGAATTCATGGAAAATAAATGGCAGAACTAATAATGATACATTAATTACAGTAAATTAATTGAGTCTTTAAAATTATTTAAAACCATTATTAAATTTTCAAACACACAATGGTGTTCCAATCAATAAAATAATGTTTTACTGCTGCAATTTTTTATCTAATGTAATTTTAATTTTTTCCATTAATGGGAGACTAAACGGTGTGTACATGCAGCTACATGCCATGTACCTTGATTTTCGTATATCCAAGTCACAGACTCGGGGCTTCAGTGTGTTGACTTGTCCGGACTACATGGTGTGTAAATGCTAGTTACACACCCTGTATCCACTTTTTGTGTGCCAAGTTGGCCTGATCAACATATGATGTGCTATAAAATTACCAAGTGTAATTAATTTCTCAATTCATCTAGATAAAATGCACATTGGTATACAATGTGTGCTCAGGCCACATGCCGTGTAACCTAGTTTTACTGGCTAGTGATTTTCCACTTCCCAATGGAATCTCCGATCAATCTTCATTTGTTCTTTAACCTTTAAGAAGATGAAATTCTAAACTAACATGATTAATATATTGATAACATGTTAATTCAAACTGGATTAAAGAATGAATATCATGAAATGGAAATCTAACCACAATTGCGAATAGATCAACAATCAAATAAATAATTATAAATTTAAACGTGAACCCTTTGATACCAATTTTTGGTTTTAGGTGCAACAGAAGAGTGCATAAGTGGGTGATATATTGAAATTTATTTTAATAATCATTGCCTGAAACCAAGGGTGAGGATATTGCGCATCAAATTTATAATTAATTTATTTAATATTTGAGGGAATAAATACTTGGGCTTAGTAAATTTCTTTGCTGGTGAATATTGATCATCTAAAAATACCCTTTTGGATTACCTTATTTTCACTATAAGGATCCAAGGATAGAATCCCTCTAGTGTTGATCCACATGTACTCCTATTGTTGGGGAGGAGAGTGATGGCAAGAGGGGGGGTGAATTGCCTTTTTAAAAAAGTTTAACAATTTAAAACAAAGTTAAAGCGCAGCGGAAATAAAAGAGGCAAGACACAAAACTTGATAACGGAGTTTGGATTAAACCAAAGCCTACGTCTCCGCTCCCAACTCAACCGTTGAGATATTTACTACCACTTGCTTTTTAATGGTTTTAGCAAGAAACCCACTAGACTTTAAGGTAGTCTAGAACCTATTACAACTTGCTTTTAATGGTTGAGCAAGAACCCACTAGCCTTCTTACAGGTGAAGGCTAGCTCACCTATGACTCAAGCCTTTTAAAGGGAAGGCTTGACTAACCTCTTCACACCTTGAAGGTGGTGTGAAAACCCAAACAAAAGGAAGATGAGAGAAAGAGGGGTTTGTAGGCACAAACCCAAATTGATGCTCAAAAAAATAAAACAAGAAAAACCGTAATGTGGAGAAGTCTTGGGCGCCAATGGATTGATTGGAGTTGATGAAGAGCGCTCCCAAGCTTCTATGGTGATGCTCCTTGGATGTGGAAATGGGTTGGAGCAATTGAGGTTCCTTGAAGGAATCCGTCGGAGGTTTGCCAAATGATGAAAAATGTGTCCGTTGGCTTCCGTTGGCTTTGTTATTATTCCACTGTTGTTCCAGGGCTTCCTAGTCCTTTATTTATAGAGGGGGAACCCTCATATGGCCATTCGGGGTCTTCGGAGCCGTTGGAAAAGTCTTCAGAGCCGTTGGGAGCAGGCTGGTCAAAGCCCAACAGCTAGTTTGACTGGCTCCACCGGCTGACCGGTGCTTGGCCACCGGTTGGCCGGTGCTTTGGAAAATGGAGAGGCCTTCTGCCCAGGCACCACCGGCTGGCCGGTGAGGAGGCCACCGGTTGGCCGGTGGTGAGACAGTAGGTGTCCCTTCTGTCTGGGTTCCACCGGCTGGCCGGTGATGGGACACCGGTTGGCTGGTGGTCTGGACAGAGGGGATGCCTTCTGTCAAGATTCCACCGGCTGGCCGGTGGTCATCCACCAGTTGGCCGGTGGACTGAAATCAGTCCACTTTTGCCTTATGGCTTTCTTGGCCCAATTCCTTGGCAACCTGACATCATGCCTATCATCCAAAAACACTTAAAACAAGATTAGATAAATAAGAGAGTGATTGTGATCATGAAAATTAAACCACGAGGGGTACGAGAGGTACAACAATCTCCCCCTATTTTGATGATCACAATCACCAAAACAAGCAATGTAAAAGACTGAAATGAAAGGCATGCTTTAAAGGATAAATCAAAGCATGAGAGAAAGATTTGTCCCCCAATCAACCAAGAATTTCTCCCCCTTTGTGATTATCAAAATAGCACGGGGCATAAAACTTGATTGAGGGAAAGGATTGAAAAAAAAGATAGATATTTTAAACCAATTGAAATTTTTGAAATTTTAATTGAAAGTTTTGAATTGAAAGTTTTGAAAATAAAGCAAAAAGGCTTAAACAATCCTAACTCCCCCTAAATAAAAACAACAAATCACCGGGGAGAGGATTTTAGAACCGAGACAAATTTTGGTCCGGAGAGACTCGCTAAAAGGGATTTTTCAATCCATACTTGTCTAGTGGCGGGTCTTCTCCTATGAAATTCATCATTAAAGGAAATGGTTTTGGGCCTTCCATACCGGGCATTTTTGCAATTTCACTCATAAATTAAGTGCCCGGGTTTTTTACAATAGTTGCAAAATTTATATTGGGAGCTCCCCCTTACAAAAATAGTAGGATCATGGGAAGAGGAAGCTTGCTTGGAATAGCCAAGCCTTTGGGTGGTTCTAGATACGCATTGGGAACCAAGGAGCTTCGAGAGGTTATGTTCACCTTCGGTGAACTTAGCTAGGGATTTCCTTAAATCCTTGATTGTTGATTCCATAGAATCAACATCGGGAAGGTTTTGGACCTTGAGGGACAACTCCTCCTTTTCTTTGAGAAGTTGTTCCTTTTCGGAAGAAAGTTTTTTGAAATTCTTTTCTAAAGCAATAAATTTGGAAGAAATTTCGTGAAAGACTTCCTCCAATTGATCTCTAGCATGTTGGAGATCCTCATAAGATAAATGATTGAAAGAATTTGAAGAACTAGAGGATGAGGAGTCGGAAGAGGATACCTCATGAAATGCCATTAGGAATTTTTTACCGTTGTCACTTGAGGAGGAGGAGGAGGAGGATGTGGAGCTATCACTCCATGTGTCCTTGAATGCCTTCTTCTTTTCCTTTTGCTTGGCCTTTTTCTTGTTGAGTGGACAATCGGGCTTGTAATGGCCTTTCTTGCCACACCCGTAACATGTTACCTCAGGCTCGGATTTTTCGTTGGGTTGAGCCTTGAGAGATTTCTTCTTCTTGTGATTCTTCATGAATTTGTGCATTTTGCGGGCAAGATTCTCCATTTCTGAATCGCCTCTTGAAGAGGAAGACGATGAGGAGGAGGAGCTTTCTTCTCTTTGAACTTTGAAGGCGATGTTCTTTGGAACTTTGATCGGTTTGCCTTCCTTTTCAGCTTGCCTACTCATGGTGATCTCGTAGGTCATGAGGGATCCGATGATCTCTTCAACCGGCATGTTCTTGATGTCTTTTGCTTCTTGGATTGCGGTCACCTTTGGTGCCCATGAGCTTGGTAGGATCCAAAGGATCTTCTTGACCATCATCTCTGCAGAAACATCATCTCCAAGAGATTTTATTCCATTGCAAATGTCAGTAAAACGAGTAAACATTTCAGTAATATTTTCAGATGGATGCATGGTAAAAGACTCAAAATCTTGATGGTACATATCCAATCGAGTATCCTTAACTTTGTTGGTCCCCTCATGGGTAACCTCCAATAGTTTCCAGATTTCATGAGATGAAGTGCATGTGGAAACTCGATTGAATTCATTACGATCAAGGCCACAATGAAGAGCGTTCATGGCTTTGCCATCAAGCTCGAAATTTTTAATATCGGCTTGAGTCCATTTGGATTCATCGGGAGAAGAAAGAGAATAACCATGCATGACAATTTTATAAATAGGATAACCTATACTTCTAAGAAAATTGGTCATGTGGGTTTTCCAATAAGTATAGTCGGTTCCATCAAAGAATGGAGCACGACCCAAAGAATAGCCTTCGGGGGCGAAAGAAGTTGAAGCCATCACAAAGGATCTTGAATTTGAAACCGGTGAAGGTATTACTCAAATTTTCCCTCTGATACCAATTGTTGGGGAGGAGAGTGATGGCAAGAGGGGGGGTGAATTGCCTTTTTAAAAAAGTTTAACAATTTAAAACAAAGTTAAAGCGCAACGGAAATAAAAGAGGCAAGACACAAAACTTGATAACGGAGTTCGACTTAAACCAAAGCCTACGTCTCCGCTCCCAACTCAACCGTTGAGAGATTTAATACCGCTTGCTTTTTAATGGTTTTAGCAAGAAACCCACTAGACTTTAAGGTAGTCTAGAACATATTACAGCTTGCTTTTAATGGTTGAGCACGAACCCACTAGCCTTCTTACAGGTGAAGGCTAGCTCACCTATGACTCAAGCCTTTTAAAGGGAAGGCTTGACTAACCTCTTCACACCTTGAAGGTGGTGTGAAAACCCAAACAAAAGGAAGATGAGAGAAAGAGGGGTTTGTAGGCACAAACCCAAATTGATGCTCAAAAAAATAAAAAAATAAAAACCGTAATGTGGAGAAGTCTTGGGTGCCAATGGATTGATTGGAGTTGATGAAGAGCGCTCCCAAGCTTCTATGGTGATGCTCCTTGGATGTGGAAATGGGTTGGAGCAATTGAGGTTCCTTGAAGGAATCCGCCGGAGGTTTTCCAAATGATGAAAAATGTGTCCGTTGGCTTCCGTTGGCTTTGTTATTATTCCACTGTTGTTCCGGGGCTTCCTAGTCCTTTATTTATAGAGGGGGAACCCTCATATGGCCGTTCGGGGTCTTCGGAGCCGTTGGAAAAGTCTTCGGAGCCGTTGGGAGCAGGCTGGTCAAAGCCCAACGACTAGTTTGACTGGCTCCACCGGCTGACCGGTGCTTGGCCACCGGTTGGCCGGTGCTTTGGAAAATGGAGAGGCCTTCTGCCCAGGCACCACCGGCTGGCCGGTGAGGAGGCCACCGGTTGGCCGGTGGTGAGACAGTAGGTGTCCTTTCTGTCTGGGTTCCACCGGCTGGCCGGTGATGGGACACCGGTTGGCCGGTGGTCTGGACAGAGGGGATGCCTTCTGTCAAGATTCCACCGGCTGGCCGGTGGTCATCCACTGGTTGGCCGGTGGACTGAAATCAGTCCACTTTTTCCTTCTGGCTTTCTTGGCCCAATTCCTTGGCAACCTGAAATCATGCCTATCATCCAAAAACACTTAAAACAAGATTAGATAAATAAGAGAGTGATTGTGATCATGAAAATTAAACCACGAGGGGTACGAGAGGTACAACACCTATGATCTCTGAGAAACACCACTCGATCTCCTGGTGCTATCAGGGTGAGTTGAATGTCTTACATTATTCATTCTTGATCACTCATTCCGTGGTATTGAAAAAACCCCTCTTTAACTTCTCGTTCGTGATAGGGAGAGAGGAGTTGAGAGATATTTTTTTGTGCGCAACAATTCTCTATTCTATATTTCGGATGCTCTATACAATAGATATAACTGTCTTTTTATTGAGCTATAATTTAAGTTAAAATATTATTTAATTGCATTCCAGCCATTAAATAACATTTATTAAATTTAATAAACCCCATTCCATATAATAAAATTTATTATTATTATTATTATTATTATTTTGTGGCACGTGCCAACTTGAGCAGTAATAAATATTATGTAACGGTATTGTTAATTAATATTTTTTTATTAGACTCGATCTTGGTCCATTCGAACTCCTATATCATTTATTGAACAACTGAGTAAATATTTTATTCATAAATAAATATTTTATTCAAAATCTATCAAATAAATATTAACTAAAATATTCAAAAAATAAATATTTTATTCACATGTCAGTGAATAAATATTTATTTAATTTATGCAATCAATATAACTTGAATAAAATTATTACTCAAACTTGAGAATAATATTTATTTCATTAATTAAACTCAAATATAATTTAATCAAGATCATAAAAAATAGCAACTCAGAATGACGTTTCATCGGTTCCTATATTTCAAAAATAAATCAATGGTCACTATTCTGTAATTTCATGTCAATAAGATATAGTATTACAAGTTTTTACCCCCAATACATGTTTTTAAAGGTTTTAGTACCTTTAAAAACTGTTTACTGAGCACACCTACCATAGAGTACCAATCTGCATACAACCAATTTCCAGAGGGAACACCCAAATTTGAGATGAAATAGGGCCTAATACACATCATACTAAAATTAATTATTCTTTATTATTAGTATCCACACAATAATATCAATGATTTTCACATAGTTTTCTCCACTATGAAACTACAAAAAACTTTATAAGGACCTCATAAAGTTCAGGGCCTTCCCTTTCTCCTTTGATGGTGTAGCCAAAATCTAGATATGTATATCATAATTGGAGACTAGAATGACCTTAAATGACTCCCAATAAAGTTTTTATTACCTTCCCCCCGAACTGAATCCATTAGAAAATAAATATATGTCATTAGACAATCACAGGTAGCGACCCTTCATGAATATTTGGAATGATTCAAAATACATTTCTCTAGTTTCCCCCACAACAAAATTTGTTAAAAATTGATAATTAAATACTTATATGTGTGAATTTTCCCCATAGATCATGGAATGATAGATACTATAGATGGTAGTTCCCTAGTATATAAAACTCTTACCACCACTCATGACTTAATATCCAACTTGGCTCAAATTGCACAACAATTTTGTACATGACCAATTGCACCCACTTGAGGAGTTAAAGAGTTAAGCCATTCATCAATAGAACAAAAGGTATATAATGAACATTATGAAATTAATACCTTTTCAAGACAATTAGCTCGGGCTCCAGGTAATTTACACTCTACACCTCTTCCTTTGAATTGTGGTATTTGTTCTAATAACACCCATTTCCCTGATCAGTGCCCTCAACTTCAAGATTCATATAATTTTTGAGTAGTATTATTTTCTAGGTCTCCATTTCATCAAGAAAAACCCTTCAATAAAGAATCATTCAGAAAGAATCCAAACCTAGGGTGGAAAGCGCAACCATAATACCAATAAAGAGGAAACTCAAGTTACCAAAAAAAATGGTATCAACAAGTAAAAGTTATGCATCTTTATTATCCTTCAACTTATAAGAATAGCTATAATCTTCCCAAATTTGAACCAATAATTGAGGAAATAGTGAAGAAAATGGTATCCTAAAACCTCTAGTTCTAACAACCACATAATCAACTATTCAAGACCTATAAACTCAAGTGGGACAATTATTAAACACCATCAGTGAGATAAAGATACAATGTTCTGGAAAACTACCATCCCAACTTGTTTCCAATACTAAGGAAAAAGGTAATGTATATACCATCACACTTCATAGTAGTAAATAACTTATTATTTCAATGATTCTATATGATAGGTATGTCCTCCTCTTGAAAAATCATTTTCTCTGCCCTTAAAAGATTCAAGTGAAGGAAAACAAAACAAAAAGTGTAAAAAAGTTATCAATGAGGATTCCCCTAAAAAATTCATTCCTCATATCTTTCATTAATGAATATATCAATCCAAGAGAAAAAATTTATAATAAAATTTATAAATAGACCATGGATACATTTAAAAGGGTAAAAGTTAACATTCCTTAATTGGATGCTCTTAAAAAAATTCCTCAATATGCCAAATTTCTTAAAGAAATTTACATCCATATAATGTAACTAAATGGGAATGAGTGAGTCAAATTTGGATGGAATGTCTCGGTATTGATACAACCAACAATGTAAACCAAATGCAAGGATTCATGAATCTTTATGATACCTTTGACTATAAGTGAAACTTTGTTTTATGATGTAATTATTGATTAAGGAACTTCAATTAATGTGATGCCTCACTATATGTACACTTATCTATAGTTTAGAGAGATTCAACCAATGAGAATCATCAAGAAACTAAAAAAACAAATTAAAAGAAACCCAAAGGGAGTGATTTAGTATAAGGCCCCAGCCTTAAACCTTACTTAATCTTGAGTTATTACAAGATTACACATTGAGGATCTTTTCAGGTTTAGAGTTTTAGAGAATTAGATCATGAAACTTGCATTACATTCCACATTTAAACAAAGTGGTTACATAAAAGACAGTATTCATTCTTCCCATCAACGGGAACATATTTAAAATAAAACATGGATTCTTTCTTGACACATCCTTGACACTATCATCACATCATGTACCCTTCCCTTGACCTGTGAAAAACATTTCAAAAACTTGGGATGAGCATAAAAAGCTCAGTAAGGGATATATAGATATGGAAAGGAAACATGAGTACATGTATACATAAGAATGAAATCATACTTTACCCACAAAACATAGGCATATCAAATCATGAATAAATCATAGAAATCATAAGACATAAAGGTAACTTGAGGCATTAATAACATTCTTACGTAGGGAGTAACCCTCTTGGTTACGTTTGGAATACCCATCACAGTATATTCCCTAAATCTCTTCGGAGAAACCTTAACGTTTCACTCCTTCGCGTTACCCAATGCATTGGAGAGCTATATCGGGCTCACCCGCCCTTAGTTTATCACGGAACCACCCGTTTTCATAACAATGCCCAAGAACCATAACATAAACGTATCACATAAAACATGCATAAAGGAAACATAACATTTCCACTTTTCAATCACAATATAACATTTTAGTATATTGAAATAATGAATCCATTCAAAAAGAAACCATTTCCAAAACCATTTAAAACATTTAATAAAGATATTTTTGAATCAAAGTGTCCCATACCACCTTTAAGCTTAAAATTTTAAACCACTAATATCCATATAAATAAATCCTTAAAAACATTTTGAAAACATGGATATTAATAAGATCAAATAATTAAAACATTTAAAATGATATTTTGTTTAAAGGGGTTTTACCAAAATTAGAGGCACTTAAATACAATAATTGAGGAATAACATTTAGTCAGAACTTTATAATATCATGAGAATAAATGGATTCATGATATAATACTCCAAAGGACAGTATATACACCATATAAGAGTGAATCGGTGCATAACAACAATGAACCCTCAATAGAAATTTCAAATGTGATGAAATCCCTTATAAAGAAGGTATCCTTAAATTAAGGACAAATCAATCTCAAAATTATGTGTGAAAAATATAAATACACCCAATATAAGTGGATATTAAGTTTAAAACAATAAAAGGTCATTCACACATATTCAATGGATGAAATATTCAATGTCTACAAGTTGAACCCAAAGAAATCGAAATTGGGTTAAAAAGTTCCCTTGACAGCCTAACGGCATCACATCGAAATGAGTTGATGAGAGATAAAAAGTGTAGCTCATCACTTGGACATAAAAGTTACATCAATAAGGATATATGAGAACATATCTCATCATAACAAAATGTAAATTAAAAGACCCAACAAAAGAAGTCTTTTAAAAAAGAGGAGGGTAAAAGGTTCCCTTACCGACTTGGGTATCTTTCAAAACATACACCCCATGAAAGAAAGACAATAGATCATTGATGTAAATACTCATAAACGAAAGTATATTACACAAAGAGTAGAATAATGGGCAGTAAATACACCACTCAATGGAATTTGTGGAAAATGTAGCATAAATCTCACGGGAATAAAAGTGAGATGAAAAATCCCTTACGAAAACTCGGCAGTCTAACGATGCCACATAAAACTTCCGAATATGGATTGATGAGATCAAATAGGGTATCTCATCACATTAAAATAAAATTTACAGCAAGAGTAATATAAAAGAACATCCCCCAACATTACAAAGAGGAGCCTAAAAGAAGTGACATAAAGGAGAGTACTTAAAAAGAAAGAGAGAGGTTAGATCTCTTACGAAAGTTCGGCAGCCTAACGGCGCCACTCAAAACTTACAAAATGGATTGATGAGAGAGAATAGGGTCTCTCATCACATGAACATAAAAATTACAGTAGGAGTAATATAAAATATCACCCCAATCATAAGAAATATGAGATTAAAAGAAATGACATAAAAGAGTGTACTTTAAAAGAAAGAGAGTTGTAGGATCCCTTACCTCGGGTCCGACTTGACTCGATCGTTCTTTAATCTACTGAATAATAAACTTGAGTTAATTTCTAATTCTTTAAGAACCTTTTTCAAGTTCATTATTACTTTTATAACACTTATTACCATGTCATAAACATTATGTAATCATTTAAGTTAATAATATTTGTTTTGCCCATATTTGGTTCTTAAGTCGAAAGTGGACTTCTTACAATTACATGTTGTTCGTGTGGCCAAATGTTTATTATATCCAGAATTGTATTCATGATGTAGATATCATATATTTCATATATATCCAGTACATTCATTAATTTATAACGTTACATAATCATTTAGAGGTAAGAAATGAAATGCACTGTTCATGGAGACGGTAAGCTGTACGTACGCATGAACGCTACTTCCATTTCTATTTCGTATTTTATAGAATGGAATAATAATGATATAAAGTTATATTATAATTCCAGTATAATATCATATATAATATCATATTTCCATCCTTTATACATCCCACATATGGTATTTAACGAATCAAATCACTTTGAGGGGGCGGTAGTCCGCACTTCCTTAAATGAAGATATTGCGTATACCCATAATGGAAGCCATAAAGGTAAAACAAAAATGAAAAATACAGAAGCATAAATAAAACATAAACATATTATATATCATATATAAAAATAGTTACATCATAATATCCACCTTTGAAGGTGTTAAATGAGTGTTGAACAATCATCGTTTCGTGAGGCAGAATTTCGCCATCCACGGAAACTGTATGTTCTTTAACCATTTGATGTAGTTGTGTGAGAGTGTAGCTCAAATAAATCTTATAACAACATCCTAGTATATTTAAGGTACTGGTTTTGTTACAAAAGAAGTAAATAAAAAGAGTTTAGGGGGTTGGAGAAGCAAAATAAAACAAATGAACATGAGAGAAAGAATTACCTTTAAAAGTGTAACTCCTTTTGATTTGAGCCTAAAGGCTTCCTTTGAAAGGATTATTCCCAAGGGGAATCCTATAGGATGAGGATAGGGATGTGGAGAGAGTAAATGGGCAGGGGTTGTCCGAGCCAAAGGCTTGAAGAGTGTGTGAAATGAGGTAGAGGTGGGGGCCTTTTATAAGAGGAGAGGAGGGGCACTTTTGGAAAGTAAAGAAATATTATTTTACTTGAAAATGTGTTTCGGTTTTAAAAGGTCCCACATTGATATAATTCATGGATAAGGTGATAAGGGTTCGAAATCCACTCATCCAATTGGTTTTGGACATGATTAGTTCATATATTTTACATTATCTTTCTATTTTATTTAAATCGTCAAATAATGATGTCATCGCTGCATCATTATTATGTCATAAATAATTAAATTTATTTAATGTCTAAAAATTATAAAACAAATACTATGATATAGGAAATCTTTTTAGCTTTCCAATGACTATTTATAATCAAAATTTGGACTTGTATAACCCCACTTAAAAATTGTTTTCGTAAAACATATTATGTTTGTGTCATTTTCACTTTAACATTAAATAAAAAGTAATTTATGTCATTTCCCAACAAAAGTGGATCCATGGGGTCCCCAAGTTGACCCATGGCATGTAATGGTCGGCCATGACACAACCAATGAGGTTGGGACATGTGTCTAGGTCATTTCATTTTATTAAAGTATTATTTATACCTTAAACTACCCTAATTACCACTAATCGTGATTAAGAACTTAATAAGTTACTATTCACCAAAAAATTATTTTAATATCATTGAACCACATTTTACATACTAATGACAACCATGTATGTCGGATTTTCAAAATTCAATACACATTAGTGGTAAACTTTCATTTAACTGAAAAATCAGTTTGCTTGATTATCACTTAGTGGTTTCACTATTCATCAAAAATTGAAGTTTTTCAGAAAATTACAAAAAATTCACCCTAAGCTATATTTGATATTCCGAATTCAAAAATGAAGTCCGTTTTACAAAATTCAAAACATATTAGTCACATTAATTAATTTAATAATTAATTCCCGCTGTCCGAGCAAATAGCGTGTTTTTATAAAACAATAAGTATCAAAAGATTGACACTAGTTTAAGTCTGATTTCAAAGTGAAATTAATTCCAACGACCACTATTGGATTTAATGGTAAAAATATTTTCTAATTTCACTTTAAAACTAATTCAAAATATAATCTAATCATACAAATAAATTAGATTAAAAAGAGGTTTTGAATTAAAATACAACATTTTACACTATTCATTAAAAAAATGAACTTTATCGGAAAAATACAAAAAAATTACACAAAGTAAAATTTGATGTCCCGATTCTTAATAAGAGTTTTATTTGGTCCAAAATAATGTTTAAGAGTGAACAAAACAATATTTAATGACAGTTCTCTATTAAAAGGCGATAAGTGAACCTTTAGTGAAAACTAGGGCATATACGCCTAAAATTGAATTCTTTCCATATTTTAAGCCTTTATCTTTTATTGGATAAATGTAAAAACATTTAAAAACCTATATAATCATATTTTAGTTATTTCTATCCATTCCCGCCAATAAAACATCAACATGTTTACTACCATTTAAAATAATATTATTAGAGTGCAACGTAAGATTCCCAAGAAACTCGTTGTTTCGTGTTGGGTACGCCATCGAGCATAGCGTCCCCTTTAAAGTCATATTAATATTTTATTCACAAATAGGGATAAATATGAAAATTTCATATTCTTTATTTACCTGGGGTGTTACATTTAGGATGTCCTCATGAGAGTGAAGAATCTCATCTTCTATGCATACTTCTACATTCTTCATTATGAAGATACACTAACCTAAGGACATGCTTCACTCGTACTAGGAAGGACTTTACTTATAATAGAGAATATAATAATAAATGTTCACTATGGTATGTTGTTAATGGAGTTTGGGGGAGAAAAATTTAGTTTCAATATCCTTGATTCTATGAAACACACTATTGATGGGAACTCCATTCTTCCTATCTATTAGATGTAAGTTCTATCCAACAAAACACACACAATATTATCTACTTGACATATACTCCGATTCACATTCATATTTTTCATTCTTTGATGATTTAGGTTGTAATTCATGTTTCAATTGTTTTTTTGGGTTTAAAAAAGTGTGATTTTTGGGTTTTAATTGATGAGTGTGTTCATTCATAGGTACCCATGACCATTGATGATTATGTAAATATTATTTCCATTTATACTCTTTCCTTATATAATAAACATTAGTATATAGACCATTTCACAGAGCTCACTCCACCTAAATCCCTTCCTTCAATCCAAAAACCACCAGTATTGGAATTAAAACCATTTCTATCTAATTTAAAATATGCCTATCTTGAGGGTATTTAAAAATTTTCCATAATTATTTCCAAAAACCACTCTCCAGAGTAATAATAAAAACTGATAGACCTTTTGAGAAAGTGTAAAAAGGAAATAGGATGAAAATTGGTTGATATTACTAGGATTATCCCATCTATTTTTATGCACCATATAAATTTATATGATGAGGCTAAGCCTATAAGGAAAGATCAAAACTGGTTAAATCCCACACTCTTTGAAGTTATAAAATTTAAAGTTATTAAGTTACTTACTTTTGGGTTCATTTATCCAATATATGATAGTAAATGGGTTATCCAAGTGAAAATTGTTCATAGAAAACTACAATTACAGTAGTTTTAAATAAAAGGAATGAATTGGTTCCAACATATGTTCAAAATAGTTGGTGCGTCTGTATTGATTACTGTTGAATTAATCAATCCACATGAAAGGAACAATTTCCTATATCTTTAATTGACCAAATTTTAGAAATATTGGCCAGTATTTACAATTATTATTTCATTAATGTATATTCAAGTTATTTTCAAATCCATATAGCTCTTGAGGATCAAGAAAAATACCTAATTTACTTATCCATTTGGAAAATTTTCATAAAGAAGGATTCCATTTGGTCTATGTAATACTCCTAATACTTTTCAACAAAGTATGTTTAGAATATATTTTGAGTACCTTGAGAATTTTATGGAAGATTTTATGGATTATTTAAGAGTTTATCGATCTTCATTTGATAATTGTTTGATATAGATAGGTTCTGTTCTCTACCATTACATTGAAAAAGTATCATATTAAATTATAAGAAATACTATTCCATAGTAGAGTGGGGGATAGTTACTGGGAATGTTATTTTGAGTAAGGGAATTCAATTTTAAAAATAAAAATTGAAATAATTTCCTCCCTTCCATTTTCAAAAGCGGCTTTTGAGGTGAGATATTTCTTGGGTAATGCTAGTTTTTACTACCTATTCATTAAAGACTTTAAAAATATTGCACTTCACTTGTCTCGATTGTTACAAAAATATTATGAGTTTTTTTTGATAAAAATTACGATGATGCATTTAATTCACTAAAAAGAGTCACACATCACTTCCCATCATATAATCACCAAGGTGTGATCTCCCCTTTGAACTTATGTTTGATGCCTCTAACTTTTCAGCTGGGGTACTTTTATCAAAAAGGGTTGAGAGGGATCCTATTTTCATTGTGTATTCTCTATGCACCCTTGAGGCTACCTAGGAAAACTATACGACCACTATAAAATAAACTGTTTTTCGATTATGTTTTCCTTGTAAAAATTATATTCACATGTTCTTAGTTCAAAATTCATTGTATTTTATGACCACACTGCACTTCAATTTCTCCTTAAGAAACCTAAATCTAATACCCAACTCATATGGTGGATTTTATTCCTCTATAATTTTTATATAGAGATTCAAGATAAGTGAGGAGTATAAAATATGGTAGATAACTATAATAGAAGGATTTACCCAAAATTGTACAGCCATGTTGACTCGTCCCTCTCCATCGGAGAATTCTTCCCTGATGAGAAACTTTGTGATATAGTAGAATTTACCCCTTGGTGTGTGGAAATTATGATTTTTTTAGTAGCATATAGTTTCCCTATATATTTTATCACTTCTCTATCCCAAAGGCTTATTAATGAGTCATGATGGTACATTTAAGATGACCCATACTTGTGGAGAATTTGTAGTGACCACATTATTCACCGGAGTGTCCCTATGTAGTGACCCTGACCCCAATAACCCAGAGCTGGTGCCTACTATCATTACATTAGAATAAGATACAAGAAATCACATCCTAATGGAATGATCAGTTTAGTATTATTTTTAAACTAGTTACATGCATGAGTCTCACATTAAATTATAATACAAAAATTACAACATAATTTTTTTTGAGAATAACATTATTCCATCTATCGTATCTTGTCATATTTTTCATAGTAAACTTTATGAAATCCTAGAGAAAGGAAAAAAATAAGGGTGAACTCAAATTATTAGTAAGGTTCAAGTGTAGTGGAAACTATCATGAATCAATATGCATAATCAACATGGAAATGTAAATAACAGAGCACACATTCCATTAAAATAAATAGATAAAGAACAATAAATATATCAAGGTGACTAATTGAATAAACAATCTATTTAAATAGTTGGATAAGGAATAATCAATATGGAAATGTAAATAACTAAGAACAAATTCCATTTAGATAATTGGATAAAGAATAATCAATATTATAAGGTAAATAACTGAGAATACATTCCATTTAAATAACTGGATAATGAATAATCAACATGGAAAGGTAAATAACTAAGCACACATTCTATTTAAATAACTGGATAAGTCATAATCAATAAGGAAAGGTAAATAACTGAAAAAATACATTTAATAAATAAACTTAAAATTAAATGCATCTATAGATAATATCATAGTGAAAATATCAGGGATAATAATAACTAAACTCTTAATGAAGGTAATGCTTAATTATTGGACATCATGTCTCAAGCATATGATACCTTTATCGTCAAAACCTTTCACAAGATGGTTTAAACTATAGGTAAAAACCCATTTAATTCTAGATTAAATGATTTGTCTCATGATACATACTGATGCATCGATAGGCTATATAATACTGGGCCTCACACATCACTTCAGATCTAAAGAATTACTCATATATCAAATAACCAGTTTAATTCATGAATCAATTTTCCTTGAAATCAAATATCCATATTGAGTAAAAGATATAGATTTATCTATATTTACCCAGTCAATCAAATAAATTTTAAATTAAAACACTATATATATAAATGATATACAGTTTACTCAATAAGAATATCCATGATAAATAATATAGATATTTAGGGAAAATTTAATATCTAATGATCACAAGAAAGTGAATATTTCAAAATGAAACAAGGAAGTGAATATCAATACTATCCTTGGTCAAAATAATCATAAACCATCCATAGGAATAATAAGGATGGTATGAACATATACCCATTGGATTATGAATAAAGGGTCGTTATCATTGATGAATATAGATATCATAAAAAAACCTTTAAAAACGTTCTTGAGGAAAATATCTTTTTTATTTTGATTTTTTTTGAAAATAAATTTATTTCAAAATAAATTTTAAAAAAAATTTATTTAAAAGTATCCCCATAAACTTACAAATAAAGCTTCAAATAAATGACGGTCATGTCGATGGGAAATTCTTTACATGCTATAAATAACATCCATTTTTCACTGTAAAAAGGTTATAAAAGTAACTTGTTTAGAAAGAGACAGGTAGATTTATTTGAAAAAATTTTGTAAAAAGAAAAAATTGGTAAAATAATATTTTAATAAATCATCTTGAAAATATTAAAGAATATTTTTTTGAAAACATTTTTAGAAAACATGGTTTTTTAAGAAAAAAGATTTCCGACTGAAGAGAGAAATGAAGTCAGATTTTATTAAAAAAATTATCAATAATTTTAAGTACCAAAGAGTGAAAAAATGGTAATATCACTTGAAAAAGATCATTAATAATAATAGGAGAATAAAATTAAATGTTTTTTTTTAAATTTTGGTCATATAATTTCCTTTAATGTAAATTCAATAATAAAAAATCTCGATTAGAATAAGATTGTGAAATAAACCCTTAAAATGATCATAATGTTGAAGTGAAAATTAATAAATGAATTGATTATGTGTATCAACTATAAATAGACATAAAACAAGCATAAATACAAAAATATATAGCTAAAAGTAATTATACACATAATCATATAATATTAACAATAATAAGAAAGTAAATAACCCAATGAAAAGGAATTGAGTTATGAAATTCTTTATAATTGGTAACTTTTAATTCGAACCCCCTTAAATGAAATAATTAAAATTAAAATTTAAAATACCATGAATAATAGAGTATTAAATATATTAAATTTCAAGGGGTAGTATATACACCATATAAAATTAATTAGGTGCATAACATTATAATATGCCTCAATGAAATGAAATAGAGACGAAATCCTTCACCTTATGCTTCCTTTAGCCGAACATGATTTAAAATAATATATATTGGTTTTAAAAATGTTATTAAATTACATGCTAACCATAATAATATTTAAAATATTATATATGATCCTATTATGATATCTTATCACCAGTTTGTTAATAATATTTTATTATCTTCATTATTTCAGGTGTTAATTTCCTTATTTTCTCATTCATTCATTGTCATGAATGTTCCGGTTCTTGCACATATTATTAATTATATCATATAAAGAATAATAATAATGATATAAATATCATATATATTCAGTATATATGTATTTATAGTAATCCATAATATTTGGTTATAGTATATGAAATACATCATTCATGGAGATGGTAGGCCATACGTATGCATGAACGTCATTTCCATTTTCTTATCATGTTGGAAGAAATAAAAGTAAATGATATATATATATATATATTATTATTAAAATATAATTTTTATTTCATATATATCACATATTTTTATTAAACTCATCCTCAATACATTCCATGTAAAGCGTTAACGAATCATATCGCTTCGCGAGGCGATAGTTCGCTGTACACACGAGCAACATTATCATACTCCCAAAAAATGGAAAACATTAAGGTATGCGTGATATAATAATTTAATAATCATAATAACATCATAAATATCTTTAATTTAACATATAAACTATAAATATATCATTATTCCCAACCTTGAGTGGTGGTAATGGAAAAATGAATGACATCAATTCATGAGGCAAAAGTCTGCCGTACACACGAATGATGATTTCATAACACATTTTATGGAAGTGTGTGTGGTTTTAGGTAATAAATTTAACATAAAAACATATAAGTATATGTAATATACTGATGTTATTATATAATCATGGTATACTAACAATTGAAGGAGGTGGATAAGGAAATAAAATAAAAACTCTTTTAGAAGAACAATATCTCTTCTTCGGGTTTCCCCCTTAGATTTGCACTAAAACCTTACTTAGTCGGATTTTTTCACAAAATAAGGATTCCAAGATGAGTATTGGTAATTTTAGATGTGATTTTAGAAGGTTTTGAATGAGACAAATATCTCGAGAGGTGTAAAATAAGTGAGGGGATTGAGTTCCCTTTTATAGTTGAAGAGAAGTGTCATTCTTGTAAATACTCAAAAGTATTTACTATTGAGAGGTCTCCCTTACCTAATGTGGATATAAAATTTATAATTAATAGGGATTAAGGATTATATAGTCAATAAAAATCTCCACCACACAATATAACACTTCTTTTAAACATTTTGTTCATTAACTGCTAAGTTTCCTTATTTTACCATTTTGGATTTTTTCATTATGTTAACTAGTTTTCTAACCAAAGAAATTTATCATTTAAGAATAAATTATATTGATATATATTATAAAATTTAGATCCTAGGATTATAAATATGATATTTAATTTATAAAATAAAAATCCTATGTGTGTTGAAAATTAATTTTAACACAAGCCACTACTATAAATACAACATACACCAACAGTTTAAAACTATTGGTATAAGCATAAAAACCATTGGTATGATATATACCAGTATTTTTGAAAACCATTAGTTAGTAAGGAGTTGAGAAATGCCTATACCAATGATTATTCTCAAACTGTTGGTATATGGCAGTGTAATCTTTAGTATGCCAACAATTTTACAGAAACCGTTGGTATATATTTATACCAACGGTTAATAAACTGTAGGGATATATAGTTTACATATAGTTTAACAATGGTTTAGAAACCATTGGTATATAGTATTACCAACGGTTATTTAAAATTATTGGTAAAACTATTCTGGAAATACACTTTACCAATGGTTTTGAACCGTTGGTATAGTGTATTACCAATGGTTTATTCAAACCGTTGGTAAAACAATTATCAAAATACACTTTACCAACAGTTTTGAACCGTTGGTATAGTGTATTTTCAAAAAACAACACAGCATCCACCCATCCCTTCCATTGCATATAAACACAAACACACCTACAAACATCCCTTAAAATAGAACAAAAAAACACCTGCAATAGCACATAAAACAACAGACTCTTCCAACCATGACATGTACCACAACATAGTTTTTCCCATTTCAATCTTCACATGAAAACCACTATTCCAACTAACCCATTTTAATTTCTTTGGTGCATACATCTCATAATAGTGAGAGCACACTCACATTTCAAAGAGCTCATGATAGTTAGAGTTATATTTTGAGCATCTCACTATGGGGGGGGGGGGGCGTCCAAGGGGGTGGGGGTGTCCAGGGGGTGGGTGTTCAGGTGGTGGGGTGGTGTCTGGGGGGGGACTGTCCAGGGGATTGGGGGGTGTCCAGGGGGTAGGGGGGCTGTCTATGGGGGTGGGGGTGTCCAGGGGTGGAGGGGTGTCCGGGGGGGGGGGGGGGGGTGGGTGGGTGGGTAGGCTGCCCACGGGGGTGTGGGGGGGGGGGGGGTGGGTGGGCTGTCCAAGGGGGTGGGGGGGGGGGTGTTCAGGGGTAGGGGTGTCCAGGGGGTGGGAGGGCTGTCCACGGGGGTGGCAGGGCTGTCCAGGGGGTAGGGGGTGTCTAGGGGGTGGGAATGCTATCTACGGGGGTGGGGTGCTCTCTAGGGGTAAGGGGTATCTAGGGGGTGGGCAGGCTATCCACGGGGGTGGGTGGGGATATCCAGGGGGTTAGGGGACTTTCCAAGGGGGTCAGGGGTGTCCAGGGGGTAGGGGTGTCCGGGGGGATGGAGGGGGGGGGGGGAGTCTGGGGGGTGTCCAAGGAGTGGGCGGGCTATCCACGGGGGTGTTGGGGCTATCCAAGGGGGTAAGGGGTGTCCAGGGGGGTGGGCGGGCTGTCAACGGGGGTGGCGAGGCTGTCTAGGGGGGTACAAGGTGTCCAAGGGGGTGGGAGGGCTATTCACAGAGGTGGAGGGGCTGTCCAGGGGTGTCTAGGGGGGGATGTACACGAGGGTGGGGGCTGTCTAGGGGGGTAGGGGGTATCCAGGGGGGTGGGCGGTATATCTACAGGGGTGGAAGGGCTATTCAGGGGGTATGGGGTGTCTAGGGGGTGGGCAGAATGTCCACAGGGGTGGAGGGGCTGCCCACGGGGGTGGAGGGGCTGTCCAGGGGTAGAGGGTTTTCAGGGGGTGGGTGGGCTATCCATGGGGGTGGAGGGGATGTCTAGGGTGTAGGGGGTTTCTAGGGGTGGGAGGGCTGTCCACGGGGGTGGGGGGTGTCCACGAGGGTGGGGTGGGGGAGGGGGGGGGGTCTAGTGGGGGGGGGGGGGGTGTTCAGGGGGTTGGGGGGGGGGGGTGGCTATCCAAGGGGGTTGGGGGTGTCTAGGGGGGTGGGGGTGTCCGAGGGGATGGGGGGGGGGTGTTCGGGTGGTGGTGGTGGGGGGGGGGGTGTCTAGGGGGGTGGGAGGTCTATGCATAGGGGTGGGAGTGTCCGGGGGGTGGAGGGGGGTGTCTTGGGGGATGGGAGGGCTATCCACGGGGGTGTGTGTGTGCAGGGGGGGGGGCTGTCTAGGTGGTAGGGGGTGTCCAGGGGGGGTGGGTGGGCTGTCCACGGGGGTGGTGGGGGTGTCCACGGGGGTGGAAGGGCTGTCTAGGGGGTAGGGGGTGTTCAGGGGGGTGGGTGGGCTGTCCACAGGGGTGGTGGGGCTGTCTAGGGGGTATGGGGTGTCCAAGGGGTGGGCGGGCTGTCCACGAGGGTGGGAAGGGGGGGGGGGGGGTTACCATGAGGGTGGGTGGGTGGGTGGGGTCTAGGGGGTGGGGGGGGGGGTGCTGTCCAGGGGTTTGGGGGGTTGTCTAAGGGGGTCGGGGGTGTCCAGGGGGTGGGGGTGTCCGGGGGGATGGGGGTGTCCGGGGGGATGGGGGTGTCCGTGGGGTGGGGTGGGTGGGTGGGGGGGGGGGTCCTGGGGGGTGGGGTGTTCAGGGGGGGGGGGGGGGGGCTATCCATGGTGGTGGGGGGATTTTCCAGGGGGTACAGGGTATCCATGGGGGTGGGGGTGTCTAGGGGGATGGGGGGGTGTCCGGGGGGTGGTGGGGGGGGGTGTCTAGGGGGTGGGTGGGCTGTCCATGAGGGTGGGTGGGTGGGGGGCTGTCTAGGGGGTACGAGGTGTCCAGGGGGTGGGGGTGTCCAGGGGGATGGGGGGGGGTGTTCGGGGGGTGGTGGGGGGGAGGGTTTCCAGGGGGTGGGGGCTGTCAAGGGGTTTACAGGGTGTCCAGGGGGGTGGGGGTGTCCGGGGGGGATGGAGGGGGGGGGGTGCCCAGGGGGTGATGGTGGGGGGGGGGGTGTCTAGGGGGGGTGGGAAGGCTGTCCACGGGGGTGGCGGGGCTGTCCAGAGGGTATGGGGTGTCCAGGGGGTGGACAAAATGTCCATGGGGGTGGCGGGGATGTCCAAGGGGTAGGGGGTGTCTGGGGGGTGTCCATGGGGGGGGGGGCTGTCTAGGGGGTTGGAGGTGTCTAGGGGGGTGGGTGGGATGTCCACAGGGGTGGCGGGGCTGTCCAGGGGGTACAGGGTGTCCAGGGGGGTGGGTAGGCTGTCCATGGGGGTGGAGGGGCTTTCTAAGGGGGTAGGGGGTGTCCAGGGGGTGGGCGAGCTGTCCACGGGGGGTGGGGGGGGGGTGGGGTGGGGTGGGGTGGGGGGGCTATCCAGGCGGGTAGGGGGTGTCTAGGGGGTGGGCAGGCTGTGTATGGGGGTGACGGGGCTGTCCAGGGGGTACGGGGTGTCTAGGGGGTGGGTGGGCTGTCCATGGGGGTGGGGGTGTCTAGGGTGGTACGGGGTGTCTAGGGGGTGGGCGGGTTATCCACTGGGGTGACGAGGCTATCCAGGGCGTAGGGGTGTCCAAGGGGTGGGCGGGCTGTCCACGGGGGTGGGGCTGTCCAGGGGGGTAGGGGGTGTCCAGGTGTGTGTGAGGGCTGTCCACAGGAGTGGGTGGGATATCCATGGGGGTGGCAGGGCTGTCTAAGGTGTAGGGGGGTGTTCAGGGGGGTGGGTGGGCTGTCCACGAGGGTGTCGGGGCTATCCATGGGGTAGGGGTTATCAAGGGGGTGGGCGGCTTTTCCACTGGGGTGGGGTGGGGGGGGGGGGGAGGGCTGTACAGGGGGTACGAGGTGTCCGGGGGTGTGGGTGGAATATCCATGGGGGTGGGTGGGGGAGGGGGGGGGGTTGTCCAGGGGGGTTGTGGGTGTCTAGGGGTGGGTGGGCTGTCCATGGGGGTTGGGGGTGTCCACAGGGGTGGAGGGGGATGTCCAGGGGGTGGGGGTGTCCGGGGGGATGGGGTGGGGGGGTGGGGTGGGGTGGGGGGGGGGTTTCCAGGGGGTGGGTGGGCTATCCATGGGGATGGGGTGGCTGTCCAGGTGGGTACAAGGTGTCTAGGGGGGTGGACGGGCTGTCTATGGGGGTATGAGGTGTCTAGTGGTGTGGGTGGCTATCTATGGGGTATGAGGTGTCGAGGGGGGTGTCGGGGATGGGGGGTGTCTAGGGAAGGGGTGAATCAGTCACAAAAAATCATCAAGTCAAGTTTTATCATTTATAGTTAAAGAAATAAAGATAATGTGACCTACCTAATCACACACATATTCAGGCACAACAAATCAATAAACATCAAAGTTCAGTAATATCAGTAAAAAATGCAATGGATCAATATGTCCCTCATCACCATCACTATCATCACCGTTATCATCATCTCCACCCTCGTCCTCATATTTGTCCCCATCATCGTCCCCACCCTCCTCAACGCCCTCCTCCTCACCCTCGTACTCCACCTCAGCCTCCTCATCGCCCTCCTCCTCCGCCTCAGCCTTCTCCTCACCCACCACCTCCGCCTCAACCTCCTCCTCACCATCATCTTGAACACCAATAGAACTATCACATAGTGCTCCATATATATAATTCATTGACAATATATATTCATCACAAGCTGTGTTAGCCTCTGGTGGAAGTGTGGGACATAAAACTTACATTAGTTTCATAAATGAAATGTTTTCCCTAGAAGACTATTCTACCATCTCTATGGCCCTTTTTTCAGCCTGTTCTTCCTGTGCCTTAATATTTTGGAACTTGGTGGCACTAAAAATTGTACTTGATGAGGTCCAATACCTCATCAGAACTATAATCTTCCCAAGTCAGCATCTTACTCTACCAGGGTGATCATCTCCCAACACCGGATGTAAGTGATCATTTGGCCCAAAATTGTCAGGTTCTTGGGCATCAAGGGCCTATAAAGAATCCCGCCACAAATATAAATAGATTATTAAGTTAAAAAATAGAGATTAAAATTTTAAATCAACAAAGTAAAACTTACAATCTACTGCTGAGTCGGTTCATTAACCGCACTTCCATCTTTCTTCCTTCTACTCGCGCAAAACAGTTTTGCTCATGGAACACGTCATTATATATTCAATCTATGCCTCTATAATGACATTGAATGTAGAAAACCATAATTAAAGATAGGATAAAAATAATTAATTTCATAACTAAAATTATATAACAACTTTATCAATCTAATAAATTATGGAGGAATCAATAGAAAGTGCAATTCGTAAAGAAAAATTATAAACTGTCATACCTACTTCCTCTCATGATCCAGATCATAGTACATCCCAATGTGTAGAGGTATTTTTTAGCACCAATGTTTTTTTATTTCTTCTGAATGAATCCTAAATAAAATTCAATAATTATTATTAACGAAAAACATGAAAATTTTCATTTAAATACCTCAAATGTGATTAATACCTTAAAATGAATAGTTGTACAATGACTAATAATCTATCGATATTGTTCTAACAGACAATCATCTATGATAGGGACCGCCTCTAAATCTGTTCTAACTCTAGCACACCATACAATATACAACTCATGCTTATAGTCTCTCCAAAGCTCACCTAAATCCTTTAGACGTGTTGGCCATGCACCCTCACTATCGGGAAAATTAAACCAAAGATGGCACCATAATATTAATTCATATAAATATAAAAAATAATATATTTCATTAAATACAATAGATTTTTTTACCCATATCTTTGCCCAAGATTTATCCTTGACTTCATTTGGAAACTGTCTCCAAGAGAGCGGGCTGACAGGAATGATGTTAGAGTATTTGGAAAGTGTCACAAAAAAACTCCGACATTTCTACCCTATTTTTTCAATCATTTGACTATTTTCATTATAGTCCACCATCAAATGCATGCAGTGGTTCCACACCGCACGCATTCATGTACATCTCTTCCCCCACCTCCTATCAGTAGATGTATCTGTTATGAAATAAAAAAAACATTTTATCAATACATGATATAATGAAAATAAATAATGGTATAAAAAATTGTTAGGGTTTTATAAGTATACCTACGGTAGTTTGGTCAATGGACGCTGTTGGATCCGTAAAAACTGAAGGAACACCCTGTACAGGTGGAGTGGGTCCCAATGTATGCTCCGCAGGGATAGACTCTGGCGGAGTAGGAGTCAAAGAAGATGGAATATAAAAGATCATAGAGAAGGAAGTAGAAGTAAAAGAAGATGACAGGGATGGCTGGCTGAATGATGGATGGGGAGTGGGAATCATCATCGGATATGGTAAATACGGGTGATGAGGATCAGATGTAAAGGGTGGTGAAAACATAGGAGGCCTAAATATCTCGTGTTTCCCTAACAACACACTGGGATTAGAATGTGGTATGTATGGTATGTCAGTGGGAGGGGAAGGGTACAATCGGGTATGCTGACCAGATCATCTAGCTCTTGAACCACCCCCTCATACAAACACTCTGAGTACTGGGACCACTACTAGGCTGCTCATAAAATAATTGTTGCCTAATAGGTGGATCCTTTAAAAATGTTAAAAAAAAAATTAATCACATGAAATTATATATTATTTAAATATATATATTTGAAATAAAATACTCACTACAGGCACTAGTGGTGGATTGCCAATCTAAGTCATGCGACGATTGTTGTCCATCATCTATTTTCGTCGCCTCTCTTCAATTGGTTGCATTTCTTGCATTTGAAAACAAATATGGAAGTAATTAGAAAAGGATAACTAATGTGTAACCCAAAAAAAAGAGAGGGAATAGGGGGATTCATGGATAATTTAACTACACATTATTTTAGGTGAGCTTGAATAGATATATAATGAATTAAATAAATTGTACAAGATGTAATAAAGAAATTTAATTTTTAGTAGGATGGTTATTTACTAAGTGCCATCTGTCTATTAAAATCATGGAACATTGATTCTGCGGCTTTATTTCACTCAACAACCAAGAGATAGAGCATCCTAAATTATGCCTCTAGAAAATTCAAAAAGGTATATATTATGAATGATTAAACCCTTAAGATACTTGGAAATCATGATATAAACTTATGAACATGGATAAGATATCTACCAGATTCATAAGGGGTAAATAAGTTGTCAAAATTAAAGAAAAATTTAATTTCTTTAGCCCAGGTAGATAATGTAGGTTTCTATACATGTTTTGAAGAAGAATATAAACCATCATGTTCATTACTTGGTAAAATGTTAAAGGGAGGTCTTAAAGTTATACTAATTTTATACATGGTCAATAAAGCATTGAGATGTTCACCACATTAGAAATTTTGGTTTCGTAGGTTTGAATACAGTTAAATTCCAAAGTAGAAAATGCAATTCAAATAAAACTTCAACCAATAAACATTGAAAATTCACATAACAGTCAAGTTAGATACAACATATTTGTAATCAATATTAAATAAATTTGAATAGTACCAACTTTAACAACCCAAGTCAAGGTAAACCAAAATAATTGAGAACATGAATGGATGATTTTATATATTTCCCACCACAACTTTAGGTTCACAGTCAACTTTGATAATTGAGATATTGGAGTCATCAAAAGTAATAAATGGATCGTTTCCAATGGTAGTAGGGATGGTGTCAATTCCATCACCACCATCATCAAAAATATGTCTTGTAATTACTTTAATAATGACACCAAATTCAGGTCAAAGATGGCCTTTGGCATAAAAAACATGTTTCTTCATTGATGCTAATACATAAGGTTCATTGGTAGCAATATTGCGAGTCATATCAATTAATCAAAATCCACAATCATCAATAAATGTGCCTTGACTCGTCATTGAATCAAACCACTAGCATTTCATCATCGTGACTCATCCATGAGAATAATAACCCAATGTTATTATTTTTTCAATGACTCTATAATAACTTACATTTTCAAATTACGGACTACTATCTGATGCACTAGCATAATAGTCTATTGGGGCAGTAACCATAAAACCATCATGATGTTGTTCTCATTTTCTTTTCTCGTTCAGCGATAATAAATCTGTACCCATTGATAACAATTGATTACAGTCATGAACCACGGTATTAGGACCAAAAGCCAAAGCTCTTATTTTATCAGAGACAGAGTTAGCAGGAAAACTAAATACCTAAAATATAAATGAAAATTAAAATTAATTAAATATTTTTTTAGTTATTTTAAACATTAATATTATCACCTTCAATTTTAACTAAGAAGAAAAATCTTTTCTATGCAAAGTATCCCTCCTTCTCAATGATAAAGAACGATGCTTTCTATTTATCATCGCTTTATGTTCCCTGTAGATAAAAATAGAAATAGTTTAACAGAAATATATATATATAACAGGAAAGTGTAGCCAGAGGTAGAGCCCCTGGCCATTTATTAAAATAAAGGAAAAGATAGTAACAAGCAAAACAGTCCCAACAAAGTCACATCAAATCCTCAAAATCACACCCCTTACCGTCACCATGATAGACAGACTCTTCCTCCGTCGCTGTTTCCCACACTGAACTCTCATAATGCTTCAGCACTTTGGCATACTTCCTCCTCAAATTTAGCTTCTCCAGCTCAAGAAACTCATTAGGAGACTGCATACTTTTGACAGCAGATCTGGTCGGCATCGGCTTTGGCAAGTGAGAGAAGTCCTTCCTCATCCTCCCGTGAGGAGGGGCAGTCACCTTGTCTTGGGCCACTGACAGCACCTTGTTCCCCAATTGAGAAATATCACTATAAGACAACCGTACCATGCTCTCACAAATCTCCTTGTCACTGTCATCGAGGTCCCCCCACTTCCCATGGTACTGCACCTCTGGGTATCTCACAAGCTGGTTCTGCTGAAGCTGATTGTTCGTGTCAACAATGGCCAAGCATTGAGGCTGCTCCACCAATGTATGTTCAGCATCAAAAGCACCAGACTCCTACCCCACATTCTGCAAATCAACACTGCCACCTAAGTGTGGCATCTCATCCCCAGTTAACCTGCTCAATTCTTGGAACCGATTCTCCATAGTTACAGTGTCCAGCACACCCTTATCAGCAGTATTCTGCCCACTGCAATTTCCACCATGTCCCAAAAATCTTCTATCTTTGCGACCATCAGATTTCCATTTCTTCCCAGATGAAGCAGACCCATGCCCTTTATCCGATTCTGCCAAAGCATCAGGCCCCCGCATACTCATAACCAAATCCTCACTGCAACTTCCCTGGCAATGATTCACCACACCGGTATCTGGCTGGTTGAGAAGGACCTGTCCTGCCCTCTCCGACACAACAGAGACCACGATATCCTTATGGCTCTTTCCCGCGGCTACAGTTTCACCTGAAGCCAAATCACGAACAGCAGGAGCAGTCTGTGAAGCAGGACCCGAGGCGCCACCCCCCCTACACAAGTCATGCCTCAGCTTGTTCATCACATGAGAAACCAAGGGGTTCACAGGAGCCCCTGACAAATTCATCCTAACTGAATCACCCCGGGACTCCATAACAGGTGAAATACCAGAGCCAATTCCAACATCAACAGCGGGTGTCCTATCCCTCTCAGGGGCCTTACCAATGCCCTGCCCCATAGCTGCAGACCTCTTAAGCGTGCCCCCAATCCGACACCTGGAATCCGAATGCCCCAAACTGCTACAAGCTGTGAAGAAGTCAGTCCAGGTCTCATAAACCACAACCTTCTTCCACCTAAACTCCTCACCCACCGAAATCCAGACCCATTCCACCGGCGGTTTCGCAACATTCACTTCAACACATAGATGGGGATTTATAGGATGACTCACAGAAGAGGTGCGAGCATCAGTACACAAAAAGCGTCCTAGCATATTCCTAATCATACGTATAACCGTAGGATTTTGAAAAGGTAAAGGCAGATGCGGAAGGCTTACCCAAATCGGGGCGGTGGATGGATTGCGGTTCATGTAGAGATCAAAAGTCCACCGAAGGAGGAAGAATCTGCAACCGTTGCATCGTCTGGGAGCACTGGACCACGCACATACCAAGTCTTCCTCGGAGGCGAAGAGAATCATGAATTGATGACTATCCAAAAGGCCAACGATCGCACGATCATTCAGATCCCATTTTCCAAACACAAATCTGTCGAACTCATCAACAGATGGTCTTCGATGGATGAAACGAGCCACCAGAGTTAGGCCAAGGTGACTCGACGCCTCAGAGAACTCCGAAACTGTAAGTGGAAGCTGGGGATTACCGAAATGAAGTCCAGGAACCTTCGGGATTAAAGCAATCGTGGGGAAATCCGGGAGGAAATTAGGGTTGGAGAAGGGAACAAATGGAATTTGGGGCTTCCGCGGTGAGAAGTTCGAAACATCCACCCCCTTCCCACCGCCAGGAAGGTGGGGAAATTCTTCATAGTTGAACAAAACTGTGCGATGTGCCATCTCCCACTCTTCAAGGCTTAATGTCATCAATTTATATGATACAAGAATTCCTCCTATTTGAGAAAGTGATGGAAAACTGGGATAAATTTTTTCATACTATTCTTCTTTATTTCTCATTAGTCTGTTAATTATTTTAGTAAGATCAGTAAAATACATAGAGCATAAATTCATACATTCTTGAGCTAAGTAACTGTTTATGATAGAACCTTCGAGATGATTATTGTTTCAAACATAATACTTTAATGTGTACATATTTCTTTTAGTTTGATACATCTAATGAAAATAAATAGGTCCTCTAAGAAGTTTTTCAGTTGGAATATGGACAGTCAGATACATCATGCATGTGAAAAATGATAGAGGAAATATTTTCTCTAACTCACACAAAATTAATGGGGTCATATTCCAACATTATTTGTAAGAAATACTTGGAAAACTTCTTAGCACAAAGATATCTAAACAAATGGCACAACCGAATAACATCCACCCAAACATTATTAAAAAAAATATGACGGATTGCTATTGTAATCAACTCATGCAGAAGGATGTGATAATCATGAGTCTTCAAATATTTTATCTTAAAATCTCTTCTATTGACCCATTTAGATATGTTTCTTGAATATCCATCAGGAAGTTTAATAGTCTCTAGTACTTCCAGAAATTGATTTTTTTTGCTATAGGTGTCATCACATAAGAAGCACATGAAACTTTCCATTTATTTTCACTGATACGCATATGATTCAATTATAGTATGATTCCCCAATCCACCAAGTCACGATGAGACCATAAATCATCTTTTGTATTTCCTTTAACATTTAGAAGAATCGAAAGAAACATTTCACACATATTTTTTTTCAATGTGCATTATGTCTAAGAAATGACATAACAAATAATTTGACCAATAAGGAAAATTAAAGAAGATACTTCTTTTCTTCCAATTGTAACAGGTTTCAGTGGAAACATTTTTCTCTTTTCATATTTTATTTGAACCTTCCCGAATGAAAAACCAAAATCTTTCAATTAATTAAGAACATTAGTTCCAGACATACACTGAGGTGGATCATCAGTCTCCATGGTATTGTCAAATCTTTGACGATTATTTCTATATGGTTGTTCCATTGGAAAGAATCATCTATGTACCATAAAACTGAAACTAAAATGATGTTTCAGTCTTCTTGATCGTATACTCTTCATACAAATAAGACATGATAGTTTTATTTTCGTACTCCATCCAGACATCATTGCATAATTAGGAAGATCATTGATCGTCCACATAAGCGCAACACACATCTAAAATATGTCTTTATAACATGAATTGTATGTGCACACACCCACACCCCAAATAAGTTTCAACTATTTTATTAAAGGTTGCATGCATACGTCTATATCATTGCTGATATCAGAAGGGCTATATATGAGTATACTCATGAAAGTGAAAGGTTTTTTTCATACACAACCATGAAGGAGAGTTATAAATGTGTATAAAAACTAGCCATGTGCTGTGCGACATAAGAATCTACCCAAATATATTAAAACCATCACATGAAATACCCAAACTCACATTACGCACGTCAGCTGCAAAATCAGGATATTGAGCATCAAATCTCTACCATGCAAATACATCTGAAGGGTGAACCAACTCATAATTAGTCTTCTTTATCTCAATATCATGCCATCACATTTTTATTGATATTTCATCTAACATAAAAAGATTTTGGATTCTGGGGATCAATGGAAGGTGCCACATTACTTTATGTGGCACACAAGATGGTGTTCCATCAGCTTTTGGCTTCCAACGGGATGTGCCATATTTTATACAATCATTTCATTCAGAAATTTTCTCCCAGAATAAACTGCAATATTTCGGGAAAGCATGAATTTTATTTCTTGAAAATCCAAGTTCTTCAACTAACTTCCATGCCATATAGTCGTTTGAGGGAATATCTACATCATCTGGAATTAATTCCTTCAAGAAGGTAAGAATTTAATTGATGGTAGTATTAGAAATCCGATACATAGTTTTCCCATGAAACAATCGGATTATAAATTCCAGCTTTTTCATTTTACCACATTGTCAATATACTGGAGTCATGGTAGCATCATTCAATTTTCTCCTAAAAGCATCATCATTTTCAGTAGACGCATCATGTGTGCTCATATCTAAATCTTCTTGGGTCAGAATCCTTTCTTTTTCATGATGATGAATAAACGGAAACTGGTCATATTACAAATTCTCTAATCTAGTCCCCTCATTTGGATCATCAACAATTTAAGATTTCATTTTATCCCTATTGTGATACCACACAGAGTAGTTTTCTTGAAAACCATATTTGGTTATGTGGTAGACGACTTCTTCAAGGCTCAACTATGATCTTCCAACATAATTGTAATAGGGGAAATGTGTGTGACCATTATCTGAAACATTGTGAAATGAAAAATCTAAAAATATCTCCATATTCTTTTGAAAATCACTTTATATTCAATCGGTTTCATACATCCAACTTCTATCCATTTTGTAAAAAAATTGCTATAAGTCATTTTATCAAAAGCAATTCAATAAGATTGAAGTTTCATCGAAAATATATTTAAGTAAACATGAATTGTTCAATATATATGAAACCATAACTGGCACACTACTCTATATGAGAATCATAATATAAAAGACAACAAAATACTATATTTATAACAAACTATCTTTGAAGAACTATACACGAGTGTACAATATCATGTACACTTGAGGAGGAGAATAATATATGTATAAGGTTATGTAATTAGTGCTTAATTTAATAAAAAAACCAATTATGAAAAGATTTTTTGATATTCCAGTACTAGTGGAGGGAGTATATCCCCTATTTTATATAAATTAGTAGAGTTTTAGCAAGTTTCAAAAGGAGAGGATGTTAAAATATGGCGTAGTTAACTGGGTGTTTATGCAATGCCATCAAAGATAACGTATCATGGTTATAAAGATTATGTGTCACTCTAGTTTAGGTGGTTGAGTAACCCTAAAATGTCATTAATTTTGAGACATCATTATTGGGATAATTAATCTAGCACTATAGTAAGAAGGCCATGCATTTTTTCTAGGAGTCAATAAAGGTTTGACTAAAACATTTCATGTGTGTCTGAGAGCTATGAGATTTAATTGGGGTTTCATTCATGTTATGAAAAACAAATGTTGGGTGTTAAGGATTAGAGAATTATTTTTTAGTGAAAATCCAATTTGGTAGGGTTGGTGACTTGATAACATGATGGTATCAAGTTTGGAATTGGTAAAATGTTGGGGCATTGGATTCTAGTGGAAGAAATACATGTTAGTGAATATATATAGGTAGTTATTATGAATGATATGATGTATGGTAATGAGTTTGTAAGGATTTTCATCATTATGGCATGATGATTAAGGGTGTTTTCCTATATAAATTTGTATGGATTGCTCAATATTTTTTTCATCATAACATGAATTAAATTTAGGATTTCATTAGAAGGTGAAATCTAGATATAATCACTATTCATTTAATATATGGATAGGTAGGCTTATGAATATGGGACGTGCATTTAGTAGTAGTTCCCTGGTCTAGGTGGATATAGATAAGGATTTTCCTCCCCTGGACTCTGTATGAAAGGATTCTAAAAGGATCCCACCACCTTCCAAGGATCTATTTTTTTCTATAAAAATGTGTTGTGGGAGAAGGAATTCATCTTACGGTTGATGTAACTTTTAGATCATGTGATTCCTTACTCATCAAGATGACTAGACAAGAACCAAAACCAAAGAGGCCTCAGACCTATCCAAATCTCTAGAAGTGATGAATTCCCAGTTCTTATTGGAAAACTATAGAAGATGGACAATTTGATGACTGGGGTTGGGTGGTTATGATTAATATATAAAGGTCTACTAATTTGGTAGCCTTCTAAGAGATTTACCTAAATAGATATATCTAACCTTTAAGGGTCCTATGTCTTAGACTCTAGATAAAGGCCTTTTTGATGGATGTCTATCCAGTAAGTCAGAAATGAATTAGTTTAGTAGTGACAGTGTTAATGAATTATATTGGTAACTTTGAAATTTTATATATGGAAATATTTTTTTACGAATCATTATAACTTTCCAGGTAAAGTAAGGCTAGATGGTGGCTCGTGTTGATGGGTATGAATTTATCAAATCCTATGTGATTCTTAGTTCCTTGTTCAAACCATATGTTCAGAATACAAGTGGGGTTAGGTAAATTTCTCTAAATTATGGAGGGGTGAAGAGAAATAGATACAAATAAAACCTCTCTGTATATGCTCCATACAAAAAAATTAGTAGATGATTTTGTGGGTTGAAATGGGTACACAAGTGATGCTTCCCTCAATTTTGGTCATCATTGGGATCATAATGGACTATGTCAATACCTTGATCTGATCATCATGATGGGAAATTTGGAACATTAGTGTCTAGTTTTAATAACACATCTGTGGATTAAAGTGATGAAGAACCATAGAAAACCTTAAAAGAAAAAAATACCAGGAAAATGATTTCCTAGTAAACAAAAGAGGTATAAAGCCCTATTAAGAGGGTATTTTTGAGGGGGTAATTTTCATGCTGGTTTCTAAGAAAACATGTAATATATATTGACATTCAACCTTCATAGAGTGGGTCAATCATTATCCTTTCAAGTCTATGATGAGGTAAGTGGTCCCTTATATATAAATCGATAAGGGCATAGTAGGAGTGTGGGAATATGTTCTTTGTTTTCGTGGTGTTAGTTTGTGGATAAGCATGTGGATGATATTGGAATAACTTAGTGCATAGAGAAATTCATACAATTTAGCAATGACACTATGTGGTGGGTGATCATGAGATAGATCACGGAACATGTAAAATGCATGATATTTTAGAGGAGTTCCAAGGATTTTCTTGGATGGCATGATGATATGTCATAGAGAATGGCCATGCTAATTTAGTGAGGTATGACTTAGAGAGCATGAGTTGGATGATATATTGGGTGGAACATGATTTTGGACCTAATATAGAAGATAATATGAGAATGTAAATCAATTTTTTCACGTGGTACCCGTTTTAATTGTAAACCAGTGATTGTAGTGAGAGGGAAAATTATTGAGTTACTATTTAAGCATGTATTTATTGATAATGAGGTTATATCCTCCACAATGATTTAGTTTATAACCCCTACCCACCTGCACACCCCCACTCCCACATCACTCCCAACAGACTCCCCCCGCACAGCCCCCTCCCCCTGTACACCCCCTCCCCACTTGCACACTACACATCCCCCCTAACTGTACAACCCCCACCTACACAACCCCCCCACATGCACACCCCCACTTCACCCCAAACAGACCCCCCTCCACATCCCCCTCCCCCTGACCTATACACCCCTACTTGCATAGCCCACCCCCACTGCACACCCCCTCCCCACCTGCACACTGCACATCCCCCCACCCACCTGCACACCCCCACCTACACACCCCCTCCCTCCCACCCACTGCACAACCCCCTCCCCCCACCCGAGCCCCCCCACCCCACCTGAACAGCCCACACCCACCCCCACCTGTACAACCCCCTCACCTCACCCCCATCAGACTCCCCCTACACAGCCCCCCTCCCCCCGACTTGCACACCCCCACCTGCACAACCCACTCCCCACTACACACCCACCCTCCCCACTTGCACACTGCACACCCCCCACATTTACACCCCCACCTGCACCCCTCCCCCACCCACTACACATCCCCCCACCTACACCCCCTTCCCCCCACCCACTGCACCCCCCATCTTCACCCCCCACTTGCACAACCCCCCTCCCCCACCCCCACCTACACAGATCACCCCAACCTGCACACTCCCCTACCCCCACCTACTTGCACAACCCTCCCCACCTACACCCCTCCACTTGCATAGACCCCCTCCCCCACCACACATGCACATCCCAACCCCACCCTCACCTGTAAAACCCCCACCGCACCCCAAAAGACCTCCCCACTACACACCCCCACCTGCACATCCCCCTTCACCCAATTCACATCCCCCCCAGCTGCACACCCCAACCTGCACACCCCCTCCCCCACACCCACTGCACCCCCACCACCTGCACCCCCACTTTCACAACCCCCCTCCCCCACCCCCACCAGCATAGCCCACCCACCCCCACCTGTACATCCCCCCACCTCACCTCCAGCAGGCTCCCCATGCATAGCCCCTTCCCCCTGACCTGCACACCCCCACCTGCACAGCCCCCCCACTGGTGGGAGAAAATATAGTACCCCTAAAACACTAATATTTTGTAACACTCCTAGAAAAATTAGTGATGGTAGTGGTTAGAGAAGGGAAATTCATTGTCTATGTGTAGACTGAAGTAATTAGAACATGCCAATTTCACATTCAAGAACAATTAAAAACCCTAAATGATGAGAGATTACAGAGGATAAGGAAATAAACTACATGTGGTATATAAAAATAAAAAATAAATTTAGGCATAATATGTAACTCCAACTCACCAATTTGAAGTGTAAACAACTAGGATGAATCGTTAGAATAGTAGGGGTTTCCAGCTAGGAATAGAGCACTACTATGGTAGGGAAAAAAATCAATCGATCGAATCTGGAAAGGGAAGTGGGGGATCGGGCATATTTGGGGAAAAACTATCCCAAAAATTTTAAAAAACCATTGGTAAACATAACTATACCCCCACTATATCCCAACGGTTTACATAAACCATTCGTAAAAATCCATATAACCCAACGGTTTGTACAAACCGTTGGGAAAGACTACACTAAATCACTATATCCCAACAATTTTCAAAAACCATTGGAAAAAACTCTCTATCCAAATAGTTTGGAAAAAACACTAGAAAATATCATTGGTATATGTATTATTTCCAGTAGTGAGTGCATGTAACGCGAAAGAACACCACTTTAACTGCAACTATGCTGACCAAGTTTTTACTATTTAAGGATCAATATAGTCATTATAATAGAACAATTGGTCCATGAATAGAACATAGTTGATATTTATTAATATTTAAAAATAAATTTATATAAAATATGGTTTTTAGTAATTTTAAAACAATTAATAAAATATAATTTATCATAAAATAAAATTAATGTCGATTTTGAAATTATTCAATTAAATTGAATTTAAAAATATCAAGACAATTATGGAGTTCAAATATATTATGTTTACAGCTATGTAACATGATATATTCATATAAAAAATTAATGTAATACAATAATTCATTCAATTTAATTCACCTTTAATGTTTTTAATATCATTTATTTTAATTAACTATTAACTAAATAATTAATGCATTGGAGTTTCTTAATAATTAAAAGAAATTATATCATCTATAAAAATTAAAGATAAATTATTATGAAAATAATAATTAATTTATATTTCAAAAGGATTTGTATAACCGAATCAATTTTGTTTTTCCCTATCCCAAAGAATTATAGATATTGAAATCATGTAAGGTTTTTTTTGTCATTTTCTTTAATTAACTTATTATATAGGTTACTTTCATGGACTAGTTTCCCTGAAACTCATAAAAATGGATCCAAATTTTATAAGGGTCTAAATACGGTCATAAAATGGATTTTATAAAAGTGTTGTGTCATTATTACACCTTATATTCTATGTTTTACCACTAAGTAAACTCATTTTTACCTTAATCACTGTAATTAATTTTAACCTTTTACACTAATAATTATGGTAAAAAATTAAGTTAACCTTATTAGATAATAAAAAAATTATGTTTTAAAATATATAATCTATTTTTACAAATTAAATTCATAGAAGTGTAAAATTTTAATTTAAAATTAATCCTGCAGACACGATGATAAATAATGTTTTTAAAGTAAAATTGTTCAAAAGTTTAGAATGTTTTTATATCAAAATTAAATATGAAAATGATATGAATGACATAAATTGTATTAATATATTTATAATTGAACAATTTTAACTTTAAAACCAATTAAAAATACAATTTAATATGATAATTTATTTAGATTAAAAGACTATTTTCAATTAAAATTCAGTATTTTTCATTATTCATTAAAAAATGAAACTTCCTAGAAAATACAAAAAAATCATCCTAAGATATTTTTGCTATTATAATTTAAAAAATGATCATTATTTTTTCATATAAAATTTATAAAATTGGTAAAAAGTAATTTTAAATTATATGTTCCAAGCTTGATTAATGTGTCTTTTAGAAAAATACATTTTTCTGAAATCATTTACTTTTATTTTAAATGATTATTATCATTATTTATAATCAGTAGGAAAGCAATAAATGCATGGAAAATATATATTTTTATAAAATAGTTAATACTATTTATACAATCCATTATAATGGTTTGGAGGTGACTATCATATTAAATAATAATATTAATAGTATATTATTGTTTGGTAAAACTCAGTCTTGCATGTATTGCAAGATGTTAAAGAAAGTATTTGTTGTATGTAATGCAAGCTAAAATCAGTATTTAATGAATTGAAAGCTCTATAATATATTGAATTTATTTAAATAGTAAATATATCATAAATTTTCAGTTTTTTATATTCCAATCTATGCTTGGTGTTGCGTGATATACATGATATCAAATATAATATTTATATTTTAAAATTTTAGGGTGGTACATTCTCCCTAGATTAAATAAATTTCATCCTTGAAATTTAAAATTGATCTCGATAATGCAAGGATTTATTTTGTTAAATTCCTTCATTGAAAAACACACATTAAAATAGGGTTAATAAAACATCCTCTTAATAAGATATATAGGGAAGTACCATGGCCATATGAAATAACACATAACTAGGTTTATAAGTAGGATAACATAGGTGGAAAATAGAGATTTGGACATGGAAGAAAAGCATAAATAATTTTATAGTGATTAAGTTCATTGATCATAAGAAAGTTAATGATCAATATAAATTTAAGGGCCTCAAAACCATAAATATATGATTATTTGAAAGCCTATATGATTCAACAGTTATAAATGTAATTGGGTAACATTTTTTTTATATTAAGATAATTTTCTAAAAGTTAAGGAATTATTTTACTGTGCAAGAATATAAGGAAATATACTTACTTGATATGCTTCTATTTCATAAACATAGTTTCACTCTTTGGTTGTGTTTAGATTGATTATTCAAAGAAATGAATATCCAAAAATGAATTTTTTATACCTGAAGCACTAAAATTCACTTTTAACAGATCGTAAGATCCATAGAAGAGTGAAAAGTATTTATATCTATCTCTAATTATTTTCTAGATATAACATGGTCAATACATTAATATCTAAATCTCAAAAGTAATACCAATATTTCATAATTAATGTTTATTCATCAAACTAATTAAATAAAAATAATGGCATATTAACCAGGACATCATGTAGGTCAGTGGTAGGCGAAAAACCATCATTGTCCTTCAGTCATGGGTTCAAGACATGAGGCCTTGTTGAAACATGACGGGTTGTCACCCAACATGCAGGTTTTCCTTTTTCTAAACTATATTAATATAATCACTTTAATGTTAAGATAAAATATGATGGATATCCTTGAAATAAAATTTATCATTAAATAAACTTTTTACTAGGGTTTTAATTATTTTTTTCAAAGTCTAATTATCTTATTTTAATATTATTATAGTGTTATTAATGATTATATTAACCCTAAAGATTATAAATACCTTTAAACTCATGTATATAAAATTTAAATTCATTATTAATTAAATAAATTTTCCACTAAAAAACATAAAGTTTCCATAAATTCTCCAAAAATGTCCTTAATCTGGACAGAATCCCATCACATAAAATGAAAAAAATACATGATTAATACATTTAACTTATAATAAAAATTAAACTCACAAACCCAAAATGTTATTCATAAAACTTAAGTTAATTAAGGCACATGTTAGTCTAAAATTTATCATAATTATTAAATGTTTCATGATTCTTATAACCAAAATACCATTGGTAAAAATACTTATACAATTTAACTCTTTAATATAAATAATCATCTGTTTTATTTCAAGATAGGATTTTACTTGGTCTAGGGTATATACTAGGTAATTTATTATCATTATCTATCTAAATACATTAAAATAGTATCTAAATCAAATGTGAATTATCCTAAGCGTACCCCCAAGAGTGTCAAACCAGGTGCACAATAAGGCCTGTTATTAGGTACTAGGTCCCGACATGCCTTTTTCAGAGTTATCACCTCTAGGTACCTTTGTTCTAGAACCATGTCCACTTGTAGTATCTATATATGGATATATTACTATGAAAAACCACATAATCCCTACCTTACCAAAAATTTAGGATGTTCTTATATAATTATTCTCAAATTTTATCTTATGGTTATGCTCCATAATCTATTTTTTCCTAAATCTAGTTTTCAAGTTTTCTACTAAAATTACTTTGATACCAATTATAGTGACCTCAACCCCAGTAGCCAGGAGCAGGTACCTACTACCATTACATTGAAATAAGATACAAGGAATCACATCCTAATGGACTGATCAGTTCAGTAGTCTTGGTAAAATAGATACACACATGATTGTTGGATTACATTAGAATACAAAAATTACAACATTGTTTTTTTCAGAACAACTTTATTCCATCTATAATATATTTGTATATCTATTATAGTAAACTTCATAGAATCTCAAGGAAAGGAAAAAAACAAGGGTGAGCTCAAATGATCGGTAAAGGTCAAGTGCAGTGGAATCTATCATGAATCAATAATCTTAATCAACATGGAAAGGTAAATAACTAAGAACACATAATTGGATAAGGAATAATCAAAATGGAAAGGTAAATAACTAAGAACACATGCCATTTAAATAATTGGATAAGGAGTAATCAATATGGAAAGGTAAATAACTGAGCACACATGCCATTTAAATATCTAGATAAGGAATAATCAATATATAAAGGTAAATAACTAAGAATACATTCCATTTAAATAACTACATGAGGATTAATCAATAGAAAAAGGTAAATAACTGAACACACATTCCATTTAAATAACTAGACAAGGAATAATCAATAAGAAAGGGTAAATAATTGAAAACACATTCTATTTAATCAATAAACTGAAAATGAAATTCATCTATAGATAATATCATAGTAAAAATCTTCTAGATAATAATAACTAAACTCTTAATAAAGGAAATGCTTAATTATTAGATTCCATGTCTCAGGTACATGACACCTCTACCGTCAAGACCTTTCACAAGATGGTTTAAATTATAGGTAAAAACCTATTTAATGCTAGCATAAATAATTTGTATCATGATCTCTACTGATGAATCGAGGGGCTATGTAATTTTAGGGCCCACCCATCACTTCAGGTCCAAAGCATTCCTCATATATTGAATAATCAATTCAAGTCATGAATCAATATTACTTAACATAAAATATCCATATTGAGTAAAGGATATAGATTTATCAATATTTCCCCATCCAATTAAATAAATTTCAAAGTAAAAAACCATATATATAAATGAGTTATGATTTAAGTAATAAGCATATCTATTATAAATAATATAGATATTTAGGTGAAATTTAATATCTAATAGTAATAGGAAAGTGAATATTTCAAAATTAAATAAAGAAGTGAATGTCAATACTATCCTTGATCAAAATAATCATAAACCATGCAGAGGAATAATAAAGATTATATTAAAATATTGGAGTGATAATAAAGGGCAGTTTTCATTCATTAATAGAGATATCATAAAAATATCTTTAAAAGTGATCTTGAGGAAAATATCCTTTTGATTTTGAAAAACTTTTTTAAAATTAATTTCTTTGAAAACCACTTTAAAAAAAAATTCTATAGAAATATCCTCGTAAAATTTCAAAGGAATCTTCAAATAAATTAAGTTCATGTTGGTGGGTAATTCCATATATACTGTAAATAATATTACTTTTTCATGATAAAAATGTTAGAAAAGTGCCTTGTTATGAAAGTGAAAAGAATATGAATTTGATTTTTTTTATAAAACGAAAAAATGGGTAAATTTTTTTTAATAAATAATTTTGAAAAGGTTAAATAATTTTTTTTGAAAACATTTTTATAAAACATGGTTGTGTAATAAAATGGATTTCCAACCGAAGATAGAAATGTAGTCATATTTTATTAAACAAAACTCTCAATAATATTAAGTATTAAAGAGTAGAAAAATGATACAACCACTTGAAAAATATCATGAATAAAAATAGGATAATAAAATTAAGTCTTTTATTAAACAGTGTTCATATAATTTCCTTTAATGAAAATTCAAGTATAATAAATCTCGATTATAATGAGATTGTGAAATAAACACTTAAAATGATCATAAAGTTAAAGTGAAAATTAATCAATGAATAGATTATGTGTATAAAATTTAAATTCAAATATAAAAGTATAAATATAATTATATATGTTAAAAATTCATTATACATATAATAATATAATATTAACTACAATGAGGAAGTAATATAACCCAATGAAAATGAATTGAGTTATGAAATTCTTTACCACTTGGTAACTATTAATTAAAATCCCATTAGATGAAATAATTAAAATTGAAACTTAAAATAACATTAACAATATAGTATCATGATATTTTATTTTAATATACACCATATAAAAGTAATTAGGTGCATAACATTACAATTTTCCTTAATGAAATGAAATCGAGACGAAATACTTTACCTTACACTTCCTTTAGTAGAATGTGATTTAAAATCATGTATAATGGTTTTAAACATGTTATTAAATTATAAAAAAACCATAATCATATTTATAATATCATATATGATCCTATTATGATATATTATCATCCATTCATTAATAATATTTTATTATTTTCATTGTTTTGGTTGTTAATTTCCTTCTTTTCTCATTCGTTTTTTCAAGAATGTTATAGTTCATGCATATATTATTTATTTATATCATATATAGAATAATAATCATGATATAAATATCATATATATTCAGTGTATATTCATTCATAATAATTCATAATTTTTAACGATAGGAAATTAAATACACCGTTCATGGAGACGATAGGTTGTATGTATGCATGAATGCCGTTTATATATTTTTTGTCATATTGAAAGAAATAAAATAAAATTATATATATATATTATCATTATATTATAATTTTTATGTCATATATATCACATATTTTTATTAAACTAATCCTTAATACATTCTATGTAAAGCGTGAACGAATCACATCACTTTGCGAGAAGGTAGTCCGTCATACACACGAGCAACGTTATCGTATTCCCAAAAAATGGAAAGTATGAAGGTATATGTGATATAATAATTATAGAATAATGAAAAAATCATAAATATAATTAATATACTATATAAACTATAAGTCCATTATTAATCCCAACCTTGAGGGGTGGAAATGGAAAAATGAATGACATTAGTTCACGAGGCGGTAGTCCGCCATACACATAAATGGTGTTTTCGTAACCCATTTGTTGAAAGTGTGTGTGGTTTTAGGTAATAAACTTTGCATAAAAATATACCAGTATATTTAATATACCTATATTATTATATAATCATGGTATAATTACAATTTAAGGAGGTGGATAAGGAAATATAATAAAAATTATTTTAGAAGAACATTACCGCTTCTTTAGGTATCCTCATTAGGTTTGCACTAAAACCTTGCTTGGATGAATATATACCCAAAATAAGACTTCTAAGATAAGTATAGGGATTTTTGGATGTTATTTGGGTAGGTTTTGTATAATAAAAATGGATTGAGAGGTGTGAATAAGTTAGGGGAGAAAGTGCCCAGTTATAGTTTAAGAGAGGTGTCATTCTTGTAAATACTCAAAAGTATTTACTATTTAGAGGTCACCCTTACTTCATGTGGACCCAAGATTGATAATTAATGGTTTGTAATGATGATATTTCCAAGAAACACCTCCAGTACCTAATATAACACATCTTTTTAAATTTTTTTCCTTAACTCCTAAGTTTTATTATTTTACCATTTTGGTTTTTTTCCAACTTTTTTTCTAACAAAATTAATTTATCTTCTAAGAATAAATTATAGTGAGAAATATTATAAAATTTTGAACCTATTATTATAAATATGATATCTAATTTATAAATAAAAAAACCTATGTGTGTAGAAAATTAATTTTAATACAAGCGCATGTAACGTGAAAACCCCCCGCTTTAACTATAACCGTGATAACCAAGTTTTTTCTATTTAATAGTCAATCACTACTAGAAAAAGGGATATCCCCATGACCCTATCCTAAAATTTTCTTTAACTATTTGTATAAGTCATTATAACGAAGTCTATCTCAACGGTTTTCTAAAAACCATTGGTATAAGCCCTCCCTAAATTGCATGAACCAAGCACTCCCCCTTGCACTCCCCCTCTCCCATCTCGAGTCCTACAACGCCACTCCCCTCATCCCATACCAAGACCTAGTAGTTACACTACCATCCTCTCATCATAATACCCTCAGGATATGATCCCAGGCCTATAGTGGTGTGCACCCCTCCCCTTCTCCCATCCAGATCTAATCCCTAGCCCCTACAATAGCCACGTTAGACCATATTCCCAACTGGACAAGTGGCGATTTTCTTGATTTCCTTTCAATATTCTTCAATATTAAATATAGTGAACCTAGACTTTTATATATAACATTACATAATTTTAAGCATAATTATACATTAGAGTACAAGACAAGTATCATAAAGTCTAGTGTCTTTGAAGACCGGGTACATAAAACTTAAAACATGGGACTAAAAAACACTTAATATTTAATCTTCATAAAGAGCTCCAAAATTTCTTTGATCCATTACATCTTCATAGGGAACCCTGAGTTTCACATGAACAAATTGATGAACTAAAATCCTATTAAGGGATTAAACATCTTCATAGGGAACCCTGGGTATCACATGAACAAATTGATGAACTAAAATCCTGGTAAGAAATTAAACATAAGAGTAAGGATTTAGGATAAGGGTTAGAGATCATGACATAATGATATAAAATGGCATATAGAATCATAACATATAAAAATGGGATCATATAAAAATGAATTAAAAGTATTTTGGTAGAAACATAAATCATGAATTTATCACGAGTCAAGGCATGTTGCATATAGAGGAGCACAAGTCAAGGTTAACCACCAAGACCATTGTACATGGTAGCACGAGTCAAGGCTAACCGCCAAAACCATTGCACATAACATCTCATGAGACTAAAATTTACCCAATAAATTGGAGAACTATCTGGGCACATCCGTCTTAACATGTTCATGAATATTCTTTCCACATAAATAATCATACATAATCAATCATACATAAACATAAGGGAACCCATAGAGAGAAATGGGTATCACATTCATGTTATAAAGCACAATGAATGGGCGTATCATAAAAGTTTCCATGAGAGAAAGAAATTAAAAAATAAATGGAAATTAATAAGGTAAAATAGGAATATATCATGGTAAGTGATGTAAAATAGAAGTGACAACATGTAAGAAGAGTATTTAGGAAATTCTTAGCATTAAAACATTTTAGTGCAGTTTTAAGAAAAGTAATAAAGTGAATTTAAAATCAAAAAGGGAAGAATAATTTAAATAAAATAAGAAGTTAAAAAAGATGGATTTCATAATAAAAATACTGATTTTAGAATAAAAAAGGTGGATTTAAAAAATGGTAGAGTGAACGTGAAATTGGGTAAATTTTTTTGGAAGTTCTCTTAAAATGAGTTTGCTTATTGAGAAGTATCGAGTAGGGAATCACTTAAAAGCATGTATATCCCCAGAATGGAATGAGGGATATATCTTGAAACATGATTTTGGATCATATACATAGTATTTAGAATTTTTACATAAAAATAAAAGACAACTTCATTTAGGTAAAAAAAGAAAAATAGAGCATCCCGAAGGAGTAAAGGTGGTTCCGGTAGAATCCCTTATAGAATATTGGCAAGGTATCAGGTGTACTTAGGAGGGATTAATGAGAGATAAAGGGATTTATAATCTTTTATAAATAATGAGGGAAGTATGGGGAACTTACAAAATTATACCCCATCATTAGGAATTACACATAAAATGTCATAAGATAGAGGGGATTCTTGAATAAGAGTGAGATAGAGAGTATCCCTTACCTTAAGTCTGATGGTGACCTGAATAATAAAATTAGGCTCATTAATTAATAATTAAAGAACCTATTTTACATGTAAATGATTTATTATATCCTTTTTGAGTTTATTCATAAACTTTTCTATTGGTTATGAGGTTCAATTTTATTGTTTGGGTTCAATTGTTTCATGTTCGATTTACTTATATACATGAACGGATAAACATGTATGGTGAGAGTGGTTGTATATAACTAAAGTTATATGAAATTAGTGAAAATATATAATATTAAATGGTTGTAAATTTAATTTTATTACTTGGAGTGAAGGTGAATCATTATATAAAACATTAATGATAAAATCTTGGATTAATGTGGCGGTTTTGGTCACAATTAACTTGTTTTGTATTATTATTTTACATCATGAATTTATAAGGAATAAATAACATTGAATAAGATAAAATAAATATATTATGATCTGGTTCAACCATTTAAATGGTTTCATTACCAGTCCAGTAGATGGTAAAGAAAATTGAAAACCCGTCGTCCATGAATGTGATAAATCAACACATCTCGGATGGTATTTTCATTTATAGAATAAAAGTATGGGGAGGGAGATATTATGATAAAATATCCCATTATAATAATATAATTCTAATAAATTTATGTTACTGGAGTTATCATACCATTTGGGCGAATGGTAGTTAGGAAAGAAATAAGAAAATAAAAGAACTTGAACGAAAATGAAAGAATCAGAAAGAGGAATTTACCTCTTGAGTTTATCTCCTTTGAGAGCCTCTTAAGGGGAGAGGATTTGGTATTATTAGGAGCCCAATGTCTGTTAGATGTGGTTGAGGAGCTTGGGGAGTGATTTGGTAAGAACTTAGTCAAGACACAAGGCTTGAAAGGAGTGAAGAGAAGAGGAAAGTGTGGGTGGTTTTTATAGTGGAAGAGAGGAATGATTTTTGAATATTTAATTCATTATTTAATTATTTTGTTAAAGACAAGAAATATTGTTTGATGATTGTGAAAAAAAGAGTAATTAGTGATTTTTAGTTTGAACTAATGTCCATTCACATCATCCATGACTCAAGCATGATGCTGAAATTCAGGTTTTAGCATTTATTGTGAATTATCATATTTTACTATTCATAAAAAATTCATGTATTTTAGGAAAATACAAAAAATTCACCTTAATAATTTTTTGACATGTAGAATCCAAAAATGAACTCCATTTTTAGAAAATAATTTTCAAAATATGATTAATCTATTTTTTAAATAAAATTATAATTTATTCGAAAAAACAACATTAAAACAATAACTCATTTTATAACACCTTGAAAAATCAATCAAGGTTCCATAAAAGTATTTTATAACCATAATAAAGTAAAATAAAAATTTCTAATTACATTTTATGAAAATAAATTTCCAATAAAAATTATTAAATTAATCATAAAATTGTAATTAAAATATTTATGACATTCAAAAATACCAATACTTATACTATGATCGTTTTTTCACTTATAAGATGTCTAAATTGTATTTATACATTCATGAGTGAAGTTTTTATTTTTTTCCCAACTTATAATTCATTAATATTCATAAGGGTATGTTACGATTCACAAGGGTATGTTAATATTCATCAAAAACTATGTTGATTCTATCAGACTCTAAATATCTTACTGAACACAACTGTATATGTCAGATTTTGGAAATTCAAAACATAGAAATGAAAATATTATGATTGAAGGTCACATAGTACTTAGTAGTTTATTGTGTTGTGACTTCATGTGATTATATGTCATAATTATAAGAAGGTATTTTCTATTGATAAAACATTGGGTCGTTACATTATTCCCCCCTTATGAAATGTTTCCATCGAAATTTCTTTTTTTACATTCTAAGACATAAATAGGTGACGATACTTTTTATTTATTTCCTCTTCTAGTTCCCATGCTACCTATTCAAACTTATGGTTCCGCTATAGTACTTTGACCTGGTGAGTAGTCTTATTACGTAGAACATTATATCTACGATCCAAGATCTTTATTGGATGCTCCTCTTAAGAAATATCATTCTCCAACTGTACCACCTCTGAAGAGAGTACATGTGAAGGGTCTGGTATGAAATTATTTAAGAGAGACACATGGAAGAGATCATGTACTTTGGACATGGTCGGTGGAAGTGCTAGTCGATAATCCACATCCCCAACATGATGAAGAATCTTGAAAGGGCCTATGTACATGGGACTTATCTTTCCTTTCTTCCTAAATCTCACAACCTTCTTCCATGAAGATATGCGTAGAAATACCGTGTATCCAACTTTGAACTCAAGGTCTCATCGACGATTTTATTCATAACTCTTTTGTTGACTTTGGGATGCCTTAATGTGATGCTAAATGGTTTTCACCTTCTCCACCATTTCTTTGAGAATTTTAGGTCTTAGAAGATTACGATCACCAAGTTCATCCCAACACACCTATGTTCTGTACCTTTTCCCATAAAGGGAATCATATGGTTACATTTGGATGATCGAGTGGAAACTATTGTTCTAGGAGAATTCAACCTGTGGAAGATATTAGTCCCATCCTCCTTTGAATTCTATAGAAAATTCCCTGAACATATCTTCTAGTGCCTAAATAGTTCACTTAGATTGGACATCAGTTTGAGGATGATAGGCTATGCTGTAGTTCAGTTCGGTGCTTAGAGCATGTTAGATACCTTTCTAGAACTTTTAGGTGAATCTCGAATCTCGATCGGATACAATATATAGTGGTACTCCATGAAACCTTACCACCTCTTTAATATATATCTACAAAATTTTATCCAATGAGAAATCCTCTTGAATTGAGATAAGTGAGCTATCTTTGTAAGATGATCCACAATGACCCATATAGAATTGTTTCCTCTAGATTTCCTTGGAAGTATAGTGAAAAAGTCCATGGTGATGTTATCCCACTTTTATGTTGGTATGGGTAGTGGTTTCATCATCCCCTTAGACTTCTATCTTTTTTCCTTCACTTGTTATACCATGAACTTTGATGTATACTCAGAAATATTTTTCTTCATATTATCCCACCAAAATTTTACTCAGATATCTCGATATGTCTTTTTTATCCCTGGGTGGATAAATAAGGTTGATCTATGTTCATCATTCAGAAGCTCCTTCTTTATCTCCAGATCAGATGGTACATATAATCATGATCCCAATCTTACAACTCCTTCCTCATCAATCATGAACTCTAAGGATTTCCCATTTTTAATGGCTTCTAGCCTTTTCTAAATTTCCACATATTTTCTTTTAGAATCCTTTATTTTATCCATGAGGGATGGTTGAGAAATAATTTGAGAAAGGATTGATGATTTTCTTCCCTTAATGATTACCATGTCCATCCTCTACAAATATAAGATGATCGGATCCTTTTCAATTCTCATTATTGATAAAGATACATGATTCTTTTTACTTAGAGCATCAGCAACCTTGTTTTCCTTACTGGGATGGTAGTGGATTGAGTAGTCATAATCTTTGAAGAGATATATCCATATTCACTGGTGCATATTAAGCTCTTTTTGAGTGAATATATATTTGAGACTCTTGTGATTAGTATATATCCAACACTTCTCCCCATAGAGATAATGTCCCCAGATTTTTAACGCAAAGATCACATCCGCCAACTCAAGATCATATGTAGTATAGTTTTTATCATGAATTTTTATCTTTATTGAGGAGTAGGCTATCAATTAATCATTTTTTATTATCACACAACCTATTTTATTCTTTGAAGTATCACTGTACACCACAAAGAGTTATACACTTGTTGGGAGTGTGAGTATTGGCGTAGTGATTAGCCACTTTTTCAAATCCTTAAAGCAGTCTTCACATTCATGAGTCTAGAAAAACTTCACTCCATTCCATGTCAGCTTGGTCATTGGGTTTGACAATCGTGAAAAGTTTTTCACAAATCATCAATAATACCTAGCTAGACCCAGAACTCTATGGATCTCTGTTACATATGTTGTCCTGGGTCACTCTTCAATTGCCTTTGTCTTAGAAGGGTCTATAGATATCCTTTTGATGGTGATAACATACCCTAAGAATGATACTTCCTCCATCCAGAACTCACATTTACTATAATTTTTATATATCTTCTCCCTTCACAAAGTCTTTAACATAGTATTCAGATGCTCCTCATGTTCCTCCTTGCACTTGGAGTATATCAGAATATCAGTGATAAATACCAACAAAAATTTATTAAGGTAATCTATAAAGACTCCTTTAATTAAATCCATGAAAATTGTGGGAGCATTAGTGAGTCTGAAGGGAATCACTATAAACTCATAATTTTCATACCTCATTCGAAAGGAAGTCTTGGGAATATCTTCCTTCCTCACCTTTAATCAGTGATATCCTAACTAAAGGTCCACCTTAGAGAAATAACTGGCCCCACAAATCTGATTGAACAAGTCATCTATATGTGGAGGGATACTTATTATTTATCTTGATTTTATTGAGCTCATGATAATCAGTGAATATGAACATTTATCCATCCTTATTCTTGATGAAGAGGGCTAGAACACCCCACGGTGAAGTACTCGGGCATATAAAACCCTTCTCTCCAGATTCTCCTGTAATCGCTTCTCTATCTTTTCCAACTCTATGATAACCATTCTATAATGTGTTTTCTATATAGGTAGAGATCCATGTATAAGTTAAATTGAGAAATCAACCTCTCGATCAAGAGGAAGACCAGGAAACTCTTTATGGAAAACATTAGTGTAATCCCTCACGATGGGCATGTATTCAAACATGATTATCTTCTTTGTCTCAATCATTTTAGCTAGACATGTTTGCTCATATGGAATTAATATCCACACTTGAGACACCAATTATAAAGGAGATTCATCCTCCTCTTTACACTTGTAAAGAATTGTAGGATTCTTTGGGATGTGAAGAGTGATCTCCCTTTCCCGACAGTTGATGTTGTCTTTGTATAAATATATCCAATCCATGCCCAAGATAACATAAAACTGAACTAAAGAAAGTATGAAGAGATTTTCTGGGAGGTTTAGTCCACAAATGTTAATTAGGGAGGAGTTATAAACCATGGATGTTAGAATTTCCCTATTCACTGTTCTCACAGAAAACTTGTCCTCTTAAATTTTGAGGTGGTGTTTGAATAGTTCTACTAAAATTTCAAGAAATGAAAAAATGTTTAGAATCAAAGTCAAATAGTAAGTTTTCTATTATTGAATGAATAAATAGCATACCTGTCACCACATCGTTGTCCGGATCCACCTCAGTAGTAGTGATAACATAATCCCTTCCTTGTTGCCTCAGAGGTTATTGTTGATTGCCTCCTAAAACCCTCAACTTAGGGAAATTATTCACATAATTTCCTTAATACTTGAAATTATAACACTGCACTATAGGCTAAGTGTTGATCAGAACCCTCATTTCTTCTTCCACATTAGTGATATTATTCATTTCCCATTGGCAGTTTTTATCCAGATGTCCCAACCTTCCACATTTGAAGCAATTCCTCATTCCCTTTAGACAGTTCCTAGGATGCTTATTCCCACAATTCTTACACGTGGGATTATAGATCTTTTTCCCATAATGGAATATATTTTTGGGACCACCCACATGAGATTCCATTTTCCTCTTCTTGTCATTGGGACCACGATACTATTGAGAGTCTCTGATATCCATTTCAACCTTGAGGGCACAATGGAAAATCTCCTCATAACTGTAGAATTATCAAATCTCCAACACTTTTTTTAGACTTGACTTTAATCTGCTAAAGAAGTGACCCACCTTTCTTTTGGTGTTCATGAAAAATCCAGAGGCATACCTTTCAATCCTTGTAAAGTTTGCTTCATATGCCCTGATTGAATCATCTTCCTTATTCTTGAGTCTGAGAAACTCTCTTTCTATCCTTAGATGGAAGGTTCGGGGAAAATATTTATTTAAAAACATTATCTTGAATTCCTCCCATTCCATGGAATCAATTTCCTCCTTGGGCATCATATTTTTTATCAGTGTCCACCACTGATCAGCTTCCCCATCAAAACAATAGACCACCAGTACAACTTTCTCTTCTTCTAAGCACCAGAGGATAGAGAATAACTTTTCAATAGAGTTAATCCACTATTCCTTGAGGAGGGGATCATATGATCCATTAAACATGGGATGCCTTTTCCGCATGAAGTATTCAATGAAAACTTGATCTTTACTTAGAGGAGGAGGGTTTTCCACATGATTCAAGTTATTATTCATAACTTGAGCCAATTAAACAAGTACTGTCATGAAGTTTTGAGCACCCATAATATCAGACATATCTTTAAGGAAATATTAACATTCCATATCACATTGATTATTGGAATTTTTTCTTATATTTCTCACCATTTACTATGAAAAATAACATACAATTATAGGGATTGAATACTTAGCTATTGAGCATAAAAAAGGAAACTTTGAACATAAGCGGATAAAATTGTAAAGGGAAAGTATATACAAACTTGTGATTCCATATGTTTCAATCTATGTTATCCTTCATCTATTTATTATCTTATATTATTATTAGATATTTTATTATTCCCTTAATAATGGTTTGTACTAATCTCATGAATTTACCAAATTATATCCCCCAGGAGTGTCAAAACAATAGTGCAGCAAGACCTGTTTTCGTGTACCTATTCCCATTCGAGTCTAGCTCAAAGTGGTGTTTTATTGTTTTACCCCTAGATACATCTATTCTATATCCACCTATACCAATTTGTATCTATATAGGGATGTATTTTCTTGATAAACCCCTTACACTATACTTACCAAAATTGGATGGTGTTTTCTTATACTTAGTCTCATCTTTAAGGTTCTTAGTAAAGTGCTCTGTTCCTAATCTTCAAAAATAACTAAACCATCCTATGATACCAAATATAGGTACCCCATCCTTTTACATATAACATTACATAATTTTAATCATAATTATACATTAGAGTACAAGCTAAGGATCATAAAGTCTAGTGTCTTTGAAGACTAGGTATATAAAACTTAAAACATGGGAGTAAAAAAACTTATTTATTTAATCTTCATAAAGAGATACTAACTCCATTTAATACCTTACATATGAATAGGGTACCTTGGGGATCACATGAACAAATGGACGAGCTAAAATCCCAGCAAGATATTAAATATAAGAATAAGGATTTAGCACAAGGGTTAGAGATTAGGACATAATGATATAAAATGGCATATAGAATCATAACATATAAACATGGGATCATATAAACATGAATTAATAGTATTGTAGTAGAAAAATAAGTCACAAATTTATCATGAGTCAATACTCTTTGCACATAGAGAAGTACAAGTCAAGGTCAACCACCAAGACCGTTGCACATGGTAGCACGAGTTAAGACTAGATATCAAGACCATTGCACATAACGTCTCATGAGACTGAACTTTACCCAATGAATTGGAGCACTATATGGGTGCACTCATATTAACATGTTCATGAATATACTTTCCACATAAATAATCATACATAATCAATCATATATAAACATAAAGGAACCCATGGAGAGAAATGAATATCACATTAATGTCATAAAGCATAATGAATGGGCGCATCATAAAAGTTCCCATGAGTGAAAGAACTTAAAACATACATGGATATTATTAAGGTAAAATAGGAATATATCATTGTAAGTGACGTAAAATAGAAGTGAAAACATGTAATAAGATTATTTAGTAAATTCTTAGCATTAAAACATTTTAGTGCAGTTTTAAGGAAAATACTAAAGAGCATTTAAAATTGAAAACAAAATAATATTTTATATAAAACCAAAAGTGAAACAAGAAGGTTTTTATAATAAAAAGAATTATTTTATAAAAAAAAGGTGTATTTAAACAAATTGTAGAGTTCACTTGAAATTGGGTAAAAAATTTGGGAAGTTCCCTTAAAACGAGTTTGCTTATTGAGAAGTATCGAGGATGGAATCACTTAAAAGCATGTATATCCCAAAAATAGAATGAGGGATGTATATTGAAACATGAGTTTGGAGCATATAAATATTATTTAGAATTTTTAAATAAAAAAATACAACTTCATTTAGGTAGAAAAAGAAATATAGAGAAACCCGAAGGAATAAACGCGGTTCGGGTAGAATCCCTAACCGAATATCGGCATGGTATTGGGTGTACTTAGGAGGGTGTAATGAGAGAGAAATGGATTTATAATATTTTATAAATCATGAGTATAGTATGTGGAAGGTGAAAAATCATACCCCATCATTAATTATTACACATAAAATGGCATAAAAAAGAGGACATTCTTGAATAAGAGTGAGATAGAGAGGATCCCTTACCTTAAGTCTAATGGTGTCATTTTCTTGAAATTAATGACCTGAATAATCAAATTAGGTTCATTAATTAATAATTAAATAACATATTTTACATTTAAAGGATTTATTATAACCTTTTTGAGTTCATTCATAACCTTTTGGATTGGTTATGAAGTTCAATTTCATTGTTCGGGTCTGTTTGTTTCATATTCGATTTACTTATATACATGAACGGATAAACATGTATGGTGAGAGAGGTTGTACATAATTGAAGTTTTATGATATTAGTGAACATATTGAATATTACATGGTTTTAAATGTAATTTTCTTACTTTTAGTAAAGGTGAATCATTATAAAAACCATTAATGATAAACTCTTGGATTAATGTGGCGATTTTGCTCACAATTTACTTATTTTGTATTATTATTTTACATCATGAATTTATAAGGATTATAGAAAATTGAATAAGATAAATTACATATATTATGATCTTTTTCAACCATTAAAATGGTTTAATGACCAATCTATAATATGGTAAAGCAAATTGACAACCCGTCGTCCTTGAATGTGATAAATCAACACATCTCGGATGGTATTTTAATTTATAGAATAAAAGGATGGGGAGGGAGAGATTATTATAAACTATAACCTTACAATAAAATAATTATAGTATATGTATTTTACTAGAGTTATCATACAATTTGGATAAAGGTAGATGAGGAAAGAAACAAGAAAAGAAAATAACTTGAAAGAAAATAAAAGAATTGGAAAGAGGAATTTACCTCTTGAGTTTATCTCCTTTGAGCGCCACTGAAGGGGAGAGGATTTGGTCTTTTGAAGAGAACAAGGGATTTTAGATGTAATGGAGGAGATTTGGGAGTGATTTTGGTAGAACTTAGTCAAGGAAAAAGTCTTGATAGGAGTGAAGAGAAGAGAGGAGTGTGGGTGGTTTTTATAGCGGAGGAGAGGAGTGAATTTTGAATATTTAATTCATTATTTAATTATTTTTCTCAAGAAAAGAAATATTGTTTGATTATTGTGACAAAAAATATTAATAAGTTCATGTGAGTTTTAAACAATGGAAATTTACATCATCCATGACTCAATCACGATGTAGAAATTCAGGTTTTAGCATTTATTATGAATGATCATATTTTACTATTCATCAAAATTCATTTTTTTTAGAAAAATACCAAAACTTTTCCCTAACCATTTTTGAAATTTAGAATCCAAAAATGAGCTCCATTTTTCAAAAATAATTTTCTAAATATTAATAATTTATTTTTTAAATAAAATCATAATTTATTCGAAAAAAACAACATTAAAACTATAACTCGTTTTATAACACCTTTAAAAATTAATCAAGGTCCCATAAAGTTGTTTTTATAACCATAAGACAATAAAATAACAATTTATGATTAAATTTTTTGAAAATAAATTTCCATTTTAAATTATTAAATAAATCATAAAATTATAATTAAAATATTTATGACATATAATTATACCAATACTTATACTATGATCATTTTTTCACTTATAAGATCTCTAAATTGTATTTATACATTCACAGGGGAAGTTTCTATTTTTTTGGACAAATTACTATTCATTAATATTCATTACTATTCATAAGGTTATGTTACTATTTACAAGGGTATGCTACTATTTATCAAAAACTATGTTGATTCTATGAGACTCTAAATATCTTTCTGAACGCAACTGTGTATGTCAGATTTTTGAAATTCAAAACACAGAAGTGACAATATCATGTTTAAAGGTCACATATTACTTAGTAGTTTATTGTGTTTTGATTTCATGTGATTATATTATATAATTATAAGAAGGTATTTTCCATTGATAAAACATTGGGTAATTACATTAAATCAGTGTGTTCCAAATCATTGAGTTATTCCATGAAAAATCCATTTTATTTTTATTATTGGTCTAAAACAGCATGAAAATTCTTATTTTTGCAGGAATTTAATTTATTTTTATATGGTGGTTTGATTTAGGGTTTTTATATATAGTTTATGAGTGTTTTGTTTTGTTCAAAATATTTTGGTTCACTTTGGGTTCATTCTATTAAATTTTGGATGGGTTCATTATTGTATTTTCTGCTTCATTTTTTTACAATTAGTTTAGTCAAATCTCTATATTTCATTTTGATGTCATTATCAATATTTTATTTGTTTTTAATATTCATTGAGATCAAAAAAATAACTTATGTTATGTTTATATTTTCTAAAGTTGTTCATAATGTTGGAATCATCTTGAGTAGTTAATGTTATAGGTGGCAATTTATCCGAATGTGCATCATCATATTTAAGTGATTAAGGAAAAACATAAAAATATATTGTGTTTTTTGAAAACAAATAAAGACCACCATAATTGATTTTCTCATACCGTATGTATTATATGTTATTTTCCATCAATGTTACATATTCCTAGTGTCTGCATGTTCTATGTGATTTTTTCACTATGTAAATATTATATAGTGCATAGAGTAGTGTCTACATATTTTATTTTAATATTGACGAGCATTACATATCATTATGTATTGAGTAATATGTTTATCTGATGTGTAATAATACAAGTAAATATTTTATATGATAATATAATGTATTACAGTAAAAAAATTAATGTTTCATTCTAGATATGGTAATGAATAAAATAAATTTGAAAATGAAGAATATATTTGATGATTTATCCATAGTTGTTTTATTTGAGGGAGATGTAATAATGATTTTGAATTATAGATTGTTATTTCTTTAATTTACACCATATATATGAAATTAGTTGAAGTAAAGAGTGAAACATATTTTTTCAAGAAAATATTGAAACACATATATGTCAGTAAATAATGGAAGTAAAAGTAATTTAATAAATAGCAAAACATGTACATGTCACTTAATAAAGAATACACAAAGGATAAATATATACCTTTTTAAGAAAATTTCCATTGATGTTGAACATTAAGATAACAATCAAACTATAAAAACATGAGATCAATATGAAGAAACCATAAACCAATTGTCATCAAAATAGTCTAATCAAAACCATCATGGAATAGTCACATGATAATCAACCACAATCAGCATGGGAACACCTAGGATTCCAAGAGACAATCTAGGAAATCATAAATATGATATCCATCTAATAATTGTATGATGAAATTCAACTACCTAGACACTTTTTATCCTACCTTTCCTAAACAAGTTGAAAAATACATGTATCAAAGTGTGATCCTTACTTAGAAAAACTATCCATGGTGGCATCATAACTAGTGAAATAATTTTACCTAGATTTCTAAACTCGATACCCATGGTTTCCCATGATACTAAACAGAAGTGAGATATCAACATATCATAATACACACACACACACACACATATTTATGTATATATATATATAGAAATAATCATAACACTACCTCACCTATGATCACCATTAACAGAAGTGTCCCCTTTTCACTGAGAATAGAAATATAATAATCAAGTCCCTTAATAGTAAATATTACATCCAATTTACACAATATCAATATCGTATTATCCTTTATACAACAACATGAAGGAGCCCACTTCATGGGTGTACTTGTATCAATAAATAAATTTTTATAAAGTTTTAACCAGGCCTTTAGAACATATTTAAATAAACCATGTTATAAAACTATATTTTGAAAAAAAATCATGGAAAAATAATTCAATAACAACCAAGTTTATAAAACTTGCAAATAACATCAAATCATCTAAAATAATCAATAATGCCCAAGATTTTTTGGGAAAATCTAAACTCAAACAGATTTTTCAAATCATTCCATAAAAATATTAGTTACTCCTTTTAAATAGGGTTAGAATCAATTCCAACCCAATAATTCTCAAATTTCTTTGAAAAAGACTCTTAGGAATTTCAATACACACTTGTATTGCATAATAAAATAAATTATAATTAATAAACTAGGAAATCATGAAACACCCATTTAATCCAAGTGATAATTTTTAGAAAACTATATTCCTTTGGTAGAGAATCAATATATAGACATAATATAACCTTTAAATCATACAATGCATGTGATGAAAAAAATTAAACATTCATGGATTTAAGTTTAAAGTTCCATTCATAGAAATACATACATTAAATCAATGAATTCAGAAGCCATAATGCAATTCCACCACTTAGGGGAGAGTCACTAAGGCACCTATCTAAAGGTCCATTATACCTTATCAATTTATTCACTCAATTAAATCTCATTTAAATAACACCCAAGGTATTTATATTCTATAAAAAACATTTTAATAATTAAATACTTGACCCTCGATAGATTTAGCACATTATTACTCATTGATATAATCGAATTCAATATCATGGTTTTATAGTATTTTATTAAATATATAGTATTTTGTTGTCTTTTATATTTTGATTCTCATATAGAATAGTGTTTCAGTTATGGTTTTATATAAATTTAATAGTTATCATTTCCTTAAATATATTTTTGATTAATCTTCAATCCTATTTAATTACTTTTATAAAATAAAATATAATTTTTTCAAATAATGAATAGAAGTTAGATGTATGAAACTGATTGGATCTCATTCAATTTTCAAAAAAATTTGGAGACCTTTTTAGAATTTTCATTTTATAATGATTCATATAGTGATCACATACATTTCCCATGTTATAATTATGCTATAAGATATTGGTTGATCCTTGAAGAATTTAGGTACCATATAACCAAATATGGTTTTCAAACAAACTACTATGTGTGATATCACAATGGGGATAAAATGAAATCTCAAAATGCTCATGATCCAAATGAGAGTAATGGATTAGAATTTTTTTTAGATAATTGGTTTCCATTTATTCATTATCATGAGAAGGAAGGGATTCCAACCTAAGAATACTTTTATACGATTACACATGATGCATCTAATGAAAATTATGTTGTTTGCAGGATGAAAAAAATTGAATGATGTTTCCACAACTCCAATATATCAACAATGTGGTAAAATGAAGAAGTTGGAATTTTTAATCTGATTTTTTCATGGGAAAATAATGCATGATATTTTTACTACTTATATCAGTTACAATCTTACATTTTTGAAGGAATTTCTTCCAGATGATTCAAATATTCCATCAAACTACTATATAGAATGGAAGTGAGTTGAGGAACTTGGATTTTCAAACAAAAAAAATCATACTTGCCTGAAAATTGCAGCTTATTATGGTTGGAAACCGCTTAATGGATTGATTGTATAAAATATGGGACATCCATACGGAATCCAGAAGATTATGGAATACTATCCCGTGTGCCACAAAAAGTAACGTGATACTTTCTATTGATTAGTAGGCTTTAGAATATTTTCATTCCTGATGAAATATAAATAAAAATATGATGGAATGATACCGAGAGAAAGAATAATAATGATGAGTTAGTTCACCGTGCACATATATTTTCATGGTATAGATTTGATTCTCGATATGCTAATTTCGTAGCTGAAATGTGTAATGTGAGGCTGGTTATTTCATGTGATAGTTTTAATTTGTTTGGGAAGATGCTTACTTTTTATAGAACATGACCATTTTTCATACATATTTATAACCTTAATCTATGGATGTGTATGAAAAAACCTTTCACCTTCATGATTATACTCATATATGGACCTTCTGATACTGAAAATGATATATATGTATGCATGAAAACTTTAATAAAAGTGTTGAAACATATTTAGAATGTGGGTGTGCGCACATACAATGCATATTCAAAAGACATATTTTAGATGCATGTTGTTCATATGTGGATGATCAATGTTTTTCCCACTTATGAAGTGATGTATGTATAGAGCATCAAGGGAAAACTATCATGTCCTATTTTTTTGAAGAATACACGATCCATAAGACTGAAATATCACTGTAGTTTCAGTTTTAAGAGACATTTAAGATTCTTTCGAATAGATCATCCATATATAAATAATTATCGAATATTTGACAATACATGGATAGTGAAAATCCACCTCAATGTATTTCTATAACCTATTTGCTTAATTAATTACAAGATTTAATTTTTTCATTTGGGAATTTTCAGATGAAATATAAAAAGAGTAAGAATGTTTTTATTGAAACCTATTACATTTGGAAGAATATGAGTGTCTTTTTTGAGATGCCTTATTGGTCAACCAATTTTTTACATCATTGCTTAGATGTAATTCACATTGAAAATAATATATGTGAAATGTTTCTTTCAATTATTCTAAATGTCAAGAGAAAGATAAAAGATGATTTATGATATTAACTTGACTTGGTGGATTGGGGCATTAGAACAAAATTTCATCCTATGTGTATCAATGAAAATAAATAGAAAGTTGTGGGGGATTATTATGTGATGAAACCTATAAAAAAATAAATTTATGGAAGTACTAGAGACTATTAAAGTTCATAATGTCTATTTAAGAAACATATCAAAATGGGTCAACAGAAGAGAGTTGAAGTTGAAATCTTTGAAGAATCATGATTATACCATCCTTATTCATGAGTTTATTCCAATAAAACTTCATCATATTCTCTCTAATAATGTATAAGTGTCATTTATTTTATTTTTCCATTTCATTATAGATCATTGTACTAAGAAGTTGTCAAATAATTTCTTGCAAAAAATATTTTCAGATGCACCATTAATTTTGCGTGAGTTAGAGAAAATATTTCCTCCATCATTTTTCACATGCATGCTACATCTAACTGTCCATATTCCAAATGAAATACTTCTCATAATAACTATTTATTTTCATTTTATGTATCCAACTAAAAGAAACAAGTTTACGTTGAAGTCTTTTTTCAATAATAAAAATCATCCAGATGATTATATCGTCAAAGGTTATTTGGCTCAAGAATTTATGGATTTATGTATGATGTATTTGTTTAATCTGACCACAAGATGGAACAAACCAATGAGAAATTAAGAATAATAGTATGATAAAATTTAACCCAATTTTCCATAACTTACCCAAATAGGGAGAATTACCAGATCATATACATTGACAATATTAATCCTTGAATAAAAGGAGATGGAACATCACAAAGTTTTGTTTAACTATGATTTTTTTGATGAATACATCAAGTAAGTAAATTGAACATGTATATATTATTTCACCTCATGTAATTTTACATATATGTTAAACTATTTATATTTTTTTGGAAGATAACATAAAAAAATGATAAATAGAAAGCATTATTCTTTATTGTTGAGAAGGAGGGATACTTTTCATAGCAAAGAGTTTTCTACTTGGTTGAAATATAAGGAAGAAATATTACTCTAATAAAATAATAAAATCTATATTTAATTAAGTTTAATATTTATTTATATTTCAGGTATTGAGTTTTCTTGTTGGATCTGTCTCTGAGAAACGATAGATTTCTCTTTTAGTCCTAATTTCAGGGTTTGTGAATGAAAATCAATTATGATCAAAAGGTACAAATTTATTATCACTGAACCAGAAAATAACTTGAGAACAAAACACTATTGTGCTATGGTAACTACCACAATAGACTATTATTCCCATGCATAAGATAATATACTTTTATTTGAAAATGTATCTTATTATGGATTCATTGTGAAAATACTAATATTGGATTATTACAGTCATGGTTGAGTCACTATGATGAAATTCCAATGGTTTGATTAAATGACAAGGCATGACACATTTATTGATGATTTTGGATTTAGAGTTATTGAAATGACTCACACTCTTTATACTGATGAACCATATGTATTGGAATCAATGGTGAAACACGTTTTTTATGTCAAAGATCATCTTCAAATTGAATTTGGTTTCATTATTGAAGTAATACTAAGACATATTTTTGATGATGGTTATGATGGAATATAAACCATCCCCACTCCTATTGGCCATGATCCATTTATTACTTATGATGAATCCAATAATTTAATTTTCAGAGTTATTTGTGAACCTGAAGTTGTGGTGGGATATATATTGAAGCATCCATCTGTGTTCTTAATTATTTTGGTTTATCTTGACTTTGGTTGTTGAGGTTGGATCCATACAAATTAATTTACTATTGATTACAAATACTTTGTATCCAACTTGACCTTAATGTAAATTTTCAATATTTACTGGTTGTAGTTTTGTTTGAGTTGTATTTTTTAACATTGAGTTGAACTGTATTCAAACCTTCCAAACTAAACAAAACTGAAACAATTAAATTGTAAAAAAAGTTGAATTGAATTGGATAATTTAAACTAATTTATATGAAAATCAAAACGAATAAAAAAAATGACATGACAAAAAAATGAAACAATGACCTAACCCAAAATATGAACCAACTGACCTAATACAAATAAAAGTGGAGAAATGACCTAATCAATTGAAAAAAATCAACCAAATGACTTAAGAAAAATATAAATGAAAAAATGACCTAATTAATTTACTAAAATGAACTAAATGACCAAAACAAAATTGAATTGGATTGAATTGAAAATAGAAGAAAACTACATCACACCCATTCTAAACATACTAATTTGAGTGTATTGTTTTTTCTATGACATGTATATATTTTTTTATATTCTTCCTACTCGATATAAAATTTTCTAGTTATATCCTAACATATCCTGTATTTTGTTTGACAAGTGGTATTCATTAATTAATTCATGTCACATATTTTTTCTTGTTTTGGTTACACATTTGTTATTGGTTTATAATTAATTCCATATTATTTTTAAAATATAGGAAATAAAAAATATTGAGGAGCAATGAAGAAAAAAGAAGGCAGATAACAATCATTAAACAAGTGAGATGGGCGTCCCTCCTCTAGTGCCCATTATGAGTATTTTATTTCAAAAATATATATCAATAACATATAATGTCATACATTTAATTTTGTTTTTAACTTTTAATCAAGATACACCACCAATAAACCAATTATTAAATAACCATCTTAGTGGTTCTAGTCCTTAGGTTGGAGATTGGGGGGGGGGGGTACTACAGCTAGGCGCTCCAGTTGGAATACTATATCACACCCCATCCCTCCCCCTAACGTACCATCTACCACACCTTGTGATCCCACATTGTCATTAAATACACCCGAGATATTTAGGTATCTCATGTTTGCACCTCCATTCTCATCTGAGCCTCCTCAATTTTATTTCCCATATTAGATTATGATTCCTAATCCTCATCCTTATTATGCATTTGCAAAACCATCTATGCCATCTTATTTTTCTCCTACTTCCTTCTCATTGGGCTACTATATTCCTGCTTCTTCGACTACTACTCCAACACATTCTGAGCCTGCAGAGCATACACTGGGACCCACTCCATTTATACAAGTTGATGTTTCTTCAGTGCCTGGGGATCCAATAATGCCCATTGATCAGACTAACTCAGGTATGTTTATAAAACTCTAGTAACTTTTTCTACCACAATTTATTTTTATTATATACTGTATTGATATAATATTTGTTTTTATTCTTTAAATTTTAGATCATCCAATAAGAAGAATGGGCATATAGGAATGTGTGCAGTGTGGAACTGCCACTGTTAGCTGATGGTGGAGTATAGTGAAGACAAAAAAATGATTAGAAAAATAGGGTGGGAATGTAGGAGTTTTTTTCAACACTTTTCAAAAACTCAGACATCATTTCCATTTATCCACTCTACTAGGGACACCTACCAAATGAAGTAAATTATAATGCTTGGGCATAAATACGGGTAAAAAAATTCATTGAATTTAATGTTATATTACTATTGTATTTATATGAATTAATATTTTGGTGACAACTTCATTTTAATTTTCTTGTTGGTGAGGCTGTGAGGCCAGCATGACTTATGGAATTAGGTGAGCACTAGAGAGGCTATAAGCATGCGTTGTATAGTGGATAGAGTTCTAGAGCTAGTATGGATTTAGAGGCCACACCTGTCATGGATGAATGTCTAGTAGAATATTATCAATAAATGATCACTCATTGGACAAGTATTGAGTTCAAGGAATTAATAAAATTTAAGGTTTTTAATTGAAAATTACCGTGATTTTCATTAATAATTACTTTTTTATTATTGAATTTTTTAGGAATCACCAAGAAAAAAAAATTCTACGACATACCTTCACACTTTGGGGTAGACTACGATGCAATAACATGAGAGGAAGAAGGTAAAAAACTCATTTACTTAGATTTAATTAATTTTTTATATCTCATGAAAATATAGGGGTCAATTAGCTTACAAATTCCCTTTAAAAAAATTAGTTAAAGTGATTTGTTCCTACTTAGAGAATTGACTCATAAATTTTATGTTTTATCCCTTCATGATAAGGCTAGAATTAGTATACCTCATATTTTATAATTTACTTTTTCCTAGGCCTTAGGTAGTTATTACCTCAAGTTTTAATTCCCTAAAAATGAAGATAATAAACAGGATAATAAATATGGAATTGATGATGACCTAGATAAACCCAAACCAAATGGAATCAAATAGAAATAATATAAACCAAACTAACCCTTACTGAACTGAGTCAAAACAAACAAAATCAACTTAACCTGACTCAAACTGAATGTAATTGAACTAAAATGAAATGGAATAAATAAAAATTAATAGAAGAAAACTGAATTCATGTTTCTTTACCAAAATCAAACCAATCCAATCTGACAAAAACCAAATATTATTGAAAATACCTTAACTACAATAAACAGACTCAAACCAAACCAAACTGAACTAATTCAAACTAAACTAAACTATATCCACCTTATTCAAGTTGAATCATGCCAAATTAAAAGAAATTATAGAAATGCAATCAATCAAATAATTTTTTTTATCTAAACTAAGTAAAATTAAATCAAAAATTAAACCAATGAGAAATGAATGAAATTGATCCATGTAAAACACTAAAAAAATAAAAATGAACTAACTTAAAATCACCCAACTCAACCCAAACCACACTAAAATTAATTAAGTTGAACTAAAAAAAATTGAATCAAACCTAACTAAATCAAATAGATTTGAAAAAGTTTATTTGACATTAATTGATATAAATAAAATTGAATGAAACCTAAAGGAATCAAACCAAATTAGATGGACCTGGAAAATATTGAATTGAATCAAACTGAATCAAATAGAATTGAACTAAAAAAACTAAACCAGGAATACCTAAACATAAGTGAACAAAAATAAACATGTCTACATAAATTTAAGTAGAGGTAAACCAAATAAAATTGACTATAAACGAATATATTTGTATTAAAAAGACTAAAACCAACCTAAAACCAATAGAACCAAATATTATCGAAACAAAACAAACTGAACCAATTTATATATAATTGAATCAAAATGTATAAAATAAATATATTTTTTGGATTATATAGGATAAAATTGAAAAAACTCAACTCTAACCAAATACAAATGAATTTAATTGAAGCAAATCAAACTATATTGGTCTAATTAGACTCAACCAGATATGAACCAAATTGAAAAATGTTAACCTAAACTAAATTAAAAAAAATAAATTAAAAAAATCATAAGAAAACCAAATTGGATTGTAACACCATGAATTAACAAAAATTTTTCTATACTAAAGTAAATTTAGTTGAAGCTGATAGGCTTGAAGCATCATAATCTGAAGGAAATGAAATTGGATCTAACTAAACCCAAATTAATTATCCTAAATAAAACTAAATTTAATTGTTTCAAACCGAATAAAACTAAAATATAATAAAATAAATAAAACCAAATGAAATAGATCTCAAAAAAACTACGTCAAACTAAAAAAATAGACTTTAATGGATTAATAATGAATTTCACTGGCCTGAGCCACCCACAACTAAACTATAACAAACTGAACATAACCGAATTGAAATGAATCTACTAGACTAAATGAAAATTAGTAAAATGAATGACTATGTCATGACAAAAAAAAATTATAATAAAAATTTAATATAATAATTTGATTTTAATTAAACTAAATTTAATTTATATAAATAATAGAAAAAAACATGGAAAATAACTCTTTTTTTATGATTAGAGTGTTTATAACCCATTTATGCATATTCCTTTATGTTATAGTAATATATAATCATATTGTCATTAATTATGGTGATCAGAAAAGCACACTATTATTAATTAATATGATAAACCCTTAACTTATATATATGTTATATCTATTGATAACCCATTCATTAATACTCAGTTATAGTTCATATACAATATTTTTTTTCTGTTTAGATTTATTTAGAATTAATTTCCATTTGATTTCAGTTAAGAAATTAATTATTATAAACCTTTTTTCAATTATGGTTTTCTACATTCAATGTTATTATGTAGGGAGGTTTTGAATATTGAAGGATGTGTGCCTCGAGCAAAACTGTTTTTCTCGAGTAGAAAGAAAAAATATGGAAGTGTGGTTAACAAACCGACATAGTAGAAGTTTATAAGTTTTAATTTGTTTATTTTAAATTTTAATATCTATTTTATAACTTAATAGTCTATTTATATTTACAATAGCCTTATTTGGTGGTCCTTGATGCCCATGAATCTAATAAATTTTGGCCAAACGATCACTTACATCAAGTTTTGGGAGATGAGCATCATGGAAGAGTACGCTGTTGACCTGGGAAGAGTATTGTATATATGAGGTATGAGACCACTTCAGGTGCCATTTATAGTAACACCGACTTGGAAAAAGATAATGAATGAGAAACAAAGGCTGAGGCTAAGACAAAAAAGGATGAAAAAAATGTCCATATAGGCGGAATAACAAAATCAAAGGGAAAATGCTGAATTTATGAAACTATTGAAAGTTTTATGTCCATCAATTCCACTAGATACTTCTATAGCTTGTGATGCATATATGTATAAGATTCGTACATTATATAGTGAAATGGGAATTAGTCATAGTGGTGGTTGGGATGATGAAGTTTGTGGTAATGTCAATGGAGAGGATGATGGCAAGGAAGATCGTGAGGATGATGGTGAGGAAGAGGCCGAGGGCGAGGATGAGGGAAATGGTGAGGATGAGGCCAAGGCTGAGGCCGAGGATAACAGTGATGATGGTGATGGTGATGAGGGACATGTGGATCCTTTACATTTTTGACTGATATTTATGACATATGATGCTTGATGATTTTTTATGAATGAATATATACAATTTTCTAAATTAATATTACAGTTTCTATTTATTTAATTGCACGTTCTATTTGTTTGCTGGTGCTGTTTGACTACAAGTTCAGTTTTATGTTGGCTACATGTTTTGTTTTTAGGTTCTGTATTATAGGTTATATTTTTTGTGGGCAGGTTGGGGCTGTTTCTTTATGTGAAAATGGGTGTGTGTGTATGGGGGGGGGGTTTATACCAACGGTTTTATAACCATTGGTATAATCTTTATCCCATGGTTTATAGTGAACCGTTGGTATAAAATTATCCCAACAGTACTAAACCACTAGTATAGATCTATACCAATGGTTCTGAACCATTAGTATAGGTACATACCAAAATATTCACTATGAAACATTGAAAAAATTAAATTTCAGATCATCCTATACCAACTATTCACTAAGAACTATTGGCATAGGTGGTTGCGCCCAAATTTACCCTACCAGTAAAAGCGGTCGTTGAAGTACAAGTAGGGATCGAATCCACAGGGACCGAAGAAGAAACCTTGAGACACTTTGATTAGATGCGGGATTGGCTATAAAGTGGCCACCTATGGTGTTGATTGATTTGAAGAAATATTTAATTAATTTAAAGAAAAAAAAACCAATAAAATTACTTTAATTAAAACAACTAATTAAGGTGAGTTGATCCTAGGTTGTCTCTTGGGCTTGATTGGATGTATTTGTTTTTCATTTGATTTTCTGTTCATCGGTTCAAGAGGTATCCATTAAATGAAATAATTCCTCAGTATCATTCTCCGATTTAATCCATACACAATTTCAAGGCTAATCACAAATTCACTTAGAGAATAAATTAAATGAGAACTCCAAGGAATTGGATCGTACTAGCACTCAAAACGTGTCATCGTTAAAGTCGGTGAAGACAAAGAAGAAGATAAATCAAAGAAAGGAACTCTTAAAATAAAGAACAAATTTAAGAATTTAAGAACATAAAATAACATTCAATCCAACTCATGCAACTCCCTAGGATCAACCCATAAAAGGTTAGCCCCCCATTTATGCTATTCTATCAATGGAAGCGGGTAATTGACTTAAAGAAGTGGGATTGAAGAAGAAAAAAAACATTAATCAAAATGAACACTCCACCGTTGTGTGATGAATTCACAAGTGCGGGTGTGAATAAATTCACACTACGATTCAACGGTATCAACGTGTGAAGAAAAGGAAAATAAAAAGTGAAAAAGAATAAATTTTATTAAAATACTAAACGTGAATGAAAAACTTACATTAGAGAAATTGATGATGCCATTACAAAATGAAAGCGGGAAATTACAATTGAAAGAAAAACTTGGATTCAAAGGAAAATGTTATATGATTATTCCCTTAACCACCAGATCCTTATATAGTCATATTAGGAGCCTTATGTCCACCCCCAACATTAAATTCACCCCCCAACAATTAAGAGAGTCAAAAGTAGGGTGAAGAATCAAAAGGAAATTGACGTTTCGAAGTTGACCCGGAAAACTGTCCAGATTCGTCCTCCATTTTGACGTGTGAGTTTGACACTTCATATGGCCGAATACGAAGGTGTCATAAATATAAAATATCTTAATACATGTGTCTTATAGAAGCTCTCAAAATTTCAGGAAATTTGGTCTAGCCGTTTGGATGTTATGATCGAAATGGTGGAACGGATTTCTGTGCATTAATGTCGGGTCCACCATTTAAATCTTAACTTCATATCCCTTTATCATCATGAAAAAATCAGAATTAGCTCCGGCCACAGTTGAATAAAATGATCCTCATATTTTTATCTTTCTACTGTATAAATTTGAGATTCATTGGGGTTGGTTTCTGGGCCCCACATTTGTTTGATGGGCCTTAGGCCCATTATGCTTTTTCTAGAAAGTTTCTGGCTTCAGGCGCAAAATTATCCATCTTCCTTTGGGATTCATCCATCGGACCTAAAAGATAAAATGTTACAAACAAAGTGATAAATCATATCCCAAAATTTCAAATTCAGAAAATGAATATAATATTGTCAACAAACAAATGAATGATTGGGCCCAAATTTACATTTTAAACATGAATTGCATTTTTGATGAGAAATGAAGTTCTATTTATGTAATGCACTAAAAAAATGTTTATGGACTTTGGAACAATGAATATAAAGATATTAAAAATTAATATTAGCCACTTTCAGTGACTAATCACACCCCCCAACTTGAGTTTTTCTAGTCCCGAGCAAAATAAATTACAAATATGAAATTCAAATCCCCCTTTCCAAAAACATTTTAATACACATTACTCACCCAAATATCTAACACCAAAAAAAATTATGAAAACCCATCAAAATCATTTAAAACAAGCTAGGTCCATAAGCATATCCCAAGCCCAAGCCCGTTCCTTTGTTCAAATTGATCGCCACATTTCATCCAATTCCAATTAAGCATGATAAAGTGTTGTGCATCATAAAAGATATGGGGCCCATTTTATTGTTCAAGGGGAAAAAATGGAAGCGCTAGGTGGGAATCACATTAAACCTTAAGATGAGTATCCTTTTTTTTTATTATTTATTTTTTTTTGATTTTTTTTAACCACAATAGATATGACAAGACTAACTCTGGGCAAGACAACTATGGAGTCACGATCCCCAAGTGCCGGACGCCACACATATTATCAATTTCATGCTCTACAATAGAGATATAAAGCCTAACTCTGGGCAAGAAAACTATGGAGTCACGATCCCCAAGTTCCGGATGCCACGCATTTGGATAAAACATTGCTCTATGTGGTCTTTTTTTTTGTTTTTTTTTGTTTTTGTTTTTTTTGGATACTCAAATTAAACTAAAAGTGACCCCAGAACCCTATGCTATAATGAAAGGGACCCAAGAACTTAAATTTACACCCATGATCCAGTAGACGTGCTTTGTGGCATTTTTATTAAGAGGATGAAAATTTAAACTTTGAAAAATCACATTAGACAACCGCACTTTCCAAAAACTATGCTCATGAACTTAAACTTTCATTAAAATCAGAATCAAGGCATGAAAAATTTATTTGATATCCAATTTTAGAGTTTGTAATGTGTGTTATCATGTTTATGGTTAATGGAATTTTTCTTTTCATGCATGTTTTTTTAAAAAAATCATTTTTTATCTCCCCCCAACTTAGAATGACACTGTCCCCAGTGTTTAAAGAATAGAAAAGTTAGAAGGGGGTAGGAGAGGAGTTCAATGAAGAAATTTAAAATGAAAATCATGGAATAAAGTCACCTGGTGGTTGATGATGATAGCGCATGCCATAGTCTCCCTTCAATCCTGGATTTGAGTCTCAGCAGCTTGGATGGTGGTGAATGGATTTTCCTTATGGATTTCAACATGTCCTTTTTTTTAACCTATAAAAAAAAATAAAACAAAACAAAATAAACTGAGGATACATTGTCTTCTTTATATTTTATGGGTAAGGTATTACTCAGAGATCACGCAACGTGACACAGATGAATATGGCGCTCCCCTTTCATACCCATCCTTACTCATAAAAGAAGAACAGGTCAACAGTCTATGGTAATTTATTATATGAAAAAGAAAATGATTCAAAATGATTAGAAAACATGAAAACCATGGGTTGCTTCCCATGAAGTGCTTTTTTTTAACGTCGTTAGCTCGACTTGAACCCCCCAAATTATCCAATTCCAACTTTCATCATTTTTAGGACCCCATTTTTGTCCACTTAAACTTTATTTAGATTGATTTTTTTATAATTTGATTCATGTGAAATCCTATTTTCTACAATGATTGGTAAAATACAAGGAATATCTAAAATGGTTGATCGAATTGAATATCTAGTATTGCCTAAGTCATCAATAAACATTCCCAATTTTTTAGTTTCAAGAGGATAATAAATTGAAATTTCATGGTATTGGTTATCCACATTTAAGAGTGGGGAAGAAAGGAGAAAAATTTTGAGTTCAGGTTGATAAAAATTTACAAAAGAAGAATGGAAATTTGAATCAAAAACAGTTTCTTCTCCATGAAATTTAGAAATAATTGGTTCCTTTTGAAATTTTTATCCCTCCCAAAAATTTTCCTTTTGAATGTTGGGAGTGGGTATAGACTCAATATTTTTTAACTCTCCCAATGGTTCAATGATTTTTGATTCTAAAAAATCATTTTTGGTGCAATATTCTGGACATTCAATCCTTGAAGAATAATTTCCCTCTTGTGAATTCATGAAATCAATTTCATCCTGATTTAAATACCCTTCAACATTTCTTTGATCTTGTTCAGTTATCCCATATCCAAAGGTTAGTTCTTTTTTCAATTCATGGGAGGTTTTTGGGATAAAAGATTCATCTATCAATGATGAGGAAATAACATCTTGAGTGGGAATGGGTTCCTCAAAAGTCTTAAAGCTTTGTAATTCTAATCTGAAAGATGAAACTTCTGAATTCATTTTATCCATTTGTTCACACAATTGTTCAAGAATTTTTTCCAGATTAGGGTTGATATATGTTTTTACATCATCGACTTCCTCATTATTTATCTTTTCAATCATTCTTGATAGGTATAGAAATTGATCTTGTAAACATTCAGCATCCCATTGATTTTACATCTCATCTGGTGTGGTGTATTCAATTAAGGATTGGTCAATGAAATTCCCAATGTGAGGTGTTTCCCAATATTGATTTCCGACTTGATTACAACATTGATTTATGAAGGGGTATTTTGGAGGATAATCCATTGGAATTGATTGAAAATTAGTTTTGGGGTTTTTTTGGACACACAGAAATAGAAAGGGGAAAAGAGAAGAGAAATTAGGGTGAGAATAGAGAATTTGGGGTGAGAAAAGAAGATTTTGGTCTAAGGTACTTACTTGGGTCCCCGGAAACGGAGCCAAAATTTGGTTGCGCCCAAATTTACCCTATTGGTAAAAGCAGTCGTTGAAGTACAAGTAGGGATCGAATCCACAGGTATCGAAGAAGTAACCTTGAGACGCTATGATTTATTGATGGATTGGCTATAAAGTGGCTAACTATGGTGTTGATTGATTTGAAGAAATATTTAATTAATTTAAAGAAAAAAAACCAATAAAATTACTTTAATTAAAACAACTAATTAAGGTGAGTTGATCCTAGGTTGTCTCTTGGGCTTGATTAGATGTATTTGTTTTTCATTTGATTCTCTGTTCATCGGTTCAAGAGGTATCCATTAAATGAAATAATTCCTCAGTATCATTCTCCGATTTAATCCATACACAATTTCAAGGCTAATCAAAAATTCACTTAGAGGATCAATTAAATGAGCAATCCAAGGAATTGGATCGTACTAGCACTCAAAATGTGTCATCGTTAAAGTCGGTGAGGACAAAGAAGAAGATAAATCAAAGAAAGGAACTCTTAAAATAAAGAACAAATTTAAGAATTTAAGAACATCAAATAACATTAAATACAACTCATGCAACTCCCTAGGATCAACCCATAAAAGGTTAGCCCTCCATTTATGCTATTCTATCAATGTAAGCGGGTAATTGACTTAAAGAAGCGGGATTGAAGAAGAAAAAAAAACATTAATCAAAATGAACACTCCACCGTTGTGTGATGAATTCACAAGTGCGGGTGTGAATAAATTCACACTACGATTCAACGGTATCAATGTGTGAAGAAAAGGAAAATAAAAAGTGAAAAAGAATAAATTTTATTAAAATACTAAATGTGAATGAAAAACTTACATTAGAGAAATTGATGATGCCATTACAAAATGAAAGCGGGAAATTACAATTGAAAGAAAAACTTGGATTCAAAGGAAAATGTTAGATGATTATTCCCTTCACCACCAGATCCTTATATAGGAATATTAGGAGCCTTATGTCCACCCCCAAAATTAAATTCACCCCCAACAATTAAGAGAGTCAAAAGGAGGGTGAAGAATCAAAAGGAAATTGACGTTTCGAAGTTGACCCGGAAAACTGTCCAGATTCGTCCTCCATTTTGACGTGTGAGTTTGACACTTCATATGGCCGAATCCGAAGGTTTCATAAATATAAAATATCTTCTTCCATGCGTCTTCTAGAATCTCTCAAAATTTCAGGAAATTTGGCTTAGCCGTTTGGATGTTATAATCGAAATGGTGGAACGGATTTCTGTGCATTAATGTCGGGTCCACCATTTAAATCTTAACTTCATATCCCTTTATCATCATGAAAACATCAGAATTAGCTCCGGCCAAAGTTGAATAAAATGATCCTCATATTTTTATCTTTCTACTGTATAAATTGGAGCTTCATTGGAATTGGTTTCTGGGCCCCACATTTGTTTGATGGGCCTTAGGCCCATTATGCCTTTTCTAGCAAGTTTCTGGCTTCAGGCACAAAATTATCCATCTTTCTTTGGGATTCATCCATCGGACCTAAAATATAAAATGTTCAAAACAAAGTTATAAATAATATCCCAAAATGTTAAATTCAGAAAATGAATATAATATTGTTAACAAACAAATGAATGATTGGGCCCAAATTTGCATTTTAAACATGAATTGCATTTTTGATGAGAAATGAAGTTCTATTTATGTAATGCACTAAAAACAATGTTTATGGACTTTGGAAAAATTAATATAAAGATATTAACAATTAATATTATCCACTTTCAGTGACTAATCAATAGGCCTTTCCCAAAGGAACTATAACCAAAGATTTGGAGAACCGTTGGTACATGTTTGTATTCTAGTAGTCAATATACTCATTATAATAGAATAATTGGTCCATAAATGGGCCATAATTGATATTAATTAATATTTACAAATCAATTTAGTGAAGATATAATTTTTAGTAATTTTAAATTATCTAATAAAATATAATTTATCAGAAAATAACATCAATATCAATTTTGACATAATTCATTTAAATTGAATTAAAAAATTTGAATATAATGATGGAGTTCAAATATATTTTGTTCACAACTATTTAACCTGATATATTCATCTAAAAAATTAATGTAATATAATAATTCCTTCAATTTACTTCACTTTTAATGTTTTTAGTATACTTTACTTTATTTAGTTATTAACTAAATAATTACTTCATTGAACTTTCTTAAGTATTAAAATTAATTATATAATCTCTAAAAATTAAAGATAAATTATTATAATAAAAATAACTAATTTATTTTTCAAAAGGAAATGTATAAATAATACAATTTTATTTTTTCCCAATACCAAATCATTATAGATATTAAAAGTAAGCAACGTTCATTTTTGTCTTTTTTATTTACTTAACTTATTATATAGATCACATTCAAAAACTATTGACCCTAAAACTCATAAAAATATATCCAAATTTATAAGGGTATAAATATGTCCATAAAAAGGGTGTTTGAAAAGTGTTGGTTCATTCTTAAACCTTATATTCTAAGTATAACCACTAAGTAAACTCGTTTTTACCTTAATCACTATAATTAATTTTAACTATTTTAACAAATCATTATGGTAAATAATTAAGTTGAAAATATTATGTAATATGAATTATCATGATTCAAAATATAGAATCCATTATTACAAATTATATTCACATAATTTAAAAATTTTAATTTAAAATTAACCCCATAGACGTGACGATAAAGTGGGTTTCTAAAGTGAAAATGTTCAAAGGTTTGGAATGTTTTTATATTGAAATTCAATATGAAAATAATTATAATAACCTAAATTGGATTAATATATGTGGAATTTAATTATTTTGACTTTAAAACCAATTAAAAATATAATTTAACATTATAAATTATTTAGATGAAAAAGAATTTTTCAATTAAATCCAATATTTTTAACCATTCATCAAAAAATAAAACTTCTAAGAAAAATACCAAAAAATACACCTAAGATAATTTTTGTATTTCAATTTAAAAAATGTTTTTTATTTTTTTTATATAAATTATATAAAATTTGTAAAATTTAATTTTAAATTATGTTTTCCAAGCACGATTAATCCGTCTTTTAGAAAAATACTATTTTTCTGAAGATATTTTTTTAAATGGTGATGATGATTATTTATAATAAATATGTAACCAATAAATGTGTGTATACTATATATTTTTAGAATATAGTTAACAATATTCATACCTACCATTCGTACAGATAGGAAATGACTGTCATATTAATTAATAATATTGATAGTATATTTTTGTTTGGTAAAACTCCATCTTAAGTGTGACACAAGCTATTGAAGAAAGTCATTATTGCATGTAACCCAAGATAAAATTAGTGTATCACGCATTTTAATCTACCTAATATATTTAATTTATTTAAAATATCTAATATATCATAAAGTCTCAGGTTTTTATATTCCTTTCTATGATTTGTATTTCATGTCATACACACTGTCGAATATGATGTTCATATTTTTAAATTTTAGGGTGTTACACCCCAACCATGAGATCACCTCTATTTTGAGCTTCTACCACACTCCGGATTATGGGGTACACTTTGGATCTCAACTTATTGCTCAAAATTTTCTTTACTTTGAAATTATTAGAAGACATTTTATAGAGATACCCATCAGTTTTGTAGGTCATGCACATGATGTCAATTCAAAGGGAATATATCTAAGAGGAATGAAATTCCACAACAAACCATGTTATTTTTTTATATCTTCATTGAATGGGGAATTTAATTCAAGGTTCATATTCCAAATTAATTGTATTTTTATAAATCTTATTGGTTATTAACTATGTATATAAATGGGTGGAATCAAAGGGTATTAGGATCGATGACTTTGGAGTGATTACCAACTTTGCGAGATCTCAAATTTTTAGTAGCTTTGGTTTTCTAATATTCATCACTACCAATCAAGGTTACCATTTTTTTAATCCCAATATGAAATCATTAACCCATAAGTATTGGGGTTTTCATAATTTATCCACTGCATATCATCCCTAAACAAACAAATAAGATGAAATTTCAAATAGGGAAATTAGGAAAATCTTGGAAAAAATAGTATAACACAATTGGAAATAATGGAGTTTTCACTTGAATGATGCACTTTGGGCATACCATACTTATTTTAAAACCCCAATAACAATTTAACCATATAGAATTGTATTTTTAAAGGCTTATAACCTCAATTTAAAGGTAGATCACTATGAATATTGGGTTGTTAAACAATGTAAGATGAATCTTTTAGATACAGGTGAGCATAGAAATTTAATCTGATGTGATGCATATGAGAAAATTTGGATCTATAAAGAGAATACAAAGTTTAAAGATAATTAGATTATTAATCAGTGGAAGTTTCATATTGGTGATATGGTTCTAATGTACACTTCTTGGATGAAGCTCTACCGAGGTTAGATTTATTCCTAAGGGATCGGTCCTGATACTGTTACTAATGTTTACCCTTTTAGTGAAATATAGGTTTTTCCTAAGAAAAGTGTCCAAAAAATTACTGTCAATGGGAAGATAATTAAACACTTTTATGATGATTTTATAAATCATTCTTTTGAGGAAATCCAGTTGATGTATTCCACATATGAAACCATTTAGTAAGTAATCTCTTCTCCCCACCTTCATTTACTTGTCTATTTATTTATAATTCTTATTTTGAGGACAATTTAATGTTTAGGTGTGTGGGAGGGTGACATATGAAATCTAGGATTAAAATTCAAAATAAAACCACTCATCATGTATTTACTTTTATACTTCATGTATGTATATATTTAGAAAAATCATTATGTTTCTATTTTTTTATTTTATGTCCCTCAGATAAACTTTGATCCTAAAAATATTATCCAAATTCATTTTTCATGCTTTAGTAGAATATGTGGTAAATTAATTTAACTTTGGAAAAATGATTTCAAATTAATTTTGATATGGGATATTTTTTTAGAATTTATATTTTCAAATCATTCTAAGGAGTTTAATGGATTTTTGAAACACATGCCTCATTAACACTAACCAATATTTTAAATCCCTTTCCAAAGAGACACTCTAATACCTTGATTTAATATTAGTCATTTAATCACTTTATTGAGATTCTCAGGATATATATAGAAACTATAACTTTCCTTGATTAAATTTAAATCCATAATATTTTATTACGCTATATTCGTGATAGAGGCCATAATTCATTGAAAATACCTTTATATAAATAACATATAGCTTGAGACACCTTGATATTTTACCATTATTAAGCCTTAGATACCATGGAATACCTATTAAGAAAGCCGCATTATATGCTAATTTATCCCTACCTACCCATATCTTGTGTAAATTCTTTTTTTATTTTCAACAAGTGTGAGGGAGAGGGTGTTTCCATGGGAATTCTAGGGAATGATTTATTGGTATGGGTTGATTTAAATGGTTCCTACATTTATTTTTGTATTTTCTTTACAAGACATATTATATAAATTTTTAAATTTTTTCCCTTATTTATCTCTAAATAAAACTGTATATAAAAAAACATTAGTTCTGTACATTGAAAAAATTAGAATAAAAGAAAAATAAATAGATAAAAGAGGAAGTTTACTCATTATTGTCCACTCTTTAGCTGTGACACACACAAAAGAAAAAAGTGGAGTGTGATTTTTATATGATACAATCTATTTGGGGTTGAGTTAGTACATTCATTTTGAATACTTTTTGAATTTTTACGTGCATTATAATTAATATATTAAACACACATCTTCTACCTCATATTTTTAACCATCAAATCCTTATAAATTGCAAACCTAAAAAAACCTATTGGAATTACTCTTGAATATGAATTTTTTTTATAACAGTAGAGAACTAATTATCTCATTAAACATATGGTAATATCACATGAACTATAAAGAATGAGCATAACTATACTTTCATGTTCTATGAGTGAAGAGGGAAAATTTATAAGTGTGGTAGGTTGTGACATGTTGGGTGGGTGAAAAATGAATTTGAACAAATTTGAATGTGAGAGAAGAATAATTATAGGTAATTTTTTTTTCATAAATGTGACATTATGGATTTCACACTAGTATAAAAACTATTTATAACATCACCTTTTTCACGTCAGTTTTTAGTGCCAATGTGAAAATATGTGAAAATTGATTTTTCACATCAGTTTTGATATAACCAAAATAAAAGATAAATTTTCATCACTTTATCACATCAATTATATAAGAACGAATGTAAAAATCAATTTTCATGAAATTTTCTTATCGGTTCTAAATAACCGACATGAAACATTGGGTTTTTCACGTCGGTAACCGACATGAAAATCCCATATTCATGGTTTTTTTATATCAGTTATTTAATAACTGAATGAAAAATGTTGAATTTTTTTTATTTAATTTTCGAAGTTTCTATTTGAGTGGTGGTGGAGCTAAAATGTACTTACGGACTAAAATGTATGGATGCCGGAAGTTCATCATATCTAAATGAAGTCTTAGAAAAGTTCTATGTCTAACGACCATAACTTTTGATCCGTAACTCCGTTTGAGCCTATAACTAGTAAAATAGAAGCTCGAGAAATATAACAAATGTTGGTAAACATTTTTAATGTAATTTTTTTGATAAACTATGTAAAAAATTAATTTTAACATTGTATTTAGAAAAACTGATGATAAAATTCCTAAAAAAAGACTTTTAACATCAATTTTTTTCAAGAAGTGATGTTAAAAGTTATTTTTCACATCAGTTATAAAAAAACTGACATGAAAAATATTGAAAAATATTGATTTCATTTTCCAATATTCTATTTCAGTGGTGGTGGATCTAAAACGGACTTACGATTCAAATGTTATGGGAATCAGATGTTGATCTTATCTAAACAGATTCTTAAAAAGGTCCAAATTCTAATGACCACAACTTTTGAAACGCAACTCCATTTGAGCTCCATGACCAGTAAAATAGAATCTTAGGAAATAAACTACATGTTATTAAACATTTTTAATGTCGTTTTTTGATACATTATGTGAAAAATGACTTTTACTGTTGGTTTTTGAGAAACTGATGTTAAAAGATGCTTTTTTAATATCGATTATCATAAAACCGACGTGAAAATATAGTTTTTCACATCGTTTACCATAAAAAAGATGTAAAAAATAAAAATTTTAATAAATTTTCAAATTTTTTATTATTTAACTGATGTGAAATAAAAATTAAATAACCCGCCAATGCAGAATTCCATTTTTTTTACAGCGCAACGTCAAAATTTTCAATTACTGCTTAAAATTTATAATAATGTGTTTGCTTTTACCACACCATTTAAATGATTTCACATTCCACATATATTAATTTCATGATCTATTATTTCAATCATCATCATTTCAATGACTCAAATCATTGGATCTTTATCATCAATAAACTATTTCTTCTTTCAGCGATCTTATTATGGTATTTTAATTATTTTTCAATGATTTATTTTTTTAATATTTGTTTTATTTATTTTAATGAATCACAATTCTTTGGATCATGATAGAAGTATAAATATTTCTTCAGATTCTAAAATATCTTCTAAGCTGAAGCTTTGTTTTCCCCATGAGATCTCTTCTCAGAAGAAAATTATATCCACTAAAACATTAAAAACCTTATAAATTATGTAAATGTTTTATGTTTTTTTTCTATATTTCATATGGTTTCTATGATATGTTTTTTATAGATATTATATTTTTTAGGGATTAAGTAAACTAAAGTAAATAATATTTTTTGAAATAAATATTTTTCATGTCACTTTTTAAAAAAATCGACCTTAAAAAACTATTTTCACAATGATTTTTAGAAAATTGATGTGTAAAATAGGTCTTTCAGGTTAGTTTTTAGAAAACCAATGTGAAAAATAGTGTTTTTAACATCTCTTTTTTTAAACCAATTTTAATATGATCTTTCACATTTGTTTTTTAAAAACCAACATAAAAAATCATAGAAAATATATTTTTAAGGTTAGTTTTAATAACCAAAGTTGAGAAAAATATTTACAATGTCACCTTCAAAGACATAAACTCAAGAACTGACATTAAAAATATAAAAAAAAACATAAAAACTTATTTTCATACTAGTTCCATTTTAAAAGAATATTGGAAGTTATCTCACTTTTGTTTTAGGAATGAGACTTGATTAAGATATAAGAATTTTCACTGGAGTATATAGGTTTAGGTTTGGGGGTGTGATCGTACATTGATATATCATAGATTTTATTTTTATGGTTTTTCGTATCCCATTATTAAATCATTTTTCACTCAATGTATATTTTTAACTCATGTGAAGAAAACATACTTAAAAAGATGTAATTTCACAATATTTAAATTTGATAATAGTTCACTATTTATAATAATATAAACACTCACCCAAATACAAAAATTATTTTTTTAGGATCCAGTGATTTTGAATATTAAATTTATCCAACCGGACCAAAGGCTAGATCCAAGTACAAGAGGCCCAATAGAGACTAATAATGTGAAGAATATCAGGGTGAGATAGAATGAAATCGCCTTCATTGTTTGAGCTATATTAGTGTCCTCGAAACACCAATTGGGATGATTTTACCTATATTGTATATTCAACTTGAAGGCCCACATCTATACTGAATTTCAAGTCAATATGTTGAGGAAAATTCATCCTTACAGCTGAATAAATTAAAGGGATAAAGATTTCCATGAATAGTCACATAGTCCCTTAGACACTTGAATTATTTTGTTGAAATTTAGCCTGTAATTATTTATAAAATAAATCTTCCCCCTCATTCTTAGGGGATGATTGGCCATAGGGTATGATAGGAGTGTTTCATATTTCTATACTATCATATTTTTCTTACTTCCAATTACATGGAGTTCTATACCCCTAGTGATTACCTAGGGGGACCTTGATGTAATCCCAAGATTCAACTTATAATATTTTCTTATCGATTTATTTAATTCTAGGTTTTTATTCTTTTTTTCATAAATTTTTCCTTTGTTGTTCTGTTTATGATATTATTATCACAAAATAAATGAAGGAACAAAAATCCTCACTCTCTCATGTATAATTTGGATTTGTGATGATTTAAAAATGATTGAATCTTCTCATAACCTTTCTATTTCTCGAGAGCTATTTTGGATTGTGCCAGTTGATAATTCTATAATTAGAACTCAATAATTTGCATGATTTTTAAATGAAAATATTAAGTTATGAAAAAAAATAATCATCACATCAAGTTCTTCGAGTGTTTCCTTGACGAGATTTGATAATGATATCGAAATTTTTTTACTTGATCATCAATGGTAGTCAGTGAATCAATTTGTGCTTCTAGCCAAACTCTAAGAGGTGTCCTAGTGAAGACTCAATTTCATTATATTTTTAGGTGTTATAAACCAAGGATTAAGAGATCAAACCCTTTCCCTTGAAGTAATGATTAATGAGAATTAATGGGTTTACCTGGGGTGATCACACTTCTATAAAATTGTTTCAACTCTCATGCTTGAATTACATAATTCAACATTTTAACATAAACTCAAACCCCCATTTGTTGAAAATCCCACTCTATTTTTCATAATAAAACCTTATTTATAAATTAATGATACAATGATTCAATAATAGATGACATAGAGTACCTAATCTACCGTATAAATTCCATTTAAAATAAACAAATAATTGGATACACTCGATAACGCAACCAGTACTCCCTTTGAGAAAACACTAAATTCCTAGTGCATATATCTCTTTCAATCATTATACCATGAATATTATTTTCAACACCGGGATCATTCATTTAAAAAGTCAAAAAACACACACACTTCAATTCATAGATATGTTGAATGAATAAACCTTCCAGAATAATATCATCAACATATAGAAGAAAGATGATAAATAAATGTTCTTTTAACACATTCTGACAAAAACATTTATATAATATTCTCCGCATGATACCCTTTTCAACCATGAAGGATTTAATTTTTTTATTACATTGATGTGGTACTTTTCTTAAGTCATAAAGACTATATTTAATCTTACACACTAATTCATCATTCCGATTAACCTTGAAACCAGTTGGTTTCTTCATGTAAATGTCTTCCTCTAAATCTCTATAAAAGAACATGGTATTTATATCCATTTTTTCTAAAACAAATAATCAATATCAACTAATATTAAGACCAACCGAATGGTAGTGTGTTTTACTACCAATGAAAACATATCATAGAATTCCACTCCCTCTTTATGTTGAAATCCTTTCACTAGAATTATCTATTTCCCCCTATTTCTACTATCCACTTCTTCCGTCAGTTAGAAAACCCATTTATTCTTCAAGGATTTATTTCCTCATGGTAATTCTGTTTTCTCCTAGGCCTCATTGTAATATAAATAATCCATTTAATCCTTCATATCTAACATACACTTACTATAATTATAACTATTCTAGGATTTTAGGTTTTCCTCTATAAATTATAAGTAAATAGTATAAGTAAAGACCATATCTTACAGAAAATCATCTAACCTTGAAAAAACTTCACAATTCAACCTTTATTTTTTCTCTTTATTATTCTATATCATCTAGTACCTAATTTTTTTTGTCTTTGAACTTATGGAGTTCTACCTCATTCCACTACAACCTAAGGGAATTCTAGTGTATCTTCTGCTGGTCTAACTTCTAGAAAACTTATGAAATCATATGAAATAACCAAAAAAGGTGAATATCCAGTTCTCCCATATGGATTAACCTGATTTTTTCCTATTTATTCTCTGAACTTAACTTCAACTTTTTAATCTTTCATTCTTTATACAAGATACTCTCATTAAGTATAACATTTTTAGGTCTGATGATCTTTCGATGATTTTCATCCCAGAGTCAATAGCTGAAGTTCTCATCTCAATAACCCATAAACAAAAAAATATGAGATTTTTAAATGATTATATCACTCTCCTTATCATCAATGTGAACATTTTCAAGACATTTTAAAATATTCATATGATTTTTTTATTTTCAGACCACAACATCTATAGAATCTCCTTTTTTACTGGTACTGATAGAATTCTACTAGCTAAGTACACTATGAAATTTATGATTCTGCCAAAATTTCATTAGAAATACCAAAATACAACCCCATTCTGTTTTCCTTATTATTTATTGTTATGTTCAACCATTCAGACACACAATTTTTTTCTAGTGTACTTTTCCAAATTTCCTCATACCTGATTCCTTTATTGTAGGAGTATTTTTTAAATTACTTTTTACTCTATTCACTGCCATTTTCAAACCTAAGTCATTTTATCTTTCATCCAATATATTTATTGAATATTTATTTCCACTGAGTGAAAGTTTTGAACACATCACTAATTTATCTAAGGAAAATTAGGTTTTTTGTTAATCCTGGTAGATGTCTTACTCCCTTCAACTTTAGGGAGTTCCCATTCTATATCCAAACATTCACTTCAACCTTTCTAAAAAAATCAAGAGCTTCATCATCCACTAAATATACCTTGATGAATATTTTTAATACATAATTATTTATACACCCTAACTTTAATGTGGAATGGAATGATTTCCGAAAATCAATAATCCATGATTCTATTGGAATATAGAAAATTAATAGAAAATTATCGCTATCTTCTACTGAATTCAAGGAACTAAAAATTCAATAATGTTGTCTTCCAAAACCTACTCTATGATCTTTTCCATATTTATTTAGATGTACCTAATTACATTAGTTCCAACAATTTGGTCTAGGTTTGGTATTTTTTCTAAAAATCTCATCCTTGGGCTTCTTGTCTTTATTTTGAGTCTACCTCTAGTTGAGTGACCGTCTTATACATTCTACATTCAATGTATTTCTGTTTGGTGCCAAAAATTCCATCCATATAATCTATTCATTCAATATTAAGTTCTTGAAATCTATAAAGTCTAAGTTAATTTTTTCAATGGAATTACTAAATATAGTGACCATCACCTCGCAACTGTCTAGACATGATGAAAATAGAAGCAACACCTAGACATCATTAATGAAATCGACTTTCCCAAACTCAAGATTACTCCGGATCATATTAAAGTATTTAACATGATCTTTAAATTTCTTTCCTTTTGATAATATTATGTTAAAAAACCTACATATCATAAAAAACTTGTTTAAAGTTTTCCATTTTTCATACACGTCTTCTAGTGTGCAACCATAAACTCTTCTATTATTTTCTTTTTCCATATGTTAAAAGAAAAATTTCTTGTCAAAGAAATATTTACTAATCCAATATCTATACTATTCGACCACTCTTATTCATATTTATCTATCTTATCTGGCTTGAATATAGTTAATGAAACATACAGGTCCTCTTGGATTATATAATTTTACATCAGTATAATCCAAAATTCATAGTCCTTTCCTTTAATATTATCAATATTGATATTTCTATATTTTGATTCTATTACATAAATATAGTAACTACCACTGAATTAGATAATGTTAAGGTAAAAAATAAAATTAATATACCTAAGCATGATGAATTTAGTCCCTTGTTGCAAACCAAGATTTGATACCACTTGTTTTGTGTAGGAAAACACAAATCATGAATTCACCCAAAATAAATCACTGAATAAAAGATCTCTAATTCACCATAAATTTACCCCCTTCAGACTTCACTCACAACAACACACCATCCCACTTCAACTAAATGATTTTTAACTTAGAAAGCATGAGTTCACCCTAAATTTCCACAAAAATGTCTTCTAAAAAACATAAACACTTGTATACAAACAAGAAAGTAAATAGAAAATGTAAAGAACACTTTTTGATTTACATGGTTCAGATTTTCATCCTACACCCACTAGATAATAGTATAATGACATGTTTATATTAAAGCATAAATATTAAATTTATTGACTTATCAGCTATATGGATTAAATAAGAAAGAAATAGTGTTACAAGTAATCATCTGCATCAGTAGGTGGTCCTACCATATCTAGAATAGTCCATCTAATCACTTGGTTACATCGAACTTGAAAATTTATGGGCCTATATCTATTGTAAATATTAACTAGTATTCTCTATTTGAAATAATCTTATAAACTAGTGACTTTCAGTAAACTTAATGAATACCCACCCTTACTATGTGTTCTAACTTCTGATAAACTGACACTTCCATCGAGAATTCCTTCCAATCAATATGTCACCTATTGAAACCACATCGCCTAAGTTATCTTCATATGAACTCAATTCTAAACTTCTACTGGACTAAATAAGGGTACTTTAATAGGATTAAAAATAAAAACCATAAGATTTGTTACTCCCTTAACTTACATACATGGTTTAGTGTGGAGTAAGTATTTTATTTGGTTTCCATTGGAGATGTGGATGCTAGAGAGGTTGATAAGATTAGATTACTTGAGACATGAAACTATTTAGGAATCCCTTTTCTACCTTCAAGATATGAAACAAAACTGTACTACTAAATTTAAAATTCTTGATATTTTTGGTACTCTTGGAATCCCTAGTAGATCATAAGGCATAACCCTGGTTTATCTATTGATGTGATTCTTCTCCCTTGTTCATTAAAATTCCCTCCCTTCACTATCAATCCCATTCGTATGGTTGATTTTTGACTTGGGAAGTGATGGCCAATAAATAGGTATGCTAGATGAAATTAGGAAGAGTATTATTTTATTTGCATATGTCTCTATATGATTTAATAATAATTCAAACAAGGTGGGTGTTGAGTGACATTTCTTGATCTTAACATTGAGAGGAATATTGAGTGATGTTTAAAGAACGTTGATAAAATCACTGTGAACTACTAAGAATAAAAATATATTTTTTAATAATGTATTTGTGTCATATTTTAAATTTTTAGTTATTTTTATATCATATATATATATATAATATTCAATTTCCAAAACCCCCACTATTTTAGGTTTGCGTTTTGTAGTATATTTTAGTTTAAACATTTTGATAATATAAATTCAGTTTATGTGAGTAACCTCCTTGTGAGATCAACCCTAGGGTGAACACTATGCTTCATTTTTAGGTAAATAAAAATATTGAATAGGTATCCTTGAAAATATTCATGTTTTAGGGAGATTGGTGTATCCATCAACTTGTATTCAAGATAAGACATTTTAGTGATTTTGAGTGGAATATTAATTGCCCCTGTGGAATTTATGGGGCCTATGAACCGAATCCTTCCTGGTTTCCATTTGAGAAGGATACTATTTATCATTTAGAAAAATGATTTGGTCTCACCATGAGATTATTAGCTTTTTAGTAAACTCTCATAATATGTGTTCATGATTCAAAGATTAGCAGTTCAACATTGTGATGTTGAAACCATAGTGGTTGATAAGATATATGTGGCACTATAGTGGCTTGGTGGTTGATGCTTTTATTAGAGGACTCTATGTTTGGAATATGGAGGAGGTATATGAGAAAATAAATTTATACAAGCTAATGATTCTATACATAGGGTGGATTTTTCACCTTCAATAATTGATTGTGGCCCCATACTCTTCCATTTTGTGAGGGAGGTCTACAATGGTGATATCTAGTTAGTATTCCAATGTGACCATGCATTCTTAGGCAATGAACCTAAAGTGTTTTATTCAAGGTGGATATCACATTATCCATTTCTCTAGGTGGATAGTTATTTTTATTTAGTGTTCATATTGAATATTGTGTTGGAAAAACTGAGTGGGGACCACCATAGGGGATCACTTCCCTCAATGTTTCATATTTAAAATACATTTTATGGGTGTACCAATAACATGGAAACTTTGGATATATGACCTCAATGTGTCATTTCTAAAATATATTTTATGGGTGTACTAATAACATGGAAACTCTGGCTATATGGTGGATAAGGAGGAGGTTTCCTCATAAGGTTATGAGTTTTGATTTCCCTAGTTTGAAAGGTATCTTCCAAGGGTCTCAAGCCTCTTTAGATTAATTACCAATGTATTTTAGAGTATATAAACACTCATCTTGTTTATTTCAAATACAAAATCACCAAATTTTAATCTTAGCTTCACTTTTTCTTCTTCAAACCTTCATCAAAGAGAAAATAATCACTCAATAAAGCATCCTCCATGCAAAATAAATACTTGGATGGTTTCTTAAATGTTATTCTAGATTTTTCTTCTTTAAATCACTACTATTCACAATATGAACATTAACCTAATTCTTCACCTCATTATACACTATTATAGATAACACTTCTCATAAGTATCAATAATTTTATTTCCCATGAACATTGTCTCATCAATCCTCAAATATACAGGCTTATCACCAGGTAGCTTCTCTACGATTCTACTCACTAAGAGGATTCTCTCTTCTTCACACATCAATGTATAGGTGAACTCTTATGTTTTTTTTGTTGGGATATTCCACTAGCTCCCAAGCTCAAAATTCATTGACTTTTCTTTATACAACTATATTGGAAAAAAATACAATGTCTACTCCATTAATACATTTAGTTTCCTCAACCCCACTTTGGATTTGTTGTTAATAACCAATTCACTTATAATGTTCACCTTTAATATCAATTTCATTATTTCCCCCATTATTCACAATAAATGAAAAGATAAATATAAGGGAAACTATATTCTCACCCTTATCTCAAAGTAACATCTTCTCCTTTTTTTCTTTCTCCCTTTATTTTTTCTCCCCCTTATTGAGAGAATCAATCAATTCTATTTGAGAGATGGGTAAAAACACATTTTTCTTATCCATGTTTCATTAATTAATCAACCCCATGTCTAGTGACCCATGCCTAGTATATAAAAAATAGTGATTAATCTTGACAATAAGGCCATACAAATACTTTACATAAAGTGATAACAACACATACATTAATTCTTAAGGTTAATACAAATATATTTTTTAGAGAATACTTGAACCTTTACTCAACTTCAACAAACACGTCAAAATAATCAACTGCAAAGTACATTACTCCCCTTTATTATTTAACAATATCCCCCTATAGTAACTAGATTTATCATAAAGCAAAAAGGTAAAAGTGATTATTATAACTATATCTATTTTTTTCAATTTTTTCCCATTTTAGATTAAACCATAATATTTAAAAGCCTTAGAAACTTCACTTCCTTTGATCCCCCTAAAGAGATTCTCATTAATATTATTTATCATGGTTTATTTTCTTCAAAAATATAATCCAAGAATTCATTATACTAGTTGATGTCTGATACCTATTGAGGTGTAGAAATGCTGTGTTGTAAGGATAAAATAATTAAAGTACTTCATGATAGATAAATCGTTTATATTTCATAGAAATCAAAACATTTAATCAGTTCTCATTCTAGACATCCCACATTCAATTATTTAGAAACTCATTTCTTATAGCTCTAAAATGTTTAAAAATATTCCTTCCATATTCACTATTAATTTTTTAAATTTTAATTTCTTTAAAAACATGAATTTCATTTCATCTACATCATTATTCTTAGTTAGAATTGGGTTCTTTAGTTTAACTAAAAAATCACTTTCACTCTTTTTTTTCTCACTCAAACTTCTTAGATAACTCCAAAGGATCTCTCCATATGATTAAGAACTATTTAGGCACATGGTCAACATACTTATGTGTCTAGAATACTTATTCATAGTAATAATAGTCTTGATACTTGGATTCATTGGTGATTTCCTTTTGTTCTTTAATGAATTATTTTGTCTTTCTTAAACTTCCATACATTTTTATCCGCATGCCCATAGAATTTTCACCTTCCATATATATTTATAGTAGCATTTATAGTACACTTGTTTGATAATCTCTCTAAATATTCAGTTGGAATGTCAACCACTAAACCAATATTGCTATCCCTTTCTTATATTTATTATATTTTTTGATTTTAGATCACTTACCTTAATAATAAAATTCATGGATTCCATACATTGATCGAGGATATATATTTTTCTTCCAAAAAAAGAATCTCCACTTGGATTTTATTCGAGTTTCTTATCTCTTCAATGAATTCATGGGAGTATTTTTTCCAATATTCTTCTTCTATTCACTCCTTAAGGAATTCTTCTCTTCTTTTATCACTTATTTAGTTTTCTATTACGGTCTTCTCATCATGCAAGGTCCAATATGGAAAAAATGTATATTTTTGATGGGTTGATTACCTCGTTACAAATAACCATTATTTGCGACGGGGTATTACTGCCAGTCAGAAACAGTTTGGCGCGCTTTACGCGCCAAACTGTGGGTAAGGCTATTTGCGACGAGTTCCTATTCCAGTCGCAAATAGTCGGTGGCTATTTTTAGTATTTGTGATAGGATACCTTCCCCGTCGCATTTACCTTTTTAACGGCCGACTGCAATAAATGTGAGCAGAGGTATTTGCGACGGGCCACCCGTCGCAAATACTCTAACCTATATATACCCCCATCTATTTTTCCTCACATTTCACTCCTTACTCAACTTCTCACTCCATCTCTACAGAAAAGTTTGCTTCTATATTTTTTCATAGTTTAAACTTTTAAATCAGTACATTATTTGTGACTTTAATACTCCGAAAGCTTCAGTTTCAAGATATATATTTTTGTTAATGTTCAGTCAATTTATTTTATTTTAAATTATTTATATTTTTTTCTTAATTAGATGTAAATTAATTAAATTAAAATTAGCCATTTGTTTTTAGTATTTATTTTTATTAAAATTTATATCTAAGTGTTAATTAGCAATGAACTGTAATAAATAGAAATAATTAGCAATAATTTGTAATAAATTGTAATAAATAGTAATAAATAGTAGTAAATAGTAATAAATAGAAATAATTTGTAATAATTAGTAATAATTAGTAATAATTAGTATTAGTTTGTAATAATTTGTAATAAATTTTAATAATTAGAAATAAATTGTAATAATTACTAATAAATTGTAATAAATTATAATAAATTGTAATAATTAGTAATGAATTTTAATAACTAGTAAAAAAATTTAATAATTTGAAATAAATTGTAATAATTAGTAATAATTAGTAATAATTTGTAATAAATTTTAATAATTAGTAATAAATTTTAATAATTAGAAATAAATTTTAATAATTAGTAATAAATTGTAATAATTTGTAATAAATTGTAATAAATTGTAATAAATTGTAATAAATTGTAATAAATTGTACTAAATTGTAACAAATTGAACTAAATAGAAATAAATAGAAATAAATAGAAATAAAAAAAATAAATAGTAATAAATCGAAATTAATAGTAATAAATAGTAATAATTAGTAGTAAATAGTAATAAATAGTAATAAATAGTAACAAATAGTAATAAACAATAATAGTTAGTAATAGTTAGTAATAGTTAGTAATAGTTAGTAATAATTAGTAATAATTAGTAATAATTAGTAATAATTAGTAATAATTAGTAAATATTTTTAATAATTAGTAACAATTAGTAATAAATAGTAACAATTAGTAAAAATTAGTAATAATTCGTAATAATTAGCTGTAAATAGTAATAAATAGTAATAAATAGTAATAATTAGTAATAATTAGTAATAATTAGTAATAATTAGTAATAAATAGTAACAAATAGTAATAAATAGTAATAAATAATAACAAATAGTAATAAATAGTAATAAATAGCAATAATTTAGAGACCCAAATCCTGACGTACATAGACATTACTTTACTTTTTCAGAATAGTTAATACATAACAAAAACAAACACAAAAGGACTGTAATAGTTTAGTGTCTTTGAAAACTCAGAAAAATAATCTTCTAATCATGGTGAAAGATCTTAAACATCTCCCATAAAGATCTTCCCCTTTTGTTTTCTTACCTAAAACCTTTATTTATATCATGGGGAAAAGAAAACATAAAAATGGTGAGCTCAAATGCCCAGTAAGGGTAAACATAGAGAATATAAAACAATCCATAAAAATTTGAATGCAAAAACATGAACATAAAATATAAACATCAAAATCTTGAGCAATGACATAAATCTTGGAAGTACGTAAGGCATATATCATAAAAGAACATCAATCATGATGAAATAGCATGGGAATAAAACATTTAATTGTGGAAAACCATTAAGCACATGATATGATTTCCATAGTATCCAAGGCATTGCTGCTAAGACCATCTTAGTGGACAAAGTCCCTTTCTGAATCGAGTTCACTCCTCGTTCCATTCCTGTATCACTGAACCAGATTAACTTACCATTCCATCCATGTCTATCTCATGAGATATAAATCTTTACCCAATGCATTGGAGGGAGATATAGGTCCCACCCATCTCATAATGAAATCATTCTTACTTGTGCCACAAAATAAACATAAATCATTCATCATAAACCAAATAATAAAATGGGTTTCATAAACATAATCACATCATAACATAATCCACATAAAAAAATGGATATCATTGCATCATAAGAAGTGTGAAACCATGTAAATCATAGAGACATTATACTTGAAACATACACATATTAAAATAATGCCATCTTAGATGTAAAATGGTTTTGATAAAACACTTGAAATGAATTCTTGAGGAAAATATCATTTCTTCTTAAAAATCATTTTATTTTCACAAAATACCATGAAATTTTAAAAGAAAAGTATTTTTTTGAAAATAGTAATAAAATATTATAGAGTATGCTTCATGAAAACGAGGTTTTATGAAACCGTGAAAATCCGTTCACACCGTATAAGTTAAAAATAACATTCTTCTTGTACTTTTGTTGGAAAAGTCAAAAAGTTCCTTGTGTGGTAAACAAAAGTAAGGTTCCTTTCATAACATGTGGTAAATTTCAAAAATTGGGTAAAAAGGTCGTTAAAAATACATGAAAACATTTTTAGAAAACACGGGCATGAATGATAACAATAACCTCAGTAAATACTTACGAATAACAATCTCGGATAAGAACGAGACTGGAATAGTTATCCCTTACCTTAGGTCCGATATGCTTCGTAAGTATCCGAACCTCCTGTATAATGATTTAAATAATGTCATTGACTTAGTACAGAATCATATTCATTGTTATGATATCATATATGGTTCACTTATGACTCTATATTACCCGTTTTTTGTAAGTTCCATATTAAAGCAGCGTTCTGGGTAAAATTGTTTTATTTATCGTACGTGTTTGGACTTGTTGTTCTTGATATTATTATTAATTATATCATGATTTAATTACTTAAATATTGTAAATCATGATTTATATATAATATATATTCAGTATATATATATAATAGATAGATAAATGAAATGAAATACACCATTCATGGAGACAGTAGGCCGTACGTATGCATGAACGTTGTTTCCTTTTCTTTATTGACTTGAATGGAAGTAAGTAGATGATATATATATATATATATATATACATAAATCCAGTAGCTTTATCATGTACTATATTTAATTATTATTCATTATATATACTTTATAATCATTCTTGAGTGGTTAACATGGAGAATGAATCTCATCGCGTCGTGGAGACGGTAATCCGTACGTACGCACGAGCGATGATATCGTTCCAATAATTGTTGAATTGAATTGGAGTGGATGATGTAATATCTTAGAATCAGTATGATTTTATAATAACTATATATAGTTATTCATTACACCATTATACCCATCCAAGTAAGGTGGTGGTGGAAAAACAGATTACACCATGGCGTGGAGACGGTATTCCGTATGTACGCACGCGCTGTGATTTCATTTTCCGTATGATGGATAGAAGGTGAAATGGGGTTGTTTCATATTTATAATAACATATCAGTATATTATTGACACTGATGTTATTACTTTATAATGAAACAACTAAAGAAGAAGAAGTTGAAGAATAAAGAAACTTGAAAGAATCGGTAGAAGAGATTACCTCTTCTTCGACGTGCCTCTTTTAAACTTCTTCTTAGGGAACTAGAGTTGGTCTTTTGAGAAGACCAGAACCTCTATGATATAAATATAGAGTTTGAGAAGAGGAATTGGTAGGGTTTTCTTGAGCTTAAAGGCTCAAAATTTTGTGAAGAGAAGAGGGAAGGGGTGCCTTTTTATAAGGGAGGAGAGGGGCACCTTAGGTAAACTTAAAATATTATTTTATAATAGTCATATTCAGTTTTTAATAGCTCCAAATTGATTTATTTTAAAGATAAGGTGGGTATGGGTCGAAATAATCTCAACCAATAGATTTTAGACAAGTTTAGGTTACTATTGTATCCTTATCATTTAGATTTAACTCTAAGTTAAATAATTTAACTTTTACCATGTCTTTTTTTTTCTTACACTATATGGTTAATAAACTTACTATAACAAGCCAAACAAACCCCAAGTGGTTCATTATTAATATATATATCCTTATCTAAGTAATTTGACCGAAACTTAGATTTTTAGGAATAAAATAACAATTAATAATATAATATTTGTTTTAAAAACTTTTTTATGTCAATTTTGACACTATTTGGTACTAGTTTTTTGTGAAAATATTAACAACATGATTAGTTCGAAAATAGTTAATTAAATCAATACTAACATGTCATATTAACCTATAAAATTAGTGAAATTCATAAAAAGTCTAAAATTATATTTATTTGGGTATTTATAACATCAATTATGTTAATATTTCATTAATAAGGTAATTACTACATCATCATTGTGTCATAAATAAATTAAATTATTTAATGTCTAAAAATTATAAATAAAATACCATTATGTAGGAAATATTTTTATCTTTCTAATGAATATTTATAGTCGAATTTATCTTACGTATAAACCTATATTAAAAATATTTTAGTTATTAAACTTTGATTTTAACTATTTTAACTCTTTTTAAATAAAATAATAATAAATGTCCTAATCTAATCCAAGTAGACCTAAAGGGTAATATTTTATTCCTAAGGTTGTTTTTGGTCGAATTTCACTTATCCAATAGAATTAGGACATGTGTTAGGGTAATAATAATATCATTTTTACCCTTAATTACCCTATTTACTTTTTACCGCGGTAAATAAAAGTAAAAAGTTACTATTCACCAAAAATTATTTTTATATTATTGAATCACATTTTACTCCTTGATATTTACCGCGTCTCTCGGATTTTCAAAATTCCACTCACAGAAGCGGTAAAATTAAGTTTTATGTAAATTTTCAAACTCTCCTAGGAGGTGGGTAAAAGACGGTGAAAAGTTCAATAAAATTTTTATATGTCTAAAATTATTATAAAATTACTCCAATGAATTAAATTTAACTTATATAGGTATTATGTATCAATTTTGACCTAAAATAAATAATTATTTAAAGAAAAATTTGGTTTTTAAATAGTAACCCAGGGTTTTCACTATTCATTAAAAATTGAAAGTTTTCAGAAAAATACCAAAAATTCACCCTAGGTTAATTTCGATATTTTGAATCCAAAAATGAAGTCCATTTTGAAATAAAAAATTTATAAAATTTTAAAAAGTGGGTAATACTATTCATAACGGCTAGTTTATATAACATATCGTTGTTTAGTGAAACTCGGTATTGCGTACAACCCACGCTATCGTGGAAGGTCACGATTGCGTGTAATGAAAGCCAAGTCAGGGATGCGTGTATTGCAAGCTCCTTTTGGTGTAGCGTACAACACAAGACATCAGTGAAAATTAAAAATAATATTTTTTTATAAAATCTCGGGGTGTTACAAATAAATAGCAATAAATAGTAATAAATAGTAATAAATAGTAATAAATAGTAATAAATAGTAATAAATAGTAATAAATAGTAATAATTAGTAATAATTAGTAATAATTAGTAATAATTAGTAATAATTAGTAATATTTAGTAATAAATAGTAATAAATAGTAATAAATAGTAATAAATAGTAATAATTGGTAATAATTAGTGATAATTAGCAATAAATAGAAATAAATAGTAATAAATAGTAATAAATAGAAATAAATAGTAATTAATAGTAATAAACAGTAATAAAGAGTAATAAATAGTAATAAATAGTAATAAATTGTAATAAATAGTAATAAATTGTAATAAATAGTAATAAATTGTGATAATTATTAATAATTAGTAATAATTTGTAATAATTAGTTATAATTAGTAATAAATAGTAATAAATAGTAATAAATAGTAATTAATAGAAATTAATAGTAATAAATAGTAATAAATAGTAACAAATAGTAATAAATAGTAATAAATAGTAATAAATCATAATAAATTTGAGTACATTGATAAACTGGCACAATTTCCAGTGGATTGGCGGCATTCCTTTTCATTGACGCCTCGGCTCTTTGCAACTTTCTTCCACTGAATTAAATATGAAAAATCTGACCAAACATATGTCAGAGTATATTTTTTATAGTGATTTTATTTAGAGAAAGTTTCAAGGTGGTGAGCCATCGGACAAAAGAGGCTCTTTTTCCCAAAGCCTCATCTCCTTGAAACTTTCTACGATTGAAATCACTTTGAATAGTCTACTCTGACGTACATATATTAATTTTCATATGCATGAGAGCATGGATAATAGAGTGACGAGGCCTCCCTACTCTCTATCCCCGTGTATACGAAAATTGATATTCGTATGTCAGAGTAGACTTTTCATAGTGATTTTAGTCACAGAAAGTTGCAAGGGGATGAGTCATCGGGAAAAAGAGTTGCCGCCAATCCGTTGGAAATTGTGTCGCCGGTAATTAACAATAATTAGTACAATGTACGTGAAATTAATAATAATTAATGGTAATTAGTATAAATTTTTATAAATGAATATAGATTAGTATAAATTCTTAAAAATAGTATAAATAACTATAAAATATTATAAAATATTATAAATTACTAGAAAATAGAATTTAATTGTCTTCCCTTTTTTGGATAGTGTTTATCTTATATCTAATTATACTAAATAACTAATTATTTCATATTTTTTAGAAAAATATGGAATGAAGAAGTTGACTATAGTAATTATTAGATGATCATGCTTGGATGAATCAACACATAAATTGAAATATTTCTGGTTTAAATCCTGTGTATATTGAGGGTGTTCAAGCTTTATTATTATTTTCATCATTAAAACCAAAATTTGTTTCAGAAGGGACAATTAAGTGTCCTTGTAAAAAATGTGCTCTGAGGATGTATGACACATTTGACAACATTGGAGGTCATTTATTGCGTTTTGGTTTTCAAACAGATTATTTTTCTGGTATCAACATGGTGAACACAGTTCCAGAGAATATATTAATAATTTAGTTCCAAATCCATCATGGTTTCAAAATTTAGAACATGATGTGGTAGTTCCTTCTATTCAAAAAACTCAAACTCAGGATGATATTGATTTAACTCCTGAGTTAGAACCATATCATTTATATGAGTTGTTGAGGTCTTTTGAGGATTCCTTATATCCTAGTTAAAAGATAAGAAAGTTTGAAGTAATTGATAAATTTATGGCCATTAAATTAGATAATGGAATTTCAAATAGTTGTTTTGATCCGATATTCTCTTTCTTAAAAACAATTCTACCTGAAAGAAATATTTTGCCTTCAAATTTTTATGAGATCAAGAGGCTGGTTCGTAATTTGGGTCTTGGTTATCAGAATATTCATGAATGTTCAAATGACTGCATCTTATATTATGGTGAAAATGAGTTGTTGGATAGTTGTCGTACATGTAGACAATTAAGGTATAAAGAAGCTCAACCAGGGAAGTATGGATTTGTTCCTATAAAACAATTGAGAAATTTCCCACTCACACCCAGATTGCAGAGTTTATTTATGTCTCAAAACACAACATCATTGATGTCATGGAACAAAACTAACATTTCAACCAGTAAAATATTAAATAATCCCTCTGATGATTATTCATGGAAATATTTTGACCAACTGAATCCATCATTTTTTTAGAAGCCCGAAATGTGCAATTGGGTCTTTCTACTGATGGTTTCTGTTCGTTTGGTTCTTACGGTAGTCAGTATTCATGTTGGTCTATCTTTATAACTCCATATAATTTACCTCCAAGGATGTTTATAAATGATCCATATATCTTTTTTACCTTATTAATTTCAGGTTATCCAAAAAAGAATATCGATGTTTATTTCAATCCATTTATTGATGAGTTAAATTCACTATGGAGTAATGGTGTCAGTATATATGATGTTGCTGCGAAACAAAACATCATACTAAAAGATGCATTGATGTGGACAATTAGTGACTTCCCAGCACATGACATGTTATCTGGATGGAGTACACGTGGTCCAAAATCATGTATGTACTGTATGAGAGACAACAAAGTGTTTATGCTCATCAAGGGAAAAAATATTATTTTTTCAGCTGTCATCGCAGATTTCTTCAAGCCGATCATCCTTTTCAAAGAAACAAATATCATTTCAGAAAAGGAATATTTGAAAAAGATGGGCCTCCAACAATTATCTCAGGTACAAAGTTAAAATTATTTGTATCTTCATTACCTCCCATCACTTTTGGACTAACAATAAACCAACATAAAATTGTTGGGTTTGAAAAACAACATAATTGGATAAAACATATCATTTTTTGGGATTTTCCATATTGGTCTGATTTTTTGGTCCATCACATGTTGGATGTGATGCATATTGAGAAGAGATATTTTGATAATTTATTTCATACAGTTTTGGACACACCAGGTAAGACTAAATACAATGTGAAACACGATTAGATCTTGCCCAAAGTTGCAAGCGATCAGAACTTGAACTGATTGAAAATGTCATATCATAGAAGTTAATAAAGCCAAAAGTAGATTATACACTATCCAAATAGAGTTGTTTAATATTTTTTTAGTGGATTGCAGATTTAAGACTTCCAGATGGTTATGATTCTAATTTGGGTAGATGTTTTAGAAATGGTCATATTACCAGATTGAAAAGTCATGATTGTCACATTTTAATGGAAAAGGATTATACCAATTTTATTAAGAGGTATGTTAAATCCAATGATTTGGGATGCACTAATAGACATATCATATTTGTTTGAGACATTTTTGTGTCTAAAACAGACTACAATGCCGTAAGAAAACTGTAAGAAGATGTCGTTTTAATTTTATATAAACTGGAAAAAATATTCCCCCCAGGTTTGTTTGATTAAATGAAACATTTGATATTACATTTTCACGTGAAACAAAATGTGTTGGTCTGGTTCAGTTTCGATGGATGTACCCATTTGAGAGATGTATGAATAAATTGAAAAAAAAGTACGTAACAAAGCATCAGTTGAAGGCTTAATTGAAGAAGTTTATTTGCAATATATTTTTTCTCCCTCTCATTACTTTCAATATTAATATCCATAAAAACACAAAAGCATGAGCTATAAAAAAGAAAATGTTGATGATTACATGAATAATCAATTATCAGTTTTCAATCAGCCCAGACTTGGCTTCAATGGAGTACATGAACGATGGATTTCAGATGATGAACATCACAGACCTCATACATATATTCTTCTGAACTGTGAATAAATGACACTATTCGTATTGTGAGTGCTCTTATCTATTATTATATAATTTTTATAATAATAAATTAATATTATTTTATTTGTACGTTATATGATAATCATATCAAGAAACAGTTTCAAAAAATTACAACTTCTACTTTTTAATAACGTCGTCTATTTTTTTCCTACTGGTTTGAAAAATTGGTAAAGTAAAATATTTTTTTTCACATAAAAAATCAATTTAATACTTGTTATGGTGATAATTGTTTTACAAATTTTCAGGTATCTCAACATGGTGATAAAATTGAGAATCTATTGTCTATATTGAGTAACCCACCATCCAAAATGGTTAAATATTATAATTCATATGTGGTGAATGGTTATCGATTTCATACATGTGCATATAGGGAATAAAAAATTAATAGTAGTGTTTTCTTGAGAGGATCTCATCATAGAGAAACTGAAGTTGACTTTTACAGCATGCTGGAATAAATCATTGAACTATGTTATCTAGGACAATATTATGTAACGATGTTTAAATGTCAGTGGTTGGATACTGAGAGAGGCTTATGTTTTCATCTGATCCATGGAATCATTGATATTAAATATAAGTCTTCTTGAAGTAAATGAACCATTTTTGTTTGATCATCAGGCATATCATATTTATTTTACATATTACTGTGATACTTCAAGGGAGTTGGGTGTTTGGTGGACCATAATAAAAATTAAATCTCCAAGGAATCAATTTATTTAAAGTGAATGTGGTTCCACTGAAGTGCAAGAAATTGAAAATTTTCAAGAAACTGATTCAAATCCATCTTTTACATGAAGATACATTAATATCATTGATGACACCCCACAGTTAAGGGCTGATGGTGGCAATGATTTTAATGATGTTACAACTGAATTTGAAATGACAAGAGATGATAATACTGAAACTAATATGGAATTTGATGATGCTGAGGTGAAAGATGAATACATTGACATCAATAGCTATGAAGATGAGGATGATGATAAAAATTGAAACAATTAAATGATGGTTATAATTATATATATAATATATATAATAGTTATTTTCAATTTTTTTCTAACAATAATGATTTCGTGTTTCAGATGGATGACGATCTGTTTTGTATGTTGCAGGAGGGCGATCTACATTTGGACGGGTAGGAGGTCAGATTAGCCGACCCTCAGACTGTTGGTAGTTTATGGGGCACCCAAAGGCGGCGTGGTCTTGCCCGAATGATGATTGCCGACCCTATACCCGAGCCACGTCCACATCTTGGGTTCGATCCATGCACTCAGAGGTATGTTTACCTGTGAATTTCAGTTAGTTTTCATTAATTTATTTGTAATATAATTGTTTGATTAATTATTTTTTTTCATAGCTTTACACATATAGTGGCTGGATAGGGGAGCGCTATACTGCGCAAATATTTTTCTAATACATAGGTGTCATGGGATCAGATTCCCATCGATGTTTAGCAGTGCATGTTCAAGCATTGAATGGTACGTAAATAAATAATATTTAATTTGAAATTAATTTAATTAATGACATGTTATAAAAAATTATTTGTAGGGTTTATGGTATCCCATTGAGGAGAGCATACATGAGCCTATTTGGAAGGCATGACAGGGAGCTATGCGTACACGTTTCACTCAGTTTTTGCACAAATTGAAAAGGAAATTAATAGAGAAATCATTAGTGAGAGAGTTTTATAAGACATGGCGTGTCCACCGACCTAATTATATTTCATCTCAAGTTTGGGATGGATTATGTACACACTGGTTGAGTAGGAAGTTTTAGAGTATATCACTAGTAGGTTGGAAAAATCGGGGGAGAAATGAGGTGACACATCAAGCTGGTAGTTTTATGTTTAGTATGTATATAGAGAATATGGTAAGTACATTTTTTTAAATATTGTTTATAACTTTAAATGTAAATGGTTTATTTTATATTCATATAGGTAGTCACACAACCTGATATTACAGAGTACGACGTTCATAAGAAGATGTATAATGATCCACCCATTTGGGAGATTAGAGGTGCTCGCCAACGTCATATTGTGGTCATTATAATTTTTTTAGCATTAAATTTTACTAAAAATAATATTTTAACAATTTTAATTTTAAATTTTAATTGAAGGAGTCATACGAGGTCCCGACATCTCAGATAGATGTTGAGATTCAGGACAAGACCGATGGTCAGACCGGTGCCCCTCGATTTGTTAAGGCAACATGGATGCAGGTGACCCAATATGACTTTGAGAAAATTCAAGTTGTTGGTATAAACTCTCGAGTAACCCATGGGGGTTTTTGTGGCACCTCTATGATGTCAGCGTCCAGCTCAGAAGGAGATCGCAGAGAGTCATCATAATCTCATGCATAGTATTAGGAGCAGTTGTGAGCTCAAAGTGAGATTATAGAGACCATGCCTAGGGAGAACGAGGATATACGTCAGTGGTAGTAGAAGCAGTAGGAAGAGTTACTCCAATAGCAGCAGCAGCAGCATATGTAGGATGGGATGCATTGATGGCGGTAGGAGTAGGAGCAAGAGAAAATGGAGTACATGGGGCGTCTGACTCATAGTTTAGGGATGAAGTTCCCTCAACTATTTTATGTAGCTCTTTCAGATGACCCTCCCCCTAATCTGTGACATGTTTTTATTTTATAATGAAACATTTGAATTTATTTTTTTGGTAATATTAACTATTTAAAGTTTTAAATAGTATTTGTTTTATATTGTATCGAAAATTATTATTATTTTTATTAATTTAGTTTTTCATTAGATTTATTATTTTACTAAATAATATATTTTTATAATTTTGTGAATACTTAGGTTTTTATTATATTACTAATATTATTATTTCATTAATATTAATAATAATATTATTATATTAATTATTTATTTTATAATTAATTTTATTTTATGAATATTAATATTATGATTTTATTTATATTAATATTATATTAATATTCATATTTTTTTTAACTATTTGCGAGGGACCGTCACAACTACTAATTGCGACGGTCCTTCACAAAAGGGTTAATTTTTTTATTTTTCAAGGACTAATTGTGATGGATGGTCATGATTACAAATTGCGACGGTACGTCGCAACAAAGTAAAAAAGAGAGAGGCTATTTGCGACGGGTCATTGACCTATCATAAATAGTTTCTTAAAAAATGCTGAATGTTTTTTGCGACGATCCGTCGCAAAAACTAATATTTGTGACGCTGTTTTCTATGAAGAGTTATTTGTGACAGAACCCCATCGAAAAAGACTATTTGCGACAGAGTCTCATCACAAATATACCGTCACAATAATCCATTTTTCTAGTAGTGGTCCCAAATTTCTAAAACTCTCAGTTTGTATTTTTATGAGGCTTAGGGTTATTGAGAGGTAAGGGTGTAATTTTGGCCTAGCCCGTATTAGGTTGGGTTGGGCCTACCCAAAAAAAAACCACGCCATGATAACCCCATGAGGCGGTCTGAGCCCGGCCTTAGGCCAGTCCAAACCATTCGGTCGGGTTTGGATTTTCTGTCTTGGCCATGGGAAGGCCTTTGTGAGATTTTATTATTTTTAAAATAAACTATATGGTGATTTAAGAACGTTTTTAAATGTAATTTTAACATTTTTAATGTTTTTAAATGTTTTTGTAATTTTTTTGAAAATTTATTTTAAAAAGTATTTTTAAATGTGTTTTTAAAAAGTTTTTAAAAGTTTTTTTAAAATTTATTTTAAAATGTTGATTTTAAAAAAAATTTTAAAACAATTTTCTTAAATGTTAGTTTTTAAGACGTTTTAATGATTTTTTTTTAAAAAAATAAACATTTTTTAAAACTTTGTTACATGATTTTTTAAAGAATTTATCTAATTTAAAAAAAACCTTTTTCTTAAATGTTTTTTATAAACATTTTTTTAAAATCAATTTTTTTAAAAAATATATTTTTAAATGACTTTTTATTAATTTCATTTTTAATGTTTAACATTTTTTTAAAAAATAATTATTTTCTTTTTTATTAACATTTTATGGGAGAAATGTTTTTCATTTAATTCTCAATAATTTAACATGTTTTAAATTACTCACTTCACGGGTTTCATAAGAACCCTTAACCTTAACATCCCATGATTATTATAATTATAATAGTTTCTTTAATTTAATAAAAATATAAAATATAGACTAATTCAGAAAATAATTAAAGTGGAAATATTTTATTTGAAAATTTTCGATAAAAAAATGAATATGCGGTGACTTCCCTGTCTAAATAAATTTCAATCATCATATAAATATAATTCTTAATAATATATACACATTGTAAAAATAAAATTAATGAGGGGTTGGGAGGTGCACATTAATGGGTGGGTGTGTTAATTTATTTGAATAGATTCATATATGTGAATATATATATATATATAATATGTATGTGTTGTAAAGAAAATTAATAAGGGGTGTGCACTACTGGATGGGTTAATTTTTTTTTCTAAATAGATTTACATATTTATATACAGTATATATAATATATATAGTATATATAATATATATAATATATGAAATTTTCAAGATATTTAAAAAAATTAATGAGGATGGAGGGAAGGGTGTGCATGGACATCAGTAGGTGATTGTGTTATTTGTTTCTTTTAATATATAATGAGTTATTATATTTTTTTTGTAAAAAGAAAATTAATGAGAGGTTGAGGGTTTACATAAATGGGGGGTGTGTTAATTTTTTTCTAAATTGATTCATATATGTGAATATATATATATAATATATGCATGTTTAAAAAAAATTAATGAGGGGTTGGGGGGTGTGCACCAGTGGGCGGGTTAATTTTTTTAAATAAATTTATAGATTTATATATAGTATATATAATACATATAATATATGAAAGTTGAAACATACTTACAAAGAATTAATGTGGATGGGGGGCGTGTGTAAACATCAGTCGATGAATGTGTTATTTATTTCTATTAATATATAATGAGTTATTATATATATACATATATATATTGTAAAAATAAAATTAATGAGGCGTTGGGGGTGCACATCATTTGGTGGGTGTGTTATTTTTTTTCTATATATATATATATAGTATATATAATATATATAATATTTTTAAGTTTTAACATACTTAAAAAAATTAACGAGGTTGGGGGGGGGGACATCAGTCGATGAGTTTTATTTTTGTTTTAACATATAATGAATTAATATTTATATATATATATACTGTTAAATCATTAATATATATATATATATATATATTATTAATATCTTTGTATATATATATATATAGTATTGTAATTTTTAATCAGGCATACCGCCTGGACTAGTTGTTCCAGACGTGGCCTTGGAAGCCTGTGGTAGGAGGTCCGAGTCTCCCTACCAGAAGTTTCCTAGTTTTTTTGAGTGGGTGAGATTTTATGGGCCGTGATTCATATATTCTAGTGGGTCGGGACTGTACAGGCCGGACCACGAGCTTACTTGCATAGGCCTAGGCCTGACCCAATGAGGGTTTTCCGGGCTGAGACGCTTGGGCTTTCGAGCCACTAAGCCAGAACTACACTCTTATTGAGAGGGTTCCCAAACCCTTTTCTCTTTTAAAGTTATTATTTTATTTATTTATTTTATTTTTTTAAATTTTCTTAGTCACCCTTATTCAAAACCCCCTCCTTGCGTAAAGGTAATCCAGTTTACCTATATGTAGGGGCAGTTTTTGTACTTTGTAAAAAGGTAAGGGTGAATTAGTTCAGCTTATGTAAGGGTAAGTCTGAGTATATTTATTATGTGTAAATGTATCTTCCTTGTTTTTATAGATTCTAAATGGAAACCATATGTTTTCAAAGCACACATAAAGGTAGTTGGATTCTTCTCATAGCCTATGTAAAATTTAGTTTATTTTTTTAAACCTCATATAGGGTTAGTTTCACCACTGTGTATAGGTTCTTGGGAGTTTCTTAAGATCAAATAAGGTTCATCTAGTTTTTTTTCACTATGTAAAGGTAAACTATATTACCCTAACATTTTGAACCACCCTCATATGAGGGTAACATTTTCTGTTTAAAAATTCTAGAATTCTCCCAATTTTTACATGTATTATTTTTTTATAATGAAAATGAAAATATCTATCTGAAATTATTGTTTTAAAATCTAAAATGATGAAAATAAATTAAATCCTTGAATTTCATAATTTTAGGAGTATTGAATGGTCACATGGGGAATTAAAATAGAAACTAAATTAAATTGAAGATATAACCATGATTTATAAAGATATCTAGGGAAATATCTATTATTTTCTAAAAATAAGAGAACTACATTCATTCATTTGAGTTCCCTAGTATCTTTCAAATTTAGGTGATCATGGATTCTTTTTTTAGTTTTTTCAAGACCTCTCCAATACTCTCAAATCCCTTCCTCATGTTTGCAGCCTCCACACATCATCTTCTCTCTCCAGTTCTTAAACAACAAGTTGTATATAACCTTCTTTCCAGGTAGAGGATCTGTTAATTTTTCTTTGTTTTAAGTGTAAGTGTGATTGAATAACGACTAAGTTTTATTTTTATAAAAGGTAGGATTAAACTAAAAAATATAATAATATAATTATATCATATAGAGATTGGTTATTTTGCTAAAACTAGGAATTTTTTTCATGCCATATATATGAAAAATGATTATTTAAGAATATAGAATTAATTAAAGGGAGAATCATATGAAACCACTTGCTTAATAATAATACTATTTTTTATATACAAATATAAATATTATCACATGCTGTTTAAATAATTATTGATAATATATAAATCACATACTTCATAGAACTATCTTGTTTTTTCAGAATAATCTCCTACCATATATATTATTCATCCCTTGAGAATAAACACATACAGTGGATTAATATTATTAAATTTAATGTGAAAATATCATGTTGTAGCTTAAAGTGTTAAGATTTTGCAACATGAACATTATCTATGATATGGAAAATTATAATGGCATACTGCAGTGTTAAACTTCTTAATAATTTATAATGATAATTATTTGTTTAATTATAGGAATAAATGTATTTAAATAATTACTATCGCATGTTAATGATAATTAATTTTTCATATTTGAAATTAAATAAATTTTTAATTTTGTGATCGCATGAGAAATATTTTTTCTTGATGATGCCTCTTGTTGTTTATTAGGTAGTGTGATTTATATGTTTGGAATTATTTTTTGTTGATTTTTTATCACAGTTAATTTATTTAAAATATTAAATAATATAAAGCTGGTATGATGTGATAATTAAATAAAAGAGGCATGGGTAGTGCAATTACCTCTCTTCTTGAAATTTATAAAACATATAAATAATGCATGAATCATGTTTTGTTTATTTTTATAGATATTATGAGATTTGGACTATAGTTTATTTGATATGGAAAACCTATGAATAAAAAACTGGTTAATTCAATATGTAATTAAAATGGTTGAATGTTAAATAATATCTGCTTGGGGATAAATGACCACATATTGTTGGAGGAGGCTTGAATGACTTGATGCCAGGGTATTAGTTCCATTTTCCCATGTGAAAATAATAAATTGAATAAGTTTGTTTTACCTTGTTATTTTGGGCCTTGATGCATTTTTTATATCTTTGATATCATTAGGAACCATTGGAAATAAATGGGTTGGGAGCCCAGGGCTTCAATGATGGTCGATGTCAGTGATGGTTGAGAAAATTTTACTTATACGCAATAGTGTTGGAATGACACCAAGGTGGTTGGGAAAGTTCATATCAGGGATTTTTCATTGATATCTTTAATCTTTATTCATGATTTCTTAATATCCTGATGGCCAAATATTGTTGATACTATTAGATTCAAACTACTAGACATGGTTTGATGTTATGAACTTCAAGTGTATTCTTAAAGTGGTAGTTTATGTTGAGTCCTAGAGTAAATTGATGATTAAGAAATAATAATTGAACAAATAAATGAATTATATTTCTTTACAGTCTTCACAAATGATGATAGAAAACTTGAGAATATAAAGAATGTTTATGGTGTTATAAGCATTGGTCTTAGGAAATTAAAATGTTAATCTTCGAAAAATTGAATATGGAATAATATTAATTAATGGGTAATTATTTAATTAATATGTAACTATATGTGTGTATGATTTCTTATCACCTATTCCATAGTGGTGGCAGCCGGGTGTTCTATAAGATGATAACGAAAAATGAGTCTAAGGGTATTTAGTTGATCTTAGTATGGTTATGCATGATATTATTCTATATTTTTATTTAATTTCAAACAGTTTAGCACCTATGTTGGTTTAGAAACCAATACTCAAATTTTTTTGGGTGTTTTACTCAATATCTAGGATGGTGAGGGAATGGATGGATACATTTTCTCTCCCCTACTTTCTCTTTGGACTTAGTTATGAAAAGGAATATCCTGGGCTATAATGGCTTATGGTAGTGGGTTTATTTCTAATTGGGTTTTAATGGATCTCAATTTCCACTATACATGTATGAATGAGTAATAAAGTATTTATTTATATCACATACTTGTATAAAAAATGGATTTTAGGGCTTTCCATGGGTTTACATATATATGTTGCGATGGATTGAGGTAAAATGTATTTACATTGGTTATGGTGGATTTTAAACTACAACCTATTTATTATTGAATGTCGTATATTGTGTAGTATGGGATGATGAGATGGATATGATAATCGATTCTAACATGAGATGTTAGGACCTATATGGGACTCAGGTGGGTAGGGTTGAGAAATAACTTACACCAAGGATGACTTGACTTAAGGAAGTGATGAACACATGAGGTGATCCGTTGAGGCATAAGAGAGAAAAACTAGCGGGGAAGTGGAATAAGGGTACCTTATATATATATATATGTGTGTCTGTGTGTAATATTTTGATATAGAATGGTTTAATTCTATGCGTTATTTGATTAGTGATCCACGATGAAGATGGTAAAATTAGCATTTATTTTTTAGGCAATGAGTTAGTTTCATTTTTTTTATTCTTTGGGATTTAGTATGCTTATTTCACATTTTACACAAGAGGATTTATAGATAATCCTACTGAGTGTACATGTTATGTGCACCATCTATATATATATAAACTATTTTTCTAGTCCATAAGTGCTAGTTGGTGATCAATCTTGGTGGTACTATCTTGAGGAGTTTTCCAGAAGATGTTGAAGATTCATGGATGTTTAAGATGATTTAATTTTGGTACTTTTCAGTTTTTTTAGTTGTATCAGTTTATGTATGAAATTATATGCTTTGGGATTACATATATATTTATTAATGGTGATTGGTTGGTGATTTCTCATCTTATCTTTTACTCCTTAAATCTATATGAGTATAATGCCACCCATGTGTGTGATTTACATTCCCTTAGTGTTATTCAACAACTTGTGGCCTACTGGTGCCAGGATTTAGGGGTTATTATCTCACTTCATTCATTGTTGGCCTAGGAGGGGTACCATTGGAGGGATGTAGTCACGACATTGTTGTATCAAAGCTTATGGTTGAGATATAGAATGGAGATTGGATTTAGGAAAAGGTGATGATGCATGAGTTGGTAGGGAATCAATATCAGTTGGGCTTAGTGTGAGCCTTAAACAACGGAGACTATCTAGGACATGAGATTTTATGGTCACCTGTGATTCATCGCAAGAATATTCAAGTTTACCTAACATGATAATCATTGTGATACTCTTTGTTGGGTAGAGACCATGATATGAATCGTGCATCATTATATTTTGTGCCTATGTTTGAATTAGTTAGATAGTGGAAAATAGGTTTAAATAAATAAATTAATTAACCTTAAAATATTCTTTAGTCCTGGGTTGAGGAGTTATTGGAATTTATTCTTTTAAAATTATGTATATAGGTTGATTTCCCCATCAGTTTTGTTCCAGATACATTCAGTAGGCTGTTTAGTGGATCACCTTAAAGTGGAGGTTGATGAAGATGACACTTGGAGGAGTACACTTGTAATGACCCAATGTTTTATCAATGGAAAATAATTTCTTATGATTATGACATATAATAACATGAAATCACAACATAATGAACTACTAAGTACTATGTGACCTTTAAACATAATATTGTCACTTCTGTATTTTGAATTTCAAAAATCTAACATACACAGTTCCATTCAGTAAGATATTTAGAGTCTGATTGAATCAAATTAGATTTTTATGAATATTAACATAACTTTTTGAATAGTAAAATACCCTTATGAATATTAATGAACAGTAAGTTGGAAAAAATATAAAATTTACCTATGAATGTACAAATACAATTTAGACATCTTTTAAGTGAAAAAAAACGATCATAGTATAAGTATTAGTATTTTTGTATGTCATAAATATTTTAATTAAAATTTTATGATTAATTTAACAATTTAAAATTAAAATGTATTTTCATAAAATATAATCATAAATTTTTATTTTATTTTCTTATGGTTATAAGATAATTTTATGGGACCTTGATTAATATTTTAAGGTGTTATAAAACAAGTTATAGTTTTAATGTTTTTCTTTTATATAAATTATTATTTTATTTTAAAATTAAATTAATCATCTTTTGAAAATTATTTATAAAAAATGGAGTTAATTTTTGGATTCTACACATAGAATAAATGTTAGAGTGAACTTTTATAATTTTTATAAAATACAATAATTTTTAATGAATAGTAAAATATGATAATTCACAATAAATGCTGAAACCTAAATTTCTGCATCATGATTGAGTCGTGGATGATGTAAATGGACATTGGTTCAAAATCACATGCATTTATTACTGTTTTTTGTCACAAGCCTCAAACACTATTTCTTTTCTTGAAAATAATAATTAAATAATGAATCGAATATTCAAAATTCACTCATCTCATCCACTATAAAAACCACCCACACTCCCCTCTTATCTTCACTCCTCTCAAGCATTGTGCCTTGCCTAAGTTCTGCCTAAATCACTCCCCAAGATCCTCCCCCATTTTCAACATCCCTTGGTCTCCTCAAAAGACCAAATCCTCTTTCCTTAAGAGGCTCTCAAGGAAGATTAAATCAAGAGGTAAATTCCTCATTTATTTTCTTTCAAGTTCTTTTCTTTTATTTTTTCACCTACCTTCACCCAAATGGCATGATAACTCCAATAACATACATGTACTAGAATTTTATTATCATAATGGGATAGTTTATCATAATCTCTCCCTCCCCCTCCTTTTATTCTATAAATGAAAATACCGTTCGAGATGTGTTGATTTATCAATTCAAGGATGACATATTTTCAATTTGATTTACCATATTCTAGACTAGTCATGATACCATTTTAATGGTTGAAACAGATCATAATATATTTATTTTATCTTATTTAATGTTTTTTAATCCTTATAAATTCATGATGTAAAATAATAATACAAAACCAGTTAATTATGAGCAAAATCACCACATTGATCCAAGAGTTTATCGTTAATGTTTTATATAATGATTCACCTTCACTCCAAGTAAGAAAATTAAATTTACAAACATGTAATATTATAAATGTTCACTAATTTCATATAACTTCAATTTTGGGAAACCAATCTCACCATACATGTTTATCTATTCATGTATATAAGTAAACTGAATATGAAACAAACGGACTTGAATAATGAAATTGAACCTCATAATCAATCAAAAAAGTTATGAATGAAATAAAAAAGGTTATAATAAATCATTTACATGTAAAATATTTTCATGAATTATTAATTAATTAACCTACTTTTATTTTTCAGGTCATTAATATCAAGATGAGAACACCATTAGACTTAAGGTAAGGGATCCTCTCTTTACCCCATTTATTCAAGAATAAACTCTATGTTATGCCCTTTTACGTATAATTAAAAATGATGGGTTATGATTTAAAACCTTCCCCATATTTACCTAATGATTTATAAAATATGATAAATACCTTTATATCTCATTAATCACTCTTAAGTACACCTGATACCATGCTGATATTCCATAATAGATTCTACCCGAACCACCTTTATTCCTTTGGGTTGCTCTATCTTTCTTTTTACCCTAATGAAGTTGTATTTTCTTTTTATGTACAAATTATAAATTCTATTTTTATGATCCAAAATCATTTTTCAAGATCTATCCCTCATTCTCTTTCATGGATATACATGATTTTAAGTGATTCCCTCCTCGATACTTCCCAATAAGAAAACTAATTTTAAAGGAACTTCCCAAAATTTTAACCAATTTCAAGTGAAATCTACCTTTTGTTTTAAGCCACCATTTTTTTTATAAAATCAGTATTTTATTATGAAAAACATCTTGTTTTACTTTTGGTTTTATATAAAATTTTATTCCCTTTTCTATTTAATTGCTCTTTAGTATTTTCCTAAATATCACACTAAAATGTTTTAATGCTAAGAATTTGATTAATACTCTTCTTACATGTTTTCAATTATGTTTTACATCACTTACCATGATATATGACTATTTTACCTTATTATTTTCTATATGTGTTTTAATTCCATTCTCTCATGGACACTTTTATGATACACCCATGCATTTATTTATGACATGAATGTGATACCCATTTCTCTCCATGGGTTCCCTATTGTTTATGTATGGTTGATTATGTATGATTATTTATATTGCATAAATATTCATGAACATGTTATGATGGGTGTTCCTAGATAGTGCTCTAATTCATTGTGTAATGTTTCATCTCATGAGACATTATGTGCAACAGTCTTGGTGGTTAGCCATGATTAGTGATACCATGTGCAACATTCTTGGTGGTTAACCTTGACTTATACTCCTCTATGTACGAAGTGCCTTGAATCGTGCTAAATTCATGATTTATTTTTCTTCCACAATGATATGAATTCATGTTTATATGATCCCATGTTTATATGTTATGATTATATATTTCATTTTATTTCATTATTTCATGATCTCGAAACCTTATGATAAAGCCTTATTCTTATGTTTATTTCCTTACTGGGATTTTTAGCTCATACCTTTGTTCATGTGATCCCCATGATACCCTATGTAGATGTAATAGATCGAATAAAGTTAGGATATCTTTTTGAATATTAAATAAAAAAGTGTATTTTTAGTTCCATGTTTTTATTTTTATGTACCTAGTCTTCTAAGACACTGGAATTTACGGTCCTTGGCTTGTACTCTGATGTATAATTATGTTTAAAATCATGTAATGTTATATGTAAAAGGATAGGGTATCTATATTTGGTATTATATTATGGTCTAGTTATTTTTTTAGATTAGGAATAGAGCACTTTAGTAATAACCTTAAGTACGATACTAAGTATAAGAAAACATTCCCCAATTTTTTTAAGTATAGAGTAAGTGATTTTTAAAGAAAATACATCCCTATATGGATAAAAACTGGTAGAGGTGGCTCTAGAACATATGTATCTAGGGGGAAACCCAAAAACACCACTTTGAGAAAGACTCGAATGGGAACTGGTTCATCACAATAGGCCTTGCTGTACTCTTGGTTTGACACTCTCAGGGGATATGTTTTAGTAAATTCATGAGCTTAGTACAAACCATTATTAGGGGAATAAAAAAAGATATCATAAGAATTTAGGATAAGAAATAGATCAAGGATAACCTAGATTAAAACACAGGGAATCAAAAGTTAGGATATGCTTCTCCTTTATAAGTTTATCCTATTATGTTCAAAGTTTCTTTTTTTTATGCTCAATAGACAATTCTTCAAGCTATCTAATTGTACATTAATTTTCTTAGTTAATTTTAGGAAATATAAGAACATGTTCTAAAAATTGATGTGATAGGGAATATGACACACCTGATATGATGGGAATGGGTGCTCAAAAATTCATGAAAGTACTTTCTCAACTGGTTCAAGTTATGAATAATAACTTGAATTATGTGAAACACCCTTCTCCTCTAAGGAAAGATCAATTTTCATTAAATCCTTCATGCAAAAAAGGGCTCCCATGTTTAGTAGATCATCTGATCCCCTCCCCACAGAATAGTGTATTAACTCCATTGAAAAGATATTCTCTTTCCTCCAGTGCTCAGAAGAAGAGAAAGTCATACTGGTGGTCTGTAATTTTAATGGGGAAGCTGATTAGTAGTGTATACTGATCAAGAATAAAAAGCCCTAGGAAAAAATTGATTCCATGGAATTGGATGAATTCAAGAGAATGCTTTTCAATAAATATTTTCCCTGAACCCTCCATCTCAAGATGGAAAGAGAGTTCCTCAAAATCAAGTATAAGGAAGATGATTCAATAGAGGCGTATGAAGTAAACTTTACAAGGCTTGAAAGGTAGGCCTCTGGCTTTTTCGTGAACACCGAAATCAAGGTGGATAGCTTCTTTAGCAGACTAAAGTTGAGTCTATGAAAAGTGCTAGCGATTTAAGACTTCGAAAGCTATGAGGAGATTGTCTGTTGTGCCCTAAAGGTTGAAATGGAGATTAGATAATCTCAGTGGTATCATGATTCTAGTTAAAAGAAGTGGAAAATATAATATCTTGTGGGAAATCCTGAAAATAAATTCCATGATGGGATGAAGCTCGATCATCCCACATGTAAAAATTGTTGGAAGAAGCATCCTTCGAACTGTCTGAAGGGAATCAAGAATTGCTTTAAATGTGGAAAGTTGGGAAATCTAGATAAAAAACTCCAATGGGATATGAATAATCCTGCTATTCTGGAAGAATAAAGGAAGGTTCAGATCAATACTCATCATGTAGAGCAGTGCCACAACTGCAAGGATCATGGGCATTATGCAAACAATTTCCCTAAGCCGAGGGTTGTTGGTGGCAATCAACAAAAACCTCCAAGGCAATAAGGAAGGGATTATGCTATCACTACTATTTATGTGGATCTAGAAAATTATGTAGTGATAGATATTCTAGTTATTTATTCAATAATAGAGAAAATACTATTTTATTATGGTTCTACACATTCTTTCATATCTTGCAAGTTTAGTAGAACTATTCAAACACCACTTCAAAATTTTGAGGACAAGTTATCTATGAGAACAACGAATAGGGAAATTATTGCATCCATGGTTTATAACTCCTCCCTGGTTAATGTTTGTGGACTGAACCTCCCATCAAATCTCATCATACTTTCTTTAGTGGAGTTTGATGCTATCTTGGGCATAGATTATCTATCTTTATACAAAACCAACATAAACTATTGGGAAAAGAAGATCACTCTTCACATCCCAAAACATCCTCTAATTCTTTACAAGTGGAAGGATAAAGTTGAATATTAATTAGATTCATAATCTCAAGTGTGGATATTTCTTCCTTATGACCAAGTTTATCTAGCTCAAATTATTGAGACAAAGGAGAGAATCAGGCTTAAAGACATGACCATCGTGAGGGATTACACTAATGTATTCCCTGAATAATTGATTGGTATTCCTCCTGAAGGAGAGGTTGAGTTATCAATTGAACTTATTATTGTATCTCTGCATATATAAAAGAAACCTTATATAATGTCCACCGTAGAGATGGAAGAACTGAAGAAGTAGTTACAGGAGAATCTAGAGGAGGGTTTTATATTCCCGAGTGCTTCACCATGGGGCGGGCTCATCCTCTTTGTCAAGAATAAGGATGTATCAATGAACCTATGCATTTATTATCAAGAGCCCAATAAAATCATGATAAAGAACATGTATCCCCTTCCAAGGATAGATGACTTGTTTGATCAGCTTTGTGGGGCCAGTTATTTCTCTAAGGTGGACCTTCAACCAGGATATCACCAATTAAAGGTGAAGAAGGAAGATATTCCCAAGACTAAATTTCAAATGAGGTATGGACACTATGAGTTCATAGTGATTCCATTAAGACTCACTGATTATCAAAACAATTTCATGGATTTAATGAATAGATTCTTTAGATATTACCTCGATAAACTTGTGATAGTCTTTATCGATGATATTCTTATTTACTCCAAGAGTAAGGAGGAACATGAGAAGAATTTGAATACTGTGTTAAAGACTTTATGTAACGCCCCGACCCCAGCTACCCAGAGTCGGTGCATTAATTCGTAACATTGGCATGATCACAAAAGATCAAGTCTCGAAAGAACGATTAGTTTAGTAGCCTTGGAAACACTAGATACATTCATAAATGTTACATTACATCATAAAGTGAAAAACTAATAACAAAGTCTTCATAGTTCACACTCATATCCTCTTCTGACTATCCCTACAGGTCATTCATAAAATACTTCTTCACATCCTGGAAAATATTAAAACATTGAAAGGGGTGAGCTCAGATGCTCAGTAAGGATAAAAATATAGCGGAAGCTTTCATCAATAAACATAAACATTTAAGGAAATGTATAACTAAAACAAAAGCCTTTTAAACATGAACTTCAACATAATATGGAAAAAGTAAAATGAGATAATGCCATTCACTTCTTCATATAGATATTCTACTGGTCGAATAATCACACGCAATATCAATAACCACTTTCATAATGAGGGAATGTATAGTGCCAGACATTCTGAAACACTTTGTCAAGGCCTCGGCCAAGACGTCTAAAAGGATTAAGGCCTCGGCCAAAACCATAAATAAAATTGGGAAAGGGCCTCGGCCAATTCCACGTCTAGTTGTCTCATGAGACCTACCGATGCAATTTTTTTAGAAGATACTTATGTTTAAAATTTCTCAAATATACTCCAGTGTTTTTATGAAAACATTATGCAAGATTCTGAAAACAAAATAACTAATTCTGAGACTGCTCGACTAATTACAGGCCATGATGGGTCCACGCCCAATCCCTTACTGTCTACCACACTCGAGAGTCGGGTTTTCTGCAAACATTTTTAAGCTTGCGTTAAATACGTATAAATTTGCACTAGATTTTCATATATTTGAGAGAAATATATCTTCTTTAAAATATTTAAAAATCATATAATTATAAAATAAAACCTTTTGAATAAACTTAAAAGTCAAAGGGGTTTATACACCGTATAAAAGAATGTTGTGTATAAAACAAAATATGGCTCAATGAAAGGAGATTGAGACGAAGTCCTTACCAAGATCATTTTTTTAAATAAAATAGATCTATTATGTGTATTCACTATAAGTACACATAAAGAAAGTACAAATACAATATAGGATATAATAATATCATGACATAATTTGAAAGTAGGAGATTAACCCAAAGAATGGAAATTGGGTTAAGAAGTTCCCTTACCTCGTGTCTGACTTGACTCAACCATTCTTTAACCTCCTGAATAATAAACTAGATTTAATATAAACCTTATTAAGAACAATTTTCAATTTCATTATCCTTTTTATATCACTTATTACAATGATATGAACATTCTGTAATTATTTAAGTTAATAACGGTCGTTTTGTCGATCTTAGGTACTTGAGTCAAAAATAAACTTCTTATAATTACAAGTTGTTCATGTGGTGAAATATCCATTATATCCAGAATTATATTCATGATGTAGATATCATATATATCATATATATATAGTATATACATTCATTTATAATATTACGTAACATTTAGAGGTAAGAAATGAAATGCACCGTTCATGGAGACGGTAAGCCGTACGTACGCATGAACGCTACTTTCATTTCTATTTCGTATTTAATGGAATGAAATCATAATGATATAAATGTATTCCAGTATAATATAGTGTATAATACCATTTACTCCATCCTTTATACATCCCACATATGGCATTAACGATTCAAATCACTTTGAGGGGGCGGTAGTCCGCACTTCCTAAAATGAAATTATCGCGTTTACCCATAATGGAAATCATAAAGTATGCCATAAATGAGAAATACAGAAGCATAAGTAAAACATAAACATATTATATATAATATATAAAAATAGTGACATCTTAATGTCCACCTTTGAAGGTGTTATATGAGTGTTGAACAATCATCGTTTCGTGAGGCAGAAATTCGCCATCCACAGAAACCGTATGTTCTTTAACCATTATATGTAGGTGTGTGTAAGTTTAGCTCGAATCCTTCTTATAAAAACATTCTAGTATATTGAGGATACTGGTGTTGTTATAAAATAAATGAATAAAAAGAGTTTATGGGGTTGGAGAAGAAAAATAAAACAAAATAACATAAGAGAAGACATTACCTTTAAATCAGGTAACTCTTTTGATTTGAGCCAAAGGCTTCCTTGGGAAGTATTATGCCCAAAGTGAGGCTTCTAGGAGTAAGGGAGGGAAGTTGGAATAGTATTTGGGCAGAGGTTGGCCGAGCCAAATGGCTTGAAAGTGTGAATGAGGTGGTAGAGGTGGGGGCCTTTTATAAGTGGAGAGGAGGGGCACTCTTGGAAAGTAAGGAAATTTTACATTATTATATAATGATTTTCGGATTCTAAAGGTCCCACAATTATATAATTTGTAGATAAGGTGATAAGGGTTCTAAATCTACTCATCCAATAGGTTTTTGACAAGTGTAAGCCTTGTATTGTACATTATCTTTTCATTTTATTAAAATCGTTAAATAATGAGGTCATCGCTGCATCATCATGATGTCATAAATAATTTAATTTATTTAATGTCTAAAAATTATAAAACAAATACTATGATGTAGGAAATATTTTTAGCTTTCCAATGACTATTTATAGTAAAAAATATTACTTGTATAACCCCATGTAAAAATTGTTTTACTAAAACATTTCATGTTTGTGTCATTTTTTTACTTTAACATTAAATAAAAGGTATTTATGTCATTTTCCAACTAAAGTGGCTCCATGGGGTCCCCAAGTTGACCCATGGATTGTCTTGGTCGGCCATGGCACATCCAATGAGGGTAGGACATGTGTCAAGCTCATCTCATATTATTAAAACATTATTTTTACCTTAAACTACACTAATTATCTCTAATCGCGATTAAGAACTTAAAAGTTACTATTCACCAAAAAATTATTTTAATCTCATTGAACCACATTTTACTTATTATTGACAACCATGTATGTCTGATTTTTGAAAATAAAATCACAGAAGTGGTAATATTTCATTTAAACGAAAAATCAGTTATTTAACTACCACTTAGTGGTTTCACTATTCATCAAAAATTGAAGTTTTTCAGAACAATGCCAAAATTTCACCCTAAGCTATAATTGATATTCCGAATTCAAAAATGATATCTATTTTATGAAATTACAAACATATAAGTTGCATTAATTAATTAATTCCCACTGTCACAACAAATAGCGTGTTTTTAAGAAATAATTTATATCAAAAGATTGGCAATTGGTTATGTCCAATTTCAATGTTAAATTAATTATAAAGACCACCATTGGATAAAATGGTAAAAATATATTCTAATTATACTTTAAAACCAATAAATAGTATAATTTATCACTATAAATTATTTTGATTAGTCGCGGTGTGTTAGAACTCGAACTTGCGTAAAATGCAAGCTATTGCATTATTGAAAGAGAGACGTATCGTGAAAGATCGGGGTGTTACACTTTATGAAGGGAGAATCTTTATGCAAAGTAAAATAAATGTGAGTTCTGAATGGAGGAAGTATCATTATTGGGGCATGCTATCACCAAAAAGAGATATCCATGGACCCTTAAAAGACAAAATAAATAGAAGAGTGGCCCATGCCAACATCTGTAATAGAGATCTGTAGTGTTCTAGGTCTAGCTGGGTATTATTGATGATTTGTGAAGAACTTTTCACAATTTTCAAACCCTATGACCAAGCCGACAAAGAAGGGAGTAAAGTTTTTCTGGACTTAGGAATGCGAACACTGTTTTAAGGAGTTAAAAAAGAGGCTAATCACTATTCCAGTACTCACACTCACATCAAGTGGAGAACTCTTTGAGGTGTACAATTATTATTTAAAGAATGGATTAGGTGGTGTGATGATGAAAAATGACAAAGTGATAGCTGAGGTCTCAAGGAAGATGAAAATGAATGAGCAAAACTATCCTATGCATGATCTAGAGTTGGCAGCTGTGATCTTTGTGTTAAAAATTTGACTGCATTATCTCATCGGGGAGAAGTGTGAGATATATACTGATCAAAAGAGTCTCAAATATATATTCACACAAAAAGAGCTTAATATGAATTAGTGAATATGGATATAGATCATTTATCATTATGACTAATCAATCCACTACTGTAGAGACCCGAAGCTTGATGTACATTGACATTACATTACATTTGCAGAATACTTAGTACATAACAAAAACACACACACAAGGATCGTAATAGTTTAATGTCTTTGGAAACTCGGAATATAATCTTCTAATCCTGGTGAAAGATCTTCAACATCTCCCATAAAGATATTATTTTTTTTATACCTAAAACCTTTCTTTATATCCTGGGGAAAATTAAACATAAAAGGGTGAGCTCAAATGCTCAGTAAGGGTGAACAAAAAAAATATCAATCACATCGTATACACAAGAACACAACTTTTGGAAATCTTAACCTGCAAAAGAGATCATAATTTCATAACATGGGATAAATCATGGCAGTGAAATGTAATCACAATAATCATAACTTAAAACATGAAACTTTTTGGAATACACACATAATCATAGAGAATCATTTCTTGTTCGTCAAGACTCATTTCCAAGACTATCTTAGTGGACAAAGTCCCTTTCTGAACCGAGTCACCCTCGTTTCAGACCCGTTTCAATGAACCGGTATAACCTACCGTTACAGCCATGTCTATCTCATGAGATATAAAATATTTACCCAATGCATTGGAGGGATATATAGGTCCCACCCATCTCATAATGAATCCTTTCTTATGTGTGCCACAAAATCATAAATCATACATCATCGCATAACACATGTAACAAAAATTGGATTCTTGAAACATCATGACATCATAAAACAAATCATATAAGGTAAATGACTTCATAAAAATAATTCCCTCACAACATAATCAAATCAATGTAATAATAGGGATAAAAACAGAACCCTATATTATCTTAGATGGAAAATAATTTTGATAAAACATTTGAACTCCATTCTTGAGAAAAATATCCTTTCTACTTCAAAAACACTTTTCTTTTCTTAACATGTCATACAATTATAAACTAAAAGAAGTTGATTAAAAATAAAATTGAAAACTTATAAAGGAATATTCTTGGAAATAATGTTTTAAAAATCCATTCTTGCCGTATAAGTTAAAAAAAAACATTCTTCGTACTTTTGTCGGAAAAGTCAAAAAGTACCTCGTACGAAAAATGACAAAAGATTCCTTTCATATCCTTTACTAAAAACTCACCGAAGGGTAAAATTGGATTTAAAAAATTATAGGAGGATGGAAATAATATTACATATTGATTAAACATGGATTTGGATGATAAAATACACCCCAGTAAATACCAAAGTATAAACAATCTCGGATAAAAATGAGATTGTGATATTTCCCTTACCTTTGGTCCGATTTGCTTCGTAAGTGTCCGAAACTCCTGTATAATGATTTAAATAATGTCATTGACTTATTACAGAATCATATTCATTGTTATTATATCATATAAGGTTCACTTATTACTTTATAATACCCGTTCTTTTGTAAATTCATGTTAAAGTAGCGTTTTGGGTAAAATCGTCTCATTTGTCGTTCGTGTTTTAACTTGTAATTATTCATATGATTACTTAGATCATTATTACTTAATTATAGAATATAAAACATGATTTATATATACTATATATTCAGAATATACATATATATAATGGATCGATAAATGGAAAGAAATACACCGGTCATGGAGACGGTAGGCCGTACGAACGCATGAACGCTGTTTTCGTTTCTTTATTGAATTGAGTGGAATTAGGTAGATGACATACATATATATACACATAAATACAGTATCTTTATAATGTCATATATTTCATTATTATTGCTTATATATACTTTATAATCATTCTTAAATGGTTAACATGGAGAATGAATCTCATCGCGTCGTGGAGACGACAGTCCGTACGTACGCACGAGCGATGATATCATTTCCATAATTATTGAATTGAATTGGAGTGGATGATACAATATATCAGAATCATTTTGATTTTATAATGACTATGTATAGTTATTATTTACACCATAATACCCATCCATGTAAGGTGTTGGTGGAAAAACAGATTACACCACGGCGTGGAGACGGTATTCCGTACGTACGCACGCGTGGTGATTTCATTTTCCATAGGATGGATAGATGGTGAATTAGGATTGTTTCATACTTATAATAACATATCAGTAAATTAGTGATACTTATGTTATTACTTCATAATGAAACAACCTAAGAAGAAGAAGTGGAAGAAGAAATAAAGGTGAAAGAATCGGTAACGGAAATTACCTCTTCTTTGAAGCGCCTTTTTGAGACCTCCTCTTAGGGCACTAAAATTGGTCTTTGAGGAAGACCAGAACCTCTAGGATTTTTCTAGGGAAGTGGAGAAGAGAATTTTTCAGGGGTTGGCCGAGATTGAAGGCTCAAAGTTGTGTGAGGAAGAGAGGGAGGAGGTGCCCTTTTATAAGGGAAGAGAGGGGCACCTTTGGAATTCTTAAAAATATTAATTTATAATAAATCTAACCCCCCTTAAAAACCTCCAAAAATAACTCATATTCGAATATTAGATGATATAGGGTTGTAATATCATCAAACAATCAAATTTAGACATGTTTGGATCTTATTTTAAACCTTATCATTTTGATTTATCCTTATTTAATCTATTTAAGTTTATTTGTGGTAATAAAATTCTAAATTTTAAATTATAACAAATAATTACTTATTTGTTGTGAATTTTCCATAATTGTTTACTTTATAACATTATAGACCATATAAATTTAAATTTATAATTTTTAAATATTTTTGTTATTTTTAAACAATTTTATAATATGTTATTTTTATAAAATAACAATAGTATCAATTTTGACACTATTCATTTATTTGAATTTAAATAAAATATATAGAGAAGATATGTTCAAAATAAAAGCTTTAATATATTAATAAAAGGTCATATTTATCTATAAAATTAGTTGATCACATTAAATAGTTCATATAAAATTTATTTTATTATTTTTAAAACCATTTATTTGGTTTATCTCTTAATAAAATAATTACTACATCATTTTTGTATAATTATTTAATATCATTATTTGTTGCATAAAAATTTAAAATAAAATCCTATGATGAAGATAAATATATTAACTTTCACAATAATACTTTTACTCGAATTTATAATCTTAAAATCACAATATTTCAATTGTTATAATTATTAAATTATGAAGGTGACAACTTTGGCATCATTTAAAATAAAATAATATAAGTGTCATAATTGCTTGTATAAGACTCCAAATGGTCAAATATCCGAACATTGGATGATTATAGTTTCTATTTACATGACCAATAAGTTTTGGTCAGGGTTTTGTGCATTTTATGGTCACTATTAGTTTAATAAAAACTATATTCTTGATTTTTCACTAGATAAATAATTTCTGCATCACTATTGTGTCACAATTAATGATAACTATTTAATCCCAAAAAAATTATAAATAAATTCTCATGATGTAGATAATTTTTTATCTTTCTGGATACTATTCATGTTCGAAGTTTTATGATGTTTATCACTAAGTTAAAATTATTATACTTATAAGATTTAAGAAAGTGACATGTTGTCACTTTCTTTGGTTTTAATAATAATTAAATTCTTTTCATAATCAAAAGTCCATAAAATGAATCTAATACGAACCTTAGTTGATATGGGTTTACTTTTAGCCATAAAATAGAATTTTGGCATGTGTTAGGATAATTTTATAATATTATATTTACCCTTAATTACCCGATTTACCTTTAACTATGGTAAATAAAATTTACCGTAGTTACTATTCATAATTCCCAAAAATAAAAAGTAGTCTATTAACATAATTTGGACCCACTGATTCCAAATATTGAATCCATTTTTTAAAATTCAATACACAGAAGTTTCAGAAATTAAATTAAAATTAATCCCGTTGTCGAATAAAAATGGGTTTTTGTTTAAAACATTGCAAAAGATTGAATTGATTTAACCTACGAATTCAAGGTAAAATCAATGCTAATGACATACATTATATTAAATGGTAAAAATATATTCTATTTATACTTTAAAACCATTCAATATTATAATTTAACCACATAAGATATTATGATGAAAAAAGTTGTTTTTAATTAAAATATAGCGTGTTTTTACTATTCATTAAAATATGAAAGTTATCGGAAAAATATCAAAACTTTATCTAATGTAAATTTTTACATCCTGATTCAAAAGAAGAATTTTATTTTGTCAAATTAAACATATAATCATGTCAAAAACTAGATTTAAAGTGGGTGTGCCATCAGAAGGCGACAAAACTGCATTTTTTGAAAAATACTTATTTTACCTGAAACATTTATATTGTTCTTATAATATGTTCTAGAAAATGTGTGAGATGAATAATAATGTTATAAAATTAAAAATTTAGTTAATACTATTAATAACGGCTAGTTCATGACAATATTATAATAATATATCATTGTTTATTAAAACCCGGTATTGCGTACAACACACGCTATCGAGGAAGGTCGCGATTGCGTGTAATGCAAGCCAAGTCAGGGTTGCGTGTTGTGAAAGAATCCTTCGTTGTTTTGTATAACAGAATCCAACCACATTTCATTTATACATTTAATATATATATATATATATATATATACTCAATGTTGCATAGAATAACTATTATCAAAATTGTGTGTAACACGGTCCAAGACTAGTGTTGCGTATACTGCAAGCTAATACGGTGTTGCGTATAGCGCAAGGTAATCTTGGTGTAGAACACAAGACATTAATGAAATTAAAATAATATTTTTCATAAAATCTCGGGGTGTTACATTCTACCCCCCTTAAAATGAATTTCGCCCTCGAAATTCGTCGGGGTTATAAATGGTTTACTATTTGAAAGTTTCTTTGATAGAAACCCACATCGTAAAAAGGAATACCAAAACTATCTTTAAAAACTAAAGTATAAAACGTAATGGTTACCCAAGTTAACTAATCCCTGGGTATCCACATAGGAGAACAAAGGTGAAAATATGGACATGGAAGAGAAATCTAACCATCATGTTCTGATGGAGAGTGGTAGAGGACATGGCTATGGAAAATCCAACAATCACAAATCCATAAATTTGTGACGATCTAAGGTACCATCTGATTAATCAGATATAAGAGCACTAGGAATACATTTTTGGTTTTCAAGATCGTTTCCCTAAAGTTGAAGAATTTGAATTAGAATAAATACTTACTTTATTTTGGTACAATCTCACTGTTGTTCGTGCCTTGAATAATTTCCACTTCATCTCTTAAATAAATGAAATTGAATTTGTTATTCGTGAAGTGTTAGAAGATCATGTGATAGAATGATGGGTCATTCCATCTCTTTCAAACAAAAGGTTAGCAAAAGTTATAAGTCCATCTTATGGTTAATCGTATATAGTTCCAAAAATGAACTTATACTTCATATATCATACCGCTTAATAAAATAAAACTAGTTTCTACTAACCAGGGACTTCTTGTAGGCCAGTGGTAGGCGATAAAGGCCAGTCTCACTTCGGTTGTGGGTTTGATTCCCACAACCTTGTCCGACGCGATGGGCTGTCTCCCGTCCTGCAGGTTGTCCTTTTTCTAAAACTACATTACTATAACATCCCATCAATAATATCAAGAAAAAAAAGTTCTATCCTTAAACAATACTAACTTATGTCCAATATAATCCATTCCAATCTTTAAGATTGTCTAAAATACTTCGGTCCACTCTCATAACATAGTGAAAACGATTACCAGAGATTTAATACCATCGTTGATCCCCATATATCGTATCTGCATTCCTATCTTGTTGGTCACATTCCAATCATTCGAAGGCCTTAATCATGTATTCCATTGAACCTTAGTGAAAACATGAATGCAGTTAAAAGTTAACACTTTCCACAAACCAAAATCCTCAAAATTATTTATAATCAAACCATGATATCACTTAGTCCTTATATCAATCATGAGCTCATGAATACTATCAAACATTTCATTTTATCTTTATCACTTCATTATGCGCATATCATCCACCTTCCAAAAAATATCTGAATAACCTTTCATTGTTACTCATTCCATTCATCATAAACTTTCAAAACTTAAGGAAAGACAACAGTGTAACAATCCTTAGATGTCTTTTTATTCTATAGTACAACATTACACTTGATAAACATGTAATCATTCCACTACCTTCTTAAACCATTGACCAAGCTTCAACAATTATTTCATCTCACATATCATTTGTAGTCTCTTCATCATCATCAACAAAAATATTACCCATACGACCATACCGATTCTCTTCATGAGACATTCACTTAGGGCATTGGTTTGCATAATGCCCGTACATTCCACATTTAAAACATTTAACCATTGTTGATATCGTAGCAATACCATTAACCTCATCCATGGTGTTAAATGAAACTTTTCCATTGCACTTACTGGATTTGTGTCCTTCTTTTCCACACCCAAATCATCTTCCAGTTCCTTTGAAACATTCTCCTTGATGCCTCTTCCCACATGATTTACATAGGGGAAATTGAACTTTCTTTCCTCTATGATCATCATGAAACTCCATCTTTCTCTTATTAGCCGAGTCAGGAAACTTACCAAATTTTACTTTATTGATCATATTATGAGATTGCTGATTCGGCATAATAATGATGTTTAGACTTCCAAATCCCATTTCATTTGATTGCTTATGAAGAATATCATTCCATTGTCCATCATATCCTCCATTATCGTGAATCATCTTCTTTCCAGCCATTTTCTAAAACCCAAAAAGAATAGTGTGAGATGAAAAAATCATAATAAAGGGGGAGTAACTTCAATATCTAACATCTTAGGTTAGATTCTAAGATTGTTACCGTAGTGCTAGGACTATATCCTATATGTATACTTATCCTTAGGGACATCCCTAGACATACCTTAGAAATATCTCTAGGGATCTCACTAACGTTTTTGCGTCCTAGTTTCCAAAGGTTGACTAAAACTTTCCTCTGATACCAACTGTAGAGACCCGAAGCTTGACGTACATTGACATTACATTACATTTGCGGAATACTTAGTACATAACAAAAACACACACACAAGGATCGTAATAGTTTAGTGTCTTTGGAAACTCGGAAAATAATATTCTAATCCTGGTGAAAGATCTTCAACATCTCCCATAAATATCTTATTTTTTTTACCTAAAACCTTTCTTTATATCCTGGGGAAAAGTAAACATAAAAGGGTGAGCTCAAATGCTCAGTAAGGGTAAACAAAAAAAATATCAATCACATCGTATACACAAGAACATAAATTTTGGAAATCTTAACTTGCAAAAGAGATCATAATTTCATAACATGGGATAAATCATGACAGTGAAATGTAATCACAATAATCATAACTTAAAACATGAAACTTTGTGGCATACACACATAATCATAGAGAATCATTTCTTGTTAGTCAAGACTCATTGCCAAGACTATCTTAGTGGACAAAGTCCCTTTCTGAACCGAGTCACCCTCGTTTCAGTCCTGTTTCACTAAACCGGTGTAACCTACCTTTCCAGCCATGTCTATCTCATGAGATATAAAATCTTTACCCAATGCATTGGAGGGAGATATAGGTCCCACCCATATCATAATGAATCATTTCTTATGTGTTCCACAAAATCATAAATCATGTATCATCGCATAACACATGTAACAAAAATGGGATTCTTGAAACATCATGACATCATAAAACAAATCATATAAGGTAAATAACTTCATAAAAATAATTCACTCACAACATAATCAAATCAATGTAATAATAGGGATAGAAACAGAACCCTATATTATCTTAGATAGAAAATAATTTTGATAAAACCTTTGAACTCCATTCTTGAGGAAAATATCCTTTCTACTTCAAAAACACTTTTCTTTTCTTAACATGTCATACAATTATAAACTAAAAAAAGTTGATTAAAAATAAACTTGAAAACTTATAAAGGAAGATTCTTGTAAATAATGTTTTAAGAATCCATTCTTGCCGTATAAGTTAAAAAAACATTCTTCGTACTTTTGTCGGAAAAGTCAAAAAGTACCTCGTACGAAAAACGACAAAAGATTCCTTTCATATCCTTTACTAAAAACTCACCGAAGGGTAAAATTGGATTTAAAAAATTTTAGGTTGATGGAAATAATATTAAATATTGAGTAAACATGGGTGTGGATGATAAAATACACCCCAGTAATACCAAAGTATAAACAATCTCGGATAAAAATGAGATTGTGATATTTCCCTTACCTTAGGTCCGATTTGCTTCGTAAGTGTCCAAACCTCCTGTATAATGATTTAAATAATGTCATTGAATTATTACAAAATCATATTCATTGTTATTATATCATATATGGTTCACTTATGACTTTATATTACCCGTTCTTTTGTAAATTCATGTTAAAGTAGCGTTTTGGGTAAAATCGTCTCATTTGTCGTTCGTGTTTTAACTTGTAATTATTCATATGATTACTTAGATCATTATTACTTAATTATAGAATTTAAAACATGATTTATATATAATATATATTCATAATATACATATATATAATGGATCGATAAATGGAAAGAAATACACCGCTCATGGAGACGGTAGGCCGTACGTACTCATGAACGCTGTTTTCGTTTCCTTATTGAATTGAGTGGAATTAGGTAGATGACATACATATATATACACATAAATACAGTAGATTTATAATGTAATATATTTCATTATTATTTCTTATATATACTTTATAATCATTCTTAAATGGTTAACATGGAGAATGAATCTCATCGCGTCGTGGAGACGGTAGTCCGTACGTACGCACGAGCGATGATATCATTTACATAATTATTGAATTGAATTGGAGTGGATGATAAAATATATCAGAATCATTATGATGTTATAATAACTATGTATAGTTATTATTTACACCATAATACCCATCCATGTAAGGTGTTGGTGGAAAAAACAGATTACACCACGGCGTGGAGACGGTATTCCGTACGTACGCACGCGTGGTGATTTCATTTTCCGTAGGATGGATAGACGGTGAATTAGGATTGTTTCATAATTATAATAACATATCAGTATATTAGTGATACTGATGTTATTACTTCATAATGAAACAACCTAAGAAGAAGAAGTGGAAGAAGAAATAAAGGTGAAAGAATCGGTAACGGAAATTACCTCTTATTTGAAGCGCCTTTTTGAGACCTCCTCTTAGGGCACTAAAATTGGTCTTTGAGGAAGACAAGAACCTCTAGGATTTTTCTAGGGAAGTGGAGAAGATAATTTGGCAGGGGTTGGTCGATATTGAAGGCTCAAAGTTGTGTGAGGAAGAGAGGGAGGAGGTTCCCTTTTATAAGGGAAGAGAGGGGCACCTTTGGAATTCTTAAAAATATTAATTTATAATAAATATAACCCCCCTTAAAAACCACCACAAATGACTCATATTATAAGATTAGATGATATAGGGTTTTAATCTCATCAACCAATCAAATTTAGACATGTTTGGATCTTATTTTAAACCTTATCATTTTGATTTATCCTTATTTAATCTATTTAAGTTTATTTGTGGTAATAAAATTCTAAATTTTAAATTATAACAAATAATTACTTATTTGTTGTGAATTTTCAATAATTGTTTACTTTATAACATTATAGACCATATAAATTTAAATTTATAATTTCTAAATATTTTTGTGATTTTTAAACAATTTTATAATATGTTATTTTTATAAAATAACAATAGTGTCAATTTTGACACTATTCATTTATTTGAATTTAAATAAAATATATACAGAGGATATGTTCAAAATAAAAGCTTTAATATATTAATAAAAGGTCATATGTATCTATAAAAGTAGTGGATCACATTAAATAGTTCATATAATATTTATTTTATTATTTTTAGAACCATTTATTTGGTTTATTTCTTAATAAAATAATTACTACATCATTTTTGTATAATTATTTAATATACTTATTTTTTTGCATAAAAATTTAAAATAAAATCCTATGATGAAGATAAATATATTACCTTTCACAATAATACTTTTAATCTAATTTATCATCTTAAAATCACAATATTTAAATTGTTATAATTATTAAATTATGAAGGTGACAACTTTGGCATCATTTAAAATAAAATAATATAAGTGTCATAATTGCTTGTATAAGACTCCAAATGGTCAAATATTCGACCATTGGATGATTACAGTTTCAATTTACATGACCAATAAGTTTTGGTCAGGGTTTTGTGCCTTTTATGGTCACTATTAGTTTAATAAAAACTATATTCTTGATTTTTCACTAGATAAATAATTTCTGCATCACTATTGTGTCACAATTAATGATAACTATTTAATCCCAAAAAAATTCTAAATAAATTATCATGATGTAGATAATTTTGTTAGCTTTCTGGATACTATTCATGTTCGAAGTTTTATTCTGTTTATCACTAAGTTAAAATTATTATACTTATAAGATTTAAGAAAGTGACATGTTGTCACTTTCTTTGGTTTTAATAATAATTAAATTATTTTCATGGTCAAAAGTCCATAAAATGAATCTAATCCGAGCCTTAGTTGATATGGGTTTACTTTTAGCCATAAAATAGAATTTTGGCATGTGTTAGGGTAATTTTATAATATTATATTTACCCTTAATTACCCGATTTACCTTTAACTATGGTAAATAAAATTTACCGTAGTTACTATTCATAATTACCAAAAATAAAAAGTAGCCTATTAACATAATTTGGACCCACTGATTCCAAATATGGAATCCATTTTTTAAAATTCAATACACAGAAGTTTCAGAAATTAAATTAAAATTAATCCTGTTGTCGAATAAAAACGAGTTTTTGTTTAAAACATTGCAAAAGATTGAATTGATTTAACCTACGAATTCAAGGTAAAATCAATGATAATGACATACATTATATTAAATGGTAAAAATATATTCTATTTATACTTTAAAACCATTCAATATTATAATTTAACCGCATAATATATTATGATGAAAAAAGTTGTTTTTAATTAAAATATAGCGTGTTTTTACTATTCATTAAAATATGTAAGTTATTGGAAAAATATCAAAACTTTATCTAATGTAAATTTTTACATCCTGATTCAAAAGAAAAATTTTATTTTGTCAAATTAAACATATAAACATGTCAAAAACTAGATTTAAAATGGGTGCGCCATCAAAAGGCGGCAAAACTGCATTTTTTGAAAAATACTTATTTTCCCCGAAAAATTTATTTTGTTCTTATACCATGTTCTAGAAAATGTGTAAAATGAATAATAATGTTATAAAATTCAAAATTTAGTTAATACTATTCATAACGGCTAGTTCATGACAATATTATAATAATATATCATTATTTATTAAAACCCGGTATTTCGTACAACACACGCTATCGAGGAAGGTCGCGATTGCGTGTAATGCAAGCCAAGTCAGGGTTGCGTGTTGTGAAAGAATCCTTCGTTGTTTCGTATAACAGAATCCAACCACATTTCATTTATACATTTAATATATATATATATATATATACTCAATGTTGCGTAGAATAACTATTATCAAAATTGTGTGTAACACGGTCCAAGACAAGTGTTGCGTATACTGCAAGCTAATACGGTGTTGCGTATAGCGCAAAGTAATCTTGGTGTAGAACACAAGACATTAATGAAATTAAAATAATATTTTTCATAAAATCTCGGGGTGTTACATTCTACCCCCCTTAAAATGAATTTCGCCCTCGAAATTCGTCGGGGTTATAAATGGTTTACTATTTGAAAGTTTCTTTGATAGAAACCCACACCGTAAAAAGGAATACCAAAACTTATCTTTAAAAACTAAAGTATAAAACGTAATGGTTACCCAAGTTAACTAATCACTGGGTATCCACATAGGAGAACATAGGTGAAAATATGGACATGGAAGAGAAATCTAACCATCACGTTCTGATGGAAAGTGGTAGAGGACATGGCTATGGAAAAGCCAACAATCACAAATCCATAAATTTGTGACGATCTAAGGTACCATCTGATTAATCAGATATAAGAGCACTAGGACAACATTTTTGGTTTTCAAGATCGTTTCCCTAAAGTTGAAGAATTTGAATTAGAATAAATACTTACTTTATTTTGGTACAATCTCACTGTTGTTCCTGCCTTGAACAATTTCCACTTCATCTCTTAAATAAATGAAGTTGAATTTGTTATTCGTGAAGTGTTAGCAGATCATGTTATAGAATGATGGGTCATTCCATCTCTTTCAAACAAAAGGTTAACAAAAGTTATAAGTCCATCTTATGGTTAATCGTATATGGTTTCAAAAATGAACTTATACTTCATATATCATACCGCTTAATAAAATAAAACTAGTTTCTACTAACCAGGGACTTCCTGTAGGCCAGTGGTAGGCGATTAAGGCCAGTCGCACTTCGGTTGTGGGTTCGATTCCCACAGCCTTGTCCGACGCGATGGGCTGTCGCCCGTCCTGCAGGTTGTCCTTTTTCTAAAACTACATTACTCTAACATCCCATCAATAATATCAAAAAAAAGTTCTATCCTTAAACAATACTAACTTATGTCCAACATAATCCATTCCAATCTTTAGTCTTATCTAAAATACTTCGGTCCACTATCATAACATAGTGAAAACGATTACCAGAGATTTAATACCATCGTTGATCCCCATATATCGTAATACTGCATTCCTATCTCGTTGGTCACATTCAAATCATTCAAAGGCCTTAATAATGTATTCCATTGAACCTTAGTGAAAACATGAATGCAGTTAAAAGTTAACACTTTCCACAAACCAAAATCCTCAAAATTATTTATAATAAAACCATGATATCACTTAGTCCTTATATCAATCATGAGCTCATGAATACTTTCAAACATTTCATTTTCTCTTTATCACTTCATTATGCGCATATCATCCACTTTACAAAAAATATCTGAATAACCTTTCATTGTTACTCATACCATTCATCATAAACTTTCAAAACTTAAGGAAAGACAACAGTGTAACAATCCTTAGATGTATTTTTATTCTATAGTACAACATTACACTTGATAAACATGTAATCATTCAACTACCTTCTTAAACCATTGACCGGGCTTCAAAAATTCTTTCATCTCACATATCATTTGTAGTCTCTTCATCATCATCAACAAAAATATGACCCATATGACCATACCGATTCTCTTCATGAGACATTACCTTAGGGAATTGGTTTGCATAATGCCCATACATTCCACATTTAAAACATTTAACCATTTTTGATGTCGTAGCAATACCATTAACCTCATCCATGGTGTTAACTGAAAATTTTCCATTTCACTTACTGGCTTTGTGTCCTTCTTTTCCACACCCAAAGAATCTTCCAGTTCCTTTGAAACATTCTCCTTGATGCCTCTTCCCACATGATTTACATAGGGGAAATTGAACTTTCTTTCCTCTATGATCATCATGAAACTCCATCTTTCTCTTATTAGCCGAGTCAGGAAACTTACCAAATTTTACTTTATTGATCATATTATGAGATTGCTGATTCGGCATAATAATGATGTTTGGACTTCCAAATCCCATTTCATTTGATTGCTTATGAAGAATATCATTCCATTGTCCATCATATCCTCCATTATCGGGAATCATCTTCTTTCCAGCCATTTTCTAAAACCCAAAAAGAATAGTGTGAGATGAAAAAATCATAATAAAGGGGGAGTAAATTCAATATCTAACATCTTAGGTTAAATTCTAAGATCGTTACCGTAGTGCTAGGACTATATCCTATATGTATACTTATCCTTAGGGACATCCCTAGACATACCTTAGAAATATCTCTAGGGATCTCACTAACGTTTTCGCATACTAGTTTCCAAAGGTTGACTAAACCTTTCCTCTGATACCAACTGTAGAGACCCGAAGCTTGACGTACATTGACATTAAATTACATTTTCGGAATACTTAGTACATAACAAAAACACACACACAAGGATCGTAATAGTTTAGTGTCTTTGGAAACTCGGAATATAATCTTCTAATCCTGGTGAAAGATATTCAACATCTCCCATAAAGATCTTCTTTTTTTTATACCTAAAACCTTTCTTTATATCCTGGGGAAAAGTAAACATAAAAGGGTGAGCTCAAATTCTCAGTAAGGGTAAACGAAAAAAATATCAATCACATCGTATACACAAGAACATAACTTTTGGAAATCTTAACCTGCAAAAGAGATCATAATTTCATAACATGGGATAAATCATGGCAGTGAAATGTAATCACAATAATCATAACTTAAAACATGAAACTTTGTGGAATACACACATAATCATAGAGAATCATTTCTTGTTAGTCAATACTCATTTCCAAGACTATCTTAGTAGACAAAGTCCCTTTCTGAACCGAGTCACCCTCGTTTCAGTCCTGTTTCACTGAACCGGTATAACCTACCGTTCCAGCCATGTCTATCTCATGAGATATAAAATCTTTACCCAATGCATTGGAGGGAGATATAGGTCCCACCCATCTCATAATGAATCCTTTATTATGTGTGCCACAAAATCATAAATCATACATCATCGCATAACACATGTAACAAAAATGGGATTCTTGAAACATCATGACATCATAAAACAAATCATATAAGGTAAATGACTTCATAAAAATAATTCCCTCACAACATAATCAAATCAATGTAATAATAGGGATAAAAACAGAACCCTATATTATCTTATATGTAAAATAATTTTGATAAAACATTTGAACTCCATTCTTGAGGAAAATATCCTTTCTACTTCAAAAACACTTTTCTTTTCTTAACATGTCATACAATTATAAACTAAAAGAAGTTGATTAAAAATAAACTTGAAAACTTATAAAGGAAGATTCTTTGAAATAATGTTTTAAAAATCCATTCTTTCCGTATAAGTTAAAAAAAAACATTCTTCATACTTTTGTCGGAAAAGTCAACAAGTACCTCGTACGAAAAACGACAAAAGATTCCTTTCATATCCTTTACTAAAAACTCACCGAAGGGTAAAATTGGATTTAAGAAATTTTAGGTGGATGGAAATAATATTACATATTGAGTAAACATGGATGTGGATGATAAAATACACCCCAGTAAATACCAAAGTACAAACAATCTCGGATAAAAATGAGATTGTGATATTTCCCTTACCTTAGGTCCGATTTGCTTCGTAAGTGTCCGAAACTCCTGTATAATGATTTAAATAATGTCATTGACTTATTAAAGAATCATATTAATTGTTATTATATCATATATGGTTCACTTATGACTTTATATCACTTGTTCTTTTGTAAATTCATGTTAAAGTAGCATTTTGGGTAAAATCGTCTCATTTGTCGTTCGTGTTTTAACTTGTAATTATTCATATGATTACCTAGATCATTATTACTTAATTATAGAATATAAAACATGATTTATATATAATATATATACAGAATATACATATATATAATGGATCGATAAATGGAAAGAAATACACCGTTCATGGAGACGGTAGGTCGTACGTATGCATGAACGCTGTTTTCGTTTCCTTATTGAATTGAGTGGAATTAGGTAGATGACATACATATATATACACATAAATAAAGTAGATTTATAATGTCATATATTTCATTATTATTGCTTATATATACTTTATAATAATTCTTAAATGGTTAACATGGAGAATGAATCTCATCGCGTCATGGAGATGGTAGTCCGTACGTACGCACGAGCGATGATATCATTTCCATAATTATTGAATTGAATTGGAGTGGATGATACAATATATCAGAATCATTATGATGTTATAATAACTATGTATAGTTATTCTTTACACCATAATACCCATCCATGTAAGGTGTTGGTGGAAAAACAGATTACACCACGGCGTGGAGACGGTATTCCGTACGTACGCACGCGTGGTGATTTCGTTTTCCGTTGGATGGATAGATGGTGAATTAGGATTGTTTCATACTTATAATAACATATCAGTATATGAGTGATACTGATGTTATTACTTCATAATGAAAAAACCTAAGAAGAAGAAGTGGAAGAAGAAATAAAGGTGAAAGAATCGGTAACGGAAATTACCTATTCTTTGAAGCGCCTTTTTGAGACCTCCGCTTAGGGAACTAAAATTGGTCTTTGAGGAAGACCAGAACCTCTAGGATGTTTCTAGGGAAGTGGAGAAGATAATTTGGTAGGGGTTGGCCGAGTTTGAAGGCTCAATGTTGTGTGAGGAAGAGAGGGAGGAGGTGCCCTTTTATAAGGGAGGAGAGGGGCACCTTTGGAATTCTTAAAAATATTAATTTATAATAAATCTAACCCCACTTAAAAACCTCCAAAAATGACTCATATTCTAAGATTAGATGATATAGGGTTGTAATCTCATCAACCAATCAAATTTATACATGTTTGGATCTTATTTTAAACCTTATCATTTTGATTTATCTGTATTTAATCTATTTAAGTTTATTTGTGGTAATAAAATTCAAAATTTTAAATTATAACAAATAATTACTTATTTGTTGTGAATTTTCCATAATTATTTACTTTATAACATTATAGACCATATAAATTTAAATTTATAATTTTTAAATGTTTTTGTGATTTTTAAACAATTTTATAATATGTTATTTTTATAAAATAACAATTGTGTCAATTTTGACTATATTCATTTATTTGAATTTAAATAAAATATATACAGAAGATATGTTCAAAATAAAAGCTTTAATATATTAATAAAAGGTAATATGTATCTATAAAATTAGTGTATCACATTAAATAGTTCATATAATATTTATTTTATTATTTTTAAAACCATTTATTTGGTTTATCTCTTAATAAAATAATTACTACATCATTTTTTTATAATTATTTAATATACTTATTTGTTGCATAAAAATTTAAAATAAAATCCTACGATGAAGATAAATATATTACCTTTCACAATAATACTTTTACTCGAATTTATCATCTTAAAATCACAATATTTAAATTGTTATAATTATTAAATTATGAAGGTGACAAATTTGGCATCATTTAAAATAAAATAATATAAGTGTCATAATTGCTTGTATAAGACTCCAAATGGTCAAATATTCTACCATTGGATGATTATAGTTTCAATTTACATGAACAATAATTTTCGGTCAGGGTTTTGTTCCTTTTATGGTCACTATTAGTTTAATGAAAACTATATTCTTGATTTTTCACTAGATAAATAATTTCTGCATCACTATTGTGTCACAATTAATGATAACTATTTAATCCCAAAAAAATTCTAAATAAATTCTCATGATGTAGATAATTTTGTTAGATTTCTGGATACTATTCATTTTTGAAGTTTTATTATGTTTATCAATAAGTTAAAATTATTATACTTATAAGATTTAAGAAAGTGACATGTTGTCACTTTCTTTGGTTTTAATAATAATTAAATTCTTTTCATGGTAAAAAGTCCATAAAATGAATCTAATCCGACCCTTAGTTGATATGGGTTTACTTTTAGCCATCAAATAGAATTTTGGCATGTGTTAGGGTAATTTTATAATATTATATTTACCCTTAATTACCCGATTTACCTTTAACTATGGTAAATAAAATTTACCGTAGTTACTATTCATAATACCCAAAAATAAAAAGTAGCCTATTAACCTAATTTGAACCCACTGATTCCAAATATGGAATCCATTTTTTAAAATTCAATACACATAAGTTGCAGAAATTAAATTAAAATTAATCCCGTTGTCGAATAAAAATGGGTTTTTGTTTAAAACATTGCAAAAGATTGAATTGATTTAACCTACGAATTCAAGGTAAAATCAATTCTAATGACATACATTATATTAAATGGTAAAAATATATTCTATTTATACTTTAAAACCATTCAATATTATAATTTAACCACATAATATATTATGATGAAAAAAGTTGTTTTTAATTAAAATATAGCGTGTTTTTACTATTCATTAAAATATGAAAGTTATCGGAAAAATATAAAAACTTTATATAATGTAAATTTTTACATCCTGATTCAAAATAAGAATTTTATTTTGTCAAATTAAACATATAAACATGTCAAAAACTAGATTTAAAGTGGGTGCGCCATCAAAAGGCGGCAAAACTGCATTTTTTGAAAAATACTTATTTTACCCGAAAAATTTATTTTGTTCTTATACCATGTTCTAGAAAATGTGTATGATGAATAATAATGTTATAAAATTCAAAATTTAGTTAATACTATTCATAATGGCTAGTTCATGACAATATTATAATAATATATCATTGTTTATTAAAACCCGGTATTGCGTACAACACACGCTATCGAGGAAGGTCGCGATTGCGTGTAATGCAAGCCAAGTCAGGGTTGCGTGTTGTGAAAGAATCCTTCGTTGTTTCGTATAACAGAATCCAACCACATTTAATTTATACATTTAATATATATATATATATACTCAATGTTGCGTAGAATAACTATTATCAAAATTGTGTGTAACACGGTCCAAGACTAGTGTTGCGTATACTGCAAGCTAATACGGTGTTGCGTATAGCGCAAGGTAATCTTGGTGTATAACACAAGACATTAATGAAATTAAAATAATATTTTTCATAAAATCTCGGGGTGTTACAACTACCATCCTAATAAGAAAAATAAGGTGGCAGATGCTCTAAGTAGAAAGGATCCTACATCATTGTCAATGATGATAATTGAAAAAGATACGATCTTTTTAAATTTGCAGAGGATAAACATGGGAATAAATAAAGGGGAACATCATCAATCCTATCTAAAATGATTGCTCAACCATACCTCATAAATAAAATAAAGGCATCTCAAAGAAAATATTTGGAAATTTAGAAAAGGGTGGAAGCCATTAAAAAAGGGCAATCCTATGAGTTCATGATTTATGAAGAAGGAGTTGCAAGATTTGGGTCACGATTATGCATACCATCTGATCCATAGATAAATAAAGAGCTTCTGAATGACGCACAAAGCTTAACCTTCTCTATCCACCTAGGGAACACAAAGATGTATTGAGATCTCTATGAGAACTTTTGGTGGGAAAATATGAAGAAGGAGATTGGTGAGTATACATCAAAGTGCCTGGTATGTCAATAAGTGAAGGCTAAATGATAGAAGTCTAAGGGGATGATGCAACCATTACCTATACAAACATGGAAGTGGGAGAACATCACCATGGAATGTTTCACCGGACTTCCCAGAACATCCATAAGAAACAGTTCTAAATGGGTCATTGTGGATTTCTTACAAAGACAACTCAATTTATTGCAATTCGAGAGGACTTCTCATTGGATCAAATTTCACATATATATATCAAAGAGGTGGTAAGGCTGTATGGAGTACCACTATCTATTGTATCCGATCGAGATCTTAGATTCACTTCAAAGTTCTAGAAAAGTCTCCAACATGCTCTAAGTAATGAACTGAACTTCAGTACGACCTATCATATTCAAACTGTTATCCAATCTGAGCGAACTATTCCGACACTGGAAGATATGTTGAGAGCATGTTATATGGACTTCAATGGAGGATGAGACAAACATATTACACTATTTTAATTCTCTTAGAGAAATAGTTTCCACTCGATCATCCAAATGACACCATACGAATACCTTTATGGGAAAAGGTTTAGAACACTGAAGTGTTGGGATGAAGTCAGTGAGAATAAGCTGGTAGGACCTGAAATGGTCAAAGAAATGGTGTAGAAGGTGAAAACCATTAAATAACACATCAAGGTAGCCCAAAGTCAACAAAAGAGTTATGAATACAATCATCGATGAGACCTTGAGTTCAATATTAGAGACATGGTATTTCCATGTATATCTCCATAGAAGAAGGTAATGAGGTTTGGGAAGAATTGAAAGCTAAGTCCCAGGTATATCGGCCCTTTGAGAATCTTGATCATTTGAAGGCTGTGGCCTATCGACTGGAACTTCCAACTATAATGTCCAAAGTACACAATGTATTTCATGTATCCCTCTAAAGGAAGTATATACCAGACCCTTCACATGTACTCTCTTCAGAGGTGGTACAGTTGGAGAATGATCTTTCTTATGAGGAGTAGATAGTGAAGATCTTGGATCATAGAGACAAAGTTCTACATAATAGGACTAGTCACCTGGTCAAAGTACTATGGAGAAACCATAAGTACGAAGGGGAAACATGAGAACTAGAGGAGACAATGATGGAAACGTACCCGCACCTGTTTACAGATTAGAATGTAAAACAAAATTTCAAGGGTGAAATTTCATAAGGGGGTTATAATGTAATTACCCAATGTTTTATCAATGGAAAATCCATTCTTATAATTATGTCATATAATCACATGAAATCAGAACACAATGAACTACTAAGTACTATGTGACCTTTAAAAATAATATTTTCACTTCTATGTTTTGAATTTTGAAAATCTGACATACACAGTTGCATTCAGCAAGATATTTAGAGTCTGATAGAATCAACTTAGTTTTTGATGAATAGTAACATACCCTTGTGAATAGTAACATATCCTTATGAATAGTAATGAATAGTAATGAATAATAGGTTGGAAAAAGAAAAATAGAAACTTCATTCATGAATGTACAAATACAATTTGGACATCTTATAAGTGAAAAAAACGATCATAGTATAAGTATTGGTTTTTTTGTATGTCGTAAATATTTTAATTAAAATTTTATGATTAATTAGTAATATAAAATTGAAATGTATTTTCATAAAATGTAATCATAAATTTTTATTTTATTTTATTATGGTTATTAGATAATTTTATGGGACCTTGATTAATTTTTCAAGGTGTTATAAAACAAGTTATAGTTTTAATGTTGTGTTTTTGAATAAATTATGATTTTATTTAAAATTAAACTATTCATATTTATAAAATTATTATTGAAAAATAGAGTTCATTTTTGGATTTGACTTGTTGAAAAATGTTTAGAGTTAATTTTTGTGATTTTTCTAAAATACATGAATTTTTGATTAATAGTAAAATACGACAATTCATAATAAATACTAAAACTTGAATTTTTGCATCATGATTGAGTCATAGATTATGTAAATGGCCATTGTTTAGAAATTTAATTAACTTATTAATGTTTTTTTTCACAGTAATAAAACACTATTTCTTTTCTTTAGAAAAATAATTTAATAATGAATTAAATATTCAAAATTCACTCCTCTCCTCCACTATAAAAACCACTCACATTCCCCTATTATCTTAACTCCTCTCATTCATTTTTAATTGAATATGTTCTACCCAAATAAATCCCCAAGATCCTCCCCTACGTCCAACATCCCTTGGTATCCTCAAAAGACCAAATCTTCTCCCCTTAAGAGGCTCTCAGGGAAGATTAAATCAAGAGGTAAATTCCTCTTTTCTTTTCTTTCAATTTCTTTCAAGTTTTTTTTTTATTTTTTTTTCTTTACTCACATCCCTTAACCCAAATGGTATGATAAATCTAGTAAAATACATGTACTAGAAATATATTATTCTAATGGGATAATTTATCATAATCTATCCCTCCCACTCCTTTTATTCTATAAATTAAAATACCGTCCGAGATGTGTTGATTTATCAGATTCTAGGATGACGTGTTTTCAATTTGCTTTACCATCTTCTAGAATGGTCATGAAAACATTTTAATGATTGAACCAGATCATAATATATGTATTTTATCTTATTTAATTTACTGTAATTATTATAAATTCATGGTGTGAAATAATAATACAAAACAATTTAATTATGAGAAAAATCGCCGCATTGATCCAAGAGTTTATCATTAATGTTTTATATAATGATTCACCTTCACTCCAATTAAAAAAATTAAATTTTCAACCATTTAATATTATTTATGTTCACTAATGTCATATGACTTCAATTCTGGTCAACCATTCTCACCATACATGTTTATTCATTCATGTATATAAGTAAACCGAACATTAAACAAACAGGCCCAAACAATGAAATTCAACCTCATAACCAATCGAAAAGGTTATGAATGTACTAAAAAAAGTTATACTAAATCATTTAAAAGTAAAATAGGTTTTTTAATTATTAATTAATGAACCTAATTTGATTATTTAGGTCATTAATATCAAGGTGGGAACACCATCAGACTTAAGGTAATGGATCCTCTCTTTCTCACATTTATTCAAGAATCTCTTCTATGTTATGACCTTTTACGTATGATTCCTAATGATGGGGTATGATTTAGAACCTTTAACATACTTCCCTCATGATGTATAAAAGATGATAAATCCATTTATCTCTCATTAATCCTTCCTAAGTACACCTTATACCATGCCAATATTCCGTAAGGAATTCTACCCAAATCACCTTTATTCTTTTGGGTTGCTCAATATTTATTTTTACCCAAATGAAGTTGTGTTATATTTTTATGTAAAAATTATAAATTATATTTATTTTCTCCAAACTCAAGTTTCAATATCCATCCATTATTCCATTTTAGGTATATACATGCTTTTAAGTGATTCTCTCTTCAATAATTTCCAATAAGAAAATTCATTTTATGGGAACTTCCCAAAATTTTACCCAATTTCAAGTGAAATATTCCATTTGTTTAAAAATACCTTAGTTGTTATAAAATTAGTATTTTATTATGAAAAAATTATTGTTTCACTTCTTAGTTTATATTGAATATTATTCCCTTTTCGATTTTAAATGCTCTTTAGTATTTTCCTTAAAACCACGCTAAAATATTTTAATGCTAAGAATTTACAAAATACTCTTCTTACATGTTTTCACTTTTATTTTAAATCACATACCATGCTAAATGAATATTTTACCTTATTAATTTACATTTTATTAATCCCTTTATCTCTTGCACACTTTTATTATACACCCATTCATTATGATTTTTGACATGAATGTGATACCCATTTCTCTCCATGGGTTCCCTTATGTTTATGTATGATTAATTATATATGATTATTTATGTGGAAATAATATTCATGAACATGTTAAGATCGGTGCACCCAGATAAAACTTCAATTAATTGGGTAATTTTTAGTCTCATGAGACGTTATATGCAACTATCTTGGCCGTTATCCTTGAATCGGGCTACCTTGTGCAACGGTCTTGGTGGTTAACCTTAACTTGTTGTCCTCTACATGAAACTATCCTTGAATCATGCTAAAATCATGATTTATGTTGCTACCAAAATACTATGAATTCATGTTTATATGATCCCATGTCTGTATGTTATGATTCTACATGCCATTATATATCCTTATGTCATTATCTCTAACCCTTGTGCTAAATCCTTATTCTTATGTTTATTTCCTTGCTGGGTTTTTAGCTCATACATTTGTTCATGTGATCCACAGGGTACCTGATGTAGATGTAAGGGCTCAAATTAAGTTAGGAGATCTTTATAAAGATTAAATAAAGAAGTGTTTGTTTAGTTCCATGTTTTCAGTTTTGTGTACTTAGTCTTCCTATACACTATACTTTATGGTCCTTAGCTTGTACTCTGATGTATAATTATTCTTAAAATCATGTAATGTTATATGTAAAAGGATAGGGTAAGTAGAAAAATATAATTGCTTCATTTTTAGGGTCCATATAAGTATGTGGTATTAATTTCAGATCATGAGGTATATGATTGGAAAGAGTAGGTGGAGATAACCTTTAGTTTGATTCATTCTTAGAAGGATCACTAGGTTACTTTTTATATGATGATGTTTCATGGGTTAAATCTATTGTGGTGTATTTTTTTCATCAGAGATCATGAGGATTATATTATTTCCTAGGATAAGTTGAGTTATTCATTTTAGGATGAGTTTATATCTTCAATAGTTAAGACATCTTTTTGGTAGGATACCCTTACCCTTTGACAGGGGAGTTCCTATGATTGAGAGTATAGTATCAAGTACAAGAACCCATTATGTTATGCTTCAGATATTCAACCAGATGATGATGCTTGGGAGATCCATTTCAAGGAGTATTTTCATCTAGATATATATCTTTAGTTCACTCTATTTATGATAAATTCATGTTCTAAAGTGTTGGATATGGTGGAGGTCATTGAGAGGAAATTTTCTAGGACCTAATAATTACGATATAGAAGTTTCTAGGATATTTTGAGGAGTAGATCTATGACTGGTTATAATTTTTTTGGTTGGAAGAAAAAGTCTCAATTAGTAGGGAGCTGGTTTCATCCTTCTTCAACTCATCCCATAATGGCAAATAGTTTTTAGACACTTACTATCAGGTTGGGAGTAGTTTTTTTCTTGTAAAACGTTCATGTAGATTAGAAGTTAGAGTGAATGAATTTTCTTAGTATTCTGTGTGTGTATGGTGGCCCATTTGAGTCCCAGTCATTATAGTAGTTTCCAAAAAGGTACTAGTATCTGGTCATTTTGACCTACGATAAAAAAAGATGGGATGGGGAAGGTAGAGGGTATCCCCATTACATCCATCATCCTTAGTGAAAATCAAAAGATCATAGACATGGAAGTTGTCTCCATAAGGGATAGAGAGGATATATAGCATATAACTCTTAGATGAATTATTTATATTTTCCAGTGATATGTGAAGAAGACATTATATGAAGTTCTATATATCTATTTTATACTTGGGTTTATGAACTATTTGATTCAAGTGATGAAAATTCTTTTATTTCACCCACTTGACTCCATATTTTGGGACTTAATTTATAGATAATCACCATGCCCTTGGAATTGTATATTCTATTTAAAGGTTGAGCTAGGATTTTTGATGTGTATCAAGACTATTAATTAGGTCCAGGGAAACATCAATCTTAGTGAGATTTATAATGCTTACAAATAAAACCATATGATATCATCCTCTTCACGGATTTAAAATATTTGTTATAGGATATTATGGATTTATTCAGTATTTACACCATATTTTATGATATTTATGGAGACCAGGAGATGTTTGTTAATGACTAAGGCCCTCAAATGGCTTAGAGACATGCTGAATCTCTATATTATTTGATGGTTAGGATGATGCCGATTTCTATAGAGTATTAATGAGTGCTGTTACCCATGGTTTTTAAAGAGTAACTAGATTTATTTACAAAAGTTGTTGTGATTATACCCCCTTGACTAGAGATCGATTTAGGGATAGATTTATAATTAGGTGTTTCTATGATATTGATGTCTCCATTTCAGATGAACCCTTATACGTTGTAAGATTTTCATATTCTAATTGATGATATCTTCTAGAGATGATTAATTTGGTATAGTGTGTCACCTTAGGGAGCTCTAATTATATTTTTAAAAAATAAATATTGAAGTATGTGTTAGTTTATCAATTATCTCCAAATAAATTAGGTTATAGTGAAGAATCTTTATCATCATATTAGATTGAAGGGAGATATATTGATAATACATATTGACTTGCAGTCTGGATATCATCATATGTGAGTGAAGAATGAAGATATCCAATAGAGAAATTCTCAACATTTCTACTGGAATTATGAGTTCATTGTGATGTTATTTGAAGTTAAAAAATCTCTAGGTGTGTTCATGGGATTGATGAATTAATTGTTCCATGAGTTTTTAGATTTTTTCATGGTGGTATGTATTGAAAACATCGTTATTGTTGGAACCTACTTTATGTTATGGGTAGATTATTGGAACTTGTTTTAATGATCAAAAATCACGATTATTATGTTTCTAAGGAGTTTTATATTGTATGATAGTATTTTATTTTATAAATCATAATTTGAAGAAATATTGGATAAGTATTTAAAAGACTCACCACTAGAAAATATTTACTCTCAGACTTGAATCACCGCTAGAAAAGAGTCACCGTGAGAAATGACTCACCGCTAGAAAGAAGTCAACACAAGACATGACTCACCACTAGAAAAGAGTCATTTCCAGAAAATACTCACCGCCAGAAAAGATTCCTATCCAGACTTGACTCACCGCTAGAATTGATTCACCACTAGAAATTACCTACTATCAAATGAACTACCATCAAATGAGTCACTACTGAACATGGGTCACTGCCATATGACCCACCGTTATATGAGTCACCGCTAAACATGACTCATCGCCAGATGACTTATCACCCGATAACCTACTGCCAACCTAACTCACCACTATATTGACTCACCATCGAATATGAGTCACCATCAGTATGTGTCACTATCTCTATTACGATAAATTTGAATTAAATACTCCCAAAAAGATATATTATTGAAGTTAATGCAAAGGAATAGTTAATGATTATTCTTTAAGTATTCCATAGATGCATTGAAGACAATGTCAGAGCCAAGTATGATGTTTCAATAAATCTTTATGATTATCCTTCAATATCTATTTGTTCCATTAGATATTTATATATATATTTATGAAGAAATATCCATCTTAATCAAATGACGTGTGAGAAATGGTGTGAGCAAGGGTGTTCTCTTACTAAATACTGAAAGAATCATCACTTGAGAGATTACATGTAAAAATTCTAGAGACGTTCATCAGTGAAATCATGAAGATCATTGAAGATCAATATCATTTCCTACATATATAAAAATAGATATTTTTGATGCTGTGTTTTACTATTACTTTGAGAAAAACATCTCACGATTCTCACCAAGGAACATCTAAGGAGAATCAAGCATCTAGAGCACTTTAGGCCAAGGATCACTACCTTTTCTATATCTTATTGCTTCCTCTTTCTATTTGTTGATTTTATATTCATGTATTGTGCTACTTTTTTCTGTTTATAAACACACACCATCTCTTGAAGTAGAACTTAATAATACAATATATATTTATCTATCTCTTTTCATATGTTTACCCATGGTGTTTGTGGAAGAGGTCCTTGTGTGTCTTGAGTTTTTTACCATGGTTATTGTGGAATAAGTCCTTGCATGGAATGAACAACTTGTATTCCATTTTGTGAATTCCCAATCCAAGTTGTCGATTATATTATAGTTATATAATCTACTTAGTGGTGAGTTATTTACAAGTAGATAAAATTAGGTCTCGAATTGAGATCGAACCCCTTGTTTTATTCTGTTACGTGATTTTTTTTCTTTAATTCTTTACAAACTATTAAACTATATTTTTTAAGTTAAAAACAAAAATAGTTATGTTATTTTTAATCTTAACTAGTGTTTATATAAGTATTTGATTTATTGAATTTATTTCAAAAGTTAAAGTAATTTTCATATTGTTTTAATTGACCAGTAATCAGTATTTGGGGAATATTTTAAAAGATCAAAATTGTATTATAGCGTTATTTTGATTAACTGGGTGAATTTATTTTAATTGGTGGATTTTATTTAAACTTGTTTTTAATAGAAATGTTTATTGGGAACTCAATTCACCCCCTATCGAGTTACTCATTCTGACCAAAATATTTTATCAAAATATTTTCAATATATTTTTATCTATGATTTTAGTTGTGTTTTAAAAATCCTAAATTTATATTATTTATAAATTTAATTATTTAATATATAATAGATAAAAAAGTTCTCATACCAACATAAATCTTTTATTTAATGGAAATAATTATCCTTAATAGAAAATAAATATGAAATTTTTTATTGAGATCATGGGTTTTGAAAATTGGATTTCTATTGAAGATAAATACGAAATACCTACACCTAATGGAACACGGGTTGATACCTCAAAAACTACTTATAATAATAAATATAAAGCTATAAATGATCTTTATTGTGATTTGTGTGATGAATAATTCAATATAATATCTACAAGCACACCTACTTTTAAAATTCGGGACACCTTGGCTGATTCTTATAAAGGAATAACTAATGTTAAAGAAATACAGTTAAATAATTATATAATTAAATATGATACATTTATGATGAAACATAATGAGCATATATTTTACATGCTTCCTAGGTTCAATGAGATTGTGAATAAAATTCCCTCCTTGGGGAATCCTATTTCAGATAAAGACCAAGTATTGCCACTATTAAGATTCTTATCTGAAAGATGGAGACGAACCTCAGTTCAATTAGAGAATCTTTTGATATTAGTAATCTACCTGCTATGTAACTAATTATAAAGTTAATGATTAAAAAGTAACAAAAAAAGTTAATATAGAAGATTATGATGATCCCAAGAGAAAATCTATCACATTCAAGTTTATCACTTCAAAATAGAAAGTGAAAGTTAAAGCTGAAAGCTCAGGTGATAAGGAATCACCAGATGATAGTGATTAAGAGATGAAACATCTAGCTAAAAGGTTTAAATTTTTTTATAAGAAGAATAAATTATTTATGAAATCAAGCTACAAAGGAAAATATGACACTAGTGGAAATTGGAATGACTGGATGAGAGATGATACTCAAAATGTGATCATTAGCTACGAGTGTAATAGAAAAGGGAATGTCAAAGACAAATATCCCAAACAGAAGTATAAAAAGAAGTATGGTGACAAGGATAAAAAGTATAAGAAAACAATGAAAGAAACATGGAGTGATTCTGAAGATATCTCAAGTCATTTAGACACTACCAAAGAAGAAAAACATGACATATATAATATGTATTTCATAGAAAACACATGTGAGGTATTCCTTGCACTTACTAATTCACCTAAAATATTTATAATCATTCTAGAGAGGAAAATAATGATGAAAATATTTCAATTGAGGAGGTATTTTAATATTGTATCAATTTAGAAGATACGTTCAATGAGATGAAAGATAAGTATACAATTTTAAATAAACAACTTGCTTTAACAATTAATATTAATATGATCTTGCTGTATAAAATGAGAAAAATGATCAACTGTTACAAGAAAATTCTAAATTGAAATTTCATGATGAGTAAATGAAAAAGTACTTATAAATTTTCACTATTTTGAAAAATACTCACACTCAAATATTGGGAAAATAGATAGCACTTAAGTACATCACTGACTTAGGTTATCAACCTTGATAAAGAACAATTGACAAGATTAGTTTTAATTCTAAATCGATTTCTAGAAATATTGTTACTAGATTTTATTTAAATGGACCCAACAAAGTATTTATTTTAAAAATATTACAAATTTCTTCTAGGAAACCTATTAAATAATTATAGTTTAAAATATATCTAATTACTAAAATTTTTGGAACCAAGAAGATTTGGGTAACAAAAATCATTTTTGGTGTAAAACTTGTTTTGTAAGGAACATTCTTGAAGAGATCCAATAAAATTATATGGTACCTAGACAATTTTTATTCTAGAAACATGACTATAGATTACTCAAGCTTCGAAAATTTGATAAAGGGTAATGGTGGACATGCCACTTTTGGTGATAATGCCGAAGGTAAAATAATTGGCCTTGTCCAAGTTTATAATTATAACTCTATTTTAATTTATAAAGTACTATTTTTTTATGGTTTAAAATAAAATCTTTTTAGAATTTCATAGATATGTGATGATGGATTTTATTTGAAATTTGAGATTAATGCTTGGAATGTTTTTGATTCTAAAAATTATTTAGTATTTACTAATTTGTTAAATGAAAATGTTTATACTATTAATTTAGATTCTTTATTTTCTCAAAATATTCATTGTCTAGGTGCCTTTCATAAATAATTTTGGATTTGTCATAAGAGACTAGGCCATTTCAATATTCACTTACTTAGAAAGCTAACAAGGAAAGAGTTAGTCAAATATCTACCTAAACTTGAATTCCCAAATGATCAAGTCTATAACCCATGTCAATAGGGGAAACAACACAAAATATATTTCAAATCAAAGAAAAGGGTTTCAACTTATCAACCCCTTGAGCTGGTTCAAAGGGACTTTCTTAGAAGATCTAGAGTATCTAGTTTAAATTAGATGAACTATATCTATGTCCTTTTAGATTATTTCTCTAGGTATACTTTGGTATTCTTTTTAACTCAAAAAATTAAAGCCGAATATAAATTTACCAAGTATTCTAAATCTATAAAAAATATTATTGGACTTAGGTTTAAGACCTTAATATGTGATCATGGTCATGAGTTTGAAAATTAAGACTATGAATCATTTTTCTCAAAAAATGTATATAATCCTAATTTAGTTTATCCTAGGACCCCACAAAAAAAATTCTTTTATAGAAAGAAGAAATCAGACACTTTAAGAAATTTATAGTATTATACTTAATGAATATATCCTTCCTGTTTAAATTTGGATAGAGGTTGTGAATATAACCTATTATATAATTAATAGAGTTTTGATCAGACATCTCTTAAAGAAAACCCTTTATGGATTATGTAATATGAGAAATCCTAAAGTTAATTACATTATAGTTTTTTTTATAAACTATTTATTCTTATCACATATTATAATCTTGAAAATTTTTATTCTAATAGTGATGAAGTAATTTTCCTTGGTTATTTAACTTATAGTAAATCATATAGGGTGTTTAATAAAATAAGCAAGATTGTAGAAGTTACTGTTCATATCAAGTTTTATGATATAGATCCACATGAGCCTAAAAATCCTTTATAAGACATTGAGGATGATTTATCAACATTGAACATCAATGCCAAACCTTCTAACAAAACTATGAAACAAGATTAAAAATCATCAATTTCTAAGGAACATTCAAAACCTGAACCTGAATCTATAGAAGACCATGAGATGAACATAACTTCTTTTTCAATAGATATTTGTACTCTTAAATACCATCCAATATATTTTGTAGTTGGATTCCTAGAGAGAGGTACACAGACTAGAGATTCTCTTATAAATTGTGTTAAATGTAAATCATTCTTGTCATAGCTTGAACCTAAAAACATAAATGATTAAATTAATGATGAATTATGGGTAATTTTAATTCATGAGAAACTTAATCAATTTGAAAGAAATAAATTTTGGGAACTTGTAGATAAGCCCAAATACAGTCTCACTATAGGCACTAAATGGGTGTTTAGAAACAAGGTTGATGAGTCTGGAACTATAGTAATAAATAAATCTTGGTTGGTTGCACAAGGATATACTCAAGAAAAGGGTATTTACTATAAGGAAACCATTTCAATAGTATCTAGAATTGAATCTATTAGAATACTTATTTCATATTCTAAACATTTTGAATTTAAACTATATCAAATGGACGAAAAAAGTGAATTCTTAAATAATTATGTAGTTGAGGACTTTTTTTGTTAAAAATCCCCATGGTTTTAAAAATAATCATTTTCCAAACCATGTTTTCAAATTTAAAAAAGATTTATATGCTTTAAAAAAACTTTTAGATCTTGGTATGATAAGATTAGATCGTTTATTATTTCTAAAGGGTTTTCAAAAGGTATAGATGATCCTACCCTTTTTATAAAAATAATTTCAAAAGATGTTTTAGTTGTTCAAATATATTTATATGATATTATATTTTGATCTTATAAAAATTATTTACGTACAATTTTTTTAGAAATGATGAAAAATGAATTTTAAATGAGTTTAATGGGTGAATTTAAGTACTTTCTTGGTTTAATGATTTTTCAAAATAAAGAAGGAATTTTTTTAAATCAAAGTAATTAAACTAAAGATTTTCTAATTTTTTTTGGTTTGGATAACACTAAAAGAAATGACACTCCCATGACTGCCACCTGTAATTTTGATCTTAATAAAGTAGTAAAACCAGTGAATCAAACTAGTTAGAGTGATATGATTGGTAGTTTTCATTACTTAATTGATATCTACCCTGATATTATGTTTAGTGGGTGTATGTGTGATCGTTTTCAAGCAAACCTAAAAGAGTCTCATTTACTTTCTATAAAAGTATTTACAAATACCTCAAATATAAAAACAATTTTTGATTTTTCTACCAAAGGGGATAATAATTTTATTTACTGAGTTATTTAGATTTGGATTTTTGTGGTTGTAAGTTAGATAGAAAAAGAACCTCTAGATCATGTCATCTTTTAGGCAAGTTTATAGTATCATGGTATAGTAAAAAGAAAATTTCTGTTACACTATCTACTAATGAAGATGAATAAATAGATGAAGGTAGTTATTATGATCAAATTTTTTAGATGAAAAACACTATGCTAGACTATAGATATCAATCCATAAATCTACCTATAAATTGTAACAAAACAAGTGCAATAACTATTTTTAATAATCCCATATCTCACACTAGAAAAATGCTTATTTATGTAAGACATCAATTTTTGAGATATAATTCTCAAAAGGGTGATATAAATATTGATTTCATAGAAACATAACATCATCTTTATGAAATTTTTACTAATCCAATAAATTATGAGAGATTAAACTACATCAAACATGAAATATTAATATTAAATTATGGTTAGACTTCAATTTTGGACAACCCACCATTGGATGACCCACCATTGGGAAACCCAACATTAGACGACCCACAATAGGAAATTAACCACCATTGTAAATTACCCACCATTAGAAATTAACCACCATTAGAAATTACCCACTATTGGAAGTTACCCACCATTTGAAATAAACCACCATTGTAAATAAACCACCATTTTAAATAATCCATCGTTGCTAATTTTTATTTTTAGGTTAATTATTTTATTTTTATTTTCATTTTTTTAAATCCTTAAATGATATAATTTGGGGTTTAAGTTTAATTTTGAATCACTCTCTTCCTCACACCTTTTTCCCTTTGAACCTCTCTACTACCCTTTCTCTCCTAATCATTAGCCTTCTCTGCTCCTCAACTGAACCTTCATTACATTACAATGGTAAAGTGACCTACTAAGTCATCTCTTGAGGAGTCGTGACGTTATAAAATATAGTGAACCTACCCTTTTATAGATATTATTACATGATTTTAAGCATAATTAACCATTAAATACAATCCAAGGATCGTAATTTCTAGTGTATTTGTAAGACTAGGCACATATTTAAAAAACATGAATCCAAAATAAAAAAAATATTTTATTTAAACTCCAAAATGTTCTCCTATATTCCTTTGATATCTTACATTTGGATAGGATAACTAGGGGAATACATGAACAAAGGAATGATCTAAAAATCCCATTAAGGGAATACACATAGGAATAAAGATTAGCACATGAGTTACAAGGTATAACATGATGACATAAAAGGAATGGAACAATAATAAACATATGGAATATTAACTTATATAACATGGGATCATGTAACCATGGAAACATAATAATATGGCGGAAATATATAATATGACATAAACACGAGTCAAGGCTAACTGTAGAGACCATATCCCATGGTGGACAAAGTCCTATAAAGGAATTAGGGTTACTCCCTATCCGAACATGATGTCTCATGGTATTAAAAATTACCAAATGAATTGGAGTGATATATAGGTGCAACCATCATAACATTTTCATTAATATGTATTATATATTAATAATCAAACCTTAGTTATAAACATAAGTGTTACCCATGAAAATAAATGGGCGTCATAATCATGTCATAAGGCATAAACAATGGGAATATTATAACGATGTCCATGAAAGAATGAATCTAAAACATACATGGACATTCATAAGGGAAATTAGGAATAGAACATGATAAATTATGTCCAAATTAAGTGAAAACATGTAAAAATAGTTTTTAATAAACTTTATAAATGAGCCACTTTGGTGTGGTTTAAGGGAAAATATAAGAGTCTTTAAAGAAGAAAAAGAAATAATTGTTTACATAAAACCAAAAATAAACCAACATATTATTTCATGATAAAAATATTGATTCTAGAAAAATATGTTTGGACTATAAAATATCATGGAGTGTATTTGAAAATGTGTAAGTAATTGGGAAGTTCTCTTTAATCGGGCTTGCTTAACGAGAGGAATTGAAAAGGGGATCATATAAAATATGTATTTACACATCAAAGAAAGAATAATTGAGCTAGTTACATATGTTTGGATAATAAAAATAGAATTTTGGAAGATTAAATAATATTAATTAATAATTACATTGGGATAAAGGGATATAAAGTGTAACCCGAAGGAAAAATGGGGGTCCAAATAGAATCCCTTACCTTATGTTCAAAAATATTCTGCACTTGATCTTAATGTCCTAGATAATCAAATTAGATCCATTAATTAAATAATTAATAACATATTATACATTTATATTATTTAGTATAATTTTATGAATTTCCTTTAAGGCCTTTTTTATGATTTATAAGATTAAATTTTGTTGTTCTGGGAGCATCTGTTTCATGATTTTATGATTAGTTCTCTTGAGTTTAATTATGGGAGTTTTTTTAAAATGGAAGAAAAAATCTAGATGTGGAATTATATGTTACTAATATAATTTTATAATTTTAAATGGTCCCATAAATCATTTTGTTTTCATATTTAAGAGTGATTCATTAGATAAAACATAAATGAAAAATGATTAGTTTATTTTCGTGGTTTTTCGATGATCTCAAACTAGTTTTGTTTTATTATTTAATATTATGTATAAAAACTAGTTTCAGAACATGAAAAATGATATTATATACATGTTTCAATATTTTCTAACCGTAATAATGGTTTTATGACCAGCCTTGAAGGTGGTAATAGAAAATGAAAACTCATTATCGAAGAAGGCGGTGAATCGGCACCTCACGGATGATATTTTCATTTTTAGAATAAAAGGAGAAGAGAAAGGATTTGATTATTGATATTCCATTAAAAAAATAAAATAATATTATATATATGATACTAGAGTTATCATGTAAATTTGTACTATGTCAGAAAGAATGAGTTAGAATAAAGAAATAATTTAAAATAGAAAGGTGGAGGGTTTTACCTCCTGTATATCATCTCTATGAGAACCTCCTTAAGAAACTAGGTTTTGGCCTTTTTTTGAGACCATAATCTCTTTGATGTGGGGAAGATTCTTGGGAAGGTAATTGGGTATAATTTAGACAATATTCAATGATTTGGAGGTGTGAGGAGAAGTAGTGGTGAGGGGTGGTATTTATAGTGGGAGGAGAGGAGTGTTTTTGATTATTTTATTCATTTGTTTGTTATTTTGGCTCAGAGAAATCTATATTTTTTATTAATATGAAATAATAAAGTAAATGTTTTAAAATATTTCAAAAAAATCGGTTCTTACCTTATCCATACATCATCCATGACCCAATAAATCATGTATTTGTTAAATACCATAAATTACTGTATTTCACTGTTTAAAAAATTCAAATATTTTAAGAAAATACAAAAAAAACCTAATGTGTAGATTTTAAAAATATACTCCATTTTATGAAAATAGTTTTCTAAATATGAGAAATTTAATTTTTGAATAAAATCTTCATTTATTCAAAAAATACCAATTTTAATATTATAACCGATTTTCTGACACTTGAAAAATTAATTAAGGTCACATAAAATTATATAATAATCACAATGAAACAAAATATTAATGTATGGATCTATTTATGAGAATATTTTTTTTAAATCATTATTTTAATCATAAAATTATAAATGAACATTTATGTTTCAAAAAAATATCCACACTTAATTTTTTGTTTTTTAAAACATTTATTTACATATACCCAAGATATAAATATATCATATTTTCATTTATAAGATGTATAAATATTATTTATACACTTGAAGGTGAGTTACTATTCTATTGGATGAGTTACTATTCTTAATGGCCGCATCACTTTTCCAACAGTATATATTCCTTAATTTCTATAAATACTTATTATTTCATTCATTACATATTTATGAGAATAATACTTTTTTTTAATTCTATATACGATGTTTGTGATTTATACTCTATGACATAATTATATGATGCAAAATTCCATTAGTAAAATTATGGGTCATTACATTCTTCCCCAATTATGAAAATTTTCCCTTTAAATTTCTTTTTACATACTAAGGTAAAAATAGGTGAGGGTATTTATCCTTCATCACTTCCTTTGGTTCCCGTGTCACCATGTCATACTTATGGTTCCACCATAGTACTTTGACCAGGTGAGTAGTCTTGTTATGTTGAACTTTATCAATACAATTTAAGATCTTCACTAGCTTCTCTTCATATGAGTGGTCAGTCTCCAGTTGTACCACCTCTGGATTCAGTACATGTGTGGGGTCAGGTATGTACTTCCTCAAAAGAGATACATGAAACACATCATTAACTTGAGCCATATTTTATGGAATTAAAAGCCGATAGGCCACTGATCATATGCGATCAAGTATCCCAAAGGGGCTAATGTACCTTGGGATTAGATTCCCTTTCTTTCCAAACTGCTTGACTTTCTTCCATGGTGATATTAAAGGGAAGAATTTGTCTCCAACTTAAAACTACAAGTCCCTTCGACAGTTTTTAGCATAGATATCTTGTTGACTCTGAGCAGTTTTCATATGTTTTTGGTTGGATTGAACCTTCTATGTCATCTCTTTAACAATATTAGGTCCAAGTAACTCTTGTTCTCCAATTTCATCCCAACAAGTTAGTGTTCTATATCGTTTCCCATATAGAGCTTCATATGGAGCCATCTGAATACTTGAGTGGAAGCTGTTGTTGTATGAGAACTCAACCAATTGGAGATGATGATCCTATCCTCCTTTTAATTGCATTAATAAAGATATCAATATGTACTTGAGTGTATGAATAGTACTTTTAGATTGACCATAATTTTGGGGGTGATAGGTCATACTAAAATTCAATTTAATACTCAAATCATGTTCAAGATTTATCCAGAATTTATATGTGAACCTTTGATCATGATCAGAGATGACCAAAAGTGGTACCCCATTTAGCCTTTCCACCTCCTTCACATATAACTTTTAAAGTTGTTCAAGTGAGAAATATTCTCTAATAGTAATGAAGTGGGAAGTCTTGTTGAGTAGATCCACCACATCTCATATCGTATGGTTTCCTTAGGATGTTTTTGGGAGACTAGTGAAAAAGTCCATCATGACATTATCCTATTTCCATGTGTGTATAGGAAATGTTTTGATCATCCATTTGGACTTCTTTCACTCTGCTTTAACTTACTGACACACCAAACACCTTGAGATATACTCTGCAATATACTTTTTCATATTGTCTCACCAGAAGTGTTATTGAAGATCACAGTATATCTTGGTACTTACATGATGGATGGAGAAAGACGAGCTATGTGCATTATCCAATAGCTCATTTTTTATCTAAGGTGATGAAGGCACAAAAATACTTTTTCCAAACCGAATCACACCATCATCATCAATATGGAACTCTTTTAGTTTCCCTTAATTTTCTTCTTTTACCTTATTTTGCAGCTCTAGATCATCCCTTTATTCTTCTTTGATATTATCATGGATAGATGGTTGGAAAGTCATTTTAGAAATACAGGATGTATTCTTTTCCATTATGATTTCCAAATCCATCCTTTTCATATCCATGAAGATGGTGTCTTTCTAAATATGCATCATGGATAAGGAAGTATATTCATTTATTGTAAGATCACCAGCTACCTTGTTTGTCTTTCTTGGATGGTAGTAAATAGAGAAATTGTAGTCCTTGATTAGATCTAGCCATCTTATTTGATGCATGTTGAGTTCCTTCTAGGTGAAAATATAATTTATACTCTTTATGATAAGTATATATGTCACAATTCTCACCATAGAGGTACTTCCACCATATTTTCAAAGAAAAAATCATACCTACTAGCTCTAGATCATGCGTCAGGTATTTTTCTCACAGATCTTCCACTTCTATGAGGCATATGCTATCACTTTATCACTCTACATGAGTACAAAATCCAATACTTTTTTCAAAGCATCACTCTATACCACAAAAGATTTTCCACTTGTTGGTAGTGTGAGAAAAAATATAGTGATTAGCCTCTTCTTGAGCTCCTTAAATATTAACTCACATTATTCTATTCGAACATACTTTAACCCTTTTTATTTTAACTTAGTTATTGGGTTAGAAAACCATGAGAAATTCCTCACAAAATGTCATTTGTTCCTAGATAGGACAAGAAAAATATGGATATCCATTACAAATATTGGCTCGATACACTCTTTTATTGTCTTTATATTGGAAGGGTCCAAAAATATTCCTATTTTGGTGATAAAATACCATAATAATGACACTTCCTCCATCCAGAACTCACATTTACTCTAATTTTCATAATGTTTCTCCCTTCACAAAGTCTTAATCATAGTATTCAAATGCTCTTTGTGTTCCTCCTTTCTCTTAGATTATATCATAATATCATTGATAAATACTACCACAAATTTATCAAGTTAATTTATAAATACTCAATTCATCAAGTTTATGAATATTTCTAGATCATTAGTGAGTCCTAAGGGCATCCCAATTAACTCATAGTGTCCATGCCTCATCAAAATGCAGTTTTGGGAATATCTTATTTCTTCACCTTTAATTGGTGATATTTTGACAGAATTCCCACCTTAGAGTAATACTTGGACCTACATAGCTCATCGAACAAGTCATATATCCATGGTAGGGGATACATGTTCTTTATTGTGATTTTATTGAGATCAGGATAATCAATATAGAGATGCATTGATCCATCATTATTCTTGACCAAGAGAATCAACGCACCCCATGGTGAAGCACTTGGTAATATAGAACCCTGATCTATATTCCCTTGTAATTGCTTATTTAGTTATTCCAAATAAATGGTGGCCATTATATAAAATGTTTTTGATATAGGTATAAATCTAGGAATAAGTTCAATTGATAACTCAACCTCTTGGTTAGGAGGAGGACTAGATAATTCTTTAGGGAACATATCAGTGTACTGTTAGGAATGTGTTATATCAACAATACTCTATTAATATTATTGATTTTTATGATAACAAAAACCCATGTTTATTTTACCAATGTAATTAATTAAATGAATTTTAAGAAATTAATATTTGTTGAAATATTTATTCTGGAATTATATTCAAGACTTTGATCCATGGGGAATATTTTTTAAAATATTCAGAACATGTTTTAACATATTCTGGAAACACTGTTCATACCATACACGTGAAATCATAATGTAAGGAAGGAACCCTACATTTGGAATTGTGTGTATGGATCATATACCCTACATTTTCATGAATGTAAAGTTCATCAAACCTATATTAGTTTAGATTCTGAAGTTTTATCAAGCAGAAAGTATGTTTCATCAAAATTATGTTTGGAAGAAACCCTATATTTGAGGAAACAAACATTTGGTACATTAACCCTAATTTTTTAATAAATCATACATTGTCAACCATATGTTCTGTGTTTTTTCATCATGTGAAGGAACCCTACGTTTGACTATTCAACGATAGAGTTTTAAATCCTTGATTTTATCTGAGATTTTATGCAACGATCTTGATGAAAATGAAGTTTGATTCAAAGATATTTTATGACCATTTGAAAGGATCATTATTATAAACTTAAAGATTCATATTCAATGGAGTAAATAATTCCTACTTTAATGAGAAGTTATGACTCTCTTAAACGACCACGATCTATCAGGTGACATTCTTAGATCTTCTCAATCAAAAAAATCTATGTATTCTATATATATGGATAGAATATTTTATCTTAATATATATGTGTGTTCCCCATTTATACGATATACGACTATATATTTTTTAATATTTTTTGAATACAGAACTGCTATAATGATTAAGCTACTATACTATTTTCTAAAGAGGCTACACTTTGAAGTTATATATTTTAACCTTGTACTACTGTACAACTCTGGGTGTTTATTTAATGATAATTTTATTTAAGATCATTTTCAACCAGGATATATTGAAAGATATTATTACTTTAATACATTCATATTTGAATAATAAGATCCATATTTTGTCTATTTATATTATAACTGTGATTTGCAACCTGTCATAATAATCAAATCCAACTCTTTAGAATTATTAGAGTTTTGACTGCTCGTACTCAGTCATGGATTAAGTTTAATCTTCTTATAATAATATGGGGAGAATGTGTTTCCCTATAAAAGAATAAGAAGGATCTATTTATCCTTATTGTAAAGGTATCAAATTTCTACTCTCAGTTGTGAATGTCTTTTGATAAGAGGACCATGTTTAGTGAAAATCACTAAGCACGCATAGAGAGTACTGCTATAAATCATTTATGATCATCTATGATTCATGCTCTATATTTCAATTGTGATAAGTATGGATGCTATAAATCATTTATGATCATCTATCTTAAGAATAAAGGCGTCAAAGTTTATATGAAGATCAAAAATACCTATGTAATTCCAGAGAAACCAAAATCTTGGTATGCTACTATAGAAGCAATGTATTAAATAAACTTAAAATAAATTAATTCTATCAATTTTTGGACTTGGAAGTGATGAATTCAATCGAGTATCTCAATGTTCTATTAATTATGAAATGTGGTAGAAAATTTATATTGCATATTAAGGAACTAATAATATCATAAAAATAAGGTATGTTACTAAAAAAAGAAAGTTTGAAACCTTTAGAATGCATTATAGAGAAAGAATCACACAAATTAATGGATGATTGACATAAATTTTCAACAATATTACTTCCTTAAAAGATCCAATTGATAAATTTGATCTATCACTAAAAGTACTAAGAGTACTTCCCTCAAAATGGAATAGAATTTATGTAGCTATTTTACAATCATCTTTAGTAAAAAATTTGACTATGAAAGAATTAGTTGGATCCCTAATGATGTAATAAGAAGAGATGAAAGCTGAATTTGAAGATCATAAGATAGTGAAAAGGGAAAATAATTCCATAAAAGTTATATCTCAGAGGCATGAAAAAAATAAATAGAAAATATCAAAGTATCAAAAGACTTAGAATTCACATATTTTGAAATGGAAGTGGCTAAGTTAGCCAAGAAATTTATAAAATTATATAAAAATAAAAGAGGATTTAGAAAATCCTTTAAGAAAGATGAGAAATGATATACATAAGTAATATGGAAAAAATACAAGAAAACGAGTCATATTATACCTTATTTCCCCCATATAAAAGAATAAATATGAAAGATTAAAAAAAATCGAAGGAAAATTGATTATGAGAATAAAGGAAAAAGACCCATGAATGCTATGCAAAGTGTGTCTGAAGACTCCAACAGATACTCCAAATATAATTCAAAAAAATAGCTAAAAAATATCAAATCCAACATTTGATTTATAGCTAATGAAGAAAGTGAGGTACAAACCTATTACTCTTATGCTTCTGATTCTGATAGTTTTTCAAATAGAAAACTAGCTTCTTATTTCTCAATGCTTTAAGAAAAATATGATTATATTATAAAGAATCATAAGTTATTAAAAAAATATTCAGAATACTGTTTTAAGTGAAAGAGACAAAATGTTAAAACAACATCAAGAATTAATTGAAAAATTTAATATATCAACATCAAAATATACTATTCATGAGAATATAATAAAAGAACTACAAGATCAAGTAGAATCTTTTTAAAGTGCTCCAGGTATTTTAACTATATGAGAAAAGAATCCAAATGAAATACCTAGAAAATATGTTATTAAAATATAAAAATATGGAATATATAGAAAGTGTAAATTGTAATAATTATACAAAAATTATTTTGTGCCAAGCTCTAAAAATTACACCTGCTTCTATTTTGGAATAAAAGGAAACTATTCTAATAATTTTTACATAATAAATCATTAGATAAGTGTAATAAAATAAGATTTAATTTAAAAAAATATGTCTGAAGTTAGAAATCTAAATTTTAGTAAAATAAATTAAATCTAGATTCTTAGATCCTTGCTTGCTGACACAATTGGGCCTCAGAAAATATGGTTACCAAAACAAACTTGTGTTTAAATGATTTTTCAGGAAAAATACCACATGAAAAAAAATAAAATATGGTATATAGACAATTAATACTCATGAAACATGAGTTGAGACTCTTATAATTTCTATACTCTAAGAAAAATGGAAGGAGGACTAGTTACCTTTAGAGATAATGAAAAATGAAAGATAGTTGGAGTTGGATCAGTTAGAGATCCAAAGTCAATATCAATCAATAAAGTAATGCTTTTACAAGGGTTAAAGCACCACCTAATGCATATTTCTAAAATTTATTATGATGGTTTGTTTTTTTATTTCTTTAAAAATTATTTATTAGTTTTCAAAGATAAAATACATAAATTTAAATCACCTAAAATTGAAAATATTTATACTTTAGACCGAAGTTCCTTGTGTGAACAAAAAGTGAATTATTTAACTTCTGAGACAAATGAGTCATGGATCTGGTATATGATACTTAAACACTACAATATATTTTCCTTACATAAATTATCTAGGAAACATTTAGTTTCTGATTTTCCTAGTATTAAATTTAACAATGATAGATTCTATGATGCATGATAAATATGAAAACAACAAAAATCATTTTTCAGATCAATTAACAAAGTTTCTACATCTAGACCACTAGAACTTATCCGTATGGATTTGGTTGGACTATATAGGGTAGAAAGTTTGGCTAAAAAACTCTATATTTATGTTTTAGTTGATTATTTTTCTATATTTTCTTGGGTTTATTTTATTAAAATTAAAAGTGAAGAATTCACTATTTTTTAAAGATTATGTAAAATTTTTCAGAAGGAAAATGATTTTAAATTAATTTCATTAAGAAGAGATTAGGGTAAAAAATTTGAGAACCAAGAATTTAATTATTTTTGCTCAAATATAGGTATTTAAAATACCTTTTCTACACCAATAACACCTCAATAGAATGAGATTATTGAAATAAGAAACAAAACTATTCAAAAAATGGAAAGGACTTTGTTAAATGAATGTATTTTTCTTACCTATTTGTCAAAAAAAGCTACAGGCACAACTTGATATACCATGATTAGAGTTTAAATAAGAACTTCTATTAAAAAGGATCCCTATGTACTTTAGAATAATAGAAAATATAAAGTAAATTACTTTAAAGTATTTGGATTCAAGGTGTATATCGTGAATTCTAAGGGAAACCTTGGTATATTTGATCAAAAGGATGACGAATGATTGTTTCTAGGATATTTTGTTGTTTCTAAAGCCTATAGAGTGTATAATAAAAAGTCAATGATTATTTAAGAATCAGTTAATGTGAAGTTTAATGAAATTTTCCCTTGAAAAAAAGGTAAGATCAGATAGATGAAATTGTTGAATCTTTTGACAACATGAGGCTTGATTCATCTAAAATTGATTTTGAAAATAAAAAAAATGAAATTATGACCAATCGAAAAGATAATGAGATAAAAGAACATGAAAGTGTCTTACCTAGGTAATATAGAACCTTAAAGGACCATCCTTTAGAAAATATTATTGGAAATCTAGACACAGTAGTAAGAAATAGAATACATGATGGAAACCAACTTGAATTTTATTCCTTTCTATCACAATTAAAAAATAATTCTATTGAAGAATATTTAAATGATGAAAATTGGTTAAAAGATACGTAAGAAGATCTCAATAAATTTAGTGGAAATAAAGTTTTGGAATTAGTTGAAAAACTATCCTTTTATCTAGTAATAGGTACCAATTGGGTATTTATAAATAATTATTATGATCAAGGGATCGTTACTAAAAATAAAGTTAGATTTGTAGCCAAAGGTTATTACCAGGAATAAAGGATAGATTATGATGAAACCTTTGCACCCATTTATAGATTATAATATATTAGAATCCCTATAGCATATTTATCTCATATAAATTTTCAATTATATTAGATGGATGTTAAATTTTCCTTTTTAAATGGATATTTAATTGAAGAAGTTTATATTGAACAAACACTAGGTTTTGAAAACCCTCATAAACCAGATTCAGTTTTTAAGTCTACTAAAGCACTTTATATCCTTAAACAGGAACCTAAAGATTGGTATGAGATATTAAACTCATTTTTATTGGAAAATGGATTTTATAGATCAAATTTCAGTAAACATACACCACATACAAGAAATAAGTGTTGAAAAAATAGAAATCTCACAGAAATAAAAGTGAGACGAGAAACCCCTTACCTTATGCCCGAATGTGTTCTTCCTTGATCTTAACATCTTGGATAATAAAATTGAATACATTAATTAATTAATTCATAACATTATATACATATATTTGATTCATTATAGTTTTACTAAGTTCATTTATGGACTTCTTGATAAGTTATAAGATTCAATTCCATCGTTTCAGACTGTTCGTTTACTTGATTTCCATGACCAGTTCACTTGACTATGAGTAATGAAGTTCATGTTGAATTGATATAATTATATAGGATTGAAATTAAATTTTATTAATGATCATACATTAGTTTAAATTTTTATACATATCATTTGGTTATATGGTTTGAGTATGAATCATTATATAAAATTTTGATGATAAACGCTTGGATTACATTGATGGGTTTTCAATCACCACAAGATCATTTTGTTTTATAATTAAATACCATGTGTAAAAAATGATTCCAAAACATTAAATAGGATATATTATATATATTATTATATGGTTGAACTATAAAAATGGTTTTATGACCAGAATTGAATATGGTAATAGAAACTGAAAACTCGTCTCCCTTGAATGTGACAAATTAACACATCTCAAATGGTGTTTTCATTTTTAGTATAAGTGGAGGGGAAAAGAGAGGTGAAGATAATGTATTCCATTAGCATTATAAAATTACAGTACATTTATGGTAATATAATTATCATATCATTTGGATTAAGATAGGTGAGGAGATAAAAATAAAATAATAGAACTTGTAAAAGAAGTTGAAAGGAAAGGGAAGAGAGGTTAACATCTTGTGTACTCCTCCTGGAGAATCTCTTTAAGGACTTTGTTTTTGGACTTTTGGTGAGATGAGTAGGTCTGGGACATGGGGGGGGGGGGTGAGGGCTTTGAAAGTGTATTTGTCATAAATTCAGAAATTCTAAAATCTTGAGTGGTGTGATAGGAAGAGGGGGTGAGGGGTGGTTTATATTGTGGATGAGAAAAGGGTTTTTGCATTATTTTAATAAATAGTTTATTATTTTTATTAAGAAAAGAAATATTATTTATTATCATAACAAAAAATATTAATAATATCATGTGATTTCAAATCAATATCCATTCACATTATCCATGACTCAAACATGATGCGAAAATTCTTTTATTTATCATATTTTGTAAATTTTTGAATTTCACTATTCACCAAAAATTCATGTATTTCAGAAAAATCCAAAAATATTACCCAAACAATTTTTAAGAATTTAGAATCCAATTTATGAAAATAATTTTTTAAATATGATTAATTTAATTTTAATTAAAATTACCATTTATTAAAAAAACAGTTTTTAAAAATAAAACCGATTTTATGACACTTTGAAAAATTAACTAAGGTCTCATAAAATTATCTTATAATAATAAGACATAAAAATATTAACTTATGATTATGTATTATGAAAATAAAATTTGTTTTTAATAATTATATTAATTTTTTAATTTGTAATTTCAAAAATATTTATTTATTTATACTATGATATAATTATATCATATTTTATTTATAAGATTTCTAAATTTTATTTATACATCCATGAATTAGGTTACTATTCATTTGTTAAATTTACTATTCATTTTTGTATATTACTATTCACAAGGGTATATTACTTTTCATAAGGGTAAGTTATTATTCACCAAAAAATAAGTTAATTCTATCATACTCCAAATATCACCCTGATTGCAACCGTGTATGTCTATTTTTTGAAATTCAAATCACAGAAGTGGAAAATTTAAGTTTAATGGCTAGGTTATAACTATCTCCTATAACCAAGTGTTGTTTCACAAAGACTCAGGGTTTCATGAATTATAATTTATCTAATGAATTGAAATTATTTAAGAAGAAACATACCATAAAATAGAGGGGTGTTATACCTTTAGCTTCCCCTTGCTTTTGGGTACCATTCCTCTTCAAATGGAATTTCTTGCCACTTTAAAAATGTACTACTTGATTTTCCTTAACCTTCATCTAGATATTCCTCTTATTGGATTGATATTTCTCAGTGTATTTAGACTTTTTATGAGTTTTGGGCCCCTTATCCTTATTCTTACTTTTAATTTTTACCCTAAAGACTGTGGGTTTGTCATGCCCCGTGTCACTGTCTACTTAGAGAATAAGAGTAAGAAGTCCCAAAATACTATTCTCATCATTTCCCATGTTATATTTAATAATAAAACTAGAGAAGTAATTAGATAGGGTAGAAAATATAATATCTATTTGAAAATCATTTGTGAATTTAATACCTAAGATATCTAAGCATTCATTAGCGCTAATTAGCTTGACTACATAAGTTACAGTTTGCGTTGAATCTCCAATATTTTTTGTAAATAGAGCATTGGAGATATCGTATCTCTCTTGTATCTCGTATTTATAGAGATCCGTAAGGTGAGATATCATGCTATACACATCCATTTCCACATTTTACTTTAAAATCTAATTGTTCATGGACAATAGAAGGAAATAATGAACATTTGTAGCAGATTTCAAAATTTTCTCATGGAGTTACAACTCTTCCTCACTAGCCTCTTTACCAGGACCTTTAGTAATAGGTTATTACAACACCTACAATTTCATTTCATGGTTTAGGATAACACGTAAGCACCTTTTCCACTCTTATAAATTTGTTCTAGTGAGAAGCTTATCCTTATCATGAATGGATTGTAGAGAAATGTTTGAATTAATTTTTTATTATTGTTTCTGTAATTAAGAAGAGAAAAAATTTAGTACTTTATCTGATAAAATTTATTCAAATAAATAAATATTATATTTAGTAATCTCACACTATTTTATCAAAACCCAATATCCCATAGTATTGGATTTGGAATATCATGTTTTTTACATTCTAGTAGCAAGGATCCATGTTCCCCTTATTATCACCCCTACTTTGGCCAATCAATCAAGTTGAATGGTTTTAGGTAGGCATTCCAAATTCCAACTACATTAACTCACATTTCCTTGATTTTTTGAGTGGAATCCCCAATCCTAAAATCCTTAAATTGAATTTCCTCAACATTAGCCTCTTAGTTACTCTAAATCCTACTTTGGAAGTCAATTATCAATGTAAACTTAGTTAAGTCACCCCATAACCTCAAGTTAGAATTCCCAAATAATTGAAAGCACCCCAACATTGGATGGTCAAGCAATCTAAAATATGGTTTAATATTAACTTAAGTAGTGGAAGGATATAATTAATTAATATATATAATTGAGGGATTTTATCTTTATGAATAAATTTACAATTATTATCTTTATTACATGATTGTTAATATTAAGTGTATTTACTTAAGTGATTGACCATGCATTAAATAATGTTTACATATAAGGCAATTTATTTTAGTTCTATCATTCATGTTTTTCAATTCCTTAATTCTTGTGATTTTAAAAAAAAATCCATAATTAAATAACCAAGAAAAATGATTGAAATAAAATTATAAAGTGGAATGATAATGAGATTTTACTAATGGTTATTTTATCTAGCCGATGATAAATTGACCATCGACCTAGGTCAAAAACACTTTCAACCATTTAAGATTTGTGTTGTGAATTTCCATCTACACACCAATGTATCTCTCTTGGATTGGTTTCACCTTAGCTCCACACTTTAACTATCTCTACTAGCTCGAGAGCTGCATCCATTACATATGTTTTTACTCACATTCATGTGATGGGAACTAAAGTATTGGTTAAAATGTTTACATAAAAGAAACCAGGGCACTCAATATCTTACATAGTGAGAGGATGGATGAATCATAAGCCTAAAATTTACATTATTAATAATTAAAAGAAACCAATCACATATAAAGTTATTGTATATTCTCATGATTATCCACATACTTGAAAAGTGTTACACATTTAATAAAATTAGAATTCAATTCTACTCATTTTTATTTAAGATAAATTATGTTCAAATTAATTAATTATCGTCTTTAATTGATCAATTATTTTATCTTAATTCTTATATAAATTCTCTTGAGATTTTCATCCATCATAATTTTAAAAAATTTAAATAAATTTATTTGAAATTAACTATATATAAAAATATACCTTGGAGGTAACATAGTGAGTACCCGTCTGAACTACCCAATGTGTATTATATTCATATACTATTTACTCATGTGGTATAAAATATACAATAATTATCTCATAATGCCATGGTGTGTACTATAAACATAATGACCAAATTGAACACATGTAATTCACATAATATATAATATTTTGATGCTCGTAGAGTAATTATTGTATTTTGATTTATACACGATATGCAGTTTTAAAGATTACATATAAAATTAATTATAAATTTAGTTTATATAAAACCTATCACACAATCTGAACTATCAACTTAATAACCACATAAAACACATGTTTATAAGGTTGAAGAAATATAATAAATTAATTTTTAATTATAAATAATTTGATAAATGTACATGGTGTTTAAATTATAACTACATGTCATGTATTATTATCACCATCTACCCACAACACATACCCAGGGAAAATGTGTGTAACCATTCCATAGAAAATATTAGATTACCTATAATATACATGGTCTATACGGCATGAAGTCTCTAAGTTACATGGACAACAGTCATGTAGGCCATGTAATAGGATACATGGACCATCTGTTACTAAAGGGATACATGTCATGTACAAAAGTTACATGGTGTGTACTCTAGATAACCATGCAACGGGTTAGTATAGCCGATACATTATGTGTAATTAAATATATCACATGTAATTAATTCACACAGCTTATATTAATTCCAAATTAATTCAGGGTGCATTAAACATAGGTACACGACATGAACCTCTAGGCTACATGGCGTGTACTCTTGTGTTGTCAGATCAAACACCTCAGTACCTCTTGATGAGATATTTGAATTTATTTGATTATATTTGTGAAAAAAATGAGAAATAATATTATATATAATGATTTATATTAAAGAAATATTTAATTATAATAGAAAACTAAAAATAAAATTTTAAATCAATAAATGATATTTAAATAATTATAAATAATTATGTGATCGCTCTGATACCACTTGTAGGTTCTAGGTGCAATATAAGTGGAGTAGGAGGCATTCCAAACTCATTTTTTTGTCATAATATATGACTAATATGAGATTTACATAATGATATATAGTGTGGTCATTGATATTGAATCAAAGAATATGGACAATAGAAAAACCCTGGAACCAAAGTGCAAAATCAAAACATGTTATTTATAACAAATTTAAGTAATTATAGAATTACCTTATGAGAAATTATTTATTCATTGATGGATATGCCAAAATATATACATTGTAATGTAATTTCGTTTTAGGAATCAAGAGAATAATATTTCCAGTGGTGATCCCCATGTGTTCCATGAACCTTCAAATGTTGCTGTAGGAATATCTGGGTGATATTTTGGTTGATCTTGACACTTGCATTGTTTGAATGTGATCATCCAAAGAATAACTTTAAGGAAGAGTTATATTTAATCTCTCTATATAAGAGAGTGGTGGTGGAGGAGTATTACTCTATGTTGATGAGATTTTTCTTAGAGAGGGAGCTCTCTAAGGCTTTGAGAGGATTCTCTCTAAATCTCATTATGAACAAAAAAATGAATTGGCACTCCTAATAAAAAATATAACTGGGTTTATATATCATGAGGGTTAAATAATAATTTCACATTCACCCTTGTCATTTTCATAATCCCTATGCAACCCCATGTCTATATTATTATTATTATTATTATTATTTGACTTGAACTAAACTTAAAAATTAAATTACATATTACTTATTCAAATAATATTCAATATATATTATTTCTCATTGGACCATTAAACTCAGTCCTCCATTTCTCCACAATATTTATCAGGCATTAAAAAAGGACTATTTATTTAATAAATAAATATTCATTCATTATTCACTAATATATAAATATATATTATATTTACTAAATAGAAAATAAATATTTTTCTTACAAAATATTCTCTCGAATAGATAATGAAAGAATACATGCGATCAATAAAACATGAATAATTATTAAACCACTTGTAGGAATAATATTTATTCAAATTGTTAAAAAAACAAATAATAATATTATTTAACTGAGGTTTTAGATACACTTAGTGTGTGACCTTATAAGACTATTTCTTAGTGGAATTAAGCTATGCAGCCCAAATTCCAAGGTTAGAATCTAGAAACACACCAAAGATCCTATAGAGAATAAAGTTAATGTTACAATGATATAAAAGCACATACAGATATTTACTATGTAATATAATCCCTTTATATTGATATTTCTTTTCAAGAAGGTTGCTTGCTGGTTATCTTGACCCATGTGCTCAATGACTCTTTATTTGAGTTTACAAAAAATAAAAATTGCTTATAGAACCCATAACCATGATTCTATTTAGGCTATATCATTTTTATTAAAAGTCTTGAGATATGAAATTCTATTAAATAATAGAAGGGACAAATCCTATTGCACATTTTTCATTAATTAAATATTACTCATGACACACCTAACATATCCTACCTTGCTGTGAACATACGTCATCATGGTTTTCATCAATATATCAATGTATGAAACTTATAACACTCATTAATAATAATATTAAAGTATAAGGATCAGTAAACATGTCTGTAAAAAGGAACATTCAATGACACATATAAATGTATATTTCCTACTGGTGAGTCTTATTCTTATAATATCCTACATTGGATATTACTAAGGAAGTACTCCCTAAGAAGCTTCCTAAAAGTCCTATGAGTCTCCCCCCATTATATCCTATAACGTTTTAGTCCCATAAATGATTTTATCCAGACATATAACATATATTTAAGAATAATTTAATGGAACTTACGGGTTCTTATCATAGCTAAGAACTACTATGACCTTTCAATGTGAAAACTACTCTTAGAACATTATTACATACTATATTACACAGAAGAACAATTATGATATGATAAAGAGTTTATTAATATTCAAAACAATGAATACATGTTATCATAAAGTACATAGAATTTTTTTCTAGGGATCCAACTATGAAAGCACCTTGATATGAGAGTATTTTATGGAAGAGATTGTATTTATCAGATGAAAATATAGTCATGATTAGTGTTGTATGTGAAGGAGTCCCAAATAGGGTTTCATGAGGAATTTTTTTGGTGTGGTCATGTTCTTTTTGGATATGGTCTTGAGGTATGGTTTGGGGATAGACAAAATTAGGGGATGTTTTATTGAATTATTTTTGGTCATTTAGCAATTCATGAGTTAGTTATCCATTAGTTCCATAGTCTCCCTAGCTTTATATTTTGGTGTGAAAAAGATTTATTAATGTCTGATATATTTTTTTTGATGAACTATCATGAATAAGTCAATTATAAAGTTTATTTCTTGATGTTTAGTGTATCAGTAGTAGAAGGTTGAGCATCATGTTCTTGGTGGGTTGCTTCATCCACTTGATGTTCTCCATTGTAAGTGAGAGGACCTATCAATGGGATTCATCAATGGTTTACCTAGGGATTAGGGTGGGTATAATGTTATATGGGTGATCATGGACCATTTTATAAAGTTAGATAACTTATTTAAGAATAAGGATTCAATCTAAGTGAAGGTTTTATCATGTAAGTATTTGGAAGAGATACCAAAGCTTCATAGGGTTTTTAATATGATCATCACTAATCATTAACCCAATTTTACTTAAAGGGTGTAGAGAAGTCTCCAGTATGATTTTGGATCTTAGTTATTACATAACTATAATTTTCATCCCTAGATATATGGATAGATAAATTGGTCTTTCCAGACATTAGAAGACATGTTGTGTGTATTCATTCTAGATTTTATAGTATCATGGGTGAATCACTTACCCTTGGTGGAGTAATATAATAATAATTAATATCACTATACCATTAGTATATACTCATTCAAATAACTATATGTAAGACTTTATTGATCTCCATTATGATATATCGAGGTCATAGAGAGAGCTATACTTGGACTAGAATTGTTGTAGAGTATGACAAAGAGGGTTTAGGTGATTGATGAATGAATGAAGGTGGCACAAGATCATCATAATTCCTATTTTGATCATATGAGTATTCATCTAGAGTCTGAAATCAGAGACAACATGTTCTTAAAGTTGTATCCTCATTATGGGTAGTAAATGTTTGGTTAGGGGAGTAATCTTTCTCCCTGATTTGTTATACCTTTCAAGGTGTATCATGAACTGGATTTATGGGTAATAAATTAGTGATACCCTCATATATGAGCATAATTCATGATGTATTTCATATTTTATATATTTTAAAATATCTTCATGATTATTCCCACACTATTGATTGGGGTGATATAGATATTGAGGGCAATTTTACCTTTGAGGAATAAACTATTGATATCCAGGAGTGTCGGGAGAAGGTGATTCATGGGGATGCTATTCCTTTAGTTAGTGACATGTCGCAACATAGTTTCTTGGAATAGAGAACTTAGGAGAAGGATTCACATATAAAAACTCAATATTCTATGATTTTTTATATATTTTTTTACTTTTTGAGTTTATGTGCTGACCTTGCAATTTTAGGATAACAATTATCTTCCTTGATGTGATGCATATTTATAGACATGCACTTATTAGAGAGAAATCACCCCATGTAGTGTGTTTTTGGATGGTTGTTGATGTTATGTGGTTATTAACTTTTTCTCTCTCGTTATTTAGTTCTATTTCTGTTGTAGAGCGATATACGTGAAGTATCTAATGAGACAGTTTTTTGGATCGCTTTTCTATTATTCAGATGATTGTTTAAAATTATTAATTATGATATTTATTTGAGTGGTAACTAATGTAAGGATAGATTTATAAAATTCACCCTTTTTGTTTTTTCAAGTATTAAGGGAGTCAATAGGGTACCCATACCCCCTTTTATTATTAGTTAATTAATTAATTTTATATTTTTTTCTTATTATTATGAAAAACCCCCTCCCTCTTTAAAGGTAAGCCTATTTACCTTTTTACTGGGGTAGTTTTTGAAATTTTTAAAAAGTTAAGTGTGATATCAAATCATATTGTATAAGGGTAATTCCATGTGTATATATGTTGTGTAAACATATATTGTTTGTTCTTATAGATACATAAAGGTAACCTCATATGTTTAAAGATCATAAGAAGATAACTTGTTTCTTTTTATGATGAGAATAATACTCAGCTCATTTTTTCTAAATATCATGTAAAGGTAGTTCCAATATTGTGTAAAGGTATCTGTGAGTTTATTAAGATCATGTAATGTTTAGTTGGTTTTTTTTCACTATTTAAATTTAAACCATTTTACCATTATGAATCTCACTACCCTTATATGAGCATAATGTTTTTTGTATAAAAATTCAAATATTCTCCTGTTTTCTACCTTTAGAATTATTTTTTGTTGAAAATTGAAATATTTACCCAAAATAAAGGTTTTAAAATATAAAATTGTGGGAATATATTGAGTTCTTAACTTCCATAATTTTAATATCCTTAAAGGTTCATGCGGGGAATTAAAATGTAAACTAAATTAAATAGGGAGATATAACCTAGTTTCCTAGTAGATATTAGGGGAACACTCTATTATTTTCTAAAACCATATAAACTCATTCACTCATTTGAATTTAAATATTGATTTTTAATATGGGAAATCAAGGATCCTTTATTCATAGTTTTCATGCCTTATACGATCAACCCAAATAACTTCATTTCATTTCTAGCTTATGAACACCATCTTTTCTCTCTTGTTATTGAAGATTTTTTATAACAAGCATTCATTATAGGTAAGGGATCTATTACTTATCAATTTTTTTAAGTGAAAGTGTGATTTAAATCAATTTTTTATGTGAAAGTGCGATTGAATCATGCCTAAGTTTTCTTTGTATAAATGGGTGTTGTTAAGCTCAAAAAGATAATTGTATTATTATATCACATGAACATTGGTTATTTTATTAAAATATGGTAACCCTTTAACATTCCATACAAACAAAAAATGATTATATAATAATTTTTAAATAATTAATGGGATATTTATATGATACCTATTTCTTAATAATAATATTTTTTATTCAATAAGTAAAATGATTATCAAGTGTAGCTTAAATAATGTTTGATAATCTATAAATCACATAATACTTAGAACTATATATTTATTAGAATAATCTCATATGATAGATATTATTTTTACCTTGATAATAAACCCATAAAATGGACTAATAATATTAGTTCAAATTTAGAAATCACATTTTATATATTAAAGTGTTAAGCTTTTGTTACCTAGAAATTATCTATGAGAGAGAAAAGGATAATCACATACTACAATGTTAAACTGATTAATATTTTATATTGAGAATTATTTTTATAATTTTGGAAATTAAAGTATATTAATAAGGATTATAAAATTTTAATTATAATTAATATTTTATTTTGGTAATTAAATAAATGGTTGGGTTTGTGATCACATGTGGATTATCTTTTCTTAATGTTGCCTCTTCTTGATTATTAGGTAGTGTGATATATATGTTTGGAAGTATTTTTTGTAGATTGTTCAACATTATTAATTTATTAAAACTATTAAATAATTTAAGGCTGGTATGATTTCATAATAAAATGAAATAGTCATAAGAAGTACGATTTAATATCTTCTTGGAATTTATTAAATATAGAAATAATACCCGAAACATGTTTCATTTTTTTCTATATATATTATTATATTTTTTTCTTTAGTTTTCTTAACACAAGAAACCTATAAATAGTAAAATCTTAAATTCAATGTGGAATTAAAATAACTGATTTATAATGAACAAATGCTTGGGGATGAATGACCCCATCCTCTTGTGGGTGGCATGAATGAATCAATGTAATTTCCTTAGTGTATTTTTTGTATATGTGTAGAGAATACATTGAAAATTTATGTGTGATCTAGGAATATAGAGCCTTTGAGTGTTGTTGATAAATTTGATAGGGTTGGGAAACTTTGATGAGCAATGGGCTAGGAGACTGAGGATTCAATGATGGTCGATGTCCGTGTTGGTGGGAAATATTGTACTTATGTGTAGAGCTGTGGGAGTGAAAATAAGGAATATGATATGAGGTTAGATCAGGGCTTGGTCATCGATATATTTAATTTTTCTTGATTCCGTTTGATGGGCTCATGTCTATATGTTATTGATATTATTAGTTTGCAACTGCTTGTCATAGTTTGATTCTATGCACTATATGTTTATTGTTGAAGTGGTATTTTTGGATGATTATAAGAGTACCTAGATGATTAAGAAATGATAATTGAACTGCAACCTCCCCTCCTAGATTACCATCGAACCAGTAGCTGGACCAGTGGGTCACTTGGCCTCAAGAATGTTCCCCGTACGCTAGAGGCTACCAACTAGTAGTGAAGGTCTCAGGAAGTGATAGTGGGGAGAATTTACCCTCTGATCATAGATGCACAATGGTATAATAGAATAAATAAAAATCAATAACTTAATAAATAATATATAAATGAAAAAGAAGCAGAATATAGATTTGATAGAAGATAACTGGCATGGGGTAAGAATTCCTCCTATCCATAAATAGAAGATAAATAACATGGGGTAATAATGCCTGACATCCATAGATATTTTTATATTACTGGAATTGGGTAATAATTCCTAACATCCATAAATATTTAATATATTGGTAGGGGATAATAATTCCTCCCATATATAAACATTTAACATACTGGAATGAGGTTAGAATGTATCCCATATCTAAAAATATAATATCCTGGAACGGGGAAAGAATGCCTCACATCCATAAACAATTAATATACTAGTATGGGATAATATTTCCTCCCATCCATAAACATTTAATATACTATCATGGGGAAATAATTCTTCCCATCCATAAACATTTAATATTCTGGCAGGGGGTAAGAATGCCTCCCATTCATAAACATTTAATATACTAGCATGGGGTAAGAATTCATCCCATCCATAATGATTACACATTTATTATATAATTCATAACTAAATACCTGTTATATATTTCAATAGCAAAAAAATCCATTCCCTTTCAAAGAATACATTCCATTTAAACCATTTTACACAAGGAAAGCACTTAATTAAGACTTTTCCATTTATTTAGGGTATTCCATTTGGTGTGAACCATCCTACTCACAGTCATTTGAATAAATTAGCCTACAGATGGAAATTTTTTTTTAAGTACAATTTCTGAAATAATATATCATGTTCACTAACCTTAAAGGTTAGTACCACCTTTCTTGATCCATTATAATAATTCCATTTACATTATACATTTCATTTCACTCAATAAGACATGGAATCTACATTTCAAGGGCTCACATGCAAAGGAGTGGTGTCATGGCAATGAAGCAGATACCCATTTGGGAAATTGAAACAAAGGGGGAAAAGTTACTAACATTACATTTACCAGTTATAACCAAAAGAACAAAGAGAACAATAAGGAAATAAGGTAGGAAGTCATAAACATCTACTCACTACATTTTTATCTTGAAGGTAGTTCACCTTTATTAGAGGGGGTTTATAATAAAATCATGACATTCTTATCACACAACCATATATCATATTTAACATTTCATTAGATTTATCAACGTAACCATTTAACCTAATTAGAATTAATTAATTAACAACTAAGTCCAGTGTGATAATCAACTAATTAATACATTATTAAAATAAAAAGGGAATGAAAAGGTAACCTACCACAAAGAGGAACCAAACCGAACTCTTCGTCACTTGACAGTTTTTAACTAGAAGTTGCTGCTTCCCCCACTGAGTATTTACACCCTCACATACATATAAGGATACCTATCCCTTATGAACACACCCAAATGGCCATGAACATGTGTAAGGGGATCCTTACACATATACTTATATGGATATACCTATCTTCACTCACCTATGTATAAATTTTTATAAATATAAATAGGTACATCTAGCACCATACATACATATTCACTACCATGGATGAATATACACATAACGGGGGAACCTAAATATATATATATACACACTTACCTATGCATATGAAGCCATGTTGCCTTAGACTTTGGTGACTCTAAATAACATGGAAAGGTGCAACACACTGCATAATAAATACCAGGGACTCATAAACACCTCGAGACTCTAAAAAAAAAGGGTGAAAAAACAACAAATTTAGAAACTTACCCAAAACAAGGGAAGTGATCCAAATAGAACCCATTCACCTCACCTTCGGTGGCACATGCTGGAACACAAACCCATGGGACCTAAGAAATCTTTCACACTCCCTAAAGCTAAAAGAACAAAAAAAATCAAAATCTAAACTAGGGTGTTCAGTTGAATCGATCAGGGTGACAAGGAGACCAAATCTTGACTAGAAATGGAGAGGATAAGGGTAAAGAGGAATTAACTTGAAGATTTGAAGGAGAATTCATGAGAATTTTTTTAAAAATCAGATATCAGAGGAGGTGTAGAGAAGGGGGAATCGTGCGTCGAGATTGAGAACCCCAAAGTAGTGTCACACGTGGTTTTAGGGGAATAAAGGGGATAGATTATTATTATTATTATTTTATTTTTTTAATTTAAACCAATTTTAAAATAGGATTGGGTGCACGGTTTTGAAAATTCTGTGGAAACTGTGTGCCCCTTTTCTAGGCACCTAGAGCATCCTACACGGTTTGGAAACTGTGCGCCAATCGTGTGATGAAAATTTATCAGCTGCAGCCTCCAAAACTCACACCATGAGGTCTAGGCGCAAGGTTTGTAAAATCATGAATAACCTGCACACACTGCCACTATCCACATGAAATGAGCCTCATATTTTCCTATAATGGGCCGCATAGTTTCAGATAAACTGTGCGCCCTCTATAGCCTTTCAATAATTGGTGTTTTTAGGTATATTTCTCCTGAAACTCTTCAATACAACTAGGAAACTTAATAGGCCTTCACCCAAGTCCAAAAACATCACTTTGAAATATTATAACTCTCAGTATTGAGTTTCAAATCTTTGTTTTAAATTTGACCCATCCAATAAACGAAAAAGTTCAAAAACCTTTGCCTCTTCTTCTGGTTAAAAACATATGATGTTGCAACCTTCCCACCTTAGAACCTATTATCCCTGAGAAGCCTTCGGGAACAACATACACACCACTTGACATACAAGGGTAGTGATTTTTTTTTCAAATAGTTGTGTTTCATTTCCAAACTCCCAACACACCTTTAAGAATTTTTTAAGCAAACAACACTTAATCTATTAAAACTCAAGCCAGTGATCATTCTCCAATCGAAACATAAAAACATATCTTACTCTATCCCTTTTATCTAGAGACACAATCACATCGTCTTCTCTCTAGGAAACTTGCCAAAGGTACTTCCCACCTTAGGATTTAACATTAAGTGGCCAATTCCATACCATGGTTCAACCAATTGTTGGAATTTCCTTACAAGAACGCCTCTAAGTGTTATAACGATGCTTCTTGCATGATTCCCAAAAGGGTTTTAAGTGGTCAATACCCATTGAAATCAAAGTACAAGTAGAACTTTCTTTTCATGAAAATCCCCAACCGACACAAAACACATTCATCTTTACTTGAAGAGGTTACTGAAAATGGCTTTTCATCGATCGTAGACATTAAACAAGAAGATATATGATTCAATCCATCTCTAATTGACCATTTACAATAACACCTGGATTAGATGACCAACATATTCCAAGTAGAGACACAATTCATTCCTCCAAGGCACCTTGTGTTTAACAAAAACATGTTCACTGAGGCCTACTCCCAACTTTAGATGACGTTTCTAAGATCAAACCACTAAGGAAACCATGAATCCAACATGTAACACCAAAAAATAATCACCCAAACAAGCCCAATGACTTAAAAAGCATTAGTGCAACGTAAGAAGAACACTCTCTTAATGCATCTAGGATGACTTCAATATAGGGGACATGCTCATCACTTATCATAATACACTAAGCGGATTTCAATAATTTCTAGAAGATTGGTCGAACCACTACTAGTCGACACCTTTGAAGAACTCAGCTTCACATACCAACTCATCATTTGAACTGATCACAAGCCTTTACCTCCCGAGGATTTCTGTGGTCACTCAAGATTTAACCATGAAAGATTATCCAAATCTAAATATGGTTCAAAGGGGTTTCAAACACCACTAACCATATAAAATTACAACTAGAGAACTAGCACCAACATGATTTAAAACTCACAATATTCAAAGGCATTCAAACATGATCAATAAATCCCTAAAGGCATTTTGGTAGTGTCACTTTTACTTAGAAGTCCACATTTACCATATTAGACATGATGCTCTGTACCTTAGGAGTGTTCTAGTCAAAAGGAAAATAAAACTAGCCACTCACAAGTGAACTAGGACAAAACACCTTAAATGAACATCTGACGCTCTTCCAAGTCACACGCCCAAATGTTAAGGAATTAGACAAGGGAACTAAAACTTAATTGAATGGTGTGTAAAAACACCCAAGTATAGAGAAAGTACTCATGAGAAATGGGATGAACTTGATTCTTTAACTCATAGGTCACTCTACTATAGAGATGACCTGAGACCGTACTCAACATCATAAGAGGTTTATCCCAACATCATATTGCCTTATACAACTATTATCTTTGACAACAATGTGACAAGTTATCCATAACTAAGGAAATAAAAGGGTCAAGTGACTAACAAAGAAACCAACCATGCCCAATGCATATATAACTAGATGAAAACGAGAATTACCCAATGATCAAGCCCAAAAAAAGTGAAAAACACCATGAACACCCATTAGAACAATGGGGTCATAAAAAAAATAGAGTCCAATAAGGAAACAAAACACCTGAACGATACCAAACATCAGAAAACTCAAGATTAAAGTAAGTATTTTAAGTTCTAAGGGTGATACCTACCACGGTATAACTCCTTACAGGAACACAAGGGCAGAACTTAGTACTAGGTCACATAAAAAAAGTCATTATCTCAAAATATGATCATCATGGCATTACAAAATCTTCCATTCTAAGACAAATCAAGGAAAAATCACATTACCCTTACACAAGGGTTTTAAACAGAGGACACCACTATATGTTCTATTTCCAAGACCTTTAACTTTAAACACATTTAAAATTTAACCACTTTTATACATCATGCCATAAATTAGTAAATTTATCATGTAAAATCATTTTAAAATATATAGAGACCTACAAAGGTCCCATCGAGCCAATCTGGGTTCTCATAGAAGAAACCCAATAAAAATTTCTCAATAATAACCATTTTTAACACCAAAATAGGTGACCTCATAATATGAATGCCTCAACCAAATCATTTGGGTATGGTTTTTTATTTAACAATTAACCAAATCACTTTAGATCAAAATTGAACAACCCTTACATTTATAGCCATTTCAAATAGAACATGGTCATTGAATTTAACACGGTTTTCCATTTCCCAATTAATGAAGTTCCCATATACTATATAAATTAAAAATTGGATCCCATTTATCAAAAAAAAATTCCATTTCAAATTTTAACATGCTAAAAAACAATGGTCTGGTGATATGGGTGGCCACACACCAACCTGTAAAGTGCCCATAAATTTTACATTTTGGAATTTGGATCCATTTAGTCAAAACCATTTTCACTTTATAATTATAATTTAGTATACTTTTAAAATGGTTTGAATACACAGGTTACCTTCTCCCAACTATAATACTCCCATACACATTACAACTAAAAACTGGCTCCCATTGTAACCATAACCAATAAACTTATCCCATGCAACCATTTACATATATCAACATAGTACTATCATGTTATAACATAAGGTAAACACAAATAAAACATGATATAAACATAGAAGCATGGAATATTAACAAGAAATTAATGCTAAATAAAGTGATATAATGACATATTAATCAACTAGGCATGTTATAATAATAATAAATCATGATTAAAAGTTACCTAAGTAGGTATATCAATCAAGGAACACAATGTAAATTTAGTAGGAAACCTAATAATGCAACTACATGGCATGGAACATGCATGACATGTTAATACCTATGTGCCTATAATGATGCATGCAATGAAAATTCCTTTCCATATCAGGACAAAGGTAAAATTCCATAAAGTCTATAAATCAAAAGCAGCTGAAAGTACTCCAATAACTATAGGTGAAATCATATCAAATGTAATAGTGAACAATATGAGCACAATCATAGCCTTGGTCACTTGGTCATTTCCCATACGTGGGGTGATCACTCCCAACCATGGATATTAAAAAAGAATTGAAAAATTTATATTCTCCTATATACCAACCGAAAAAATTAAGACAAAGGAAATGAAAAAACCTATGATACCACTTTGTAACATCCCGACCCAGCTTACCATCAAACTGGTATCCAAACCGTCAGGTCACTTGGCCTCAAACATGTCTCCTCATATGTTAGAGGGTGCTGACAAGCAGCGAGGGTCTTATGAGGTGATAGTGGGGAGACTATACTCTCTTATCATAGATGCATAACTATATAAGAGAATAAATAACAATCAATAGCAGAAGAAGTAATACATAAATGAAAAAATAGTGGAAGATGAATCTGATATAACTGAACAAAAGTGGTAAAAACTAGTTTATACAATAGATGAATGCATGACATTATAACGATACAATATAGAAATAAGTAAATAGTACAACATGCTCTTCAATATAATAAAAAAATAAAAAAATATAGAAAGGCCCCATGGTCGATCTCCATGAGGATCATAAACTCCATCTCGATCCTTTTCTCTTAAATCCAAGGTACAAACAATACAACAATCAACCTAGATCCCAAAAATATGAGGTATACTAGGGTACCAATCGTACCCAAGTAGGGTGTGAGATTAAATATTAGTAGGTATGCACCCACTTTGTATAGAACAATCCATATAGTGCAATATAAACCAAAAAAATATGTAGGTATAAAGAATTTAGTAAATGGAACTGCATAAATTAATAACACCCATTTAGGTTCCTAAGGGACACCAAACAACTATACCTGCTTCGTCTCATTACTGGAATAATAGTCTGATCATGTCACTATATATATATAGATCATAAATGTTATGGGGGTAATAATGACTCCCACCCATTAATAGAAGATAACTAGCTTGAGGTAAGAATTTATCCCATCCATAGACATTTATATAGTACTGACATGGGGTATGAATTCTTCCTATCCATAAACATTTAATATATTAGCATGGGGTAATAATTCTTCCCATCTATAAACATTTAATATACTTTCATGGGGTGAGGATTCCTCCCATCTATAAACATTTAATATACTAAAATGGGGTAATAATGCCTCCTATCCATAAATATTTAATATACTAGCATGGGGTAAGGATTCCTCCTATCCATAACATTTTAATATACTGGCATGGGGTAAGAATGCCTCCCATCCATAAAAATTTAATATACTGGCATGGGGTAAGAATTATTCCCATCCATAAACATTTAATATACTGGTATAGGGTAATAATTCCTCCCATCTATAACGATTACACATTTATAATATATTGCATAAGGAAATACCTATTATGCATTTCAACAACCACATCCCATTCCCTTTCGAATAAGCCATTCCATTTAAACCATTTAACACAAGGAAATCATTTCATTAAGATTAATCTATTTATTTAATTTATTCCATTTGGTTGAACCATCCCCCTCACGATCATTTCACTCAATTTTCTTACACATTGAAAATCGGTTTTAAGTACACGTGGTAAAAGAAGAGACCATGTTCCCTAACCATAAAGGTGACTACCTTATTTCATAATCCATTCTAAAAATTCTATTCACCTTAGACATTTTATTTCACTCAATAATACTTGACATATATATTTCAAGAGTTCACATGCAAAGGAGAGGTGTCGTGGAAATAAAGTATATGCCCACTTGGGAAATTGAAAAAAATGGGGTCCAAGATCCTAACTTTCCATTTACCTGTTATAAACTCAAGCATAAAGAGAAAAATAAGGCAATAGTTTAGGAAAGTATAAATGTGTACTCACTACATTTTTAGCATGAAGAAATCCCACCTCCATTGGAGGGGTTTTATTATAAAATTATGACATTATTATCACACAACCCTATTTCATATTTAAAATTTCATTAGCTTTATCAAAGCAAGCATTCAATATAATTAGACTGCCTTAATTAAAAAATAATTCCAGTGTGATAATCAACTAATTAATGCATGAATAAAATAAAAAGGCATGGAAAGGGATCCTACTTCAAAGGGGAAGCAAACCGAAAACTTTGGATCTTAACACTTTCTAACTAGAAGCTTCCTTTTCTCCCACTGAGTATATGCACCCTCACATACATATAAGGTCACTTAGCCTCTATGCACACATCCTCATGTCCATGAACACGTGTAAGGGAATCCTTACACATATGCTTATATGCATATAACCGTCTCTACTCACCTACATATGCATTTATATATATATAAATAGTAACACCTAGACCCATACATACATATTCACCACCATATACGAATATAAAAAAAACAAGGGAACCTACACACACACACATCTGTACTTACCTATGTATATGTAGGCAAGTCACCTTAGACTCTAGTAACACTAAATCACACAGTAAGGTCCAACAAACTTTATAATAAATACTAGGGACTCATAAACATCTCAAGACTTTCAAATAAAGGGTGTGAAGAGAAAAACGAGTTTATAACCTTACCCAAAATAAGAGCCGTGATCCAAATCAAACCTATCCACTTTTCCTTTAGCGGCTAATTCCAAAACACAAACCCAAGTGTCCGAAGGAAGCCTTCACATGCCCTAAAACTAGAAGTTCACAAAAAAAAACCTGGATCAAACCCTAACCTAGGGTGTTCATCTGAATAAATCAGGGAAATAGGGAGACAAAATCTTGGCTAGAAATGGAGGGGATAAGGGGCATAAGAAATTACCTTGGAGATTTGAAGGAGAAATCGTGAGAAATCCAGCCAAAATCAGAGACTGGAGGAGGTGTTGAGGAGGGGGTGTCATGCCTTAAGAGGGAGAACCCCAAAGGGGTGTGGCACATATATTTTGGGGAAGAAAGGGGGTAGATTAGGTTTTCATTTTAATTTTTTTTAATTTTTATTTTAATCCAATTTTAAAATAGGACTGGGCACATGGTTTAGTTCACACTTTTTAGAATACCATGTGCCAACCGTCTTCCACTTTTTTGGGTACCTAGAGTATCCCACACGGGCTGGCCACACAGTTTGGAAACTGTTTGCCAACTATGTAGTGAATAGTTCTTAGATACTTCCTCCTAAACCAAACTTTTCAAATTAGAAACATGGTTTGTAAAACCATGGGAAGTCCATGTGTACCTCCACTAATCGCCTGAAATTAGCCACACAGTTCCTGTAGTGGGCCACATGGTTTTAGACAAACCGTGGGCCATCTACTTCCTTTCAAAACATGGTGTTTTCGGGTCCGGTGCTACCAAAACTCCTTGATCCACCCAGGAAACTTAATAGGCCTTCAAAAAAGTCCAAAAACATCACTTTAAAAGTTTACAACTATCAATATTGGGTAATGAGGATCAGTTTTAAATTTGACCCATCCAGAAAATGAAAAAGCTAAAAAACCTTCGCATATTTATATGGTTCAAAACACAGTACATTACATGAAATAATGAATTAATGGGATTTGTTTGAGATGTTTGTATATGATGATGAAATAAATGATAATATAAGGAAAATTTATGGTCCTTGAGGCACCTGGATTATGATATTTAAAAGTTAATCTTGGAAATTGAATATGAAATTGTATTAATTATTTTATTAATTTGGATGTTAATGTGTGTACGATTTCTTGATTCCATTACCTTATTAGTGGAAGTTGGATGTCATTTACGATGATAATGACATACACATCTAAATAAATGCAGTTTCCATTAGTGTAGTTGTGCATGATATTATTCAATATTTTATGATTTTATAGGATTCACCATCCTCATTAGTCGGTAAACTAACACCCAAATTTTAAATTGGGGGGGGGGGGGTCCTCAATATATACGTTAGCAAGGGAATGAATAAATTACTTCTCTTGACCTAATCTCTTTGAACATAGTTATGAGTAGGCATATCTAGGTCTGTAATGGCTTATAATATATGGCATGTTCCTACCCTTTCTGTGATGGCTTCCAATTTTTAATATAAGTGTATGTGAAGGATGTAATAGATTGATTTATTAAATATTCTAGTATTCAAGTGTGGTGGGTATGGATTCCCATGGGTGTAACTACATAGGTTGTGATGTCTTGATGTATAATTAACTTACATGGGATATGGTGGCTTACCGACTACTACCTAGTTACTATTGAGATGGTTTCATGAGGTGAAGGATGGAATGATGTGATGGAAATATGGATTGATTCCAACATGAGATGTTGGGACATACAATTTTCTGATGTAGGTAGGTTTGGGGCTTTACTGAAATTGGTGATGACATGAATTATGGAATGGATGATCATAATATGAGAGCTATTGTGGTGTGAGAGAGACTAACAAGTGGTGTAGTGGAAGAAGGATAACTTATTATATATATATATATATATATTATTTTTATATAGAATAGTTTAATTTTATGAATTACTTGGTGAGTGATATATTATGATGATGGGAGAAATAATATAACTTATTTAGGGAATGATTTAGTTTTATTTATTTATTCACTGGGTTTTATTATACTTCTTTCACATTTTTCATGAGAGTTTTTAGGGTGTATCCCATTGAGTATAGTTTTTTTATCACCCTATATATATATATATAAAAACTATTTTTTATGTCCAAAAGAGAGAGTTGGTTATCAAGGTATGAGGTACTAGCTTTAATAGTTGTTCATGAGTTTTTGGAGCTTCCTATTCACTTTTGAGGGTTTACTTTTGGCATTTTGCAGTTTTCTTTTCAATTATATTAGTATAGGTATAAAATTAGTTTTTTTAGATTAATTATATATTATTCATGTTTATTAGTTGGAGTTTTCCCATATTATTTATTATTCCTTAAATCTATATGAGAAAAATTTCTCCCATGTGTATGATTTATTTAACCTTGGCACTAGTCTCTAACCCATTAACTATTGGAGGCAAGTTTCATGGGTAATTATATATCTTTCTTCATTTTTGGACTAGGAGGGTTAACTTTGGAGAGGGGAGGTCATGAAACTTCCCATCAGTTTAATTTTTTTTGATAATTTGGTTTACACAAGAAAATTTCTTCTCTGTGACACTTTTGTTATAGGCCTCACTAAAATTGTTAAGGTAAACAAATATATTCTTATGGGACAAATAATGCATCTTCTTTGATATCCATTTCTATCTGGGTTATTTTATTTTAATTTTTGATTTTATCCATCTTAATTTTGACCTTATAATATTTTCATTCATTTAATTTTTGTGCTATTACTTAGTGAGAATATTCCAAAATCTCCAACAACACCAACAGTAGCCAACATATCACATTCTTTTTCGCTGGGAGTAGTCTGGGTAGATTTATAGCTTGTATATTTTTTTTTGTTTTTGAATATATATACAATTATTTTGATTCTTTTTTAAGAGATTATTTTCTTCAAAATGGATCCATACACCCAAGATAATATTTTAGATTTATCATTATTTTTATCCAATCACAATTTTTTAGATTTTAATTTTGAACTTTCACTTGCAAAAAAAATTGCATTAGTAAGAAAATATTTGTCAGGAAAATGTGTACTCTTGTTCTATGATAATACATTAGATGAATATTTAAATTATTTAAATATATTATAACCACTAAATATATTCTTTTTATAAGTAATAATTTTTAAATAAACTTATATGGAAACACTTTGTATTTTTTTCCAGTAGCATGGGATGTTTCATATTAAATTTATTCTATATTTTCCAATTTTACGTCAAGTTCAAGACACTTAATTTTGAGGGAATTAATCTATATCTCAACTGAACTAAAAATATATTTTAATAATCTCTTTTTTTTTAATTTTATCCTCGTTTAGTTTTCTACTTTCTTACAAAGTTCTGTCAAACAATTTAATTCTTTTATCCCTGAATTCAAATTATAATCCCTTGAAATTGGGAATAGTTTAATGTGATTCTTATAATAAATGTTTTTTATCTTTATAAGATTTAACTATATCAAATTAAAAACACAAATATCCCATTTAATTATTCTTCAATTAGATGATATTTTTATTGAATGAATAATTCATGTTTCTTCCAAGATTTACCTATTTAGTGAGAGTGTTTTACTCTTAAAACTTCATAACCAAATACTTGTACAAAGATTTTACATAAGTTATAAAATATATGGTCTCATCATCTTGTTTCAAAATAAACTCAAATATATGAGTGAAAACTTCAACATGAACTTTGTTTATGTAACACTCAACCTTATAGTAGATGTTTTCAACTGATTCAATAGATCTATCCTCTTCACTATTTGAACCAATTATTCCCAAGTATGATTCTTAATAGATTTACTAAATGAACTACCACTTTATCTACCTTTAAATAGTGATATTTTCTCATTATTTGTTTAATTACACTCTAATTTATTTTACTCTTTGTTTTATATGTTCTTAAAGGTTTTAGCAGAAACATCTATGTTGGTTTTGATAGAGATGGAAATTGAATTTTCTATCCAGGGATCTATTAAGCATTATTCATATTAGAACTTCATTTAATTTAGTTAAAAAAACTAGATAAATAAAATTTATATCCAATAAGAGGGAACCTATTTTGGTTTCGGGTGTAGTAGAAGCATGCAGAGGTGGGTGACATATTAAAATTTTAATTTGTAATCATTGGTCAAAACCAAGAGTGAAGATCTTGCACATAAAATTTATAATTAATTTATTTAATATTTTAAGAAATAAAATACCTAGGCTTAAGAAATTTCTTCATTGGTGAATATTGATCTTTCAAAAGGCCATTTCATATTACCTTCTTTGTGATGTGAGGATATAAGGATAAAATCCCTCTAGCGCTGATTCACACGTGCTCCTATGATCTATGAGCAATACCAGACAATCTTTGGGTTCCAAAATAGTGAGTTGAATGTCTTGCGTTGTTTTTTCTTGATCACTCATTATTCAATATTTAATAAATCTCTCTTTCACTTCCTGTTCTTGAGAGGGAGAGAGAAGGATGAGTTGTGTGAGAATTTTTTGTTTGCAATAATTCTATATTCTCAATTTTTGGATTCAAAAACACAATATACATAGTTTTCTATTTACAGAGTTAGGATTTAGGTTAAAATAATATCATATTACATAATGTCCATTAAATAAAATTTATTACCTTCAATAAATCTCATTCCATATAAAATAATAATAATATTATTTTTGCAGTGTTCCAAATTGCATAAATTGATAAATCATACTTACTGTCTTGTAAATAATTATTTTATCACGAGATGCAATCTTGGTCCATTCAAAATGCTTGGTATTTATTGAATATCTAAATAAATATTTTATTTATAAATAAATATTTATTAAAAGTACAATAAAATAAATAAATATATTTTTATTCACATGACAATTAATGAATATTTATTTAATTTATGCGATCAATATAACTTGAATAAACTTATTCCTCCATCTTGTGAAAAATATTTATTCCATTAATAAATTAAAATTAAATTTAATCGATATCAACAGATACACTTAATGTGTGAGCCTTTAGGATTCATTCTCATTGGAATTAGGCGGGCATACCTAAAGTCTAGGATTAATGTCAAGCAATAGGACAAGGCACCCTAGAGAAAGAACTTAATTTCACAAATATAACAACCACATACAAACACTCACTATGTAATATAATCTCTTTATCAAAATATCTCTTCAAGAAGGTTTCATGATGGTGTCATTAACCTATTTAATTGATATTTATTTCTTTTAATATCTAAAATAAACACATCATTACACCATGACTATGAAATTTATTGTGATGGTTCTATTACAATCAAAGGGATGAGATATCAGCTTCCATAAAGGTAGAAGGGATAAATACTTCCTCGAATTTCCATTGATAATATGTCAATCATGACACACCCGTTATACCATACATCCCGCCAACATATGGTGTGATAGTTCTGGTTAGTAAATCTAAGTGCATGAGCCATGAAATAAATTAATGATAATATTAAAGTCTAAGGACCACTACACATACTGATAGATAGGAATATTCGATGGCACCAAAACATGTGAAATTCCTACTAGTTGGTCTGTTACCATAATCTCCCATCTTGGAGCTTATCATGTTCGGACTTCATGAGAAAAATCCTCATCTGCTTATGATCACTCACACCTTATGGTCAAGATAATATGCGTCCCATTATAGTATGTTACCTAACCACATAAAAATATTAATAAAATTTTCTTTTAACTTCATGGTTCTCACCATAGAAGGGATATTCTCTGATCTTAACAATGAAACAGATAATCTAGAACATTATTATATTAAATACATGAAGAACAATGAAAAATGTTTAATAATATGTTAATTAAATATTCAATACATCAAATATACATGTAATAAAAGCTTAGTCAGTTGGTCCAAGGACACCATCTTTAACAAAATCTTACTTGGACTAGAGCCAAGAACCTATGAATATTAGTCCTCTAGACCTCACATGATAATCATGTTTTTTTGAGTCTAGGATTTAGTGAAGGGGTCCACCATGTTGTATTCTATGGAAAAAATTCTCATTAAAACCTCACCTCTCTGAGAAAAAATACCTCAAAATATGATTCTTCTAAAGTATGTGCCTTATTTATTGTTGTGACCTTGTCTCTTTTGAAAGAGCCACCACTGTAGTATTATCATAATATAGTGTGATAAGATCTTTATTTCTAGGTACAATGTCAATACCATGGATAAAGTTGTGCATCCATACTTCTTCTTTATCTACCTCAGAAGCCACAATATACTCAAAATTTACTATAGAATATATGAACACAACCTACTTTGAGCTCTTCCAGCTCAAAACAACTCTATTTAAAGGGAAGATGTATCTCATCTGTGACATCATGTCATCTTGATCAGTTGGGAAACTAGCATCTATATATCCTCTAATTACTAGTTCATCATGTACTCTATAGACTAAGAACATATCCTTATTCTTCCTTAGATACTTAAGGATAGTCTTGAATTATATCCAATGGTGGTCACTTGGATCATCTTGATATCTTATTAACACACTTAATGCATAGAAAACATATGGACTAGTAAATATCATAACTTACATGACTTACCCAATCATTGATGTGCATGGAATCAGATTCATTATATTTATTTCCTCATGTTTCTAAAGACACATTTTCTTGTAAAGATTAATTACATGTGGTTCCAGAAATAATCCCCTCCTATATTTTTTCACACTAAATATCTTTATTATATTGTCAATATTCTACCTTGTCTTAGGCCGTGAAGTCTCTTGGATATTTTAAAATGGATATTGATCCAAATAATATACACTTACTCTCCTATGTCATTCATGTAGAAACATTTATTCAACAACACCTTAGTAGATTGTAATACTGGTATTTCATTTCCAATGAGTAATATTTCACCAATATATACTATTAAGAAAGTGGTTTCACTCCCACTAAACTGTTTGTGGAAATTCCAGTCACATTCATTCTTTATGAAACCAAATTATATTATAGCTTCATAAAAATGAATGTTTCACAACTAAGATGATTAATTTAATCCAGAAATTGATTTTTTTTTAATTTTCATATCATTTTGGAATGCTTTGGAGTCACAAACCCTTCAAGTTGTATCATATAAACATATTCCCAAAGGTTTTTGTAAAGAAAGGATGTTTTGAAATCCATTCTTAAAATATCATATTCATGTTAAGATATAATGGAAATTAGAATTTTGATGGATTTCCACAATGAAACTGTTGAAAAGGTGTATTCATAGTCATTTCCTTGAAACTATTTAAACCCTTTTGCAACTAGTCTTGCCTTATATGTATGTACTTGTCCTTCTATGTCAATTTTTTTCTTGAATACCCATTTGAAACCAAAAATATTTATATCTATTATAGGTTCCACCAAAATTAAGACTTGGTTTTGTTACAATGAATCCATTTTAAATTTCATGGATTCTTTCCACTTGTAATATTTTGTGCTACTTTCTGCTTCATTGTTGGTTATTAGATCACTATTATCAACTAATAACGAATCACCATCCTCGGTGACTTGAAACCACAAAGGTATGGTTATCTAACTCCTATTGTACTCCTACTCAATACTTTTTTCTCTGGAATAGTTTATTCTTCCATGGGGATTTTTGTAAATTTTTCATGTTCCATCTCTTGTGTGCATTGTGTCTCGACTTCATCGAAGTTTATCTCATTTCTACTATCTATTTTAGGCATGCGATCCCTCTCAAGGAATATGGAATGTCTTTCCACTATAACATTTTTTTATAATTGGTCTTATAGGAAATACCCCCTTATTTCCTTAGGGTATCCTGTAAATGTACACTTTGTGCCTTGGTGTTTAAGTTTTTTTCTTGAAGAGGCCTTAACAAATTATTTGTTTACACACATGTAAATTAGATATCATTTTTTTTCTTCCACTCTAAAAGTCATATGGAATACCATTTATCTATTTATTTGGTACTTGGTTTAGTATATGTACTATTGTTTGTAACGCTTATCCCCATAATTATAATGGAAGACTCACATGACTCATCGTTAATCTCACCATGTCCAATAAGGTATGGTTCCTCGTTTCACTTACATCACTCAACTAAGGTTTGTAAGAAGGAGTGAGTTAGGATAGGATACCAAAATCCTATAAGTAATCAATGAATTCTTGATTAAGATATTCTATACCATGGTGTGAGAAATTTTTTTAATCTTATTACCAAGATGGTTATCATCTTTATTCTTTTATTCCTTGAATTTATCAAAAGAATCAAAATTATACCTCATTAAGTATACATATAAATTTCTAATAAAATCATCAGTAAACATTTTATTGTTTGAGTACCCACCCCTTTCTTCAATAAGAAATGGGCCATAGACATCAATATGAACTAATTAAAGAATCTATTTATCCCTTTCACCTTTCCCACTAAATGAGGATTTTTTCAATTTTCCTTTCAAACATTCATGATATACAACAAGTGGTTTTACTTCAAAAGAATCTAAATATACATCACGATGTAATTTAGTCAAGTGATTTCATTTACATGACCTAGCCAGTGATTCCAAATTTGTGTGTGGTATAATTCATGTGAGGTAACCTCGTTATCAATTTACATTACATGTTTCATGTAATCCAACACATAAAGACCATTATTTAAATGTTCCTTACCAAAAAATGTTATCTTTATAAAATAAGCAACATTTATTCCTAAATTTAAAAATAAATACATCCTTATCAAGTATAGATAAAGAAAATAATGTTTTTGGTAATAGATGGAATATAATAACAACCTTTGAAAATCAAGATCATTCTGGTCAACAATGTGAGGTGGTAGCCCCCGATATTAACAAAAAAAAGTTTAGCTCCGTTGGATGCTCGTAGATCTACCTCACCTCATTAAATATTTTTGAATCTAGTTGGTTCTTGTTTTTGAGTATATATGTGATCACCACATGGTATATCTAACAACCAATTTTTATAAATAGATAAATTTTACTTGATAACAAATATACCTGAAGCTTCCCCTTACTACTTTGGCTATGCGCAATTTTTCTTCCAGTTAAACTCTTTTCTACATGAAAACAAAAATATCATCATGTTCCCTTATTTCCCTATAATCTTTCTCTTATTTGATGGGAATGAAAAATATTTTTGATTAAATATATTCTCTTAAATTTTATGTTTGTTCCCCATAAGGATGGAAGGTTTTTCATTCCTCATATCCTTATCTACTTGGAAAAGAAGAGTGAGAAGATATAGAAGATATTTCTCAATGTTTTTTATATTAAAATTCACAAAAAATTGAATAATCTCTGAGAGAGTAGTGCTAGATTGAGATAGGTACCCAGTTCTTCAGAGATTTTAAAACCAAGAACCTTTAGGTGCTCAATGTAGCTAATGATATTGACTATATGAGGCCCAAATGGGGAACCCTCTCCATGATTTATCTAAAATAGAACCATGTAAATCTCAAACTATTCTTATATATGTCTCTCCTCATAAATACCACATAGGTCCTTTATAATTCTATATGGATTTATGTTTTCATGAGACTTCATGAGTTCACTATACATTGATGAAAGAATCAAACATTGAATGTCCATCACATTTCTCAAATGTTTTTCACATATAAGGAACACTTCATCACTCGCCTTCTTAGCTAGTAGATCAAGAATTGAGGATTTTAGTATGTATGATTTTAACTCATAGAATATGACAACCCAAAGGCATCTATATCATTTTTGGAAGTTACAACCTTTTAGAAGGTTTTATTAATAAAATATTGATCATAGGGATAATGTGAATGACGAGATTTCCAATTATTTTACAATTAAAAGGTGAATATTATTAGTAATTTTCTTGATTATAAATTGGATGAGATATTAATAAATAAATTTATTTTTATTAAATATCCCATTATTTTATCAAGTTCCAATATCCCTCACTATTCAACTCGAAATGTATAGTTTCTATGACATTATAGTGGAAGTGATCTATATTCCCTTCACACTCTAAATGTATAGTTTCTCTGACATTCTAGTGGAAATGATCCATATTCCCTTCACATAACCCCAATAAGGGTTTTCCAAGCTACTTGAAGTTATTAAGGTAGGAAAGTATTTTCCAAATTTTGACATGTAGTGCCTTGATCTGTTTAGTGGATTCCCCAATCTTAAAATCCTAACTTGGATTTCCTCAACACTTTCCTAAAAATTACACCAAGTCTAGAAATGGATACTGCTCTTGATTTAAAATTATTATGTTTACCCAGAACCTTCATAAGAAATTCCCGTATAAAAGTAAGTGTCCCAATAAGGGTTGGTCAAACACTTAGTTCTTTTGAGTTTTTTTATTAATCATGTAACAGAAAGCACAATATGAAATAAGTTTAGGTTGAGGAATTTTAATTAGTTATGCATAATTTTTTTATCCTTTATAAGTATCTTTAATATTAAGTGGATGTTACTCAATTAACTAACCATGTTAAATAAAACATTTATGCATAATCCATTTATTTAATTTATTAGGTGTAAAATTTATCTTGTTTTATCCTTTACATGTCTTATTAATATTATATAGATGTTAATTAATTAATTAACCATGTTGGATAAAACATTTTTACATAATACATTTATTTAAATTCTATCTTTGAACATTAATTCCATTATTTATGTGACCTCAACCTTGCATCCATAAAATAATTTTTTTTATAGAAAATAAATAAATAAATAAATAATTAAATAATTCGTTCATGAGATTTATATAATGATTAATTCAATGAGTGGACATTAAAATATCCTATGACCTAAGAGAAATAACTCTTTTTTTCTAGTCTTAGCATGAGTTACAAAGTTCCACTTGTCCACTTGTGTACCACATGAGCTGGAATCATTATGCTTACATCTTGAATATCCTCCATGCACCTTTGGATACTCCACTAATTACATTTATTTATGACTCACACACAAGTGAGGGGAACTAAATGATTTGTTAAAAATGGATTACATAAATATCCTTGGACATGTAGGTCCTACATAATAATTGAGGGAGAGATGACAAATAGGACATCATATTTAATTTAATAATAAATAATTGAAAACTCAGGTAATAAATTAAATTAAAATATTCAAATCATACACATGCCTTGGTCAAGCACATGAACGATCATACATGCAATAAATACACAAAAGTAACTAGATATCATTCATTTATTTATCTGTTATTTAATATTTAGATAAACTTGCTTGAATTAATTAATTAATTAATTCCCATTCATCTTAATGATCATCAAAAATTAATTAGAGATATCCATAATATATGGAATTTATAGAAAATAAATGGAAGAACCACCAATAATGAAATATTTATTACAATAAATTAATTAAGAATTTAAAAATATTTAAAACCATTATTAAAATTTCAAACACACAACACGTGTCAATCAATAAATTATGGATTTAATGTAACTTAACTCTAACATTTATCGGGAGACTTAACAATGTGTACAATATAGATACACGTCATGAAACTTCATTACCATGTATCAGAGCTACATACCTAAGGCTTATACATGTTAACTCAGCCAAATTACATGGCATGTCCATGCTAGATACACACCATGTATCCAGTTTTGGTGTGCCAGATTGAATCCGTCAACATGCGATGTGTAATAAATTCACCACATGTAATTAACTACTTAGATCATCCATGTACAATGTGCATGGGTACTTGGCACATGCTCTGGCTACACACCATGTAATCCAGTTTTATAGGCCTGAGATTTAGCACTTCTCGATGGAATCTCCAACCATTCTTCATTTGTTTTTAAACCTTTAAGAAAATGACACACTGAATGAAAATGATTAATATGTCGATAACATGTTAATTCAAATAGGATTAAAGAATGAATAACATGAAATTAAAGTATAACCATAATTTCACATATATCAACAGTAAAATAAATAATTATAAATTTAAACACGACTGCTCTAATACCACTTTTCAGTATATGGTGAAATGGAAGAATGTGAAGGTGGGTGATATATTAAAATTTATTTTAAAAATCATTTCCCAAACCAAGTGTGAGGATATTACACATCAAATTTATAACTAATTTATTTAATATTTGAAGAAATAAATACCTATTCATAGTAAATATCTTCATTGGTGAATGTTGATCATCCAAAAAGACCCTTTTAGATTACCATAATTTCACTATAACGATTCAAGGATAGAATCTCTATAGTGGTGATCCACATGTTCTCCTATGATCTCCAAGAAACACTACTCAATCTCCAGGTGCTTGCGTGGTGATTCAAATGTCTTATGCTATTTTTATTGATCATTCATTCTTCAGAATTGAATAAATCTATCATGTGATTCTTGTTCTTGAGAGGGAGAGAGAAGGGGGATTGGAGAGAGAATTCATTATGTGCAATAATTATATATTCTCAATTTTTGGATGAAAAAATAGTAAACATAGCTGTCTATTTATAGAGTTAGGATTTAGGTTAAAATATTATTTAATTGTATACAGTACAATAAATAACATTTATTACCTTTAATTAACCCCATTCCACATATAACAAATATTATTATTTTACAGCATTCCAACTTGTACAAATTGATAAATATTATTTACCATCTTTTAGATGATTATTTTATCACCAGATACAATCTTGGTCCCTTAAAACTCCTTATTATTTATTGAATATTTGAATAAATATTTTATTAATAAATAAATATTTCATTCACATACTGACAAATAAATATTTATTAAAAATATAATAAAATAAAAAAATATATTTTCATTCACATGCTAGTGAATAATATTTGATTAATTTATGTGATCAATATAACTTGAAAAAAATTATTCCTTGGTCTTGAGAATAATATTTATTCCATTAATAAATTTGAATAGAATTTATTAATGATCCACAAAAATACTTATTTTGTGACCCTCGAGGATTCATCCTCATTGAAATTAGGAAGGCTCACCTAACGCCATTTATTACTGTCTACCAATGGGTCAAGGAGCCCTAGAGAAAGAACATATTGTCACAATCATGACAACTATAGACGACCAATCTCTTCATAATATAATCTCTGTATCACAATATCTCATCAATAAGGTTTCCTGATGATGTCATCAACCTATATACTCGATATTTCTTTCTTTTACTATCTAAAATAAACACGTCATTACACCATGGACAAGAAATTTAATGTGATGGTTCTATTATAATAAAGGTATAAGATATTATCTTCCACAATGATGGAAGGGAAAAATATTTCCTCAACATATCTATTAATCACATGTTAATCGTTTTGGTCAGTAAATATAACTACATGAGTCATGAGATACATTAATAAAAATATTAAATTCTAAGTAACATTGCACATTATCTCATATAGGAATATCCAGTGACACCAAAACATGTGTAATTCCTATTGGAAGGTCTAGTCTAATAATCTCCCTTCTTGGAGATTATAAAGTGCGAACTTCATGAGAAGAAGTATCATCCACTTACGAGAACTCACACATGTTAGTCTAAGTACTATATAAACCATCATAATATTTTATGAAACCAAAAAGCTATATTAATAATATTTCTATAATACTTCAAGGTTCTCATCATAGTGAGGAACTTTTATGACCTTATCAATGAGAAAAATACTCTTGGAAATTATTATAAAAAATCCATGCATAAATAATAAAGAATATGTAATAAAACGTTATTTTAATATTAAATACATCAAATATACATGTAATAAAAGTAAAATAAATTAGTCCTAGGAATCTAACTTTGACAACCTAGTTATCTTTCATATCAATTAATATGTCAAAAAGATAGTGTGCAATCACCTGAGGTGGGGTGAATTAAGTGTAACTGATTGTTATGAGATTATAAATCTCTTAAAAAGTTTACTCCTTTTAAAATCCTGCCAATATAACAACTTCATTTACATTTTAGGATATAAATGAACCTATTTATATCTTACCAAACATGTAATGAATATATGGAATGAATAAGGTAATGTAAATAGTTACACATTATTTTTTCACTTGGTTTTCCCCATCATGGGAAACCTACTCCTTACCATGTTTGGTTATTCACCCCGAGTTAAAAATTATTCACTACAGAGAATAAGTTGTATAATAAGGTAGTAATTATCTTTAACCCATAGTGAATCACATAAAAACACAATATCCCACCATGTCATCCAACATACCACTAGATTTACAACCTCTCATTGATTTTTTAAATTTATTTCCAAACACTTGAAGTAGATCTTATATCTGTATAGGATTTCACTACATAAATATGATGTAATCTCTTTACTTACGTATAATATTTAACTATCTATTGATATTTAATAAAAAAATTATACAACTTAGTCTCTACAGATACCCTTGATACTAGATCTTGATCAGAATCTGGTGACTAGCTTCTCTAAATAATGTGCCAACCAAGATCTTCAAACCCAGTTTCTACTCTTTCTAAATGGATCAACACAATAGATCTAGAAAGAAAATTATAGTGTTTGTATATCTTTCAAAAGTTTTCTTTCTCCTTTTTTCTAGAAATTAAGAAATTATAAGTATTATTGGATGTGGTTATTAACTAAATTATTTATCTTCTTTGAAATTATTCAATGCACTAGATTGTATTCTAGAAATCTCATAATATTTTTATTCAATTTAAATATAGAAAATTTTCTTCCTCTCCGAAGTAGTATCAAGTTGTAGCCTTTCCTTTTTTGAGAAATATATTTTCCATTAATATTATAAGAATATATATTCATGATCACAAAATATAATTTCTATATTAAGAATATAGAAAATATTAAATCAATATAGATTCCATAATATCTAAATATATTCCTCAACTTTTTTACATGTGTTTGATCCTATGATCCCAAGAATATTAATTTTTACTCAACTATAATTCTAGGAATAATCTTTTGGTTTTTTTCCATCTAATCTAAATTCATTTAATTATAAATAAATATAACTTAATTTAAATATTTTATAATGATTTGTATTACCTTTCTCAAAATAAATATGAAATAATTCCTCCCAAATTATCTCTAAAAAAAATAAAAAAAATATCTCTATCTATATAGAAAACATATTGAAATATTATTTTTTATCTATAGATAATTTCATAATGGTCATGATAGTCAATGAAATTTCAATATATTTTCCATATTATATTTTAGTTTTAGAGAACTTCACTGATTGAACTTATCAATTTTTAGAAAGAATCACAAAACCATCAGGGACATTTAAATATCCATAGACTAGTTATGGTATTATCAAACATTATTTACATTATAATTTATTCTATAATTTATCCATTTTATATTTATATAATTTTTAATACTTTCCCTCTACTTTTATATTCTTTTCCATAGTTATTATGATCATTCTATCAATCCTTTTCATGGATCACAATCTAATTTGTTATGTTCAGATCAATGAAGATTAGTTCCTACATTATCATATTTTATTCCTTATTTATTTATTTTTAAGTAGTACATGAACCTTATAGAGTCCTCTATTTCAAACTTATGAAGGATACTTATATATTCATTTATGTTAACTTTATAAAGGAACTTTACTAACTTTCACGTGGAAGAATTATTTAGTTGATATGCTATTTTTTCCATAAAGTAATGTAAACTTATGAAAACCTATAGATAGTGTTATAAAGTACTATGGAAACTTAAAAAGTCCCATGGATAACCTCATGAATACATATATTATACTTTATGATGTCATGGATCAAACTTATGAATTTCATATGGACCAAAAAAATTTTATATCGAAGCTTATAAACTTTTTGTGAAACTTATGATGCTCTAAATCAACATTACAAAGTACATGTGGACCTTAGAAATTTTCCAGTTAACATTTTAAACTAGGTGAACCTTAAAAAGTTAAAAAATTAACCTTAATAATTTCATTAAATTTCAATTTTATTAGATTTTTAGTCATAGATAACCTCACAAAGTTAAAAATGGACTATACAAGGTTCATTCCTTTTCAAATTAAAAAAACCATGAATTTTCATAATTTATTCAACAATTATCAAATCATCTTATAAACTTTTTAAACACTTCAAATTTCTTTAGAACTACTCAAATAAATTTTGGATTTATCAAGATTGATCAAAACACATATTATTAATTCCCAATGTATTTTGTAGTATATAAACAATTATCTTGAGTATTTTAAATGTAACTTGATTGACTTTTAATTTCATCATCACTTCAATGTCTTTAAAACTTCATCTAAGAGATTATAATCACTCAAATTAACATCCTCTATGATAAATAAATCCTCATATGGTTTATTCAGCTTTATATAAACTCTGCCTTTATGAAATCATATCTTTTCATAGATTGTACAACAACCAGGTTATTCACCTCGTTATAGAAAATTATAGATAACAATTATCAAAAAAATATGTACTTTACATTACTATGAATATTGTATCAACATTTTTCTAATATATGTCTATCTCTTCTCTTTTCTACTAAGTAGCTTCTCTCTTATTTACACATCAATATATGGGAATCATCTTCATGTTATTTATTGGGATCTTCCTCCAAAACCCAATATCATCAAAAAATAAATCACCTTCAAACAAATATAATAGAAACTATATTGATAATAAATACAATATCAACTTCATTAATAACTTTAGGTTCATTACTATTCTATAAAATTTTCATTACTTTGATGTGTTATTGAATGGATTTAACCTTCTCTTCTATTTATTTAACCAATTTAAGGCCCAAAATATTATTTTCTAAAACTTTATCCCAACATTTTATAATTATAAATTTCTTCACATAGATGTATTTAGAAGGATCCATTTAAATGATTGAGTGGAATATACGTTTATATGAGAACTCTACCGGGTGAATATATTGATACCATTGTTATTTAAAGTATATAAAAAAATACATGATTATATCCTCAAGTTTATATATAACCATTTTAGATTATCTATTAGTCTAGGGGGATAGTCCATACAAAATATGAACTCTTTGTTCTAGGTATGTTGAAGTATTTTCCAAAACTTTGAGGTGATCCTTAGATATCAATCAAATACAATAAATAGTGGTATTCCATGTAGCCTCACCACTTCTATAATTAATATATTTGCAAGTTATTTTAGTGAGACATCTTATTAAATGGTGATGAAGTTAATGGTCTTTGTAAGGTGATCCAATACAACCCATATATAATTATATCCTTTGAATGTATTCATAAGAATCTTGATAAAATACATGGTGATGTTCTCCCATTTCTATACTAGTATGGGTAATGATTACATCATCCACTTGGATTTTTTTTCCATTTTGACCTAACTTATTGGATTAATAATAACTTTGATATATATTAAAAAATATAATTCTTTGTATTTACCCACCAATAGTACTCTTAAAGATATCTATACATTTATGTTCTCCCCTGGTGGATATAGGATGTTGATCTATGAGAATAATTCAATAAAACCATCTTTATCTCAGGCTATGATGTTACACATAATAGTGTCACAAATCACACAACACCTACTTTATCAATATTTAACTCTGATTATTTCCCCTTGCTTATAGCATCTACCTTATTTTGTATCTCAATATCCCCCATTTAAGAGTTCTTAATATTATGTATAATGGATGATTTAGTATTCATTTATTAATGGTATGATATTTTTCCTTACTTTATGATTCTCATGTTTATCATTTTTATGTTTAAGAATATTGGATCCTCTTCAATCCTCTTTGTAGATAAGGTTTTATGATCTTTTTTAATTATATCCTTTTCCACTTTATTCACCTTCCTAAGATGGTAGTGAATTGAACGATCATTTTTTTAAATCAAATATAAACTTATTCATTGGAATATGTAGAGATCATTAGTGTAGATATATATTTTAAGATCTTATGACCCATTACTTATAATACTTCACCCGATAGAGATAATTCCTCCAAATATTTAATTCAAAGATTACTACAACAAAATCCAGTTCATGTGTTGGGTAAATTTTCTCATGAATAATAAATTATATTAAGACATGTACTACTAATTTATCATATTTCATGAGTTTAAAACCCAAGAACTTAATTGACTCATTACTTTATATCAAAAATCCTTTCTCACTTTATTGTAGTTCAAGTACAAGTGTAGTGATTATCCTCTCTATTAACTCCTTGAATCTCTCTTAAAATTCATTAATCTAGAAAATTTTTAGTCCATTACAAGTTATCATGGTAATAGGGCTTGATAATTCAGCTAATTTTATCGCCAATCATTGATGATACCTATATAATCCATGGAAACTACAAATCTCCATCATAGATGTTAGTATGGGTAATTCCTTAATCACATTTTTATTTGAAGGACCCACATATATCTCACTCCTTTCGATAAAATTTATAAAGAATATTACTTGATCCATCAAAAATTCACATTTAATGTATTTTTTAACAAATTATCCTTTCTCAAAGTATTTAGAACAACACTCAAATTCACCTAATGACCATCCTTTCTTTTGGGGTATATAATAATATCATCCATAAATACCACACAAAATTTATTGAATGTAATATAAAAGAACTCTATTACTCAAGTAAATGAAAATTATTGGTTCATTTGTGAGTCATAGTGGTATCAAAATGAGATCATATAGTTTATATATTATAATAAAGGAATTCTTGTGAATATCCTCCTTATTAACAATCAATTGATGATATCCTAAACTAATATCCACCTTAGAGAAGTATTTATCCCCATGTAGTTGATTAAAAAAGTACTAAATATCTTAAATAAGATAATTTATATTTATAGTGATCTTGGTTAGTTCATGATAATTAGTTAAGATATACATTCAATGATCCTTATTAGTAAAAAAGATGATTAGTGTAACCCATGGAGAATAACGAGAGCATATGAAACCCTTCTCCATATTCTCTTATAATTTATTCTTTAGTTCTTACAATTTAGTTGGGACCATTTTATAAAGGATATTTAATATGGGTAGGGCACCGATTATAAGTTCAATTGAGAACTTGACACCTTGATTTGGAGGAAGGCCAAAAAACTATTCTAGTAATGAATTCATATATTACCTCATAATAGGCATCTCTTCAAGGATTATCCTCTAATCTGCCTTAATCATTTAATCTATATATTCCTTATCATAAGGTAAAAATATCTATGATTTTTAAGGAGTTTAAAAATAATATTCATCATTCTCCTTTCACTTGTTTGTAATAAAAGGATGATTTGGGATTTGGAATGTGATTTCCCTCTCCTAAAAGTTGATATTGACTCTAAAAAAAATATATCCAATCGATGCCCAACATTGAATCGAATTATTAAAAAGGGAATATTTTTTTTGGGATTTCCTTCCCAAAAATTTTAATTTTGGGAAGATTTTTATACTTGATATGAGACAATTTCACTATTTTTTATTCTCACTGATATATTAATCCCAATTTATTGGTATAATTTTTGAATATTTGTTATAAATTTATATGATATAATAGAAAGCGTATAACTATAATTGTATAAAATATTTTGTGTTCATGAATAGATAATAATCAAAAGTTTCCCCTTATTTTGGTTATAATATTTTACTAAATCCATAATAAATTTAGTGATGAAAATAATTAAATTAAAAGCACATACAAAGGAAAACTATTAATATTTAAATAATAACGCATACATGACATGTATATCCTAAAATAAGAATTTCTATGTTTCAATGTAGGTTATTCAAGGAATATTTCCTTTTATATTCTATGACATTGTCTCTAAAAAAACTGTACATTAAATTGATAAAAATTATAGAAACCCAAGTCTCATACACATAATATAAAACCAATTTTTACATAATTATCCATAAAATTCCGAGAATTCAAGAGTTATATTGCATTTAGGATATTAGTTACATAATACATATACTTAAAAATAAACTACACCACCTTTATTTAAAACTCTATAAAGTGATACTATGTCCTTTTATTATTTTATTAATTCAAAATATACCATAAGGACATACATAATAGAAAATGGTATACTTATAAATCCCATTAAAGGAGAAAGCATGGTAATGAAGTATAACATATGAGTGAAGATTCATAACTTGATATCATAAAACAAGAGGATACAATATAATAAAATGAAATAATTTCATAAATAATATGTCACGACCCGACCCAATGGGGCTCGAGCCGCGACTCCTAAATCCTGGCTCCAATAGGCCAGGGGCTGGCGTCTTGCACTGAGTAGGCAATCACACACACATGGGAGGAATTATCCTAAAGTACCTATACACATGCACCCACATAAACCTCCATGCAACAGTGCAGAGATACATAAGACTGAAAAGTAAATGAATGCATTCAACTATCCCACAACCAGAATGCAACAGAAGTACAAAGGAAAAAACAGGGCCTGCCAAAAGAAAACTGCAAAGCATCCAAACTGCTTGGAAGATGGGGATATGCTACCAAAATAGCTGCCGATAAGCTCCTCAGTACAACTCTGGTAAACACCCATGTCAAAACCACTCACTAAGATCTGCCTGCTCTGGGTCCTCCTGAGACTCCGCCGAAAGTCCTGTGGTCTACACAAGATACAAACATGTGTGGGAAAAGCCCGTGTAGGGGTGAGTATAACAATACTAAGTAGACACCCCAAAAACCCAAAACAAAAGAGAGAAACTCAAAGGAAACATTCCACTCATCCCATCCATAGGGAACCCAAATGAGAGGGAAACTCCATCTCGTGACCATCCTCGGCTAAACACCACTAGCCAACTCAGCTTAGGTGTATGCCCATACATACACTTTTAACAATCTAGATATACTCATCTCACGCAACAAGCCACATGAGGTACTGACCTCATCACCAGAAATGGTTCACAACCAGGAGAGCACACTCCATGATCAGTGTCATCCCAAATGACACTCATCTTAGAGACACACTCCATCAGGTCCCAAACAAACACCTCGGACGCTCACCTGAGTGACCACGCTCGTTAGATACCGTCAATGAGTAAACCATGATGAAATAGCAAGAACAAAAAACTTCTCAGATAGAGGATCACTCTTAGGGTCCACTAGGGGATACCAAAACCCACACTGGTATACGAGGATCTCAAAGATAGAGGATCACTCCCAGGGTCCGCTGGGGGATACCACAACCCGATCTGGCACTCGTAGAAACACGTCACTCATATAGAGGATCATCGCCCGCGTAAAGGTGGTTATGACGATGTGGGATCCTTATCTGATACGTCTCACACTATAGGGGATTGAACTAACGATTCCTCAACCCTACCGAAACCACACGCTAAGTAGGGGACCGTATAACAAACTATACCGCAACCCTACTATACACCTCCTGCTGAGTAGGGGATCGTATACCCGATGATTCCAAAACCCTATTGAGTAAGGCCCACCACATAGGGGATCATAATGCTGATGATTCCACAACCCTACGAGGTTAACCAGCTAGGTAGGGGATCACCGCCCGTGGATAAGCGGTTACAACGATATCAAGAACCCGATCTAGGGAAAAGATGCTAGAGGATCCCGCTCTGGGACTACCAGAGGGATGCCACAACTCTAACAGATTAAAAATCACATAGAGAGGATCACAAACCTATACGAAGGTTGTGATGCCGTGCGAACCCTCGTAGGAACGAACCAAGGGAGTACCTTCTACCACTGCTGGTCCAAACAACGCTAACCCGAGCGACCCAACACAACGCCACACTGCACACCTCTTAGGCCGATACTGAGGCCACCATCACGATCTACACGAAAAAAACGCAGGATAGGATGTCTACTCACCTGAAATAGACACTCGATGAAAAAGGCACTATTCATTGTAGCTAGCCCGTGCAGGGCCCACACAACGATCCTGAAACTCATCAAACAGATCATACCACAGTGATCCCCTCGAAAAAACACACATGATCCACTACTCGTTCGTCCAAAACGAACCCCCGATGATAAATGCACTATTCACCGAAGAGAGCTTAGGTGGGGCCCACGCCTTGATCCTGAAACTCATCAAACGGATCGCACCATGATATTATTGTAAAAACACACAGGATCAACTATTCATCTTCCAAAATCGGACTCCTAGTGAGAAAGTTGCGTTTCTCTTTAAACGCCCAAAACCTGGCCTCATGGGACCTACACCCCAAACTCGGTCCCAACACCTGAAAACTATCAAGAAAATATCTCCATACCATCAGGGTCTCAATGCCACTGACAGTACGTCAATCAGACGCTCTGGGTAGAAGATACAACGACCCGAAGTCGAATAATAATAAAATATCATTATTTTATTCGACGTTTCAAGCCCTCGGGCCACAATCCTGACTCACAAAATTCTCAAAGTAAGTTCAAAAGGTCCTTCTTGACTCTAGGAATGAATTTCTGTAAACGGCTCGCAAATCGGAGTTACGATTTGCGAGTTAAGGGGGTTTAAAGAACCCTCAGAAAATCCTGACCGGACCACCACCAGCCTCACCGAAAACGACCGCGCTGCTTTCGGATTCCACCGCGCCACCGCCACCACTGCCGGAATCCGCCGCACCGCCACCACGCCTCACCGGATTCTGCCATGGCCGCCGCTGGAATCCGTTTTTTTCACCGAAAAACTATCGGGAACCCCCAGGAGCAGCCCAGTGCTCCAAAAATCAGATCTGAAACATGTTTCAGAAACCTCGGGACCCGAACTACACAACCCCTATGAATATTTGAAGAAAAACAACACAAAAAAGGGATCCGGGATTTTAAAAATCAAACTGGCTACCTCGCGGGCGAAACGCCAAAGCTTCGGGTGCAGAACGACGCCCGCGACACCCTGAAGCTCAATCTGCTGATGATCTGCACAGAAAATGAATGATCGGGGCTCAAATCAGAGAAGAACAGAGGGATAGGGGGTTTTTCGTTGCCTCCTGTGCGTGGAAGGGGTTGGGGGGGGGGATGAAGGTTTGTTTTTTTTATTTTTTTATAAACACTTCATATCAGTTCCCCGCTAACGCGCATCCGACCCGGCACCCATCGTCGACCTAAAATATGTCGCGCCTAGGGTAAACATGGCGTTCTGATGCAATGGAAGACTCGGATTTTCAATCTAAGACTCTATTCAGGAGTTATTAGATCCAACGCTCATAAATTAACTTTTCCACTTATTTACGAAAACACCCCTGGTGGCCCTTTCCACCGCTGGTCTGCGCCTGCAAAGTTTACACCCCGCCTAGGGTAAACGGCATGTTCCAGATGCAACCATGCCATCAGATTTCCATTCTAAGCTACCATTTAAAATATATCACACCCCTCCGTGTGAATAGTATAAAAATACTTAATATTTTTATAAAATTAATTCCGGGAACACCGGGTCTCGGAATCGCACGCCGTCTTCGCGCCTAGCTCTGGAATTACTCGTATAAATATTCCAAAGTCTGACAGGACAAAAAACCGATTCACTACATAATAGTATTTAATATTATCATTACATCATAATAATGCAAAAATAAAATTAAACATGGCTTAATAAGAATAAATCAAGGCTCACTACCAAGAAAAAATAATGTATTATGCTAGTATTATTATATGTGCACCTTATATTATATCTCATGAGATAAAACCATTATCCAATGCTTTGGGGGGATGTATAATTTATATAGAACCAATAATATTATAATATGTACATGAATATGTGTGTGACATTAGAAAATCAAATCATATATAAATCATAATCATGTGAAAACCTAGGAGAAGAGAATGTGTTACATAATCTTGTATCAAATCACATCAAAATAATATATCAGAATGATTCCAAATAAAATAAGGGACTAATTATTTGTTTTTGTTCACAATTGAATGATTAATAATAGTTTATGAATATGGATTTCAAGTGAATAAAATGTTATTATAAAATATGGGGAAGTATGTATAGAATGAAACTTTTAAACAATAATCTAAGAAATGGGTAAAAAACCTTTAATGAAAGAATGTTCATAGTGTTTTTATAAAAAAAGAATAGAATATGTTTCTATAAAATAGTGAGAATTATTAGAAACACGGGAGATATAATCCATTAGAGGATTGATAAATGAAAAGGAATAAATAATAGATTAGTTTACTTTAGTTGAGTTCTCTTTAAAGAAGTGTTTAGAAATGGAACTTGAAAATATCCATATCCTCCTAAAAGAAAGGGGAAATAAACTATGTATCTATGAAAAGAAAATATATATATAATATAAAAATATTTAATGTGAATAAAAATGATACAAATAAAGGAAAATAAACAGAATGTGTATCCCAAAAGGAAAAGTGGGCAGTTTAAGAGTTCCCTTTCCATAAGGCCTAACTCGCATGGTAGGTTCATCTAAACTCATAAATAATCAAATTAAGTTTATTAAATAATTTATTCATATATTTTTTCATGTAAATTATATTTTATATTATTTTTTATGTTCATATATAAACATTTTATTATTATATTACATTTATGTTCACCATTCTAAGGATTTTTCTTTCATGGTTTTGAGGTCACATCAGTTTATTGATAATTTTGGAAGTTCTTATCAAATGAGACCATCACTATATATGTGTGATGAAATTATGTTAATTAAATTCTATATATTTTCAAAATATTTTTATATTTTTCTAAATTTGTATTTTTTATTTAGTATAAATGTTATCGTTTAATGGTTTCTTTATTTATGCGGTTTTTACCAGCCATTATGAACTTAATTTATTTATTTAATATTATGATTATTGAATAATAATAAATATAAATCATAAAATAATATCATTATTAATTTAATATTTATATATTAAATTATTTCTTATAACCTACCATTAAGTTGGTAATAGTTATTTAAAAACAATATTCTTGTAGGTGATTATACCATCCATGAAAAAGTATTTTTTTATAAAATAAACTATTTCATAGTTATATGGATTTAATATTAAAATTATAGAATAAAAATATCATGTATTTTATAAAATATAACTTGGATATTGTATTTATGGGATAGATAAAGAAGATATAAAGTAATATAAATGGAAAAGTGTGATCAGGAGGTCCTACCTTACTTCATAGGATAACTCCTTCTCTAATTGAACTATAATTCTGAAGGGTTTTCTTTTGATGAGGATGGTACCTATTAAACAAGTATAATAGAGTTTTATTTGAAATTAGGAATATTTTAGACAAGATAAGAATCATATTGTGTGAGGAGATGTGAGGTTGTGGAGGGTTCTATTTATAAGGAGAGGAGGGAGGTGTTTTTGAATAAAATATCATATAATCAGATAGTGATCTAAATTTTGATTCAATTATAGGGGTATTGATATTTATTAGTAAATGATACATTAAAATATTTATAAATTTTTTACAAAACTCAAATATTAATTCATATAAACTATTACAAACTACAATAGTAATACAATATTTTACTATTCATATATATATATTTTACAATTTATGAAAATACTAAATCATTTACCTAAAAATCTTTAATATGAATATTTAAAAAATGAATTCCATTTTATCAAAACAATTTTCTAAATATGATAATTTTAAATTTTAAATAAATTCATTATTCATTTAAAACTACTATATTTTTTTACATGATCAAATTTAACCAATTAAAAATTTACTTTTTATTTCAAAACATAATTTTATTATTTATATTAAAATATGTTTTCATTTATAAAGCCTTTTTATGAAAATAAAATTTCATATTAAAATTTTAAATTTACCATACAATTGTAGTTTAATAAAAATAAAACATATATGTTTTCCTAAAAATACAATCATGATTTCTTTGTATCAAATATTTATTTTATCAAATTTAACACTTTTATATATTTTAATTGTAATATAAATTAAATATATTATTATTTCATAAGATTATTTTACAATTCTAATAAGTTAGGTTACTGTTCTAATAGTAGGGTTACTATTCCAATGATCATATTTTTAAAGGTTGTATGACCTTGATCCTTATTATAAATATGTCATATCATTATCATTCATTTCACACTATAATTCCACTCATGGATATAAATTCTTAATTTTAAAAAATAAAATTATATTCCTAAATTTTTGTTTCATTTTTATTGTTTTGTTTGAATATGTGATAATTTTTTAGGATCGTTCTATACTAGAATATAAAATTATTATTTTATTATTTACTTCTATTCATTATCATGTTGTATTATTTTCAATTTTACATAATATATTTATAATTTATTTGTAATGTTATATGTTATTGTAATAAAATAGAGTTTCATTTTATAAGGTGCTTCGTTTGACTTTTTTATATTATACCTTATTTAAAACACTTATATATTGAAGAAGGAAATTTAATAAGAAACATTTTGGTTTATTACACTCAATGTATTCTACTCTTCTCATGAGAACCATCCCACACTTCCCATATGATGCTTCTCATTATCCCTTTTTTCCCAAAACCTCAATTACACACGTGAGCCCCCTCCCACCATGTTCCTGAAACCAAACTGACCACCTATCCTTTCACTGTTGAATGTTGCCCCTCACCCCGCTTTCCCCTCTTCCTCCCTGTAGCTTGCTGACAATAACCCCGTATCCCATAATGAACCAAAATTGCATAGTGATATTGATTTCAAATTTATTTCATTGCATCAATCCTCAAATTTATTGGATGATTATTATGTCAATATGATTTGATATATATTTTTATGATATAGTTGGTTTCTTAACACGAATTGAATTTGTAGTTATTATTACCACAATATTAATAAATAATTTATCACATGATAATTATTCTTATACATAATATTAATGTGATAATTCCCTTAGAGTATTTTTCATTAATAAAAGTCATAATGGTTCACCGCTATAATGAGAATCAAGTGATGCATTAAAACTTATCTTAAACATATGTCATATGGTTTAGATAACATCTATGTGACATGACATGATGTTTTTCTATCTGGTGTTTGAGGCTTCTAAGACATTAGAAATTATTATCTAGAAGATCAATCTTGGTAATATTAATAAGGGTTGTTATGAAGACAGACTCCCTATCATGTATTAAATATGTTTATGTACCATTGGGTATTACTATCTACGAATGTGTGTATTGGTCCTTCGAAATGAGATTCTTGTTAATGTTTATTAATAATCCCATGCTTTTATGTATGAATAAAATGCATGATGACATATGTTCATGGAGAGATATCACATATTTGGGGCATCATAAGTGATATGACATTAAACGACTAAGTCAAGAAACTATTTTCCCCATATGAGTTAATAAAACAATATATCTTTTTCCATTTATTAAAATTTAACTATCTCATTAAATATATGTTTATGGTAGTTCATCAATGAATTCATTTCATAAAATAAAATAGTGACTGGGAAATGAAACAAGTATACATCATACTTGATGAGATAATGATACAAAGAGATTATGTTACACCATAACATTAAAAGGAAGGTTGTTGTTATTGGTACATTTAATTATTTATCTATAGGTTCATTAATTAATTGAGAGTAATTGATATTTGGGATAGGTAAGTTCAACTAATTCCATTGAGAAATTAGTCTAGAGTATCACACACCATTTGTATCTAGAATATTCTTAAACTATATAAAATTTAATATTAAAAATAAATATTATTCTCAACTTATGGAATAAAAATTATTCAAGTATTTTTGATTTCATAAATTAAATCTTGATACATACATGTTTAGAATATATGAGATGAATTTTATCTATTACTTATTATTCCTAAGGTTATAAACAAATATTTATTTATTCAGTAGTTTAGTGAATAGATTAAGGTAAATATTTAATTATATATATATGAACTAATATAAATATTTTTTCATGGGTTTAGAAAAAATAATATTTATTTATTTTTTTAGATATTATATGTATGTGATAAAATATATTATACAGGTTTTGATAAATTCGATGTATGATTGGAAGGTCGAGTTAGGGGCCCAATGAAAATTATATATTATATTTAATCTTATTTAAATGATTATTAGTTAATTTATTTTATAAATTATATTTAAATATGTGAATGTATCTGGATATGATAATAATTATAATAATATTATAATTAGAAATATTGAATTAATTATAATGAATATAGGATAAATGTTCATTTCATAATTATTAAATAGTAACCCTAAGTAAAAAATTCTAATTTATGTCATTTTTCATTCTAATGGAGTTATTGTGCACATCTCTTACTAATTTTCTCATTCGCTAGAGAGAAAATCATCCACCCTCACCCTCAAGAATTGTGAGAGGAGAAGATAACCCCTTGTTGAGATCAATGGTAAATGTCATGAAGCTATAGGTTTCTCCAAACTAGCACTAGGAATACCAAAAATATTATTCAATTATTCATGGTTCTTGTGTGGATATAACTACAGGAGTCCTCTCTTAGATTTTCTACCAAAATGAAAATAACATAAATAAAACATTGGAAATTAATCAATAAGAGTTATCACAGTCATAGTAATCCTTGTTTTAAATAAATTATAAATTAAATATAAACTATGGCCTCTAGAATATTTTAGTGTTGTGTTCATCAGGTTCTTCATATTTATCCATTTAAATCGATGAAAACGTAGATTCAAGAACTCTCCCACTACTTTTTCGATGACCCAAGACCTTTAATTGGATTTAGAGTAGTCAAATTATAATATATGATTATTTATATGTCATATGATCAATTAACATGATTTTTTTGTCAGTTTTTTATTTATCTATTAGAAAACAAGGGTATACCCATGGTTTTGGAAAAAAATATGGGTATAAGTAACCCCTATACCCATAGTTTTCAAAAAAAAATTGGGTATAGGGATTGGTTCAGAACTTATATGCATGGTTTTGGAAAACTATGGCAATAAGTGGTAATTTACAACCTATACCCATGGTTTTACAAAAATAGTGGGTAGAGGGTTTGGTTCAAGACCTATACCCACTGTTCTCAAAAAATATATTGGTATAGGTCAAACATATACCCAAATTTTTCCAAAAACCATGGGTATAATTTATTTTTTTAAAAACTATACCCAACGTCTCTAAAAAACATGGGTATAGGTCATCCCTAGAGCCACAATTTTGGTAAACTGTGGTTATAGCTTTCTTGCATAAGTGCGTGAAAAAAAATTCCCATGGAAAAACCTTTTTACATAGTTTTCCAACTATATCAATGGTTTGAAAAAAAATATAAAAAAATATAAATTTATATACCAATAACCATATGTGGTGTGGAGGTTAATCTCTTGGACTGTATAGAGGTGGTTTGGGGTTCGAATCCAGTAGGAGGCATGTTTTTAAATACCATAGCCATAGTTTTAAAATCATAGGTATAAGGTTATTTAAACCATCGACTATTTCTCATACACCTATTCTCATAGTTCATAAACATGGGTATATCATTATCAAACCATAGATATAGATCAGTGCTATACAAATGACTTAAGCTCCCACGATTCTAAATCGTTAGTATAAGGTAATTTTCAAGTAGTGTTTCCAAAATCAAATTATAAATCTAAAAGTAGATATAAATTTTTTTATTGAATTTATAAGACTAAGAATAGACCATTACATGTGAATAAAAATCTAAGTTAGTGTCTAAAGGTTCTAAGTCCACTTGCTACATGACATGGATACAAGACATGTCATGGTAAAACAAACACTGTGTATCCATGGTCAACAACATAAGGAGCACATCACAACAATATCAACATGTTGTGGTGATAAATATGAAGTATAATTTTTTATTGTGTATTGAATTTTAGAATGGGAAATGTCTTTAAATAGACAACATGTCATGTAGTTAGTATACATGTCATGTAACCTCACATAGTTTTAATCCCGAGTGAACAATGATAAGTTGTGTGGTCAATTAATTGGTATCATTAAATGAAAAATATTAATTTCCAGCCAAGAAATAATTTTATGAAATAATTTTTTTAATTAAATTTAATTTCTTTGATAGCTTGCATTAAACACAAAAATGAGTTTAAAACAACCATGATATACTATTAAAATATTACTTAATGTCACAGTTATAACCTATTAATTAAATTGGTGGATATAAATATGATTAACTACTTTATTAAATATATATAAATGTATTGATAAATTTCTAAAAAATAATTACCCAATTTTTATTTAAGACATTTTATTCTTCAAAAAATCATTTTCTTCAAAAACCATTTTTATTGATTTTATGGGCAAATATTATGATTAATTTCTATAGATTTTATAAATTTTATAAAAATAATATAATTTTTGAAATATTAGTAATAAAATTATCTTATTATGTATTATTGATAATTTTCTAAGAAGATTGATTTTCAAATGAATTTTGAAAAATACTTATTTTTATTAAAAACTGTACTTTTGTTTCAGGAAAGTACAAGGTTATATTTTTTAAAAATGTTTTCAAAGAATAATTATTTCTCTTATGTTTAAAAAATCTAATTAAGTTCATTTTAACCAATATTATATTTCGATTTATTATAAACAATTTTTATACATGAAAAATTATTTTCCAAAAAACTATTTTTATGTGCACAATGTGTTTTTATCTTAATAAATTAAACTAATCATTATTGGTGAATAGTTTTAAATATATTTATATATATTATATAGTCAATAAAATGTTTTAACATCTATATAATTTTTTCTAGTCATAGGATAAAAATAAATATGATTTTATTTATAAAAACAACATTTCCTTAAAAGCGGTTCCATCACGTTTTGAAAAAATATTTTAAAATTAATTTATTACTATTATAGAAGTTGAATTTGATATAATTAATTTAGTATTTTTAATCATGAGGTTAATTTTTTTAAATATTACTCTTTAATTTTTGGTTAATCTGAATAATTACTATGGTAAAATTTATTACTTCAGTAAAGGGAAAACCAGGTTAATTTTGGTTAAAACTGAATGATAAGGTCATAATAATTCTTATTAATTCATATTGGATAATTTTAATTCTACCATTATCACCTTAGTCTCTAATTTTATATGTTTAATGGAAATTTTTTTTGTGATAACGTCTAATATAATATTTAAATCACAGAAAGTTACAAAATGTCACTATCTTAGTTTTAAATATCTATTATGTGTTCACATAGAGAAAAAAATGTGAAAGAATATCAATGGATATTTTGAGAATAATAAAATTATTTTCACTATGGTAATTTATTTCTAATTTATATATATTAAATAACTACCTAAAATTCTTACACAATGTTGAAATAATATTTATTCAATTAGTAAAACATTAAATAAATGATTTAAAATATATTTAAATTTATATAATATGAGTGATTTATAGTGTTACATGATTTTTAGATTAATTTTACATATTATCATTCTTTTGATGTATTATTTTTGAATTATTATTTTTTCTTTATATCATTTAATTCAAAATAATTTAATAGTTTCAAAATTGACATTAATGATATTTTATGAAAATATTATTTTATTAAATTTTTTAAAAATAATTAAAATATTGAAATAGGATAAAGAGGATAATATATGGGTTAAAATTTTATCCACTTATCATTTATGAGATAACATTTACCTTATTAATTAAAATTAAAACATCTTAATATTGAAAAAGATAGTATCATGGTTATGGTTAAACTAGGTTAACTAAGAGGTTAAACAAAAAGTTAATGTTTAAAATAGGACATAAACCTATTCAAATTTTAATTTTTGATTATATTTAATCCATATAATAGTTTAGGTTTAAATATTTGTCCATTTGGATGCATTTTGCTTGTGAATTATGTAATTATATTTTAATATTTTTTAATTCAAAGTGCGTCCCTTCCCTCCCTTATTAAAGGTCACACCTTCCTTCACTTATACACACAACTTTAAGACTTATATATCAAAAATACCATACCAAAATCACTTATAAATTTACTTATAAACATAATATAAGTTATCATATTTCCAATATACTAACCCTATGATCCTTAAGAGTATATCTAAAGGGATGTTTCAAAGGATAGGTAATCACATTAACCGATCACTATCTTTTTAATTCATATTTTACATCATCTAAATCTATTTAATTATTTATAACATAATAAATTAAGTATCCTAAATATACCAAAATTTTATTATGATCATGAAACCACCTTTATTCACCCTCTTTTCATAAAATGAGAAGTAAAAATAGCCCTCGTGTGTACATACAGATTACCGTCTCCACGTAGCGATACAATTCATTTATTATCACCATATTTTATGGATGGGTATTGTGATGGGTTTGATGTTTATATATGATATTTATGAAAATAATTATATTTATTTAATGATAATATTATATCAACCTTCTTACATTCCAATCTTTTAGGAAACTATAATGTGTCTCGAGAGTATGTGTGGACTACCACCTCCATAAAGCGATGCGATTAAATTTTATTCATATTTTTATTGGATTTTAATCAGGGTAAATTTAATGAAAATATATTATATATATTATATAATTATAATTGTTTATATTTTATTTATTATTTACCTTTCTTTGTTACCATTATCCAAAAAATTAAAATAACGTTCATGTGTACGTACGACCGATCGTCTCCATGAATGATGTAATTCATTTTTCTTCATCCACTTTGATGGATGAATACAAACATGTATATAATGAATAAATATTATATTTATATCCTTATTAACATTATTTATATGATGTAACCATGATCAATGTACAAGTACCAAAAACCACCAAACCCAAACATACATGAAAAACGAAGCATATATCATCAAGAATAGTGATTTCAATAAAAAATTGTTAATAAATGGGTGATAAATGGTTATAAATAAATCATATATGATATAATATATATGATTATAGTTCTATAATATATTTATAATAAATCCTTATTTATTATACATTTAGGTCCAATGCGTATGAAGTATGTTAGACCTGAGGTAAGGGATGGTCGTCTCACTTTTACTTGAGTGAGATATATACCATATTCAACACTCATTTCTTATTTGAGGTGCATATAATACATATGAATGTATTTTTTGATACTGATTATGAAATTAATGGGGATGTAAAAATTCATATTAGTTTATTTCTTTCATCAGTCTTATGATTCAAAATTTACCAAAGTGGTAAAGGTTTTATGTTACAATCTAATTGTTTATCTGGATTATTTATGATTATGTTTATGATGATGAAATATGATGATATACCTCTAAAAAACTTATTAATTTTATTTTACTATGGTTATTTATTGATAAAACATGTTATCCTTTAATTTTACTCATCTTAAGTATTTGAGATAATAAAATATTTTTTAGGTAAACAAACATTATTTATCTCTTTGATGGACAAACATTTTTCTTCCATATCAGTGTTTTCTAAAAATATTTTAAAGAAGGTTTTAACTATTAATATGACTATTTAAATTAATTTTTACCTATTATTTAATTTTTTTTGTTAATGAAACTTCTTGTCATTTTACGAATGAGTTACATTTTGACTTTGTATAAAAGTGTGAGCGGAATGTTTTTTAACTTATAAAACATGAAGATAATTTCACACCATCATGAATTCTCAATGATTTTATTATTAGTTTATAGGTTTATATGGTTATTTTCAAAGAAAAATTTCCAATTATATTTTCAATATGTTTAGATTTTAAATTATTAATTTTAAAATGGAAAGGATATTTTTCTCAAGAATGTTTTAATGATCTTTTAATGGTATTTATATTCATCAAAGAAAAAAACCACTAATATCACTTATTGTTTAATAGGGTTATGATCCATTGATACCATACTTATTCTTTCTATGTATAGTTTATTTTTGTGATGAAAATATGTGTATTAAATCTATTCCATTTCCATGGATTATTCTATAACAAAATGATTAAATATTTATGAAAACGATTTCTTTTCCATGGGTTATTCTATGATGAAATATTTATGAAACTAATTTATTTTTACAGGTTTTTATATGATGAATTTTTATACAAACTTTTGGCACACATATATATGGTTTTTATTTTGTGATAACAGTTACATTATAACCAAGTATGTTTGTTACATTATAACCAATGATGGTGGTTATGTTATAACCAAGGATAATGGTCATATTATTACTAAGGATGGGTGGGACCTATATGTCCCTCCAATTAATTGGTTAAATTTGATATCTCTTTTGATAAATAGGGCTATAATGGGGCCTAGTTCAGTAAGGTACTATTTACACAATGATAGTGTTGGGAGTGAACATTGACTAATATGATGGTTTTTAGAGTAAACTCATTCCAATATGATGGACTTGGTAATGATCCTTGATTACTAAATAAATGATTTTATATTATTTTTTGTATTCTATAAACTTATGTAATATTCAAATGTCAGAAATTTATATTCTTTGATTATTTTATGATTAATTTCTTCTAAAATGCCAAGTATTATTCCATGACTCAAGATTATAATATTTGATATGTAGGGTATGATTTTAAAATTTCTTAATCATGTACTCATACCCTTATGTTCCAAATTATTATAAAGTGATCATCGGTATCTCCCTTGTTTACCATTACTAAGCATCTAAGATCATTCTTTCTTATGTTTCCTTTACCCAGGTTATGAACAAAGTTACTAAGTATGATAAGTCTAATAAGGGTATTAGTTATGATGAAATTAGTGGGATACCATATAGATATTTTTTAACCTAGTTATTTTTGTGCCCATGTTTCCAAAGGTACTAGACATATATGATTCTAGTGTAGTTCATTATGTTATGTAATGAATATTAATCTATTAATATGTGATATCTATGTATTAATACTATAGGTCTCTACAGTTGGTATTAGAGTAAGTTTTAGTTAACCTTTGGATACTAGGATGAGAAAACTTTAGTGATAACCCTAGGGATAAGTCTAAGTACATTACATAGTCAAAATTTTTTGTTAATGATATTGAATGACCGTGGTTAAAATGAAATTTTTTTAAAAGTAGGTGTCATGGTTTAGACATCCTATAAATATTTTTCATGATTATTTGGTTTCCAAATATGATTAATGTTAATAAAACCATGTTTTTTTGGTTTTATTCAATGGATAGAACCATGTGTATTTGTGTTAATGCCACTGGACAATGAAATGATCATCCTCATGAGAAACCAAATGAAACATGACCTGGAATGGAAAATATTGTTATAATTTCTAAAAACTTATCACAATATATAATTAATAAATTGTACCTTAACCAAATCTCAGAATTATTAAGGAATTTTAGGATAGAGGTTACTAAGAGTTTGGGTGGTGGAAACTATAAAGAAAAAAAATTCATCTTTCAATATGTAGAGAATGTAGGAAGAATCAGTCATGTGACTATATTATAGGAACACGAATATATTTTCTAGGTGGAAATTAAGGTAATATAGAAACTAATTACTGGGAAAAAATGAAGAGTTTGATGAAGGGAAATTAAGATCATCATAATGTACCATTTATAGTTCTATTTATTATTTATGGTGAATATAGGAATTATACAAACTAATTATCTAATCTAAGGTTAACCCCTAGACTAAGGAAAGACCTATTATATGGAAGGATTTAAGTGTTTATGCCTTATGATAAGTTTAATGTTCATCATAGGTTAAAAAGAAATAAAAACATCTTTTTGATGTTTTAATTGATAGTATTTTGAGGAGATTTGAAACTTTTTCAGGAATAATACTCTATTGAGGCTCAAATAACCCTTTCAGTTAGTATTTGATTTTATGGTAAGTTAATTATGGTATATTGGATATAAAAAATTTTTAGGGTAGAAAAGTGATTCACTGAAAATGAAATATTTTTGGATATATTCATAGTCAAGAGAAGGATTACTTTTCAAGTTTGTATTTAGATTTGAATTACGATATTTTGGTTTAATTTTAGTATATAATAATAATATATAGAGGTTCATCATGATTATTAATGATATATTGGGATATGTTTCATTAATTTGATATTTAAAAAGTGATTTAACATGAAATATTATTTGGTAATAATTTAATTAAATTTTTTAAGATGTAAGTTGAATTGTATGACATAGCCTTTGAGGTTAATACATTCCTTAATGTTGAGGTTATTGATGTAGTTTGGGGTGTAGGATTATTTATTGAGTCGAACCTTTGATGATTTTATTAGGGATTTGGGTATTAATGTTGTATTTATTAAAATAAAGGTTTATAAACTATGGGAACTTTCTTTCCTTATGATAACCATTTTTAATTTTTGATTAATTTCTAAATTTTGGAGGAATATCTTTATATAATTGTTTGATCTATTAAAAGTATATTTTTGTACTTTAGGGAAAAAAATTTACTTTTCAAGTAACAATATTTCTTATTTTCTTAGTCTAGATATTAAAGGTATTTCTCAACTCTTGGAAAGGATCTTGAAACAAAAATGTTGTCATATTACCTTCTTTTTTGACGAATCAATGGTGTTTTCACCCATCATAGATTTATGGTTTTGTGGTTCTTAACTTTCTTCAGATCATTTTCTATATCATTAAATATTAGTCCCTAGGTGTTAGTTTTATATTACATATCCTTTATTTTACTTCACAATAATGTTCACCTATTCGGAGACCTATTTTTTTCTTATTTCAGATGCCCTTATTTTTTTTTATCATTCTCTCTTAATAAGGGGATGTTTTACTAACCCTTTTAATGATGATAGTTTTTAATGATGGAATTTTCAAATATCACACACTTTATTACTGAACACAAGTTAAAATTTAAAGGACATAATTTATTGGAGGGTGGGAAAATGTAACGCCCCTGGTTTTTATTAAATATTTTTTTTCAATTAAATTTAATTTTTTTGATAGCTTGCGATTCAAGCAACAATGAGTATAAATGAAGCAAGATATATTATTAAAATAGTATTTAATTTAACAGTTATAACCGAGATGTGAAATTTAAAGGTATGAATATTATTGATTATTATATGAAATATATATAAATTTATTTATAAATTATTAGTAAATAATAACTCATTTTTTGATAAATTCATTTTATTCTTCCAAAATATGTTTTTTTTCAAAAGATTTTTTTGAATTTAGGATTAAATTTTATGATTAATTTCTAAAATTTTATAAAATTAATATCTTTTTAAATCATAATATTAAAATTATATTAGGATTAATTTTTGATAATTTTATAAAAATATTTATTTTCCAGTGAATATTGAGAAATACTAATTTTTATGGAGAACTGTATTTTTGTTTTAGGAAAGTAAAAAGTTATTTTTTTTAAAATGGTTCAATGTAAAATTAGTTACATTATATTTTAAAAAAAAATTAAGTACATTTTAATAATTTTTTTAATTTATTATAAAAACATCATTATACGTAAAAATACATTTTCTTGAAAAAATGTTTTTTTATGCACACAATGTGTTTTATCTTAATTAATTAAAATTAAAAATTTTGGTGAGTGATTTTAATGAAATTTATATATTATATAATGAATAAAATGTTCTAACATTCGTATAATAATTTTCTAGGATTGGTATAATAATTAATTTGATTTCTTGGATACAAATTGTATTTTTATAAAAGCAATTTTCATTGCCTTCTGTTCATTTATTCTATTTTTTTCTACCACTTATATGTGAAAAAATTTGATAAAATTAATTCCATATTTTAAATTAAAAGGTTCAAATTTGGTAATTATTACCATTTTATTTTTGGTCAATATGAATAGTAACCGTGGTTAAATGTATCAGCTTAGTAAAGGGAAAATCAGGTTAATCTATGTTAAAACTAAGTGATAAGGTTATAATATTTCATCTTAATTCTTAAAATATGAATTTAATTCTAACCTTACCACCTTAAGATAGAATTTGAGTCTTTTAACAAACACTTTTCTAGGAAAATTGTAACGCCTCGACCCCAGTTACCCGGAGTCGGTGCATTACTTCGTAACATTGGCATGATCACAAAAGATCAAGTCTCAAAAGACCGATTAGTTTAGTAGCCTTGGAAACACTAGATAAATTCATAAATGTTACATTAAATCACAAAGTGAAAAACTACAATAACATAGTCTCCATTTTCCACACTCATATCCCCTTCAGACTATCCCTGCAGGTCATTCCTATAATACTTCTTCACACCCTGGAAAAATTAAAACATTGAAAGGGGTGAGCTCAGATGCTCAGTAAGGATAACAATATAGCGGAAGCTTTCATCAATAAACATAAAAATTTAAGACAATGTATAACTAAAACAAAAGCCTTTTAAACTTGAACTTCAACATAATATGGAAAAAGTAAAATGAGATAATGCCATTTACTTCTTCACATGGATATTCTACTGGCCGAATAATCACATGCAATATCAATAACCACTTTCATAATGATGGAATGCATAATGCTAGACTATCATAACCACGTAGCTAAGGACTCGTGCCAAGACCACAAATAAGATTTTGTCAAGGCCTCGTGCCAAGACACTAGTTTGTCTCATGAGACCTGCCGATGCATCGAGGAGCTATAGCGGGCTCTACTCGTCACTTATTAAGTCCAATGCATTCCTCATATGAACAGGTTTAAACATATCATAAACCATAACATAATCGTATCACATAAAACATGCATAATAGAAACATAACATTTCCACATTTCAATCACAAGATATCAATACAACACATTGATATAATAAAAACACTTTCAAAACCATTTTCAATACCAAAATAAAAGAAAAGTAAAACATGGTGTTTATTTTTCTTTTAAAAAAAGGTATGGCTTGTAGAGGAAGCCGAAACTCAAATAATGGTCACGGCGGCGGAGAAGTTGTTTTCACCGCATACGTACGAAAAAAACATTCCCTTTTTTCGTTTAGTAAACTCTTCGTATAAAAAGATTCTTTTTGAATAAACGTAAAAGTCAAAGGGGTTTATACACCGTATAAAAGAAAGTTGTGTATAAAACCAAATATGCCTCAATGAAAGGAGATTGAGACGAAGTCCCTTACAAAGATCATTTTTTTTAAATAAAATAGATCTATTATGTGTATTCACTATAATTACACATAAATAAAGTACAAATACAAGATAGGACATAATAATATCATGACGTAATTTGAAAGTAGGAGATTAACCCAAAGAATGGAAATTGGGTTAAGAAGTTCCCTTACCTTGCGTCCTGTCTTGACTCGACCGTTCTTTAAACTCCTGAATAATAAAATAGAGTTAATTTATAATTTCTTAATAACCTTTTTCAAGTTTTTTATTCCTTTTATATCACTTATTACCATGTTATGAACATTATGTATTTATTTAAGTTAATAACGGTCGTTTTGAAGATCTTTGGTACTTGAGTCAAAAATAAACTTCTTATAATTACAAGTTGTTCATGTGGTGAAATATCCATTATATCCAGAATTATATTCACGATATAGATATCATATATCTCATATATATCCAGTATATACATGCATTTATAATTTTCCATAACTTTTAGAGGTAAGAAATGAAAAGCACCGTTCATGGAGACGGTAAGCCGTACGTACGAATGAACGCTACTTTCATTTCTATTTCGTATTTAATGAAATCATAATGATATAAAGTTATATTATAATTCCAGTATAATATCATATATAATATAATTTACTCCATCCTTTATACATCCCACATATGGCATTAACGATTCAAATCACTTTGAGGGGGCGGTAGTCCGCACTTCCTAAAATGAAAATATCGCGTTTACCCATAATGGAAACAAGAAAGGTATGCCATAAATGAAAAATACAGAACCTTAAGTAAAACATAAACATATTATATATCATATATAAATATAGTGACATCTTAATGGCCACCTTTGAAGGTGTTATATGAGTGTTGAACAATCATCGTTTCGTGAGGCAGAAATTCGCCATCCACAGAAACAGTATGTTCTTTAACCATTAGATGCAGGTGTGTGTAAGTGTATCTCGAATACTTATCATAAAAACATCCTAGTATATTGAGGATATTGGTGTTGTTACAAAACAAATGAATAAAAAGAGTTTAGGGGGTTGGATAAGCAAAATAAAACAAAATAAAATAAGAGAAGACATTACCTTAAAATCGGGTAACTCTTTTGATTTGAGCCAAAGGCTTCCTTGGGACGAAATAGGCCCAAAGTGAGGCTTCTAGGAGTAAGGGAGGGAAGTTGGGAGAGTATTTGGGCAGAGTTTTTCTGAGCCAAAAGTCTTTGAAAGTGTGAGTAAGGTGGTAGTGGTGGGGGCCTTTTATAAGTGGAGAGGAGGGGCACTCTTGGAAAGTAAGGAAATGTTACATTATTATGAGATACTTTTCGTATTTTAGGGGTCCCACAATTATATATTTCGAGTCTAAGGTGATAAGGGTTCGAAATCTACCCATACAATAGGCTTTTGACAAGTGTAAACCTTGGATTTTACATTATCTTTTCATTTTATTTAAATCGTTAATTAATGAGGTAATCGCGACACCATCATGATGTCATAAATAATTTAATTTATTTAATGTCTAAAAATTATAAGAAAATTATCAGGATGTAGGAAATCTTTTTATATTTATAATTAATATTTATAGTAAAAAATATGACTTGTATAACCCCATTTAAAAATTGTTTTAGTAAAACAACTTATGTTTGTGACATTTTTATTTTAACATTAAATAAAAGTTTTTAATGTCATTTTCCAACCAAAGTGGCTCCATGGGGTCCCCGAGTTGACCCATGGATTGTCTTGGTCGGCCATGACTCATCCAATAGGGGTAGGACAAGTGTCAAGGTCATTTCATATTATTATAACACTATCTTTACCTTAAATTTCACTAATTACCTTTAATCGCGATTAATTAAATTTAAAAGTTACTATTCACAAAAAAATTATTTTAATCCCATTGAACCAAATTTTACTTCCTAATGACAACCATGTATGTCGGATTTTTGAAAATAAAATCACAAAAGTGGTAATATTTCATTTAAACGAAAAATCAGTTATTTAACTACCACTTAGTGGTTTCACTATTCATCAAAAATTGAAGTTTTTCAGAACAATGCCAAAATTTCACCCTAATCTATAATTGATATTCCGAATTCAAAAATGATGTCTATTTTATGAAATTCCAAAAATATAAGTTGAATTAATTAATTTTATAATTAATTCCCACTGTCACAACAAATAGCGTGTTTTTAAGAAACAATATATATCAAAAGATTGACAATTGTTTATGTCCAATTTCAAAGTGAAATTAATTCTAATGAACACCATTGGATAAAATGGTAAAAATATATTCTAATTATACTTTAAAACTACTAAATAGTATAACTTATCACTATAAATTATTTTTATTAAAAAAGTTGTTTTAAGTATTTTTCACTATTCATAAAAATTTGGAAGTTCTCATAAAATTACAAAAAATTCAACATAGGATAATTTTGACATTCCGAATCCAAAAATGAAGTCCATTTTGAAATATAAAATATATATAATTTAAATAAGTGTGTATTACTATTCATAATGGCTATTTTGATTAGTCGCGGTGTGTTAGAATCTCGAACTTGCGTACAATGAAAGCTTTTGCATTATTGAAAGAGAAGCATATCATGGAAGCTCGGGGTGTTACAAAAATGACCAATATAATATTTAAATCAAAAAAAGTTAAAAAAATGTCACTCTCTTAGTTTGAAATATCTCTTATGTGTTCACTTGGGGACCAAAAACAAGAAGTGAATGAATATCAATGGATATTTTAAGAATAATAAAATTATTTTCATGATATTTATTTATTTATAATATTTATCTATTAATGAAATATCTCTATTGTGTTCACATGGAGACCAAAAAAAAGGTGAATGAATATAAGTGCATATTTTGAGAATAATAAAATTATTTTCATGATATTAATTTATTTATAATATTTATATATTAAATATTTACCTTAAATGCTTACAAAACACTAAAATAGTATTCATTCAATTAATAAAAAATAAATTAAATGATTCTAAAAATATTAAAAGTGATATAATTTGAGTGAGTTATAACATTACATGAATTTTAGAGATGAATATGAAATATTAGTGTTGTTTTAAAGGATTATATTTTAATTAAAACTTTTTATTTATCTATTTTAAGTTAAAATAAACATATAGTTTTAAAATTAACTTTAATGATATTTTTTAAAAATAATATTTTATTAAATTATTTTAAAAACATTAAAAATATTTAAAGAGGAAAAATGGTAATATATTGTCTATAATGCGATATATTTTTCATTTATGAGTTAATAGTTTCCTTATAATTAAAATTATAAAATTTTAATAATGAAAAATATTTTACTACTGTTAACTTTAAAATAGATCAACTATGGGGTTAAACCAAACGATAAGGTTTAAAATACCACCTTGACCGTTAAATATTTTATTTTTTAAAAAATATTCCAATCATACGATAACCAAGGAGATATTATATCTCTATTTTTATTCATTTTACTTGATAAATAATTAATTTTATTTTAATATTTTTAATAATTCCAAGTATATCTTTTACCTATGTTATAAAAGGTCACCCTTTCCTTCACTTATTCACACAACATTAAGCCTACTAGATTGAACATACCCTACTGAAATACATTATAAAATTACACATCCAAATTCTAGTGGTGTTTTTATTCTTAAAATACCAACCTTAGTATTTTTAAGAGAATATATAAAGGATTTATTTCAAAGGATAGGTAACAGCCTTAACAAGTCACTTTTTTTTAATTTATCTTTTACCTCTTAAAAATATAATATATTATTAATAAAATAATAAATTAATTTTATTAAATATAATTAAATGTTATTATTATTAAACCACCTTTATTCACCATATTTTCAACAAATGGGAAGTGAAAATACCCCTCATGCGTACGTATGACTTACCATATCTATGTAGCGATACAATTTATTTATCATCACATTATTTTATGGATGAATAATATGATGATTTGATATTTTATATATGAAACATATGAAAAAATTATAATTTTTTTTTGATAATATAATATCTATCTTCTAACCTTCCAATCCATTGGTAAATGATAACACCTTTCATGCATACGTGTGGGATTCCACCTCTAGGAAGAGGTGTGTTTCGTTTTTCATTTCCATTTTACTTGGATGGTAATAAATAAGTATTTAATAATAATATGTGATATATATTATATAAATTATAGATTAATGTCTCTATATTTTTGACTTATTATTTACCTTTGTTTCATTCCATCTATTGAATAATTAAAACACCTTCATGAAAACGTACGACCTACCATATCCATGAACAGTGTTATTCATTATTAAATATATAATTTTATAGATGAATATAAAATGGTATACAATGAATATATATTATATTTATATCATGAATAAATTTCTGTATTTTATGTAATCATGATCAAAGTATAAGTACCAAAACTACCAAACCAAAACATACGTGAAAAATGAAGTAGATGTCACCCAGAACAGTGATTTAAATAAAGAATTGTTAATAAACAGGGGATAAAAGGTTATAAATAAATCATATATGGTATTATATATATGATTATGGTTCTCTAATATATTTATAAAAAATATATATTTATTACACTAGATCTTACAATTCATATGAGTTAATTTGTACCTATGGTAAGGGATTTTCGTCTCACTTTTACTAATGTGAGTGTAACGACCCGAAATTTTTAATAATATCTATTTCAAAATTTTGTGTATTATTTTATTTTATACTCAACAAAAATATATATTTTAATTAATGATGTGAGTATAATTAAAATAATACCACTGAGTTTTGACTGTAATATGACAGTTGTTCAATATAACTGTTGGAAACTAAATTCTTAACGTTATGATTATTATTTATAAATACAAGTGATCATGGTTAATTAATACAGAATGTAGAGTCCATGGACTTATCTAGTTGACTCAGGCCATATGAATCCCATCTGTCAGAGCTTGGGAATGATTTTTCGTCACTCGACTTTGCTCTTGACTAAGCCCAAGCCAAACTCCAACATGGGATGCTTGAATGGAATCGCCTAAGGGAGAAGTTCAAGTGGATAGTAATCACCACTTGGGAAATGTTGTCTGAGCCACCCCAATATTCTATCACCATAGCACATCTTACACTTAGCTCCTATGCAAGTGTTATAAGGGGCTATGTAACGAGACCTTAGTTACATTGTGTAATCCTTTTATATAAACAAAATTGTTATTTCTTATTATGTTAAATTTGTGAATTTCAAATGTCCGAATAAATGTTGGATGAAATTATAGAAGTTCCATATTATTGATGAATTTTGGAAAAAGAGTTTTTTAAAATATTCTTTGTATAATTTAAATAATTAATAATGTAAAATGATTTTCAAAAAATAGTCTTCTACAGTTGTGACCAGTATGAAATTTAGAGTCTAATAAGATCAATATAATTTTTAGTTAATAGTAAATTATTAATAGTAATATAACCATATGAATAGTAATGTGACCAATGGAATAATAACCTCACTTAAGAAAGTATAAATATAATTTAGGAATCTTGAATGGTGAAGTGATATAATAGTGTTATTAAATAACTGTTTTAAAAATTATTAGTTAAGTATTAATATTTTTTGGGTAAATAGTGTTTTTATTTAAAAATTAAATTTCTCGTAATTAAAAAATTATTTTCATAAAATGGAGTTCATTTTTGAATTCAGAGTATCAATTTTAGGTTTGGGTGAATTTATGAGATTTTTATAAAATGTTTTGTTTTTTTATGAATAGTAAAAATACAGTTTTGAGTTTCGGTGTGATTAATGACATCATTAATGATGTAATAAATGTGGTATAATTTTTAATAGAAATATATGTTATGAGGTTTCCCAAGTGTCCAATAACATGGGAAAATATCATGGAAAAGACTATGGTTTTGCAAATACCTTGGATGAGACGTCTCTTGGAAATTAATTGAATATTCACTCACTTTTCCTATAAATACCAAGAAATTGTCTCATTACTTTCATTAAAAAATCCTCCTCAAAAAATATCTGGTCCCTTTACCTCCCTTGGAGTCCTCACATGGTTCCCTCAAGACCCCAATGTACCAACATTCGAGCTTTCGAAGTCACATTTCAAGGTAAGGTAACTTTTCACCCTCCTCTTTTAAGTCATGACTTCCTTTATGTTATGTCTTCTAGTTTCCATTTAATTATATGGGGGGTATGTTATTATATATCTTTATTTATGTAAATTTTATTTTCAATTTTATGAGATACCATTTCCGCTCTCATCAACTGAATTTCTGGATTTTTAAGTTATGCCGCTAGGATGCCTAATTTTCGTAAAGGGAATCGTCTATTCACTTTTCTTTCAAGTTTCCTTTCCATGTGGTATGTCATTCAAATATTCTTTCCATGTTTTTATTTCTATTTTATTCTTTTAATATACTATAAAATGATTCATTTATGTATGGGAGACCCTTGTCCCCTCTTTTTTTATTGTTTTCTAAAACCATGTTACATAGCAGTTATGCTGCTGAATTTTCATCTCAAAATCTCACTCTTTTTCTCAAGAAATTATCTTATTTTATTTATGTGAATACCCAATATATTTTAATTTATGTAGGTATTAATCAAGACATAAAATTTATCTATTTTATTTTGGAATTGAAATTCATATAACCCTCACTTTCTTTCCATGGGTTATAAATGACATAATGATCTTATTTTTAAGCACTTTTTAAAACGTCATGATTTTGATATAAAACCCATTTATTTTATTCTATTTGGGTTATTTATAAAATTTATGATTACAATATATGTTGATCACATGAAAATAAATACATATTAAGGGTGCACCCTGATAGCGCTCCAATGCGTTGGGCAAATAATTTAATATCTAGAGACGACAAGTTTCACGATACCTTAGTGAATAACCTTGGTAATTTTTATGACACTTTGGGTATGAAACATGGTGATATGTTCGTGAATGTATAAATTAAATTTTGTTCCCACATATTTAATTTATGATTCATGTTCTTTTCATTATAATATTCCTATACTTACATTGCTCATGTCTTTATGTTTTTCATCAAGTTCTTATTGATATCACAAGTAAACTGATTCCCTTTCTTTCCTTACTGGGCCTTCTGCTCACCCTTTACTTTAATGTATGTCTCCAGGTTATGAGATACAGTAGTTTTACATAGTATAAACTTTTCATGAGGCTTTTCAAGGGGATTTAAAAGAGTGTTTTAAGTTATCATGTATTTTGTTCTTGATTTCCAAGACACTAGACTTTAAAAGTCCTCTATTTTTAAAATGTAATGAAAAGTTATGTTTTTAAAAGGAGGGATTCCATAGTTGGAATAAATGGATAGTTTATTTACATATATAAATTATTCTATAAAAAAATTTAGGACGAACCCTATAGAAAATTTTAAATATAGTAAAACTTCTTGGTATTTTGGTGAAATATTTAGTAAGTGGTTTCCAAATAAATAAATCTATGTCTGGATTCGAAAAAGTGGATGTGGCTTTGGAACTGATATACCTAGGAGTAAAAAATCCGACAAGGAGTTTTGGGCTTGACCCAGTATATCCTAGTACACAAGAATGGGCCTTACTGTACTCCTGGTTTGATACTCCCAAGGGATATGTTTGGTCAATCACAAGCTTTTTACGAATCATTGTGAAGGATTTATAGAGAAATGTTATTGTTTAATCACGAATTTTTAAGACATAAAATTATTTATAGTTAAAAGATTCGTAAATGAAATAAGTCTCTCACTAAGGTTTTATTCTTTTATAAAATGGAGGAAAATATGAGGAACCATGAAAATGGTGAATGTAACAGAATATGTGCTGACAACCGTCCGATAGAAGCCGGAATGGAAACTTTTATGCGAATGATGAAACAACTAACTCAAGTTATCATAAATTACTTGAATCAAGATAAGAGACTAATCTCACCATGAATGGAATAACATTATGTTGAATCCTTTATGCATCAATGAACACTAAACTTTAGTGGATCGACTAACCCATTGGTTGATGAAAAGTGGATCAGATATATAGAGAAGATCCTTTCTGTGCCCCGCTTTTTAGGGAAAGAGAAGGTCACCCTGACTGTCTATTGCTTAGAGGGAGAAGCTGATCAGTGGTGGGAACTGATTAAAAACACAAGGTCAAAAGTGGAGGTTGAAGCTATGGAGTGGGAAGAGTTCATAGAGATCATATTCATTAATTATTTCCCTCGTTCCATGAGAACAAGAATGGAGAAGGAGTTTCTAGAGCTGAAGTAGAAGGAGAATGAATCTTTGGGAAGCTACAAGATGGACTTCACTAGACTTTCCTGTTATACCTAACTCTTTTTCATGGATCCTTGTGGGAAGGTTAATATATTCTTTAGTGGATTAATACCTTATTTGTGGAAGAATCTATCCAACCCAAACTATGATAGCTATGAGGAGATCGTGCAGAGTGCGATGAAAGTCAAACTGGAGTTACGTGAGATGTAATGGTATCATAAATATAATGAAAAGAAGAGATCAATGGATCCAATATTAGGGAGAAGATTTGATCAAGGAAGAGGAGGTAAGAAAGTACATTGTCCCATGTGTAATAAATGTGGGAAGAAGAATTCAGGGAACTACCTACTTAGGAGCGGGAAGTGATACAAGTTTGAAAGAGATGGCCATATTGCACAGAACTGTCTTAGTGAGGTGAAGCCTCAAATACCAAACACTAATGACAAAGGGAAGATGGTTTAGGCCCTAACTGATGTCAAATTCTATAAGTGCGGACAACTTGGGAACTTTTCCAATCATTTTCAAAATCTGAGGGCAGTGGAAGGGAATCACTATCAGCCTCAGCATCGGCCAGGGAGTAAGGTCGTACTTTTTCCATCACTAAGACTGAATATGAATTGCCAAATTATGTAGTGGAAAGTAATCTTGTTTTTATGTCAAAGCTAGAAAGTACTTTGTTTGATTCTGGTTCTACGCTTTCTTTTATTTCCTCTAAGTTTGCAAAGAATTTAGAATCAAACCCCGATTTTGTAAAAGTAGAGCTATCAGTAAAGACTCATGGTGGGATTATCAAATCATCATCAATGTTTTGAAACTCTAGTATTTACTTTAGTGAGCAAAATATTATCAAAAATCTAGTAGTCATTCCCATGATGGAATTCGAAATTATACAAGGGATGGACTGGCTCTGAAAGTATAATGCTATGATCAAATGCAGAAGCAAGGAAATATCAGTAGTCTTGAATGGAAAAGCTACAATTATCTTTCCAGGAGATATATCTCAACCCGATCTTTGTCTAGAAGAACCTCTTATATCATTATTTATGGAGTTGATCGGGGAAGAAGAAGAAGGAAATGAGAGTATAAGGATATAAAATGTCCCCATCATCCAAGAATATGTTGATGTATTTATTGAGGAGTTACCTAGACCTCCCCTAGAAAGAGAGGTAGAGTTATCCATTGAACTCATACCTGGATCTCATCTGATATCAAATACCCCCTATAGGTTAGAAAATTTGGAGCTAGAGGAATTAAAGAAACAACTCCAAGATCTTTTGGAGAAGGGGTTTATCCGACCCAGTGTGTCTCCTTGGGGAGCACCTGTTCTCTTTGTGAAGAATAAGGATGCATCAATGCGTCTATGAATTGATTATAGAGAACTAAATGGGATAACAGTAAAGAACAAATACCCTCTTCCAAGAATTGATGACTTATTTAACCAACTTCATGGGGCTTAATTATTCTCTAATATTTATCTTTGATATATTTATCATTAATTGAGGTTAAAGAAAGGATATATTCCCAAAACTGCATTCCGATCAAGATATGGGAATTTTGAGTTTGTTGTTATTCCCTTTGGACTGACTAATGCACCAACTATTTTTATGGATTTGATGAATAGAGTCTTTAAGGATTACCTTGATAACTTTGTGGTAGTTTTTATTGATGATATTGTGATATATTCAAAAAGTTGTGTGGAGTACAAGGATCATCTAAGGGTTGTTTTGAATAATTTGTGGAAAGAGAGGCTTTTTGGAAAGTTCAACAAATGTGAATTTTGGTTACAACAAGTTTCTTTTTTAGGGTACATTTTTACGAATAAAGGAATCACAGTTGACCCTGCAAAGATAAAAGTTATAGAAAAGTGGCCTCAACATACAACAATAATTGAGATTCATAGCTTCCTTAGATTAACGGGTTATTATATGAGGTTTGTGAAAAACTTTTCACAAATTTCTAATCCATTAACCAAGTTAACTCGAAAAGGGGTCAAGTTCATATGGAAAAAGGAGTGTGAGGGAAGTTTCCAAGAGTTAAATAAGAGATTGGTTACTGCACCTATGTTAACTCTTCCCTCAAGTGGAGAAAAATTCGTTATTTTTAGAGATGCATATCTAAAAGGGATTGGGTACATCCTCATGAAAAATGAAAAATTAATTTCTTATGCATCTCGGTAGTTGAAGAATCATGAGTAGAACTATCCTACACATGATATAGAGCTGGATGTGGTAATTTTTTCTCTAAAGATATGGAGGCACAAAATTTATGGGGAGAAATGTGATATATACAAAGACCATCAAAGTTTGAAGTATATTTTCACACAAAAGGAATTGAACTTGAGGCAAAGTAGATGGTTAGAACTTCTTAAAGACTATGATTTTTCAATTCATTATCATACCAGAAGAGAAAACAAAGTCATTGATGCATTAAGTAGGAAAGAACCAGTTTTTTTTCCATGATGAGGATGCAAAGAAATACTTTGATCAATGACCTAGTAAACATGGACAAGAGAATTATAAGGGAAGTTACATCATCAACCATAACCCAAATGATTTCTTAACCGTCATTACTAGAGAAGATCAAGAAAGCTCAGAAAGAAGATACTTTGTTGTAGAATAAGTTTGAGTCTATGGAGGATGGTAAGTTTCTTGAGTTCAATATTGATCAAGAAGGTGTACTAAAATTTTGTACAAGACTATGTGTTCCATCTATTATGGAAATAAAGAAGGATATGATGGATGAAGCTCATAGCTCTACTTTCTCTATACATCCCTGAAGCATGAAAATGTATAGAGACCTTCATGATCATTATTGGTGGGATAATATTAAAAAGGATATTTATGACTACACTTAAAGGTTCCTGGTATGTGAGAAATGAAGGCAGAATGACAACTTCTTAAAGGGGTATTACAAACACTACCCATACCAACATGGAAGTGGGAAAATATCACTATGGACTTCATCACTCACCTCATGAGAACTTCCAAGGGAAATAACACGATATGGGTTATTTTGGACCATCACACCAAGAATTCCCATTTTATCTCCATTCGGGATTATTTATCTCTTGATTAACTTGCCTTGATTTACATGAAGGAAGTGGTAAGGCTGCATGGAGTTCTACTTTCTATCTTATCTGATTGTGACCCAAGGTTTACATTAATATTCTGGAGAAGTCTTCAACATGATCTGAGCACTGAATTGAATTTTAGTATGACCTATCACCCCCAAACTAATGGCCAATATAAAAGGACTATTAAAAAAATCAAGGACATGCTGAGAACATGATCAATGGAATTTAAAGGTGGATGGGACCAACATCTCCCTTTAGTTGAGTTCTCTTACAACAAATTTCACTCGAGCATTCAAATGGAACCATATTAAGCTCTATATGGGAAGATATGTAGAACTTCTACTTGTTGGCATGAAGCTGGTGAGAGAAAGCTTCTTGGGCCTGATCTAGTGCAAGAGATGACAAATAAATTCCACGCCATCCAGCAATACTTTATGGCTTCCTAGAGTTGGCGAAACAGATTTGCCGACAACCATTAAAGAGACTTGGAGTTTGATGTTGGTGATAAATTATTTCATTAAATTTTACCTTGGAAGATATTCATGAGGTTTGGGAAGAAAGGAAAGATCAGTCTTAGGTACATTGGCCCATATGAAATCCTTGATCGCGTAGAAGTAATGGTATATCGGCTTGCACTTCCTCAAAATCTAGAACATGTTCGTAATGTATTCCATATATCCCTTTTCAGAAAGTACATAGTTTACCCTTCAGATATACTAAATCCAGAGGTGGTACAATTGGGACATGAACTCTCTTATGAGGAGCAGCTGGTGGAGATCTTGGATCGTAGGGACAAGGTTCTACACAACAAGACTACCCACCTTGTTAAGGTGTTGTGGAGAAACCAAAAATGCGAAGAAGCCACGTGGGAACTAGAGAAGTCTATGAGGCTGAATTATCCACACCTTTTCTTTTTTGAGGGTATGAGTTAGAATTTTGGTAATGGAATTTCTTAAGGGAGGAAGAATGTAACGACTCAAACTTTTGAATAATATCCTTTAATTAATGAACTGAGTATAATTAAAAAAATACAACTAAGTTTTGACTGTTATATGACAGTTGGTCAATATGACCATTGGAAACAAAATTCTTAACGTTATGATTACTATTTATAAATACAAGTGATCATGGTCAATTAATACAAAAAGTAGATTCAATGGACTCATCTAGTAGACTCGGTCCATATGAATAATATCTGTTAGAGCTTGGGAAGAAGATTGCATCACTAGGCTCTGCTCTGGACCAAGCTCAAGATGAACTCCAACATGTGAAGCTTGAACGGAATCACTTAATGGAGAAGTTCAAGCCGATAGAAATCACCACTCAGGCAATGTTGTCTCAGCCACCCCAAGATTCTATCACCATATCACATATTACACTTAGGCCCTATGTAGGTATAATAAAAGGATATGTAACAAGACCTTAGTTATGTTGTGTAATCCTTTTTCATAAATAAAATTGTTATTTATTATTATGTAAAATTTGTGAATTTAAAATGTTGGGATAAATGTATGATGAATTTATACAAGTTCCATATTATTGATGAATTTTAAAAAAAGGGTATTTTAAAATACTTTTTGTTTACTTTAAATAATTAATAATGTAAAATGATTTTTAAAAAATGTTCTTCTATAGTTGTGACCAGTATGAAATTTAGAGTCTAATAAGATCAACATAATTTTTAGTGAATAGTAAAGTATGAGTAGTAATATAACCTTATGAATAGTAATGTGAAAAATGGAATTGTAACCTCACTTTAGAAAGTATAAATATGATTTAGGCATCTTGAATGGTGAAGTAATATAATAGCGTAAGTAAATAACTATTTCAGAAATTATTAGTTAAGTATTAGTATTTTTCAGGTAAATAGTGTTTTTACTTAAAAAATTAAATATCTCATAATTAAAAAATTATTTTCATAAAATGGAGTTCATTTTTGAATTTAGAGCATAAATTTTATGTTAGGGTGAATTTGTTCAATTTTTCTAAAATGTTTTGTTTTTCGGTGAATATTGAAAATACAGTTTTGAGTTTCGGTGTGATTAATGACAACATTAATGATGTAATAATCATGTAATAAGTATGTTTGACTGTTAAATAGTAAGATATGTTATGAGGTGTCCTAGGTTACCAATACCATGGGAAAATACCATTGGCAAGCCCATGGTTTTGCAAACACCACCGATGAGGTGTCCCTTGAAAATTAATTAAATATTCCCTCACTTTTTCTATAAATACCAAGACATTCCCTCATTCCTTTCATTTCAAAATCCTCCTCAATGAATCTATGGTCTCTTTACCTCCCAAGGAGTCCTCCCAAGGTCCCCTCAAGCCCCCAAGGTCCCAACCGTCGAGATTTCATAGTCACTCTTCAAGGTAAGAGAACATTTCGCCCTTCTCTTTTATGTCATGACTACCTTTATGTTATGTCTTCTAGTTTCCATGTCGTTACACGAGGGTATGTTATTATATATCTTTATTTCTATCAATTTTATTTGCAAATGATGAGATACCCTTTCTGCTCTCATCAACTTATTTCCTGGAATTTTAAGTGACGCTATTATGTTGCCGAATTTTCGTAAAAGAAATCACATCTTCTCTTTTCTTTCAAGTTTCCTTTCAATGTGGTATGTCATTTAAATTTCCTTAACTTGTTTTTATATATATGTTATTATTTCCATATGCTATAAAATTATTAATTTATGGATGGGAGACCCTTGTCCCCTATTTTTTTATTGTTTTCTAAAACCATGTTATGTAGCCGTAATGCTGCATAATTTTCATCTCAAAATATATCTTTTTCTAAAGAAATTATCTTGTTTTATTTATGTAAATACCCAATATATTTTCATTTCCATATTTATTCATAAAGACATAAAATTTATCTATTTTATTCTGGAATTTACATGTATATAACCCTCACTTATTGTTTATGGGTTATAAATGACATAATGATCTTATTTTTAAGCACTTTTTAAAACGTTATGATTTTGATATGAAACCCATTTATTTTATTCTCTTTGGGTTATTTATGAAATGTATTATTATGATATATGTGTCTCACATGAAAATAAATACATATTAAGGGTTATATCTGATAGATCTCTAATGTTTTGGTTAAATAATTTAATCTTTAGAGATGACATGTTTCATGATACCTTGGTGAATAACCTTGGTAATTTTTATGACACCTTGGGGATGAACCTTGGTGATATGTTCATGAATGTCTAAATTAAATGTTTTAGCCACATATTCAAGTTATTATTCAATTTATTTTAATTATAATATTTTTCCACTTCTATTTCTCATGTCTTTATGTTTTTCATCAAGTTTTTATTGATATCCCAAGTAAACTGATTCCATTTCTTTCCTTACCGGGCCTTCTGCTCACCCTTTACTTTGATGTATGTCTCCAGGTTATGAGATGTAGTAGTTTTACATAGGATGATTTTTTCAAGAGGCTTTCCAAGGATATTTAAAAGTGTTTTTTCAGTTCTCATGTATATTTTTCCTGATTTCCAAGTCACTGGACTTTAATGGTCCTCTGTAAAATGTAATGAAAAGTTATGTATTAAAAAGGCGTGATGTCATAGTGAGATACATGCCAAATTCACCATTTGTTAATTTTGTGTGGTATATATAATACCATTTAATGTATTTTATTATGATTATTATTAATTTAATGTGTATTTAAAAATAAATATGAGGTTATTTATTTCTTTGGGCTTATTATTCCAATGTTACAAATTCGGTAATATTTTTATGTTACAATATCATTGTTTATCAAGATTATATATGATTTTTTTTCAGATGATGAAATATTATTAACTACATCTAAATAAACTAATTAATTTTATTATACTATAGTTATTTCTTTAGAATACAAATTTTACTTTCATTTTACTCATCTTATTTAATCTAGATAATGAAAATTTGTTTTTAAGGAAAATCAACTTTATTTATCCCTTTAGTAGAAAAAAGTTTTTATTCCATATCCATGTTTTCTAAAAACATTTAAATAAATTTTTTACTATTATATGATTTAGTTTTTAAGTAATTTTTACTAATTATTTTTTTTAAATTTTTTTAAAATGAATCTTCTTTTCATTTTCTGAATTAGGTATTTTTTTAACTTTTTACAAAAGTTTGAACGGAATGTATATTTATTATATAAAACACAAACAAAATTTATCACCATAATTAACACTTAATGATATAAATATTCCTTTATGAGTTCACATGGTCATATTTAAAGAAAATATTTTTCCTAATATTTTTGAATTTTTTAGATTTTAAAGAAGTGATTTAAAAATGTAAAGTATATTTTCCTCAAGAATGCTTTAATGATCTTTTAATGGTATCTATACTCATAAAAGACAAAAAACCTTTATATAACTTATGATTTATTGGGGATATGATCCAAGGATACCAAAATTATTCAATATATGGATGGTTTATGTTTAAAATGAAAATATGTGTCTGAAATTCCTTCACATTCCAAGGGTTATTCTATGATGAAATGTTTTTGAAATTTATTTCTTTTCTATGGGTTATGCTAAGATGAATGGTTTATGAAACCCATTTATTTTCATGGGTTATTATATGAAAAATTATTTATGATCTTGTGGAACACATATATATGGTTTTAATTATGTAATAGAGGTTATGTTATAGCTAAAGATGGTGGTTACATCATAACCAATGACTAGGTTTATGTTTTAACAATGGATTATGGTCATTTTATCACCAAGGATGGGTGGAACCTATATCTACCTTCAATGAATTGGGTAAATATCGATATATCATGAGATAAATATGAATATAATGTGAAGTTAACTCAATTTAGTAAGGTAATTTTTCAACTATGATATTCTTGGGAGTGGATCTTGACTACTATTATGGTTTGGAGAGTGAACACATTCCACTATAATAGTCTTGGAAGTGATCCTTAACAACTATGTAAGTGATTTTCTATAATTATGTGTATGAAAAAAAGATTATATATTATAATAATGTTATGATCTCATTTTATTTTATTGTTTTATTATTCATGTCTTATAAACCTTAAATTTTGATTCCATGAATCAAGATTATGATCTATGATATACAAGGTATGGTTTTCAAATTTTATGCGCATGTTGGCATGCCCTTATGTTCATGAGTATTCTCAAGTGATCATTTATATCACACTTGTTTTCCCTTAGTTAGAATTTAATCTCACCCTTTCTTATTTTTACTTTCTCTAGTTTAGGAAAAAGGGTATTAAGTATTATTTGTATAAGAATGGTTTTAGTGATGATGTAACACCCCGAGCTTCTATGATACACTTCTCATTCAATAATGCAGTAGCTTGCATTGTACGCAACTTCGAGTTCTAACACACCGCAACTAATCAAAGTAGCCGTTATGAATAGTAATACCCACTTTTTAAAATTATAGAAATGTTATATTTCAAAATGGACTTCATTTTTGTATTCTTAATATCGAAATTATCCTAAGTTAAATTTTTTGTAATTTTCTGAGAACTTCTATTTTTTTATGAATAGTGAAAAATACATAAAACAACTTTTTTGATCAAAATAATTTATAGTGATAAATTATAATATTGAGTGGTTTTAAAGTATAATTAGAATATATTTTTACCATTATATCCAATGGTGTTCATTAGAATTAATTTCACTTTTAAATTGGACATAAACAATTATCAATCTTTTGATATATATTGTTTCTTAAAAACACGCTATTTGTTGTGACAACGGGAATTAATTATAAAATTAATTAATGCAACTTATATGTTTGGAATTTTTTAAAATAGACATCATTTTTGAATTCAGAATATCAATTATAGCTTAGGGTGAAATTTTGGCATTGTTCTGAAAAACTTCAATTTTTGATGAATAGTTAAACCACTAAGTGGTAGTTAAAAAACTGATTTTTCGTTTAAATGAACAATTACCACTTCTGTGATTTGATTTTCAAAAATACGACATACATGGTTGTCATTAGGAAGTAAAATGTGTTTCAATGGGATTAAAATAATTTTTTGGTGAATAGTATCTTTTATGTTTAATTAATCACGATTAAAGGTAATTAGTGAAATTTAAGGTAAAAATTGTATTATAAAAATATGAAATGACCTTTAAACTTGTCCTAACACTATTTAATGTGTCATGGACGACCGAGAAAATCCATGGGTCAACTTGGGGACCCCATGGAGACACTTTGGTTGGAAAATGACATAAATAACTTTTTATTTAATGTTAAAATAAAAAGGTCACAAACAAGAGTTGTTTTACTAAAACAATTTTTAAATGGGGTTATACAAGTCATATTTTTGACTATAAAAATTAATTAGAAAGATAAAAATATTTACTACATCATGATATTAATTTTATATTTTTTATACATTAAATAAATTAAATTATTTATGGCACCATGATGATGCAGCGATTACCTCATTAATTAACGATTTAAATAAAATGAAAAGATAATGTAAAATCTAAGGCTTACACTTGTCGAAAACATATTGGATGAGTATATTTAGAACCCTTATCACCTTATCCTCTAAATATATAAGTTTGGGACCTTTAGAATCCGAAAAAGCATTTCATAATAATGTAACATTTCAATCTTTCCAAGAGTGCCCCTTCTCTCCTCTTATAAAAGGCCCCCACCAATACCACCTTACTCACACTTTAAAAGCCTTTTGGCTCAGCCAAAATCTGCCCAAATACTCTCCCAACTTCCCTAACTTACTCCTAGAAGCCTAGCCTTGGGCATAAGTCTTCCCAAGGAAGCCTTTGGCTCAAATCGAAAAGAGTTACCCGATTTTAAGGTAATGTCTTCTTTAATGTTGTTTTGTTTTATTTTGATTCTCCAACCCCTTAAACTCTTTTTATTCATTTCTTTTGTAACAAAACCAGTATCTAAAATATACTAAGATGTTTTTATAAGAATTATTCGAGCTACACTTACACACACCTACATCTAATGGTTAAAGAACATACTGTTTCTGTGGATGGAGAATTTCTGCCTCATGAAACGATGATTGTTCAATATTCTTTTAACACCTCTAATGGTGGCCATTTTGATGAAAATATTTTAATATATGATATCTATATTATTTTTATGTTTTCCTTATGATTATTTATTTCTCATTTATGGCATACTTTATGATTTTCATTATGGGTAAACGTGATAATTTCATTTTAGGAAGTGCGAACTACCGCCCCCTCATAGTGATTTGAATTGTTAATGCCATATGTGGGATGTATAAAGGATGGAGTAAATGGTATTATATATGATATTATACAGGAATTATAATATACCTTTATATCATTATTATTTAATTAAATACGAAATAGAAATTAAATTAGCGTTCATGCGTACGTACGGCTTACCGTCTCCATGAATGGTGCATTTCATTTCTTACCTCTAAACGTTATGGAATATTATAAATGCATGTATATACTGGATATATATGAGATATATGATATCTATATCATGAATATAATTCTGGATATAATGGATATTTTACCACATGAACAACTTGTAATTATAAGAAGTTTATTTTTGACTCAATTACCAGAGATCGACAAAACGATCGTTATTAACTTAAATAATTACATAATGTTAGTAACATGGTAATAAGTGATATAAAAGGAATAAAAAACATGAAAAAGTTTCTTAATAAATTATAAATTAACTCTAGTTTATTATTCAGGAGGTTAAAGAACGGTCGAGTCAAGACAGGACGCAAGGTAAGGGAATTTCTTAACCCAATTTCAATTCTTTGGGTTAATCTCCTACTTTCAAATTATGTCATGATATTATTATGTCCTATATTTTATTTATACATTATTTATGTGTACATATAGTGAATACACATAATAGATATATTTTATTTAAAAATTATATTTTTAAGGGATTTTGTCTTAATCTCCATTCATTGAGGCATATTTTGTTTTATACACAAATTTCTTTTATACGGTATATAAACCCCTTTGACTTTTACGTTTATTCAAAAGGAATCTTTTTATACGAAGCATTTTACTAAAGGACATAAGGAATGTTTTTCTTGTCGTACGTATGCGGCGATAATGACTTCTCCGCTGCTGTGACCATTATTTGAGTTTCGGCTTCCCCTACAAGCCATAACTTTTTTTAAATGAAAAATAAAAACCAAGTTTTAACTTTCATTTATTTTTGTATTGAAAATGGTTTTGATAAGGTTTTTATTATATCAATGTGTTGTATTGATATCTTGTGATTTAAATGTGGAAATGTTATGTTTCCTTTATGCATGTTTTATGTGATACGATTATGTTATGGTTTATGATATGTTTAAACCTGTTCATATGAGGAATGCATTGGACTTAATAAGTGACGGGTGGAGCCCACTATAGCTCCTCGATGCATCGGTAGGTCTCATGAGACAAACTAATGTCTTGGCACGAGGCCTTGAAAAAATCTTATTTGTGGTCTTGGCACGAGGCCTTAGCTACGTGGTTATGATAGTCTGGCAATATGCATTCCATCATTATGAAAGTGGTTATTGATATTTAATGTGATTATTCGACTAGTAGAATATCCATGTGAGTAAGTAAATGGCATTATTTAATTTATGTTTTCCATATTATACTGAAGTTAAAGTTTAAAAAGGCTTTTGTTTTAGTTATACATTTCCTTAAATGTTAATGTTTATTTACGAAAGCTTCCGCAATATTGTTATCCATACTGAGTATCTGAGCTCACCCCTTTCAATGTTTTAATATTTTCCAGGATGTGAAGAAGTATTTTATGAATGACCTGCATGGATTGTTAGAAGAGGATATGAGTGTGGACTATGGAGACTTTGTTATTGTATTTTTTCACTTTATGATGTAATGTAACATTTATGAATGTATCTAGTGTTTCCAAGGCTACTAAACTAATCTGTATTTCGAGACTTGATCTTTTGTGATCATTCCAATGTTACGAAGTAATGCACCGACTCCGGGTAGCTGGGGTCGGGGCGTTACAGATGAAGAATTTAGTGGGAGAAAATATTGATCATTTGTGAACTAGTTGTTTATGTGTACATGTTTTTAAAGGCACTTGAACTATATGATTTTGGAATAGATAATTATTTTATGTAATGAATATTAATCTATTAATATGTAATATTTAGGTATGAAAAGTTTTGGTTGCTATATGAAAAACCACACAATGTAAACACAAATATTTTAGGCTTGTCAAGCGGGTCAACACATGGGATAATTTAAGAGAAACACATATTTCCTGACCTATATATACCGCATGATAGATTTCCTTTTACACAAGATATAAAACGAGTGATTTCTAATGTTTCATATAGATATAAATTCTTGATAACTATTATCCATGTAAATTGTATAATTGGATGATGTGTAATTGTTGTCATATGTGCTGTATACATTTTGAAAAATACTAGCTGTACTCACCATGTATATTTATGGTGTAACATGCCATACATGTTGTGGAGACAATGTTGATTTAACTTTGGAACTAAAAACCATGTAGACAATGACACACCATGTGGGAAAAATGTTATGTTAATATAAATTACCTAAAAAAGTCTATACACATTATTAGTCATGACACCTGTCAGGTGATAGTACACATCACATAAGTATTGAATTATAGAAATTGATTTAATTTGATGAATATTATATAAATCATGTATCCTATAAACTACATGTTGTGTATTTATTAAATTATATAAATGGATTTAATCAAATATAGAGGGAACATGATGTGTTTCCTTATCAGTACATATTGTGTCAATAAATATTTTCATTAAAATTATTCTTATTTAATATATTTAAAATAATATATGATGAGAATATTTTTATATTACAAGGAATGTTAAGATATGATATTAATATAATTAATTAATTAAATTATTTATTAATTTTTTAATTATATTAAATTTAATTAAATTGTAATGAATTAAAATGAATGTGAGAAAGTAAAAATGCATAGTCATTGTATTTTGTGATTAATTATGACCTTGATCGACCTGCATATGTGTTAAGTTTATTTAATTTAAACCTTTTTATAGGATTTTATGTGATAATTTTTTATTAAATTAAATATGATGATATGTAAATCATACCTCCCTCATTTATTACGTGTGGGGTTGTATTTACCAGGTAAATTTTATGTAATTCTATACACTTGGTTCCCCTAATCTATGATAGATTAAACATTTCTAAATTATATATCTCCTAGTGAGAGGAAATGGTTCATAATCCCAAATGAGGTGAATCCGTCTAAAGAGATACATTAAAAGAATGAAGGAACACTATAACTCAAGATAAGAATGGGATAAAGGGGTTATTTATCCTAGGATCTGGTTGGTTTATCAAGTCTTGATAATTTAACTAGTAGATAAAAGTTCATTATCATATCCCATATTTATTTTATTTGGTCAATTAATGGTTATTTATTTATTTATATGATAAACAATTTATTTACATGATTAAATATGATCTAATAATGTAAATAAAGTTGAAACCATGCTATTAAGAAATAAAGTATAATTATTGTCCATAAATTATTTTATTAGAAACAGTTAATTAATTATATATATTCTGCAACATATTAATAAGAATTTAAGGAATAAAATAAATAATATTTATATATAAGTTAAATAATATCACTTAATGAAAAAACTAATTTTGTGAATTCCTTCCATCACTGTAAATAGAATTATTCCATAAATACAAGAATTAGTTCGTCCCTATTTAGGATACTCTCGTTTATTGAGGAGTTCTAATGAAAGTATTCGGTTGACTTAACCATGTTAGTATCAATAGTAGTTTCTCCAACAAGACATGGTGTAACTTTGAGGAAAGATATAAGGAAATAAGATTTTAGGATTTCAAGATTGGGGAGTCCACTCAAAAGATCAATGAGCAATGTGTTAATGTAAATAGAAAGAAAATCCTACATAGATACCTTCAAATAATATGATTTTTCATCTTTAAGGGATATATGAAGAGAAGTATGGATACTCTCAAATATAATATCTGAGAGATATGATATTATAAATTGAATAAGGGGGATTGTTGATATTTGATAAAGAAATGGTATACTAATAAAAATAATTAATTACATCATAAAATAAAATCAAGAAAAGTAACTAAATATATAATTTTATTTCTTTTTAAAAAAATATAAATCCATTTTACCGCATAACTATACTTGTGATCAATTTTAAATAAAGTTAATTACATGTTCAATGCTAACTTCTAGTAATTGTGTAGGTGTTTGATCATTATTCTATGCTAAAAGTAGAATATTTATATACAAGAGTCTCCAGCTCCTAGTGATCCCTCAAAAGAGGAAACTAAGGAGGAGAAAAATGTATTCTTGAAATTGCTAATAATGTATTACAAGTCTAATGACTCATGTTACAATCCATGACTTGTGAGATATAAATTATTCCTAAAGACATATATTTATACACCATGATATATTATATATGTTATATCTACTGGGAGAAAATTAAGCTAAGATGGATATGAAATCTACAATGTACTTTTTATATGAAATCTAATAGAATAAGTTACAGTTAGAAATCATATAGTTAAGAGGATTAGATATATTGATCATTTTAAAGTTCTATGATTCAATATTCTTAAGGAATTAGGTATACACCTCCTTCTCATATCACTTCTTGTAATAGTCTCATTTTTCACTATGAATTTCTATATAACAAATATAAATAAGATACTCCTAGATATCTTGACTTTTATTTTCCATATAGATAAATATATGAGAAATGAAAAACCTTATGTCCCTAGAGTTAAAATAAGAATGGAAAGGTGAAAAGGTTTATAAAAAATTATTTGTCTATGGAATCTTCAAACCATACTTCCAAAAATAGAAAGATCCAATGATAGGATAAAGAGAAGGAGACTATTCATTTTTCTTATAGAAAGAAAGGCCATTGTAAGAAGAATAATTCCTCAGTAATGAAGTAATTGGAAGCTTAAAGTTCATTCATTATTGAGTGCAATATTTTCATTTCTATAAATTATATATTAGATGTATCGTTTGATGCTCCCACATGTATCTAAATATATAAATGATGTAGATTATAGATGATTACCATAGGTGTAGAATATCATTGAGATTCCAATGGATCAAGAATAATTATTTTGGATATAGGATACTACCACCTCACATTGTAATCTGAATTAGTTTAATTTTAAAAAACTATTATTATGTGCCTAGTTTAACCAACAGAATCATTTCGATGTCTAGTTATGAGATGGATGATTTTAGTTTCAAGTATAGAAATAAGGAAAGTGATTTTTATGAAGATATCACATGTTATGGGATAACACATTTGAATAACTATCTTCACATACTAGAATATGAAAATAAATTCATGGAATAGATAAAAGATCAAGTTCACATGACTCATATCACACCCAGTTGCAGTATCATCAAATTATTCATATAATGATAATCATTAGAAAAAATTATATCACGACGAGTATTTTGATTATTTTTATCTAAAACTCTTTAATATGTATGTATCTTATTCACAATGAAAAATGACTAAGTGTCCATTTAGTGTAAAAGGTGAATGATTTATAGAATTTCTAGAATTACTTCATACAAATGAGTGAAACTTTCCATTAGAATATATAAGTGGATATTCTTACTATAAAGACCAAAATAAAACCATCTCATTATTATAATAATTGTAGAAAATATTTCAAAATTAACATTTCCATGAACTTTCAGGGAAATAAAAATATACCATGCATAAAATAACTTATAATCTTTCTATTATATAGACATTGTTATCCACTAAACCAAAGTTATTTAAATGATAAAACATATTTATAAAAGGTTAAAACATACCATTCCAGATCTTTTACATCATAACCATTCTCAATAATCCTAAATCCATATGAAAATAATTTTAAAATGTGGATTGAGTATATAAATATTAGTAAAGGTTATAATAGAATGTGGAAACTATAGGGAGATGGAGGAAACTCAATAATTACTCTATCAATTATACCCAATAGACCTTGAAAGTATCAAATATACTATATGGATGTCCATATGATAACCTCAACTTGCATAGTGGAAATCCTCATAATGTTACCAGGTAGAGGGTGTTTCTTATAACCAACTCCTTTGATCCTATTTATTAAAACTTGAATGAGATCCCACATAATCACCACACATACATCAACAAAAGACACTTCACACAAAAATAGTAAAAAAAAATTCAAATAAGATTTATGTGGTTCGGAATAATGTCTTAAATCTAAGAGAGAACACTAAAAAAATATTTCCTTATTATAAAAAAATATATTAAAAATATTATCACTTAGTTCCTATCAATTACAAAGTTTTAAAAAATTAATCTATAAACTCTCAACATTCATCAAATAACATGATCAATAATCATTAAGACATTAGAGATGGGCCACCACCGCTACTTATAGAGGTCTATATCCATTCAAACAGTTGAACAAACCTATAAGATTCATGTTCAAACTTCTATTGTCATAGGAAACCTATGATTCACTAATAAACCATCTGATGAAATTGTCAAAATCCAGTCACCATGAATATAGAATATTCATGGATCCATAACCCCCAATGAAAAAACATATATGATAAATTGGGTTGATAACTCATTTTGATCACTAGAGACTCATTGAAGAAATACTATTTTTGATGAAAGACTATCTGGTGAAACCCTTCCACCCTAACAACTCTGAAAATGTACAAAAGGAAACATCTATCTGGTGGTATCTATCTTATAGTCTGTGTATGATCATTTATCTCTAATTAAATATATTTGGAAAAATCTATCCAGTGAAATTGGCTGTCTTATAGTAAACCCTATAACAAACCACTTGGAAATTTTCTTTAGGATTTTGGCCTTTATCAACCATAGACCTGATGCATTCTCAATCAGATACAGTCAGTGCTTCCCTATCTGTCTAATCATCCATGTCTAACATAGAAAAAATATTTTCTCAGACATTCTTGGACTATCAAATTTGTAAAAATATCTATAGGATTCTTCTTCAGAACAATATTCTATAACTCCAACCCATTATCTTCCAAAAAACTTCTTATAAAGTGATTCTTTAGGTCAATAAATTTCATTCTTTCAGGAAACAATTGATTACAGGTAAGATTTACAAAACTTTGACTATCATAGAATAATTTTTCTTTGTCTGATCTCTTACAAAGTTATTTCATTAAAGACATAAACTATATAAAATCTATCTATAAATCAATAGTATCAATATACTATTCTTCTTTTATTGATAAAGTTAAAACTAGTTGCAACCAAGTCATCAAACTGACCTTTTTCCCACCAAAAGTAAATAAAAAACCTATATGTTTTTTTGTGAGTCCTTATCTCCTGTAAAATCTATTTCTATAAATCCTTTTAAATAATCATCATCTCTAAAACATAAAGCTGTATCATATAACCCATCCAAATATTATAATATCAAATTCATATATTCCTAATTATTTATTCTAAAATATTCATCGAAATGACTAACAAATCCTACTAAAAAATAACTATTTTGGTTATATAAAAACCACAACATACATTAAAATTCCTATAGATGAAGCATAATACACCTTCCCCATGTTATGAAATTATACATTCATTGATTTTTCCATTTTTTATAATGTTTAAACTGTTCAGTGAGGGGGGGTTGAGATATGTTTACAATTGTTCATTCCAAATATTTTGATATCCTTTCTTATATATTCCTTCTGGGATAAAACCAAATAGATTAATTTTTTCCCTCTTGATTATCATACCCAATATACTCTTATATTATTAACAATTCTTCATCTATAAACTTCTTGAAATATTACTCTTAAATTCATTAATCCAACGAAACTCTAGATCAAAAATCAACATATATCATCCACATACAACAATAGTATGAGATATATACCATAATCCCATTTATTTTTGTAAAAAAAAATATTATAATCACATATAATAAGACATTCCTCAAGTATTAAAGTTTAAAACTTTTAATTCCACAAACATAGAGATTTCTTTAAGCCATAAAGACTACATTTCAAATTGCAGACCAAATCCTCCTTCTGATGAATTTTATAACACCTATACTACAAAATGTAAATTTATTCCTCTAAATATACATGAATAATAGTTATCTTTACATCCAATTTTTATATGAATATATTGTAGGATTAAAAAATAATTATCTATATATGAATGTTTGTGTAATTTAACATTGGTGAAAAAATTGTAGAAATTTTGATCCATTAATTTTTCAAAATGTTCTTCACCACCATCGTAGCTTTTTAACTCTTCAATTATTATTCTATTTTAAATGAAAAACTTTTTTATTTAATAGATCTATTTTACATTGTAGTTTCTTTAACAACTCCCATTTATTTTTGATATATAAGGAATTCAATTCATTTTCTTGGGCTGACTCCCACTATTTGAAGTCTCTAAGAGTATCTTCCTCTTTTAGACAATATGGTTCCATTGTATCCATTAAAAGTAAGAAATTCACATCATCTCTAAAACTTATAACTTGTTTTTTATGAGTGTACCTTCTTATCACAACCTTAGGTTAATCTATTTGAACCTATCAGTATGATATTCATCTATTCAGTAGAGGTATTTCAAGTTATTCTCCATCAAATTATTGTCTGTCTAAAGTTTCACTATCAAGTAATGGTCTGTTTGATCATCCTCCACCTGATAGCCAAACAATCAAATCTCTAGTCTCTCATGTTCCCCTTACAAAATCAAAACATAAGTTGGAATTATATTTGAACAAATGGGATACTTCCAAATTTTTTGAGGTGGTTTACCTCTAGTCTCTTACCAGACCAATGTTCTTCTATAAGTGATTGTCCCATAGATGAAGTTGGATTTTTATTTACTAAATATACAGATGTATTAATGGATTCTTCTATAATTTTATTATGTATTTTAGAGTGATTCCTCATACTTTGATAATTTTCTTACAAAGTGTTATTTACTCTTGTAGTTACTCCATTTTGTTATAGAGTTCATGGAATAGTCTTATCATACATGATTTCTTTATTATGAACAAAGTTATGAAATTAGTGCCTAGTGTATTTCTCCACTATTGTCTTTCTGGAGATATTTTAACTTTTATTCACTCTCTTTCTCTGAAAAATCTTTCTACTAAATAAATTATTGAAACATATTACATATATTCTTCATGATGTATCCCATGAACTTTTGACTATAATCATCAATTAAATTTAAAAATTATAGTGATCGCCTATTAGAATGAATAAGGTATGGTCCCCAAACATCTAAATAAAAAATTAATGAATTTTTATTCCTCTCACTTATACCATCCAAGTTGAAAGATTCACTTTTTTATTTACCAAGATTTCAACTTTTAAATTTTTGAAGATACTTGTAATCAAGTTTAAATATTCCCTTCTCCACTCGAAATTCCAAATTATTATCATTAAGGTAACCAAATATACAACGACACATCTATGAACTGTATGATATAGTTATTTCAATCATTGAAACTTCATCACTTTTTTTAGTGAATTACAAAGCTCCAATCTTAACTCCTTGATAAATCACCACAAAACCTATTTTGATCATACAATCTAAATTACAAAATTTCATTATAAAAATTAAATTGTTAATCTATCCCACAGATACAAGGTTCTCCCAAATATTTCATACACATTTCAATCTCAATAATCTTTTATTTTTAATTTGAATGTTAACATCCCCTTTCCCAAATATATACAGAGCTTCATCATTTGATAGATATAATATTCCTAACCTTCCTAGTACATAATCTACCATTCACATAATATCTCTAGTTGAATGAAAATATACACCTGAGTCAATAACCTATCACTCCTCAAGAATGATCCAACTCAAAATAAAACTAGAACCTCCATCCATTATATAGACAAAGTTTTTCTATTTGGAAATGGATGAATCACTTTGATTCTTAAATTAATTAATAATATGTACCTTCTTCCCCAAAATCCAACATGTAGGTCCCAGAAAATTTGATTTACCTCAACTTCTTATTTTGGAATTATCATCTAAATAATTTTTATTTTGATGGTTTATCTGATGAGGTGACTATACCCATCTGGTTTAAAAGATATCACTTATATATGAAGTTTAAACATCCTTCCATATAAATTATTCATTCAAGATCATATTTGGGATATCATCAAACACAAGATATTCTTTTCCATTATAGTTTTCCAATACTTATACCATATAATACTAACTCTACAGAAGTGACGAATAATGAATCAAATCCCAAAAATTATATTCAAATATTACCCCCACTCATTTGTGATTATCTCAGATCGTATTCAAGAGAGTCATGTGATTATCTGTAGGTCTTTCAATTGTTAAACTTAAGATGAATAATCTTTTCATCATGAAATATTTTGATATATCCATTGGATTCTCATACATTTTATCCAATACGATCATAATATTTGTAGTAGTTTTATTATCTTGAATGTTAAATGAAACTTTCCAAGGAAGTGACATCCTAAACAAGGATAAATCATTCCTTTATAACCACTATCATTTTTATTTATATTTCTTTTTTTGAAAATTTACTAGAAAAACAAGTATCCATATCATTTTGTGTCAAAATACCCTCATGTTTCATTCGAAAAATGGTAAATTACATTCATTAAAGCCTATCTATATGAACTTTCCATTCCTTTTAAATAATTATCTGGATAATAATAAAAAAATATATAATTAAATAACTTTATATCCAAAGAGTGGAGAAACCTGAATGTTGTGTAAAGTAGAAACAAACCCTTTCATACCACTTATATGGAGAGAATTTTTTTGAATCACTCTATATATTCCACTGGATAGACCATTCATGAACCATGTACACTATACATATGTCTGTCTGATCACATAAAACTATGAAGAGGAAATCTTCTCAATGTCACAAGAAATATGGTTTTTCTAATGAACACATCCTACAATATTGTGCACTATAACTGGGATGAGATCCCACCTAATCACAAAAAACATCAATAACATACACTTCACACACAAAAAGTGAAAAAATGGAAAAACATTATTTATTTGGTTTAGAATAATGTATTATACCCACAAGAGAACTCTAAAAAATTCTTATTTTCTAAAAAAACTAGATATTAAAAATAATATAAAAAATGTTCTCTCATTTAGAATTTTTCATAAAATTAAGTAAAAAAATACCACTATTTAGTAAAAAAAATCTGAATAATCATTACAACATTAGAGTAAGCCACTACCTCAATTTATATAAGTCTCTTTCTGGTTAACCAACTACACCAACCTCTAAAATTCATGATTAACCTTCTATTAACCAAGAAAACCTCTGATTCATTATTGAACCATATGACGAAACTACCAATTTCTGGTCACCAAAAATAAATCCTACAAATTAATCCACCTCCTCCAATGAAAAAAACAATTAAGAACTTTATTCGATGAATCGTTATGATCATTGAAGCCTCTCTGCATAAATACTATATCCAATAAACCTCTTTCTAATGAAACACCTCTCCCCTGACCACTAAAAAACTGTACACTAGAAACCAATTTTCTAGTGAAATCTCTTCTATTATATCCATCCAATCATTTTTACCTGATGACATCCATCTTGAAAACTATGCACCGTGAAACTAAATATTTTACACTAAACCCACATAAACCTTATTAGCCATTGAAATACCTAAATTTTTATTAAAATTATTTATTTTACCCATTTAACATTGATCTTGTATAAAATATAATTCTAAACATATAACTAGATTATTTTCTAAAAAATTTTTTTTGAAAGAAAAATAATAATCAATCATAAGATAAGAAATGACTTTGAAAGTTCCTTTAGAAAACATGAAAATTTATAAAAATGTTAAATATTTAATAGCAGATAAAATTTCTTTAATATAAAATTATTTGACTTTTAAAAGATTAAATACTTCCCTTTTCTCAAAAAAATCAAGTTCTTATTTCTGGAAATCCTATGATTTCCATTTGAAACCCATTAACAATCATTAAAGTATAATAAAGGCATCTTGAGAGATTATATTCATCACCCATTTTCACTTGTAATCACCCATAATGGAATAAATCCACTTATTAATTACAACATCACCTGTCTATAGAATAAATAATTACCTAATTCATTAGAGTGATATATGAAGGGATCACTTATCATTGATCTATAATTTACATTTACAATAATTTGAATAAACATTTTGGGGCTTTCATTATTTCATCATAAAACTCATTTAATATCAATTTCAATCCATAAACTTCAACTTTAAAAGCCGAACCATAAAAATATATTATTAAAATGAAATCACAAATAATTAAAATTATTCTAATCACATTGTTAAAAAATTAAGAAAAATAAAATAAGCTTAAAAATTGTAGATTTTGAAGGAAAACATTCCCCTTACCGCGAGACCTTTAATTGTTTTGAAGATTCAATTAATGTATATCATGGTAGAAAAACCCTAATGAATCTTCTAGAATTTGAAAACTGAAGGATGTCTATTTAGATTATGTTCGGAGTAGAGGTAGAGTATATATATAAAAAACACCTTTTATGTTCAAGAAACAAATGAGGAAAATTACCCTTTTATTCTAAAAACCTTAGTCGAATTCAAGTAATTAAATAATAAATGGAATTAAAATGTTATGAAAATTCATGATTGAATGGTTTAAACTCTTTTTAAGAATTCAAAACTCATAATTCTCTCATTTAATGTTATTAAAATGGGTTTCTTATAAAATATTCTCTTTTTTAACTCATGTTTCACTATAATATTTTGTATAAAAATTATCTTGAAATATATAAAAAAATAAATTAATCCATAGACATGGATATGCTAGAACACCCCAACCCTTTTCATGTTATCAATAAGGAGATCCCACTAAGATATTTTTAAAAAAAATATTCCATAAGATTCCAATTTTGATTAATCGATCATAAATATCTTATAAAAATTATTCATTTAACTTTTACTTTATTATGTCATGGGTTTAAAATTGACAGATTCACTTGTTATAATGGTAAATTTTATCTTCTATTTCAATTCATAATTTAAGTAGTAACCTTAATATATTTAAAAATCCTTTAGTTAATTTTTTTCTTGACATTTAAATATTCACTTTCCTAAAATATAATGTTTTATATGCATATATCTCTTCAAAAATCATCCACATAGACCTAAAAAATTCCATTTAACTTTAACCAGTAGTATTTACTTTGTAAACCATTGATGAAAGAATAATAAAAGTCTAGATTTAAAAATAAAACCGAGTATAAACTATAAAATAACAAATAACTAAAATACATTGATTTTTAGGGTTTTATTTTCAACATGTAAGACTCCATCATTTATTATTGTATATATATTTAATACGAAAGGGTTATATTGTTCATATTGGATTATATTGTTGAGTTCCCCTATACTTAAATTTCATCAACATTAAAAAAATATTGGAAATCATAGTATATTATATTCCTATATCACAAGGGTTAATATGTGGAAAAATAATTGTTATCAAAGTAAAATAATTAACAAATTCATAATAGTTTAGAGATCATAAAGAAGTTATTAAGATATTATCATAAAAAAAAGGATTCGTAGAAACTATATAAGTCGATCCTCAAAGAGTACCAAAAAAACGAATGTTTAAACTAAGGATAAAACGTAAATAATATCTAATTATAACTATAGTAGATCAAAAGAATATGATGGAGTATATGAGCTATGTGATTGAATAGTGACAATGCACTGTAGATCATAAGTTCCAAATTAATAAAAATATGACAAAGGAAAAACATTCATTGAATACGTAATATTTTCCAAGATGACACATAATTTATTTTTTTTATAGAAAAACGAGGCAAAGGAAATCCTGCCAGTGGATACATAATATTATTTGGAATACAAAAACGTGGTAAAAATAAATAATACTTATAGTATTTGTAACATATTTAATTCATATATAATATTTTCTGTTTATAATTAAGATATTTATCTTAGATAGCAAGTCAATACATATTTTTTTTTCAAAACCCCTTTAATATGTAATATAATATATTTTTAAATATTCTCAATATATAATATAATTCAGATGTATAATGTATTTTTAGAGAACATTTGTATGATGAGTAATATATTTTTGTTTAAAAAAATTTCATATTTAATATATTTTGAAGGATGTGTAATATATTAGAAAGGATACTTAATATATTTTAAAGTAAATGTGTAATTTTTTTCCAATGATTGGAAATGTTTTTTACTTAATAAAATTATCTCAATCTTTATACATAATATTCTTTGACCTTCATACATATTTTTTTTACTTTTGTAGATTTCCAAAATTTAAATAGAAAGGATTTTTAAATCAATTCATAAGTCTTTTTACTAAAAAAACTCTCTAAATATAAGATATGGAATAAATTTTAATCAAAACATAAGGATTTGTACTTAATGAAAATTTTAATTATGATTTTTTTATTTGAAACATTAGGATTTATATTTAACAATATTTACTTCATCATGAAAATATAAAAAATAAGAATAATGATAAATAATAACACTGAATATGAACTATAACCAATAAATTAAAAAATGAAATATACATTTAAAACATATTTCATCAAAATTAGTTTATGAAATATATACTCAAAATGTATTATTTCGACCAATTTTATAAAAAAACATTCTAGATTATAATTTTAAATAAATTAAAAAAATAAATAATGTTTCCTTGAAAATAAAAAAATTATTTAATTATAAATTTAACATAATAATTTACAATACATATTTAGTATTAAATTGACTATATTAAATCCTTGTGTCATAAAATAGATTTTTTAATTTTTAAAATTAATGAAACATAATATAAAATTGATTTATGAAAAATATAATACGAAATATTATCTCTCACTTTCATGGATCTCATACCTAATCATATCTCATCTACTTTTTTATAGATCTCATATCACTTCCAATAATGGATACATTATCAGATATCTAACTTCTACCTATAATGGTCATATTACCCATATAAATAACAATACATTTTATTCACTCACTTAGACCTCAAAATTAATTCCATACTTATAATTATTTTACTTATTTCAGTTATAATATTTGGTTGAGTCACCATCTTGGGAGATCATTATGATGCGTACTTTATCCATGCATCTCTTTTGTATATTTATTATTACTGGACCATTATACTTGTATTTACTGCAATTAATGTTATATTTTCATAGTAATATTTATTTATCAAGTGTTAAATCAATATTTCCATTTCATTTTGTAGAATTTTTAAAGGACAAAATTTAATTTTATGTAAAGATAACACATGAAAAATTCTAGTTTATTACACATTATAAATTTTACCAAAAACTTTAATAGAAATTTATATTTCTATATAACGTGGTCTAAGTTTTATTCTTTTGTAAAATTCAAGTTATAAAAGAATTGTGTAGATAATAATATTGATAAGTATATAAATAAACTTTTCTTATATTGAGGTGGGAGTATCTTAACCCAAAATAAATCTATTAACTAAAAGAGTTAGGGATATTATACCGACTCACTCTCCCTTATATACTATAGTGTAATGTGTTCAATGAAAGGAGAACTCAAACCTTTTTAGACAAGGTGATATTAATGGTGATATATGAAATTATTCCATTATACTTTTGGGGATATTAATTATAATAAGAATCACACATACTAAACTGAGTACCAAATAAAGTGGGAAGAAAAGTCCCTTAAAGGTTATGGTATGAGAATAATTTTTTTTGTAACAGTTTCATATCTAAGAATGCATATAGTTTTTTAAGGATACTTATCCAAGACCATGCAGCTTAAGGTAATAGGTGTATCCTTATAGGTTATTTAAGAGAAAAAAAGGGGATCTTAAATGTCTGATCTCTCATATAAATAAGTAATCATGGAAATACATGCAAGTTCATAAAAATATATTTAATATATAACAGAGACAATAAGATAAAGGCATAAATTTAAAAAGTTGAGGGTCAACATATACAAGATATATCACATGAAAAAATTCTATAAGACCCAATGGAAGAAGTTCATCCATAGAAATAAGAACTATGTAGGAGAATTGGAGAGGATATTGAACCCAAGATATATAGTTTTCTAGTCACCAAGGAAAGTGACACATTATTTGTTGTAAATAACAACCCTATGTCCTGAAAGGAAGTAATAAACAATTCAAATATTATGAAGTGGAATGAATCAATGAATATGGAAATAAATTAAATGTACAAAAACCATGTTCGTATTTTTTATATCTTTTAATTAATGCAAATCCTTTTTTGGTAAATTAGGTGTTCAAGAAAAGATTGGTATTTGTTGGTAATGTCAGTATTTATAAAGATTGACTGGTTTCTAATGAACTTGTGATAAATCAAGGAAAAATCTAGGATGAAATAATTTTTACTACCACTACTTACCATAAAATCATACTAGGACTATAATATTTAGAAACTGGATGTCAAGACCACTTTCTTTAATGGGTACCTTGTGGAATGCATCTATATGACACAACAAGAATGGTTTAGTACAAAAAATAATAATGATAAGTTGTAAATGTTATAGAGATCCATATATGTGCTGAATAAATTACAAAGATAATGGAACATTCATTTTGATGAATCTATAAGATAAATTGGTTTCATAAAAAATGAATGTACACCCCATGTTTACAAGCATTTTAGTGGGAGTATATAAGTTTTCTTAGTAATATATATTGATGATATATTACATATGGTAAATGAGATACTATTTATATTGTTATTTAAGTATTATATCCGAGATAAAAAAGTTATGAAATATTTAAGAGCGAGGGGGGGATTGAAGTAAAACAAAACTCTCATGTTTTTACCCATAGTAGGTTGTAAGTTGTTTTGAAGTTATAACATCTGAACAAATTAAACAATAAAAAGTATAAATTCAAAGAAAAAATAATGTATAAGGATTTAAAAAATAAATCCACATATAAAAAATAATATAAAATAAAATAATTACAATTAAATCAATGCGCTGAGTTTTAGATGACAATTTATTTTTTTTAGAAATAATTATATTATTATAACGATTCATATCGAGGTAACTATTTGATTTTATGAAAAAGAGGTAGAAGAATTGGTAAATATATATAAGATATAAAATTTATAGACAATGATCTTTTTTGATCATCTTGATCAGAATAAAATAGATCTGTACTAGGAACTTCTTTGATAAGATGTCAACAAAAGATATCTCTATTCTAGAGATCATTGTCGATCAAGGAAATCGACAGTAATTTAATCATATAGAATTCGTTTTCATAATTGAGTTTAAAATATGTTTTTATCCCTATAACCTCATCGATTATGAATTTTATAATTAGTACATTCCACATATTGAATCCCTTAAGTCACATTGATCAAAAGTAGAACGATTACAATAAAAAATGCAGATCTTTTACAATAAACCCCCATACATAGAAGTCCATAGTAAAAATAAAAATAAAAAACTACAATTAAAACCACTAAAACTGGTGAGATGATTTAAAACTTCATGAATGAAATAGTTTTTTATCTTTAATTTTTTTTAATCTTGGTCTGATTTATCTAATATGTTGTAACTAAATTACAACTTTTATTTATGAGATTATCAAGTGTAGTTGTAATGTCATCACATGTTTCTATATCTTATTTTTTATTTTTCAGTGTGACATATCCACATTATAAAAAATTCATGCCACACATTCATCTCATCAAAAATATATAGAACCAAATTTTATAATAGATATAAAAAAAAACTTACAAAAACATCATGTTATCTGAAAATCAACATGAAGTGTAATGTGATTTTCAAAAAAAATATACGGAATGCGTCTATTCACTCAAAAATATCCCTCATTTTGAAAATCACAGTAAATTAATAACTAGTAAGTTTCATTGAAATTTTAATGAGGAAACACCCTTTAGATACCAATCAACACCACCCTCTCTTAGTGAAAAAAAACATCATCCCTTGGAGAAAAATTAAAAAATTAAGAAATATTGAAAAACAATCTCAAAAAATGAAAGGAAAATATATTGTAGAACATCACTCCCATTATTTCCGTATTTAAATTTTCAAAATGAAGTCCTTATAAGGGTAAAAATAATAAAAACTTAAAGAGTTAGGTCATAAATAAACAACATGGCTGTAAAATATATTATAAGTAAAAAGTATAAATTATTAAGAGTAATTTTTCCCATTAATATCTTTAAACATGCATACTCACTATTAATCAATAGAGGCATAATATATTCTCCCCAATAACCTTAAGTTTATCAATCTAGAATAAATAGAAAAAACCAAAAGAATTCCCCTCATTTAAATTTATAAAATGAAAGATATATCATTAAAAAGTAAATAATATAAATACCCAATAATAAATTAATTATTCATCAATAAAAATAACTTTTATATCATTCTACACATTAATACTCAAATCATTAAAAATTTTCAAAGTAATTAATCATTGTATTTAACATTATCCCAATCAATCAATAACATTCAATGTTTCTAAGAACTTCATAAAATTTAAAATTATTTCTTTCATTCTAGATTTTCAGATATTTTTTTCAAAATTAAATAATCACTCTTATTGGTCATAAATATTTTTGATCGGTTCTTTTATGTTTTGATTTTATTTATCTATCCCATGAATTCAATATTTTATCCTATAATTCTAATCTTGATTATTCATGTTGGGATCATTTATGAGAGCCTAGTTCAAGTAATTTTATTACTAAGAGGGGGAGGGGGTGAATTAGTGATACTTCAGTGATAATTTTTCTTTTATATTTATTTGAAACAACCATTTATTTCTATTAAATATTTTAATCCCCTACTAAAAATCAATAAAACACACATCTATAGGAATAAAAGAATTTACAAGGTTTACTATTTAATAAGAGCAACTACATCCTTGGTATGGTTTTGAAGTAATCCAATAACACAAAATAAAATAGAAATCAATCATTGGATTAAAATGAGTAGGATATACCCTTACACTCATGTAACACTATATAAACAATTCAAAAAGTTTATGTGCACCCTATTTTCACAAATAGGGTAAAACAATGATTGTGTGACAACTAATGTTACCCATGATTCTTTTCAATTTCACAAATGTATTGAATTGTAAACACTAATTAAATTTATTAACTAGAATAAGGTAAACATTTACTAGAATTTTTTAAAGAAAAACTAGTTCGATTTTCCCTGTATGTTTTTCCCAGTTTGATTCCTATGAGTCCAATTCTCACTGATATGATCCTTCTGGATATGATTATTCTATGTACGATTCTCCCAAGTACGAAAAATATGACTTTTATATAATATGGTATAGATTAATAGACACTACTTCAATTCTGATTATGAAAAAATCACTACGATTCCTCCAGTCTAAAGAACTCAATACGAAAAGACATAACACTGTCTAAGTACGATCAAGAAAATTCAGACCACATTCTTCCTCAGTCCAGAAATATGAGTACATAAATCATGATCTGATCATCCATCCCAATATGGTGATTATCCAAATATGTATTACAATATGATCATGATCATAAAATGATTACAATAATTACAGAGTACTATGGTCAGCTAAAAACAACGTTGCAATCTTGTCTCTTCTCTTTTACTTCAATCCAGAATTTTTTTTTTCAACAAAGGCTCAGTAAAAAAACTTCTTCTTCTCTCTAAAAAATAAAATCACTTATATCTTATGTGGTTAAAAATATGTTGGTAAAAAAAAGTGAAAAGTACACTTCACCTTTTAAAGGTGACCCATGTGAGATCTGGCGGGAAATCCCAAAAAATTTCACCCTCACTTAAATTCACCCAGATCTCAATTTCCTATAAAATATCATGTTTATTTTGAATTCATCAACTCTTCTCAAATATTATTGATTATTATATATACTTCATCTCTTCTTTATTCTTTTATTTCAATTACTAGTCCAATTTCAATTCATGATTCTGATTTACTTAATCTGATTTCTTCAAAACAAATCACTATTTAATTGAATGTAAATGTATGAAGAAATGGATACCACCCTAATTTTTCTGAAAAATGATACTCTATATCAATGAAATACAATAATTATTTTAAATTTCAAGATATACCTTGAAAGAACATTAAAAAAAACCCATCATATCTTCCCTCGAATCACTTTTACTTCTTCAACGTTTCTCTTGAACCACTTAAAAATTCACTTCAAAATAAAAAAAGTGATTCAAATATTAATTTACTAAATGAATACATTTGAAAACAAGTCATAGTTCATCTATATCTTCCTTTTGATATTCATTCAACCATCTTAAATGGTTGAATAAATTATTGATTAGTCTCTATCATTACAAAATTCATCGGCTTCTCATAAATTCATTTTTTATTAATCTATTTTTAAAAAAACTCTATCTTAGTATGATGGTTCACCGAGTACAATGGATCGGTGTTAACAGACACCAGCTTTCTTTCCAACTCATATTGAGTAAAATTGTACAGAGTATTATATTTATGAGTACAAAATTTTTCTTCTTGATCCTAAGTACATTTTCAAAGATTTTATTCTTCCTGAATACTATCTGCAATGCCCTTTATTTTGCAGACAGATATGAACAACCTAGAAACAATCAGTAATATCTCTTTCTTCTCTTCCACCCGGATGCGATTAATCTGGGTACGATTAAGAACACTAATTTTTTCCCCTTATTCTACCAAACTTTCATCATAATTTTTCCAATAAAATTATGATTTTTGGGAAATAGAAATCATTAAAGCATCATCAAATTTCTTCTGTCACTGTCCTAGAGAATCTAATTCTTTACTAAAATAATGACCTCTTCCACACCGAATTCAGAGTGAATTTGATGACAATTTTCTTCTAGTAAGATAAATTCTAAATGAAATCGATCCTTTATTTATAAACTCAGTTTGAATCCAATTATGATCGATTCATCCCACTTCGGACCTGAGGTGAGTTTAATTCATTTTCCAAAAACAAAGTGGGGTGATTTCCTTTTCATCAGAAAATTTCATGTGCTATAAAAGCAACATTTTAAAAACAAAAACCTTCATCATCAACTTGGTCCTAACAATATATCCCTTTGGATTTTGTTTTCAACCATGTTTCATGAATCACTGAGCTTTTGATCCTCTATAAATGGATTACTTATCCATAATTCTAAGCCTACGTGAGCTAACTTATTATTGTAAAGAAGAATCATTAACAGAAAAACCATGCTATCCAAAAGTAGTGATTATGAACACCTTTTTATTTTTTAATTCCTTACTCATCTCTTATTCAACCTCATATTTTATTAACCCTCCTTAGAGTACAAAATTTTTTTTCCCTACAAATGCTCCAACAAATAGTTAGAATATTTCACTCACAAAACAATACTAAATTCACATTTTACCCACAACTATATATTTTTAAATAAATTAGGATAGATTTATCAAACAATTCATTCTCCCCCTTGACAAAACTATCCAAAGGTAAGATAAGGGAGGGGAGAAAGACACATACCTCAACCTTGATGATGTAGAGGTTGTAAACCCATGTTAAACCTCAATGTAGATAATGAATCCTTTGGTAAAGGTTTTTTGAAATTTTAAGCAATTTGTTATGATGTTGGAACAAATTTCTAGTTCAATTCATTCTTATCCACATGGTATTTTATGAAATGATATTTGAAATAAATATTATTTGAATTTGATTCTTGGTGATATTGATTTTACTTTGATTATCACAACCCAAGATCCAGGGTAACTTAACTTTAACAAGTAAGTCTTCTAATTGATTCTTCATCTACATAAGTTGAGAAGTAGGTTGAGTAGTAGCAATATACTCCGATTTATCCATAAAGAGAGTTAATAAATTCTATTTATTTGAATTCTAATTAACACATTTTTTCCAAGAATGAATAATCTACTAAATATGGATCTTTTATCATCAATATTTCCTACCCATTCAACATCTAAATACTTAAATAAATCAATACTATCTGAGCTGTCATACATGATTTTGAAATCTATTCTACCTTTTATGTATTTGAGAATTATATTTTTATCAAGTAAATGTGATTATTTTGGAGAACTCTGAAATATTTCACATAAGGTTACAACATAGACAATGTCGGGTTTTAAGGTAGTCAAATATAATGAACTTACAATAAAATTTTGAAATTATTTCTGATCAACTTATTTTCCTTCTACATCTCTATAAAACGTTGTCCCACATATATTGGTTTTGAAAAAGGTCTTGATTTTTCTATGAAAAACCTCTTAAGAAGTTCTTTAGAGTACTTTTATTGAGAATGAAAAATGCATTTCTCCTTTTGTGTTATTTTTAAACCAATAAAGTATTTCATTTCCCCCAGTAATGAAATTTCAAATACCATTTTCATTTATTTAGAAAACTTTTCACAACTTATTTCATCATTCTAAGAAAAGATAAGGTCATCATCATAAACAATCAAAATGGGGGAATAATCTTGACTTTATCTGATGTAAATATTGTTTCCATACTTCCTTTCTTGAAACCCAACTTCCTTAAGCATGTATCCAATTTGGAGTACCATGCCCTTGGAGATTGTTTTATCCCATATAATTCCTTATTAAATTTTCATACATAACATTCATCTTTACCAACAACAAATCCACAAGGTTGTTCAATATAAACTTCATTATCAAGATCATCATTTAATAATGAAAATTTAATATCCATTTGAAAGATCTTGTAACCTAATTATGCAGTAATAACAAGAAATATTATGATTGTTTCTAATTTTTCTACTGGAGTAAAGGTTTCATCAAAATCAATACCTTCTATTTGTGAATACCCTTTGCATACCCATATTTCTTTATTATTTATAACCACACATTATCCATTTAGATTATTCTCGAAAACCCACATTACGGGAATAATGTTTTTTTTGGTTTGGGTACAAGTTTTTAGTTTTCATTATTTTCAATTTGGTCCAACTCTTCATTCATGTCCTGAACCCATTCCAGACGCTCAAAATCTTCTTTAACACCATTCAGCTCTACTTTTGAATATAAATAAGTGTGTGTAATATCATTTTTTGTTCTTCTTGTTTGAACCTTATTATGTTGATCACAAATTATATTATGAGTTTCTACATGCTTCTTAAGCCTTGGATGAGGTTTTCGAATATCTTCATCATCACTAGAAATAGTTGATATTGTATATTCTTATTGAGTAGGAATACAATTGTTTGTATTATTATTAAAATTGTTTTCTTCAACTTTATCAACTTCCTTGTCAACCTGAGCTTATTTTTCTTTCTCTAATTTTTCAATTGCTTTCATATCAATTAAATCAACAATTATTTCAGTTTATTTGTAGAAACATCTATATCATCTTTCTTCCAAAGTATAGCCATGAAATATTCCATCTTCACATTTCTTCTTAAACATTCCAATGTTTCCACCTTTCTTCTTCATAATACATGGAATCCCAAAAACTCTTAAGTGCTTGAAACTTGGAGTTTTTCTATAAAATAATTTATATTAAGTCATATCTAATTGATGCCTATAGAAACAATTATTCTGGATTTAAACAACAGTACTCATCGCATGAATCCAATAGTAATGAGAAAGACCATGTTCAAGTTACATAGTTCTTCCATTTTCCAACGAACTTCTATTCTTTCTTTCCAAAACACCATTTTGTTCATAAATTTATGGGGAACTATACTCATGACAAATTCCATGGTTCTCAAGATAGACTTCAAATTATTCACTTCTGTATTCACCAACACTGTATTTTCGCAACTTCTTCACTGAATACTCACATTTTTTGTTATCTTTCCTTATAAAACTTTTAAACATTTTCAAAGCATGTGATTTATGTTTTATATACATGACAAAAGTAATATGATTAAAATAATAAATGAAAGTTATGATTTTTTATCTCAATTTGTTGAATGTTTTCTCATCTGCCCACAAATATCAGAATGAATCACTTTCGATGTTGCCTTGAACAATTCTTAACTTTTTTATGCACTGAGTTTGTAATTATTCCTTTCTAATAAATTGGGAAACACCAATATATTCTTCTTAGAAAACCAAAAATGTATCGAGAACTGTATTGCTTTGATAAATTTATCATGTTTCTTTGACACATGTGTCCAAAACATTTGTGCCATAATTGATTCTCTTCCACCATAATCATGTAACAAGAGTTTTGTATTTCACCAATTTGAAATGATTTTCCTTTTCTAAATTGGTCTCTTGTAACAATCATTCCATCTTATTCACTTTGAAAAACAAATCCATCTTTTTTAAGTATAACGTTTTTACCCTCATCATAAAATTGTGAAACACATAGAATTTTTTTTTTCATCCCATCAACATACAAATATTTCTTGGATTTCAACTTTTATTTTCCAATGATGGTTGACCCAAAACCTTTAATTCTTAGGGATTCATCATTTCCAAATGTCACTATGGTTTCTTTAAAATCTTTCACATTATTCAACAATTTGTTATCTATTATTATATGAGAGGAACGCCCATTATCAAGGATCTAGGGTCATTCTCCTTTTTATTCTTTCAATTCAGTTTCAACAACAAGATATTTTTCATATTTATTTTATTTCTTCACCTCCAAATTATGATAATTGTTAAGAAAAATTTATTGTGCTGATAAAAAAAAAATCCTTTTTCAAGGTGTCCACGCTGATCACATATTTCACAAATAGTTTCTAATGGTTGGAACCTATTTTCAACCTTTACCCCAACCTTCTCAGGTTTCTTCAAATTTTTTTTTCTCAAACTTCTTCCTTTGAGAATATTGAATCCCCCTCAACATTTTTCTTTTATAATATATGGGATAATATAAATTTTGTTGGTTAAACCAAAACATATTTTATATATGTATGAATCCACCTCAATATTAGTAATAGACATAGAAATTTTATTTGACTCTGAAACTTCCATATGTATTGTAATTATGAATACTTTTCTCAGCTAAATTCTATTATTTCCTTTCTAGGTCACTGACATTTATGTTATCAATAAGAGTATTTATTTTCTTTTTAGAATTATCAGAACCAGAATTATGGAAAAATTTCTAGATTTATATTGTTTCAAAACCTTTTTGGTCTCATGATTCTTTTAGACATATAAATACCAAATGTTGTTGGTCTTGACCACATACATAACTTTAATATCATTATTAATTTTAAAAACAATTATATCTTTCTTCTCAACCTTTTATGGTAACTTTTGTTTATCCTTATTAGATTTCTCCTTTTGAGATATTTTATCAAATTTAGACAAATGTTTTTCAAAATTTCTATTTCTCTTTTCAGCCTTGGAAAGTTTTTGTAAGAAAAGTTCCAAATATTTTTCTTTTTCCCTTCAACTTAACATCCAAATTCTCATTAAGATTATTATCTTCCTTAAAAGATTTCTTTATATCATCAATCTCTTTTTCCAGATCCAATTTCTCATCAGAAAAAATTCTTGATTTCTTGCTGAAAAGAATTTATATTTTATTTTTTTTCTTTTCTTGTCTTCAATATTTGTCAGAAATTATTTTAGCTCTTTGTTAAAATGATATTAACGTTGAGTTTCTTCTTATTAAAACCTATTATTTCTGAACTCTTCATCATTCACTTTTATAATGAAAGTATTTTAAATACCAAACTTAACATATTTTTTGGACCCAACATCAATACCTTCTTATTATTTATCGTTAGATAAGAAAATCATTATTTGGGATTTGAAGAATTTTCTTTCTTTCCCTATATAATAATTTTTTTATTTATCTCCCTGTTTCTTTCACGATATTCTTGGATTTTTTTCTTCTTCATCACTATTCTATTCTTTATTTATTAGAGGACAATTAGCTACAAAGTAACCAATTCCTTCACATTTAAAAAAATTAAAGGGAAGTTTCCATTTTTATTTACCTATACCTACTTTAACATTTTTAGAAAACAAGGATAAGATATCAACAAGATTTTTACATACCTAATTTTTAGAGTTTTAATCACCAACTTCATCTTCAATAAGAATCTTTTTTGACTTTTCTTTCTTAGTTTCCCTGAAAAAAAATTTCTATAAACTTTTATTTTTTATTTTTATAGTTTTATCTATTCTCAATTAATAAGTGATGATAATGCTATGTAAATCATCAAGAGATAATGTTTTAGGATCTCTATCTTTTAGTGAAGAAATTTTTTCATCAAACTTGTTGAGAATGATTCTAAAAATAGTTTCAAAAACTATAGTATCATATAAATTTTCACCAAGAAATCTGATATTACTCATAATTCCATTTACCCCGGTAAATAATTCCCAAATATATTCATTCTCACCCATCTTCAAATCTTTATATTTTAATCTCCAGATTTTTAATTTTCCTTATTCACTTTTGTACTTCCTTTATATGTGTTTTAAATTTATCCCATTTAACTTTGGTTGTGGAAACTCCTTTCACTCATAATAATTCACTTTTAGAAATTGATAATAATACATCAGTCTTGGACCTTCTATCATTCTTAGGATTCTTCTTATCAATAGATGTAAGAGGAACTTTAAAATCAATAGGAGAAAACCCATCTGCTCCAAATTTAAGAACATCATATCCAACAGTCATAAGATAAGTAAAAATTCTATATTTCCAGATATGATAATTATTTTCATCGAAGACTAGAATACCTTCAATGTTCACACCATTAAAATTCTTCATCAATAGAGAATATGAAAAGGAAACCTACCGTCAGATACCTGTTGAATGTTCCAGGTCAGGATAATTGTATCACTGAGAGGGGTAGAGGTTAATCTGTAATAATTCAGTGATACATTTTATTTTATGTTTCTTGAAACAATAATCATAATTCCCTTTTTTATTTCAAAATCAATTTTGTGAAAAAAGTGGAAAACCACAAGAATCTCTAAAAAGGAGTTAGCCACATAAAGATACCACAATGTTGTCAAAAACCAGGCAAAGAATATTAGAGCCAACTACCCTATAAAGCTCCCAATAAAGAGTGGATACCTATGTGTTCAGGTTGATTCTTATAAGTTCTGAGAAATAATCCACCATATTGTCCCATTCCATGATATATTCTTTTGCATTGACCTTTCCTTCGTTAAAACCCTATATTAAAATTTTGTCCTATTTATCAATCCACTTAAATTTCCCATAATTAGTGCCAAATATATTCTATCTTCTGTATATTATGCTATATTCCTCATTCTTATGATTAATCTTAATGTATTATTCTTAAATTTCCTCCTTAGAGTGTCGTAGGAGATGAAAATGTTACTGAGTCTCTATCTCTTATCTTTTCCATCATTCTAGTTAATGTTCCATCCAGTGTTGTTTCCTTCAGAACTGTAACTTTTACATCAGAGGCCTTATTTCTCTTACCTTTCTTACCCAACTCACCAGACAACGGACTATCACTTTGAACATTGTTTGAGTCCCCTGGTTGTTTCTCTGACTCATATTTCTTTGTCTTCCCAAAAGATCTAGTGATAATTGTATTCAGGATATTTTAGTAATATTTGTGGGGTATAGACTTTTCCCTCCATTGAATGGAAAATTCCCAGTGGCAAGGGTCCCTTGATTTCCCTTTCCCAAGATATACCCACTTTAATGTTTCTTTGAAACAACCTTCACCTATTGTTAAAAATTTCAATTCCCTCCTAAAAACCAATCAAACACACATCTACAAGAACACAATAATTTACAAGGTTGACTATTCAATAAGAATATCTACATCCTTAGTATGTTTTTTAATTAATCCAATACCACAAAACCCACTAAAAATTAATCCTTGTTTTACAATGAGTAGGATATACCCTTACACTAATGTAGAACTATGTAAACAATTCCAATAGTGAGTGTGCACCTTATTAGAACAAATAGGGTAAAACAAGGATTATGTAATAACTCATGTTATATGTTCTTCTTTTCAATTTCAGAAATGTATTCAATTAAAAACACTTCTTCAATTTCTTATCGAGAAGAAGGTAATAAATTCCTAGACTTTGTTAAAGAAAAAACAGTCTGATTTTCCCAGTATATGTTTCTCAGTCCGATTTGATTTCCCCTAAACGATTATTATTGATACAATTCATCTTGGTATGAATCTACCTAGTATAAAAAATATGACTTTGACAGAATACAGTAGAGATAAATCTGAAACACTTCAATTCTTAGTATGAAATCAATATGATTCTTCCAGTCTGAAGAGCTCCAAAAAAAAAAGAAATAGCACTATCTGAGTACGATCAAGATAGTTCAGAACTCCTTCTCCCTCAATCTGAAAATTTGAGTACATAAATTTTGATCAGATAGTCCAACATGATACAATTATTAGATGAATATGATTGATAATCTTAGTATGGTAATCAACTAAATATGATAACTACTGAGCACAATGGTCAACTGAATACAACATTGCGATCTTTTCTCTTCTCTTTCACTTCAATCCATCACAAAAAATTCAATAAAGGCTCAGTACAGAAAAATATTCTTCTCTCTTAAAACTCAGATCTTATCACTCTTCTGTAGTGAACAATACATTGGCCAGAAAAATTAAAAAGTACACTTCGTCTTTTATAGGTGACGCATGAGATATTTGACGTGAATCCCAAATTTTGTCATACTCAATTAAATTCACCCAAATCTCAATTTAACCTAAAATACCAGGTGTATTTTGACTTATTTATTTCTTCTCTAAGCTTCTCGATTCTTCTATATACTTCATCTCTTCTTCATAATCTTATTTCAATTACCAGTCTTATTTCAATTAACGAGTCCAATTTTATAAATCTGATTTTTTCAAAAAAAAAAACTCTATATCAATTGAATGTAAATGTATGAAGAAATAGATACCCCAAGGATTATCTATATCAATTGGATACAATCATTATTTTTGAATTTCTATCTCCCCCATTCACAACACATTCAATACAATTCTTTATGAATTCTCTCGAATCACTTTTACTTCTTCACCTTTTCTCTGGACTTACATGAAAATTCACTTGAAAAGAAAACAAAGTGATAAAACTATTGAAACAGTGGACTAAGACATTTGAAAACAAGTGAGAGTCCATCTATTTATTCCTTAAGAAATTCATTAAACCGTATTAAATGGTTGAATTCATTGTTGATTGGTCTTTGTCATTAAAAAATTCATTATCTTATTCCCAATTCCTCTTCCATTGGTATTTGTTGAAAACAACTCTGCCTAAGTATAATGGTTCACTGAGTATGATAGACCGGTGTCAAGAGTAACCATCTTTATTTCTAAATCATCCTGAGTATGATTATTCAGAGTACGATATTTTTAAGTGTGATCTTTTTCTGCCTGAGTATGAGTGAGATTTCAGTAATTCATTCATCCTGAATACAATCACCAGCACCCTTTCCTTTTCTTCTAGATCTGAACAACCTAAATATGATCGACATCATATCTTTCTTATCTTCCACCTGGCTACGATTAACCTATGTATTATTGGGAAGACCCCTTTTTAAATTTTTTCCATCACGCTTAAATCATGATTTCTCCAATAAACTTATTATTTGTGTGATATAAAAATCAAAAAAGCATCGTTACATTTATTTTATCATATTTATAGAGACTCTGATTCTCGCTCAAAACAACAAATTCTTCCACACTGAATTCGAAGTGAATCCAATTATCATTTACTTCCAGAAAGATACATTCTCAATGAAATTGATCCTTTCTTTATAGACTGAGTGTGAATCTGATGAAGATAAAATCCTCCCACTCTGGACCCATGGTGAGTCTGATTTGTTTTCTAAAAATTAAGTGAGGTGATTTTATTTTCTTCATTAACATTTCTTAACAACAAAGGACAACATTTGAAAACAAAAACCTTCATTATCATCTTGTTCCTAACACTATTTAGTCTATTCCTCAAGAAAATAATTTGGCCATGAAAATATTAGATATAAATGTCCCAAATTTTCTCATAATTCACCATCCTCATGGTGTTTCAGAAGTGTTTCTCATAGTCATATTTAAAATTAAATGTGACTTCTTTTAGAATTAATCATTGGACTATTATTATATTTTGTGATAAATATATCTAATAATCAATACGAATTTCTAAAGAAAATATAACTTTGAATCAATCTGATGTTGGAGTGAGATCACCCTTGTAACATCCTGATATTCTATGATATAATTCTATTTAAATAAATCTAATTTCTCTGATAGCTTGCATTACACACAACAATAAGTTTATAATAACCACCAAAAATATTAAAATATTATTATTTAATAGTTATATCAGTTTTTAAAACAACATTTTATTATTATCTTAGGTCAAATTTTTGGTATTTTTCTTAAATTTTTTATTTTTAGTGAATAGTGAAAAATACCATTTTTTGCAACACTGACATTTATTATATTTAAATCATGTAATTTTAAAGTAATATTATATTTTGGATTTGGTATTAAATTTATATAATAAAACGTTATTATAAAATAATCTCATTAACTCGATTGTGATCATTATTTTACATTGTTTTGATATAAGTCAATTTATAGGCTTAAAAAAACATTTTTTAGGAAACCATTTTCACCGCATTTTTCAGATATATTTTGAAATTATTTTTTGAAAATTATAGAAATTTTATTTTAGAAAATCCATTTCATATTTTTAATTAAGAGGTTAATTTTTTTAAAATATTTCCATTTTATTTTTAATCATTGTAAATAGTGACTGTGGAAACATTTATCACCTCAGTAAAGAGTAAATATGGTAATTAAGGATAAAAAGTATGTGATAAGGTATTAAAAATATTTACAACACTTTAATTTATATTCATTTAATGATACTAATTTGGGAATATCCATCATACATTAGAATAAATTTCATTTAGGTTTTATTTAGAATTAACAATGACAATTACATTACTTAAAGAATGAAAAATACAAAATGTCACTCGCTTGGCGTTAAATTTATCTATAAGTTGAAATAGGGATAAAAATAATTTTCAAATGAATATTAAAGTTTATTTTATGAATATGGTTACTATTTTTATTATGTTAATTTATTTTTATTTATTTATTTATTATATAATTACCTTAACTTTTTATACAACACTCACATAGTGCTTATGAAAGTGGGGTAAATCAAAGTAAATAATTTTAAAAACATTAAAACTAATGATTTTTTGAATAAATTAGTCTTCCAAAAGAAATTTATATATAATAATAATTTATTATTGGGTTTGACAATTTATATAATCTAATTTAATATTTTTTTGATGTCGTTTATGTCATATTAAATGAATAGTGTTAAAAAAAATGAAATTAATGATATTTTATGTTAAATAATATTCTATTAAATTATTTAAAAATAATAAAAACATAAAATATAACAATTAGGATCATAAATGGTAGAAAAATTCCACTCATTTAAATTTATGAGAAAATTTTTATATTATAATTAAAAGTATAACCCTTTAATATTAAAAAAGTCATTACTATGGTTAAAGTTAAAATTGTTTAATAAAGGGGTTAACCTAAAATAAAAGGTTTAAAATACCACAAAAACAATCAAAATTTTATTTTTTGATGATATTTATACCATATAATATATTATATTCAAAATTCTCTCTAAATGGTTCCATTTTATCATGAATATCAATTTATTATATTTCTATATTTTTTTTAATTCCATGCATGTCCTTTCATTCAAGCTAAAAGGTCACCACCTCTCGTCTCTTATATACAAATAAATAGAGCCACTTATCTCTAAAAAACCATAAAAATTTTTATAAACACACTTATCCAGGGTATAGAGGTGCTGTTATTCCCAAAATACCTACCTTAGGGCCTTTGAGAGGAGATTTAAATGGGCTCTTTTCAAGGAGAGTAAATCATCTTCACTAAAAATGTTCATTTTTCATATTATTTTACCACATTAAACTATCACCTAAAAATTACAATATAATAAAACCATTATATCCCATAAACTGAGATTTTATTATTATTGTAGATGATATATCTACGATCAAGATATTGGGACTATAACTATAGAATCAAAAAATACATGAAAGGAAGTAGTTAACACCCAAAACAACGATAGTAATAAAATATTGTCAATAAATCGATAATAAGATATTATAAGTGGATAACATATGATGTTATGTATATGCATATAGATTATGTATTTAATTATAAAAAATTTTATTATATAGGTGGTTAAAATCACTTACGAGGCATGTCGAACTTAAGGTAAGGGATTTCATTTTGATTTCCACTCTATTGATACATATTTGGTTTCATGAACCTATTTATTTTCAAATGGTTTATATACTGAATATTTTATTAATTTTACCTTAATAAATATTTACTTATGATGATTAAATTTTTAATTCATGTTTATTATTTCAAGGGGAAAAAAATTTAATGTTACTAAAGATGTAAGGATTTATTTTAAAATCTCATTTTTTTGAACTTTCTATTATTTTCATTGAAGGAATTTTATAGTATATCCATTATAAACACCATATATTTTCTTATACTCTATATATTTAAGTATTTTTAATGTTTCTTTCAACTTTTAGTTTATTTTTAACTTGAATCAAGGAAATAAATTTTTAAATGAAATGATGATCTTATTCTTCTTTTTGGTCTGGTATATTTTTGTTTCATGTCTCTATTTTTTTTAAATAACATTATACTACGAAAAATAGTTTATTAAGGTCATTTTATGTTATATTTTAATCATTAAAATGTTTTAAGGAAATATTTATAATGATTTCTAAACGTTTCATTTTTGAATTTCTTTATAAAAATTCCAAAGGATAGTTTCTTTTTAATGGAAACAATGTTAACAAAATTTCCCTCGAACACAACCATTTATAATATTTAGCATATTCTATGAGATTTATTTATTTTTTAAATAAAATAATTTAATGAAATAATTTTTTTTAATATTTCACTTCTATTTTCATTATTTATCCAAAGGTCTATATTTTTTTACAAACCCTATATTTCTGATGAATTGGTGGCCATGTTTTATCTCTTCATAATTTTGTGGTCAATAATATTCTATTGAAACATTAACTTTATTTTAATGATTTTTTCATTAGAAATTTTATTTATATTAAATATACATTCTTTATATCATGGATATGATTATTTTCAAAATTTTATACCATTTATACATACTATGTTTTTATATGAATGTTATTTGATGGATTGTAGAAATTTTAATATTCTTCATTATCTACTTAATATAGATATTTTTTGATAAGGCATATTTTGTATGAATTAAATTATTCATTATATATATGAGAAATGAATTGGATATAGAGTGGTGGGTGGACATGATTATAGATAACCCCTCTAATGTAATAATATGTTCCATAAACCCAACTAAACAGTACTTTTTGATTACCATATATTGTATACAAATAATTATTCATGTTGTATAAATATCATAAAAGTGTTTGTATTTCTATTTACAATATAAAATGGTAATGTTTATGGATTATTTTTTGTATCCAAAGGTTATAGATTTTTTCAGGCTAAAATGAGAACCTAGAGATACTCTGACATTAATATTAAACATATGTCATATGGTAAAGATATATCATACAAATTATATATAGAATATGTCTAACTATCACATACTAGGGGATCATAAGCATTGAGACTTATTCTCAAGAAGTTAAAACATGGTGATCTCGAGTAGATGAGCTCAGGAGGACTGAACCGCCAATTGGAAAACCACATGTTTTTTAATGCCCTGAACTTAGAATCCTGGAGTCGGTGCATTATTTTATTACATTGGAATGATTAAAAAGAATAAAATACTAAAGGACTAATCAATTTAGTATTCTAGGAAATCCAAATTATATACATGACATCCATAATACTTTGGTAAAAAAATGAAACATGCTATACAATAAATTGAAATAAACCGCATCATTTAAAGATTATTCAATGTTATATTTTTCATAACCTGGGGAAAGAAACATAATAAGGGTGAGCTCAAATTATTTTTAATGGTATGTAAAGAAAAAAAACAATGAATAAACAAGAATAAAAAAACATGAAAAGTTAAATAATTGATCCCACATTACATTCAAATAACTAGATAAGGAAAAATCAATATGTCAAGGTAAGAAACTGAAACTCATGTCATTTAATAAAAAAAATGAAAATTAAATGTTTCCATAGATATGTTGATGAAAAATCTCATGCATGAATAATAACTCGAACCAAATGATTTAAATTATTTCTTAGTGTATGTCATGTCTGAGGCACATGAAAACCTATACTGTGAAGACCTTCCATAATATGGTTTGAAAATACAGATAAAAACCCATTTAATTTGGAAAACGTATTCATCTCATAAGAACTTGTTGATGCATCAAGGAGATATATAAATTCTAAGATCCACCCATAATTTCATGTAAAAATAATTCCTCATATCTAATAATCAATATAAATAATATAAAATAAATCTTATCAAATATCTGTATTGTATAAAAGATACAGAGTTATCAATAATTCCTCTGTTCGTCCAAAAACTGTCAAAGTAAACACCATATGTGAAATGATACATGGTTTAGTAAATAATAATATCCATTGTATAAAAATACAGAAACTCAAGGAAATTTACAATAAAAAATTATTACCAAAGGAAGTTTTATTTGAAAGATTATCATTATGAACTTTCTTGAGGAGAATAATCTTTAAACATTCCGAAGTGTCTTATAGCACTTTGAAACATTTAAATCATAATATCCAAAATTTATGAAATTAAATGAAAAATTTAATATCATGAGAATAATTAGATTCATGATATAACATGAAAAAGGACATATATACACCAAATAAAAATGAATTGGGCCATAACCATATGTCTAAATGGAATGTAATTTGAGACGAAATTCCATTACCTTAAACTTCATTTTGATCTGTGGTATTTATACTTATATATAATGGTTTAGAATATGTTAATAACTTATAAAAGAACCATAATCAAGTTTATAATATCATATATCAATTAATTATAATATTTTACTACCCATTTGTGAACACTCTTTCATTAATTTCACTATTTCAGGTGTTAATTGCCTCATTTTCTCGAGTAAGTTTTAACTTGTTATTTGTTGTTATCATTAATTAAATCATGGTTTCATCATATACGGAATGTAAAAAATAAATAAATTATTGTATATAATCTGTATATATGTATTTAAAGTAGTCCATTATATTTTTATATTAGAAATGAAGTGCACCGTTCATGGAGACGGTAGGCTGTAAGTACACATGAACACTACTTACATTTCATTGGTGTATTAAAAGAATGAAAACTAAATGATATATATATATATATTATAATTGAAGAATCATATATATGTTATATATGTAACACATTTTTATTAACAAAATTATTTATACATTCCATGTATGGTTTGAATGAGTCATATAGATTTGAGGGGGTGGTAGTCCACACTTCCTCAAACGAAATTATCGTATTTACATAAGAGGGAAAGCATAAAGGAATGTTATAAATAAAAAATACAGAAAAATAAATACATTATAAATATCATATATAACATATATAAATATATTTTCTATCATAATTTCCACCATGACTGGTGGTAATGGAAAACTAAATAATTATTATTTTGTGAGACAATAGTTTTCTATACCTAGAAACAGTATGTTCATTACCCATTAGATGTAGGTGTGTGTAAGTGTAGGTTGAACCATTAACATAACAATATCCTAGTATATTTATTATAATTTTTTTCCTATATAATAATAGAATAAATATATTTTAGTGTTTGGATAATGGAAATGAAACTAGAGAGTCTGAGAGAAGATGTTAACTCTTAATCGAGTAACTTCTTTTTGTTTGTACCAAAAGGCTTCCTTGGAAATATTCCTTCCCAAAAAGATGATTCAAGGTAGAGGGTATAGATATTGGGTATCTATTTTGGAATATATTGTCCTAATCTAAGTGTCTAGAGAGGTGTGAGGAATGAAGAGAGATAGTGGCATTTTATATGGAAGGAAAAGGACTGACTTGGAATTTTTGGAATCAAGTTAGGTGTACACATGTTAATACATAATAAAAGTAATAAAAAAAATTAATAATGTAAATTTTATTTCTGATATATGTACATAAAATAGGTTTTTTACAAGTGGATAGCTCATTTGGGACCTTAAGTAAAATTTTTAGTCCTTTATTAAACTTAATTTTTCTTTAATTATTCTAATTAACTGTAATTACTTTCACTGATATTTTTGGTCAAAAACTAAGTTGAACTTATTAGAAATTATAAATTAGTATTACTCCAAATTTTTAATCCATTTTTATAAATTTCCATCACATAATTGGCATAAATTAATTTAAAATTATCTAGTAAGTGAGATGATAATGCAGGTTTTTAAAGTAAAAACATCCATAGGTTTGCTATGTTTTTATAGTGAATTTCAAAGTGAAATTGACTATAATAAACTAAATTGGATTAATTGATAAAAATATTATATAATTAAACTTTAAAAACAAAATAAAACAAAATTTAACTTTATAACTAAATCATATAAAAACATTTTTGAACTAAAAGGTATTATTTTTAACTATTCATTAAAAAATTATATATTTTTTCGAAAAATATCAAAAAGTCTCCATAAAATAATTATTATGTTTCTATTTTAAGTATGATGTTTATTTTTACATATTAAATAAATTAATGTGTCAAAATTCATATTTAAAATGGTTTCTCCATTAAAAGGAGACAAAATTGCTTTTATAAAAATATAGGGTTTTGTGTGTAAAATAGAGTTTGTTCTTAACTTATGTATATAAAACATAATGTATGAATATCAAAAATTTTGATTGAATAAATAAAATATGAAATTCATTAAAATCATTCACTAATTTTAATTAACCATTTTTATTAATATGGAACTCCTTTGGTAACATACAAATAATAATATTTCTTTTCATATCCAATTGGTTCTTATTTTCATCTCTCATTAGTAGGTAACCAATGAATTCACTTTATATTTATAGAAAAAATATATTTTCATAAGTTAGTTAATACTATTCATAACTACTAAAATAAGGGATAGGTTATATCTTGTTATATTAAATAATAATATTTTAATAATAAATTGTTATTTGGTGAAATTCAGACTTATGTGTAACACAAGCCTTCGAAGAAGATCACTATTTAGTGTAACACATGATAAATTGGTGTTGTGTGAATTGAAAAATATAAAAAATATAAAAAATATTTATAATAGTAATTATATTCTAACGTATTGTGGTACTATATCCCCTTACTCTCTTGGTGTCATGTGTTAATCACACTATCAAATACACAATTCATACTCTAGAATTTAGGTGTGTTACATTCTCCCCGCCTTTATTAAATTTCAAACTTGAAATTTAAACATGAAATTGGTAATCTAGGGATTGAAAGTAAATTGTTGTTGAAAGACCGACATTGTAATAGGAGTTAATGTCCCATCTTCTTAATTATAAAGAAAAAAAAGTACAATAGTCACATGACTAGGTTCCCTAATTGGAGAACATAGCTTGGAAATGAAAATATGGATATGAAATAAAAAACCCAACAAAAACGATATGATGGAAATTACTGGAGAACATGGTTTGGAGAAAGTTAACAATCAGAAAGCCATAAATCTATGATAATCTAAGGGAAATTTACAGATCAGAAACAAAGGTACTAGGATACTATTTTTGGTTTCAAGATCATTTTTTCTGGAGTTGCAGATTTTTTTCACTCTCTAAAAATATAAAAATAATTAAAGATAATATTTTACTTTTATTACGGCTTTAACTACTTCTACTTCATCTCATGGAACAAGATGCATCATATGGAGAAGTAAAAAATTAACCTCTAAAATCTCATCCAATGATCATATTAAACCATTTTGTAAACGGTTAACTTTTCCAACATATTATGATCCAATATCTTATGAAGGAGAGTCACTGAATTTCAAAAATTAACATATCATTATCCTTTAATCAACATGAAGTAGCTCTAAATTTTCACATTATAAACATGTGAATTACTTCTTCATGTATCATCTTGAAATATGGTAACAACTTGAATCACCATAAAACCTCATTGAAAACATGCATTCTTTATTATTTGTTTAATTAAGACCTAGGTTATTGGATATATTCCTTTAATAAAAATGTATTTTAAACTGCATCAATAACAACATAGACAACTTATCGAGTATACATTAATCAATTCCATGGTAGTCACAAATTATCCAAATTAATCATTTCTTTACCATTATCTCAACATCATGAACATATTAAGGGTTTTCTTTCCCTCAATCACGTGTTTTCTGAAAATTTGATCTTTATAATTAATAATTTTTCTTGGTACTATTCAACATATGATCTCAAATCCCTAATGAAAAAGTACTATAGTAAAATCCTTATATATTCCACAATTCTTATATTCAGTACATTATTGATAAAATATTCTAGTTAAGAATTCATGAAGTATACTAATTAGTCCTCTTCATTTGTGATAGTAGTATAAATTGATCATTATCCAATAACATCATTTGGGGTATATTTATTTCATGATTGGGACATTGATTAACATAGTTTCATATCTCTTTCTAGTTAAATCATTGTACACTGGAAATCTATTTCTTACCCTTGAAATCATGAACTTGGTGACCTTTTTTCCATACTTATAACCAACTCCAATTACCTTCAAGAAAATACTATATTTTTTCTTTAAAAAATTATCACATTTCAAAAAATCTTTATTTCCCTTAATATTATTTGATTCATCCCATTTTTCATAGTGATCTGAAGGCCACTTCTTATATTGGTTTCCATTAAAGTCATAGGACCTAGATAATTCTTCACCTGTCTCATTTGTACCTGATATTATTTCCTCATATGATGAGAATACTTGGGATATTATTTTCCTATGAAATTTTGGCTTACGACCATGAAAGATTCGATACTTCTCACTCTTTAGATCACATGCATTGGTGGAGTTCACATTATTTATTCCATGAGCCATTTATAAACAGTGGAATACACTAGATTAAATCCTAAAATAATGTATAATCCCAAAACTAGTGGAACAGTTAACATAAATTGAAATATTTATGCACAGGTAATATCATAATTATAAACATGTCTTATTTGTGGATATCTTTACTTTCTGGTCCTTCATAATGGTTTGTATGGAAAATGTGAATTATCCTAAGCATATCCCTTGGGAGTGTCAAAACAGGTGTGCATTAAGGCATGTTGTTGTGTACTAGGTTACCCCAAGTCTGGCCTAGAACACCTTTTCAAAGTTATTACTTCTAGGTACATCTGTTCTAGAACCACGTCCACTTGTAGTATACAGATAGGTATGTATTTCAAATAATACCAAACCAATCTCTTCCTTAGAAAAATTCTAGGATTTTTTTATGCTCATACTCAATTTCTACCTTAGGGTTATGTTAGCTAATCTAAGTTTTCTAAATCTAGCTTCCAAGGTTGCTGATAAACATCATTTGATACCAATTGTAACACCCTCACCCCAGAAGCCTAGATTCAGTGCATTATTTTATTACATTGGAATGATTATAAGAAATAAAATCCTAAAGGACCAATAATTTTAGTAGTATTGGAAATATAGATTACATACATGAAACCCAGAATACATTGGGAAAACAAAATGAAACATGTTACATAATAAACTGAAATAAACTTTATCCTTAAAAGCTTATTCAAAGTTATCTTCTTCATAACCTGGGGACATTAATATAATAAGGGTGAGATAAAATGATTAGTAAGGGTAACTAAAGTGGAATCAACAATGAATCAATCATAATAAACTGATATTTAATGGTAAATAACTGATACCATATTCCATTCAAATAACTAGATAAGGGAAAATCATTATGTCAAGGTAAGAAACTTAAACTCATTCCATTTAATCAATGAATATAAAATTAAATGTATCTTCATATACCTCGATATAAAATCTCGTGGATGAAGAATAACTAAAACTGAATAATGTAAATTCTTTATTAATAGACTTCATGTCTGAAGCACATGAAAACCTATAACTTCAAGACCTTTCACAAGACAGTTTAAAATTATACATAGAAACTCGTTTAATTTGGCCAACTTATTTATCTCATTAGAACCTATCGATGAATCGAGGATCTATATAAAGTCTAAGTTCCACCCATCATTTCTTGTAAAAAATTTTCCTCTTGTTGAATAATCAAAATAAATTATAGTCAATATTCCTTTTCAAATATTTTTATTGAATAAAAGATAGGAATTTATCAATAATTCCCCAATTCATCAAATAACTGTCAAATTAAACACCATATGTATAATGATATAAGGATTAGAATATAATAAAATCCACCATATAAAAATATGGATTCATAATAAAATTTATAATGAAAAATTATTACAATAGGAAGTTAGATTTCAAATATTATCATTAAGAACTTTCTTAAGAAGAATAATCTTTAAACATTCCAAAGTGTCCCATAAAACATTGAAACTTTTGAATCATAATATACTGAATTGATCAAATTAAATGAAACTTATAAAAAAATTAGAATAATTTTATTCATTATATAATATGAAAAAGAAGTAAATAGACCAAATAAAAGTGTATTGGTTCATAATAAATAAGACTCAATGGAATGAAAATTAAGATGAAATCCCCTTACCTTAAACTCCCTTTTGTTGTGTAGTATTTATCCCCATTTAAAGGGGTTAAAAATATGTTAATAAATTATAAAAGAACCATAATCATGTTTATAATATCATATATTAATTCCTTATAATATATTATTACCCTTTTGTGAACACTCTTTCATTAATTTCACTATTTCAGGTGTTAATTGCATATTTTTCCTGAGTAAGTTTTAACTTGTTATTTGTTGTTATCATTAATTAGATCATGGTTTCATCACCTTAATAATGTAAAACAATGATTAATTATCATATATAATAATTATTTATGTATTTATAGTAGTCCATTATATTATGATATTAGAAATGAAGTGCACCGTTTATGGAGAAGGTAGTCCATACGTACGCATGAACGCTAATTACATTTCATTGTCGCGTTAAAATAATGATAAATAAATGATACATATGTATATTATAATTAAATAATAATATATATGTTATATATTTTTATTAAAACCATCCTTTATACATTCCATGTATGGTATGAATGATTTATACCACTTTGAGGGGGCGGTATTCTACACTTCCTCAAATGAAATTATTGTATTTACACAAGATGGAAAGAATAAAGGTATATTCTAAATAAAAATATAAAAATCATAAAGAAATTATAAATATCATATATAACATATATAAATAGAATGTACAACATAATGTTCACCATGATAGGTGGTAATGAAAAATTGAATAATCATCATTTCCTGAGGTAGTAGTTTGTCGTACACAGAAATAATATGTGTGTTACCCAATAGATGAAGGTTTCTGTAAGTTCAGGTTGAACCCTTTACAGAAAATAACCTAGAATATATAGGATAAATTTTTTGTTATAAAATAAAATAATAATTATATTTTAGTTGGTGGAGAATGGAAATGAAACTAGAGAGCTTGAAAGAAGACATCAACTCTCAATCGAGTAACATCTTTTGGTTTGTACCAAAAGTCTTCCTTGGAAGGATTACTTACCAAAAAGAGGATTAAATTTTGGGAGGGGAGGTTTGTGGGGAATATATTTGTGTATTTATTTTATGAACACAAGTGGTATGATATGTGTAAGTAATGGGGAGTGGTGGTGGCCTTTTATAGGGAAGGAAAACGACTTAGTCGGATTTTTTTGGAAGCAAGTTATGTGTACACATGTTCTTACCTAAAAAAAGTAATACCAAACGAAAATAACTCAATAATTGAAGATTTATGAAATATATATGGCCAATAAATAGTTTTTTAACAAGTGTATAGATCATTTTTCCCTTATGTTAAAGGTTTAGTCATTTATTAAAGTTATTTTTTCCTTAATAATTGTAAATAATTTTAATTACTTTCACTAATATTTTTGGTCAAAATATAAGTTGAAAATATTAGATATTATGAATTATTCTTATAAAAAATATTTAATAGAATTTTACAAATACGAATAACATAATTGGTAAAAATTAATTTAAAATTCATCTCGTAAGCGGGATGACAATAAGGGTTTTTAAAGTAAAAACGTCCAAAACATTTATATGTTTTTGTAGTCAATTTCAAATTGAAATTTATTATAATAACAAAAATTTGGTTAATGGATAAAATTTTTATCTAATTAAACTTTAAAACCATAATTAAACATAATTCAACCCTGTAAATAAATCAGATTAAAAAGCAGTTTGAACTAAAATGCGGTATTTTTAACTATTCATTAAAAAATGACATGTTTCCAAAAAATATAAAAAATTCACCATTGACTAATTATTATGTTTTTATTTAAAATATGAAGTTTATTTTGAAATATTAAACTAATTTATGTGTCAAAGTTCATATTTAAAATGGGTTCTCCCTTAAAAGTTGGTAAAATGACTTATAAAAACATAGGTTTTTATGTGTAAAATAGATTTTGTTCTTATATTATTAATATCAAACATAATGGATGAATATAAAAAATATTTTATTTAATATATAACTTATATATTCCATTAAAACCATTAAGTAATTGTAATTTACTATGTTTATTAATACAAAACGTTTTTAGAAGCATATAAATAATAATATTTGTATTTATATCCATTTGGTTCTTATTTTCATTTCTCATATGTTGGTAACCAATGAATTAATTTTATATTTATATAACCCATAATTTTTTATTATTTAGTTAATACTATTCATAACCACTAATATAATGTCTATGTTATATCATATCATATTAAATAATAATATTTTAATTATACAATTTTATTTGGTAAAACTCAGTCTTGCGTGTAATGCAAGCAATCGAAGAAGGTCTCTTTTGAGTGTAATGCATGCTAACTTGGTGTTGGATGAATTGAAAAATATAAAATATATCAAATCTATTTACAATATTAATTATATTTTAATGTATCATGGTATTATATCCCCTTACGTGCTTGGTGTCGCGTGTGATACATGTTATCAAATACACTATTCATACTCTAGAATTTTGGGGTGTTATAGGTTTTATGTGACATTGGTAGTTCCTATTTGGGAACATGTGTAATGGTCTCTATATTTTATAGTATTATCCGTGTATACTATTTGATCAGGTACTTTGATTCTAGGAAAAAGTTATGGCTTTGATTTCATTGAGAGTTATCTTGTATTGAGTGCATCATTGGGGTTATAACATTGATTGAATAATTAAGATAGAACTTTTTTTCTTTTTTAAGGAAGTGATATCTCAAAACATGTGAATCAGGATAGTAGTACCTTCACTACATCCATGTCTATGGTAGAAGAATGTATGTCTATTCAGATAGGTCAATAAATAAAAAATAAATAAAGGAAGATTATATGAGGTGCGAATTCTACTTTATGAGATATCATGATAAACAAGAGAACATATTGCATGACATGTGTTTATAGGAATGTTTTTTCTTTCTATCTATTTTCATTATTTCCTTAGGGGCCTTGGTGTGTTTCTAGAATTCGTTCAGTCTAGCCTATTCTGATTAATAATAGTATAAGACAAGGTGGGTCCCACCACTGGTTCAGTGAGATGTCCAAGTATAAATGATCACCATGTAATAAATAAATTCATATAATTAAAATTTTGAATAATTGTTATTGAATTTATTTATTACAGTTATACAATATTTTAAACCAAATACATGGTAAAATATTTAATGAATAGATATTATTTTAATATTTGATGTTTGTTAAAAAATTTCAAGAATATAGAGTCTAATTAATGAGACTCTTTTATCATGGAATATATTTACTATTTGATAAGTAAGTGATAAAAATATAAATGAAATTTATGAATTGGTTAGCTAGTCCTAACTCATCGTTTATGGATTCTTTAGTGTATAATAAATATTTAGAGCCTAAGGAGCCAATTATAGGTATTTATTAACACACAATATAAGGAGGAGACTCTCATTCATGGAACTATTCATTGTGTGAATTTGAGAGCCTCTATATCTACTTACTACATACTAGAGAGAGAATATAATAATCCGAGAGAATGATAAGAGGTATCTATCTCTGATCAAAGGATCAACGTAGTGGTGATCTTTGAGATGTCAAGTGCTACATCATATCTTCACTATAGCACCAAAAATTTGACGAATGATATTTTTGCAGAGTCTTAAGCACGTGTGGACAATTTAGAGTGATTAAAATTCATTTTATTCGTTTGAATTAAATTATTAGAGAGGGAGTCACAATGGTACCATCTCTATTGAAGATGATCTAATATGATATCAGATAACTGAGATATTTTCATCTTAACTTCAAAATATGAATTGAAACTATTATTACAGGTTTAAATTGAAAATAAATATATATTGATACATATTTATATATCTATTTTTGTGTATGTTTGTGTGTGTGTGGGCGTGCATGTGTGCCTGTTTTATTTTTCCAATATATTTTTTTGATGACACCCACTCTTCTAGATGGAATAGAGTTTCCTAAAAAAACCATAATTCCACATAATTATTAAATTTTTTAAAAAATAACCAATTCCATAGGATTTTCAAAATTTGACCAAAAAAAGAAAGGAGGGGGTGATATCTCATGCTGTAATCCAAAAGAAGAGGGAAAGGGTTACACTGGAGAAGGTGAATGTATATTTAAATAAAATCTAAAATGGGGGTCATGATTTTTGGGGTGCTTATCTTAGAGATAAAAAAATAAAACAAACTAAAAAAATAATAAAAACAATGAAGATTAGACGTGGGGTGGGTCCATGGGGATAAATAATGTTTAAAAAACAAAGTAAAAGAGTGATGACAGTGGAACCACCTGATCACCGACCTTCTTTCTCACTCACCACCATGCACTATCCCTGCTCGGCCCTCTAGGCCTCCCATCCAGACCTCCAGACTCCCCACTGGCCCTTTCTACTTTCCACCTCCCACATTGTCATCATCTCCCATATGCATGTTTCCTACATTGTGTTGAGCCCACTTCCAATCTTCCCTTGCATGTTGTCCACCTACATAATGCCCCCTATAACAACTTTACACTAGGTTCCATCCTCAAGCACGATGACTCATCGGTTTCCTATCACCCCGCTTCTGACATCTGGTTGTGTTTCTACTCCCCATTGGAAATTCCAGATCTATCCTCTGACTAGACTTGAGCCACCATTCACCTCCCATCTACCAATTGCCTCTAATCGCGATTCCAGCCTACTTAGGTCCCAACCCCCTATCATGCCCCCTCAAAATCCTACCACCTTGCTTCTATAGTGTGGAATCATCTATGAAAATACCTGTTACACTTGCATGGGGTACCATATCTAGCTAACCCAACAACCTAGTTGGGTCGACCAAACCATGACTAAGCCAAGACATGCCCTTCCCAACCCACATGATCTATTTCAAGTCTAATATAGGCCCAAAATACCCTTCAAGGGTTTTTTGGACTAGACAGAGTCTTGGAAAAAAATTTAATATATATATATATATATATTTCAAAAAATAAGTATTTTTTTTGGAATAAAAGTTAATTTTGGACTACGTGATAATTTTTATTTTAATTAAAAATAAATGAATTATTTTAATTTTTTTAATTACCCTCAAAAAATATTTATCACTAATTTAATATTTATTTTGAATTTATTTAGTGTCAACTGATCTTTAGTGGTTAATATCCAATATATGTTCGGATTTTTATTTATTAATTAATTATTTCATGTGGTTGTTTCATAATAATTAATTAATTAAAAATATTTTCTACGCATCATCTGTCTTCCTCATTTTATGTATAAGGGTTTGTGTGTCCACAGGAACTGTATTACATGTGTATTACACATTCCAGAGACCCCCTTTCTCACATTTTATTATTTATGTATTGTGTAAAATAAAAATTAAAAGTGGTCCATAACGAGACCTAACGATGTTCCAGATGTGATGTTAATACATCAGATGACTGCGAGTTGTGATACAAGTCAAACACAACTCATTTATTTTTACCCCTAGAGTCACAATTGATCCATTTCGTGTAAATGGATCAACCAATACTAAATGATAAATATTAGTTACATTATTTTTTTAATTTATACATTATTTATTATTAGTGAGTTTCCAAGTTTACGAGCTCACATTAAAAAAAATAAAATGAATAGATTAAATAAAATTATGATTAGATGAATGTTATTCTAATTACTATAAGGTAAATTTGTGAGTGTGAGAACATAGTATGTGAATATCAGATAAAAAATGATTTCATTTTTCAATAAATAATAAAAACCCTAAAGGTTTTATTAATTCGCAATGCTTTCAATCATTTTAATTTGAACAAAACCGAGTGTATGAGGTAACCATCATCCATAGTCGAGAGTGACTCCTATTACTAAGGATTTATTAGGAAAGTGATGGGTTTAATTAACTAAATATTATATTAAATACATATACAAAACTATATTATTTAATATTTATAGGAAAAACATTGAGTAAATCAAGATTATGATTTCTAGATTTGTGATTTCACTCAATAGTTCAATGAGTCACAAGTTAATGTGGTTGGTCAATAAAACGCCTTACTTGAAACTATATGAGTAGTGAAATAGATATACATTTTAATTTAATGAGAGGTTTCTAGTATCCTTTCTGCTAGAATACCGAAGTGACTGGGTATTCAAAATCTAGTAGTGAGGGTTACTTGGGTTTGATAAAATAGCAGAAAACATTTAGTGATTTAATTGGTAACATATAATCGATAATCAAGATAAAGTATTGATCTATTAAAATTTTATTTTTGTAGAAAATGGTCATAGTTCCACAACTATACTATGATTACTTTTATACAAATAAATTTCTATCAATCATGAACTTTAAAGTGTAGCATAGGTTCTTTCCCAAAGTGAAATGATGTAAAAAATCCTATGTGTTGGAGTCCCCACTACTAGTTGTGCCACCTCTAGAAGTAAGGGTGTGAAAATGATTAAAAATGATTCATGTATGATTAATTTGATGTTTAAATCATATTTTTATCATCAATTTATAATGATTTGTGGAAAAAACATTTGGACATTGATGGTTTAACATATTTTGTCCTCTATGAGAATTTTGAGAGTCAAAAGTGAAGCGAGATATGAATGGGTGATGATTATACTGAATAGAAGTAAATTGAATGACGAGTCACAATATTTTAATACATACCTTTCTTATTTATTTTCACTAAATTACACTAATTTCATTTAGGATTACAAAATAAATAGTATGGGAAAAATTATTCTTTACCTTTGTGTAACATTCTACAAGAAAATAAGAAATAAAAGAAAGATTACTCTTTAGTTTATTTGGTGAATAAGTTGAAAGAAAAAGTGAAAAGTACAATGGAAAGTCCGATTCTAAAGAAACTTCCACAAAATATTTCAAAGAATCTACATATATCATTATATAAGAGGTAATTTTCTTCACATGTAATGAGATAAGTTTATGAAAGATAAAATATATTGAATTGAAGTAGAAGCAAGTAGAGGCTCCCACATAGTGTATATTCATCCTTGTATGCGATGTTTCTATAAATATTATTGGGTATTGAATACAACATTACTATTACATATGTTTATTTAAATAGAATATCCATGTAAGTATATAATATTTATAAGAGGTAAGTTGAAGTTTCTAAAATAATGAGAAAGGGTGATTCCTAAGCCAACAATGAGAAACAAACAACTTCTAATTATCAAGGTTATTAATTATAGTTGAACTTTTTTTAGGTATAAAAAACATTTATCTTATATATACTTTTGTTATATGGATAAATTATTCTATATTTGTAATAAATGTTATATGTGGTCTACAATACTCAACTAATAGTTCATTAATTATTGAATCATTGACAACAAGTGATGAATATAAAATATAAGACTTAGTTCTACCTAGTTGTGAAAAGATAATTATTTATATTGTAGATAAAATTAGTTTTAAAGGATATACCTTGAAAAAACTTATATTTTAAAAGAACACTATGTTCCATAACATATACGACATTCAACACCAAGCTTAAACGAACCCCAAAAATATTTATTTAAATATGACCATTATAACATAGCCATTAAATTGGTGGGTAAGAAAAATATTAAAATTATTATGAAATATATATATATTTATAAAGTACCTAATAAATAAAAATTAATTTATCAATGATTAATAAATAAATACTCATGTTTTAGTAAATTTTATTTATACTTTAGAAATACATTTTCATAAAGAAATATTTTTATTTATTTTTATTAGAAAATATTATAATTAATTTCTAGAGAATATATAAGTTTTATTTTAAAAAATACTATAATTTTTGAAATCATAATATAAAAATTATCTTATGGTTATTTTTTTTAATTTTTATGAAATTATTGATTTTCCATTGAATAATGAAAATACTATTTTTATTGAAAATTGTATTTTAGTTTCAAAAATTCAAAAGGTACCATTTTGTTTTAAAATGTTTTCAAAGTAAAATAATCTCTTTAATATCATTAATAATATGATTAAGTTTATTTGAATAATTTTTATGATTTAATTTAGTATAAAAATATTTTTAAACTAAAAAAGGCATTTTTCTAAAAAACTGGATTTCGTTGAATTTTTCATTTTAATTTTTAATTAAATTCAACCCCTTATATATTTTGAGTGTTGAAAAATGAATTCCATATTTGGACCAGGATATAAATATTTATTAAATGTTATTCTTTTTTATGGACAATATGAATAGTAACTTTATTAATTTTTATTACAACAATAAACTATTAATCAAGTAATTTATGTTAAAAATAAAATGCTATGAAATCTTAAATGACCCAAACACTTACATAAATCTAAATTTATGAGTATATATTGACCAAAATCAACCGATTTTTGAATTTATGACGTTTTTGGGCCAATTGGATTAGATTATGACTTTTATAGTATTTTATTTAAAGAAATGTCAAACTTGTGACACTCTTGTTATTAATAAGTGTAATATTATTAATATTGTGTTATCCAAAGTATATGTTCAAATATAAATATTATTTTTAAAACTAAAAGATTTAACTTCATCATGTTAATTTATTTTTAATTTTTAGTGATGAAATAACTACATTAAATGGTTACACAATTCTAATGTAATAATTATTTAGTTAATGTAAAAAATAAATTAAATTTTTTTTAAAAATGTTCGGATAAATATAATTTATGATAAATAATGTGATAAAAGAATTTTATACACTACCATGAAATGTTAAGGATATAATACAATATTGTTTTCTAATTATACGTGTTGTATTGATATTATTAAAGTTAATATTTTGAAAAATTAACATTATATATATTTTATAATAAATAATATTTTATTAAATTATATAAAATTCATAAAAATCTAATTTTTTAAAATGATTAGGATAAGGTTTTAAATATAAAAAAGGTATATTTAATGATATTTTTGCATTTTATTATAACTATATTGACCCTCAATGATTAAAACTCCATTTGTCACAGTATGAGTTAACGTGGTCAAATTGGGGTTAAAACCAAACGATAACGGTATAAATATAGTAAAGACTTGTTTAATTTTTATTAGATGATGAAATTTTTATACATACTAATATAATATTCATAATAACTCCATTTTATCCATTTATTATTTAAAATTAATTTATATAGTTTTAATATTTTGAGAAAGTCAAATAATACCCATCTCCTAATTTATAAATGGCCACCCATTCCTTCACTTTTTACACCCCTTTGAGTCATGTAGATTGACCAAACCATGAAAATTACTCTTATAAAAATCTTTTTCTAGGAACTTGAGGTTCCGAACCTTCCAAAATAGTGATCTTAGAAACATTGTTAATATATCTTAAGGGAGACCACCGAAAAAGAGGTAATCATCTTTATTTAATCTTTCAAGTTTATTTATTCTTCTACTTACTCTTCATGTATTATAACCGTCCTAAAATAATAACTCTTGTATCATAAATTTTAAGATTCTGACCTTTTATAGAGTTTTTCTGGGCTTGTTTACAAGTACTCTTTTGCCTTGTGATGAGTATTTTTTATTTGGGTTTTATATTGTGGTGTGTTTGGGTGGAAATATGAGAAAAATGGAAGAAATAGTGAAGTGAATGGTTAGTGTATAATTTTCCCTAAAGGTGCGCCCCAACCCAAAAAACCATGAAACCCTAGAAAAAGGTTAATTTCATAGTTAACACATGGTTTTTAAAACTATGAATCCTTTCAATAGTAACCATGCACCCCAATAAAATAGTTGCAAGATTTAGGTGCATAGTTAGGGGAACTTGTGCACTCTTTCCAACAAACCATGTGCGTGAATTAAATTAAACCAAAAATTATTTTAACATTTCCCAAACCCCATTTTAATGCCAAATCTACCCCCATGTGACCCTAATGCATCTTTCATGACTTTACAACCTCCTAGATGGATTCCAAGAACTCCTGGCCTCCATTCTTACATGTTCAAAGCCCATATCAAAGATTTACACCCCTCCCGGTAAGAGGATTACTTCCCAGTTGCTTTCCCATTCCCACCCCTTTATTATCTATTTATTTAAGGGAAGTTATCATCTGTTTTGGTTTGATATATACCTAGTTTTTTAGATCAAGGTATTTTATTTTAGATCTATATCTAGATTTAAGAGACTTTGATTTGTTCAATCTTGATTGAGGTTATAGATCTAGATCTCGTTCTACACCGTTACTCCACTGGATTTTAGAGATTTCTTTTGGGAAAGTTTTCATCAAAAAATTGTGGTTGGTTATCTATTATTCAAATATTATAGTCCTGATATCAATTATGTGTATTTGATTTTATAATTTCTAAGGTTGTTTTAGTAATTAGAATTTATAAATTGAATTAATTATTATAGTCAATTAATAAATTGAGTAATTACGGTTTTTATTTAATAATAGAATTAGAAAATTGGGATAATTAATTATAAATAAATTATCACCGTATTAAATTGTGAATTGTGATAATTAATTAAGGAATTAATTATTGGAGTATTGAATTATGTGATTGGGTATAATTAATTGTCGGGTTAATTATTTGAATATTGAATTATGAAATTAAGAGTAATTAATTGGTGAATTAATTATTGGATGTTGTGATTTTGAAATGAATAATTAATTGTTAAACTAATTAAGGGAATAGATGTTATTAATTAAATGTTAAAATTAATTAATGGGATATATATGAGTAATTAATTTATTAATTTTTCAAAGGAAGAATTTGTTGATTAATTATGATAAAAGGATTAATTCTGATTAATCTTAGTTGATGTGATAATTTGAAGACATATGATATTGAGATTCATGTGATAATGTGATATATTTTGATACATGAGTAATTTTTTTTGTTAAACATGTGTGGGACATAGTCTACTGCTTTCAAATACTGTAGTGATAAATTGTTTGATAAACGTATTTGGGACATTGTCTTCTACTTCTGAAATCCATAGTTAATTTTTTTTGTTTAATGTGTGATGGACATGGTATGTTTCTTCTAAAGCCCATAGTGAAAATTTTCTCTTAATGTTGTGCATGACATGGTCTCATTATTATGAATCCCATAGTGATAAATTGTTTGATAAACATGTGTGGCACATGGTTAGCTGCTTCCAAAGCCCTTTAGGTCCAATGCATGACGACCGAGACCCAAATTGTTGGCATTGGACAATGTTTTTAATTAGCCCTATTATAAATTAAAATGAATGGATAATGAAATACAATTTTCATAATGAATTGTGAATTGATAATGTGAAATGGTTCAAAATCTATCATGGACCGAAGCATGTATTGAGGTGAAGGCATCCTTGGGAACCCAAGGTTAGTGTAGTTAAATTAAATGTAATTGATAATGTTTTTTAAAGGTTGGAGATAAAGCCTCATTTTATTATTAAATCAAATCAAATACCCCTTTCTTTCAAGGTATAGGGGACCCATTACGAATACCGAAGGCCGAGGGGCATGAAATCCCTATTTTAGGGCCCAAATGTCCCTCCAGTTAATAGTACTACTACATTACCCAGTTTTCTATAGTACCTACTACAGTACCACCACTGCTATAGTTATGCTACAATACCTTCACTGCTACAGTGTCACCACAGCTACAGTTCCGCCACAACTACAGTGCTAGAATAGTGCCCCCTGCTATAGTGTGTCTACAGTACTAAAGGATTTCATCCCTACTGAAAATCGATCTTGGGTATTTTGGATGCCAAGCAGGATCCTTTACCACTTGGGTATAGGCTCGTTGGAAAGTGTAATTGATAATGTGATAACCGTTTAATTATGTATTTTTATTATTTCATTACACAATTATTTAAACTTTTATTGACATGATATTGTTTTATAAACCATTGGTGGTGACCTAATAAGTTGTATTCACACCCTACTCAGGATACTTGATCAGTAACCGAATAGACTTTGTGTTTTTTGGATAGAAAAAGGGAAAATTCCCTATATTAGATGGATGATATTGGATGAATCAAGGATTAGGGAACCAGACGTAGTTCAGTACCCTCTTGGGAATTATCAGTGTATTTATTTTGGGTTTTCATTTTGACACTTGGCACGTACATCATCATGGAATATTTACTATTTTATTTGATATTGAATTTATATTTTTGGCCATCTTGTGATACTGGTATTGTTTTATTTATTGTTTTATGTTATTCAGTTATTGTTTTATTATTTTTCCACTAGTGTATTACTCTAATAAAAGAGGGTATAGTCTCCCCATGATCAATATTACACCCTCATTATAATTCAAGATCCTTTGGAATATGGGGAGGTGTGCCTGAGGTCATGTGGTGGTCCGGATCGGGGCAACTGTGTGTGGCACCTAGGCCAAGACGTTACAAAGATGTATCAGAAGAGTTTTATTATTCTTTTCTATTGTCTAACTATTTTGGAAAGATAAATGGAGATCATGGAGAGTATTCCTTGGATGTGAGATCATGCATAGAATTTTTAAACCCATGTATGGGGGAAAATCTAATTACCCAGGGTGGGACTACTGTTATTGACATGTGTTGTTACAGTTGGATATTATTTAACATTGGGTGACACACTTGTTCTGTGATGTGATTATTATTTTAGTGATTTGTTGAGATTTTCTGAGGAAAGAATCAGGAACCAATAAGGAATGAGAGTTTAGTTTGCACACATCATTCTAGAAAATCTAGATTATTTTGTGAAATGCACTATTTTAAGCACACATGAGAGAATGGGTTTTGGGAACTTGTTGATCTTGATCTGTTTTTCCCTACAGGTAAAATTGAATTGAAAATGGTTCCTAATATGAAATTGAAAATGGTAAAATGATGAAAAATTTGAATAAATGGGCATCGAATGAAATGTGAATATTTATAATGTGTTTACCCTTATTAATCGGGACCTTGGTGAAGTATGGTTAACGGTAGTGATAACACCTCAGTTTTGACCGTGTAGAGAGGTTTGGGGAAAAAGATTAGTGTGACTTGTTATAATTTTAATCTTACATAAATATGATAGAGAAATGTTTTGAGTTATAAGATATGTGTTTTTTAATAGAGAGATATTCCTCTATAGTGAAACATACCGAGGGGATGAAAAGAGGATATAGCTGTAGATACTCCACCAGTAGTGTAACCCGTGGCACCAATAGTGTTGGTTGAGGATGTATGGGAAAATTTCTGAGAGAGATGATTTCTAGATTGAGTCTATCTTGACTATACATGAACACTTGGATACTCCTAGTGAGAAGAGAGTAAAATTGGTTGCCTATATGTTACATGGTTTGGTAAAGTGATGGTGGGATATCCAAACTTTGGATGGATAGTTAGAAGCCATTGAATGGAAGAACTTTCAAGGGAATTTTTTGAAGAACTTTTATCCAAACACACTGAGACAGGAGAGAGTAATTGAGTTCATGAGGTTGAATCTTGGGAGTATGTTCGTAATGGAATATACTAGATGCTTTATATATTTTCAGTGCATTGTTATATCATTGACAGGAGATGAGTCTACTAAAAAAATGTGGTTTCGGGATGAACTTAATTATGAAATTATATCCCAGATAAATATCTTCACAATGAATAAGTTTCCAGAATTTTTTTAATTAGAATCTCATATCTGAGGGGAACCTGAAGGAGGATTCTAGTGGTGGAAATGTGGTTTCTTCTACATAGTTATGAGGTATGAATTTTGAAAGAAGGAAATTTTTTTATGAGAATTACTCCTAGAGAGGTGGCATGAAGAGTAGCCAAGGAGAAGGGTTGGTTAGATAAGAACTCACCCATGTGGTTTTCCAGTAGTTTGGTAGGTCGTGAAACTTCTAGAAACATTATCCTGACCACCAATGAAGTGTTGAGGTTGTGGAATTATGATACATCTACATAAGTTCTGTAGGAACCCATGGAAATCGGTTAGTAATAGAGGAGATCGATAAAACCAAAGTGATGTAAGGGGATCTTCTTCCCCATATCAATCTGCCAGCTAGAGTTCTACCGGCCGAGGTGGTATAGGCAGTGGATGTGTTGCTTCTAGGAAATAGAACCTATATCAGCAGAGTAGAAAAACTAAAGAGAGTCTGACTTCATTATAGGGACGAGAGGCAAGACAGTGACATGACATTCAACCTATACTTGTGGATAAAAAGGCTCAACCATTGATAGTGAGAGGTGTTATTCATGTAGCTTTTACATTATCTAGTGACTCATTTAATACTGGTGGATCTCATTCCTTTATATCTCTAAAACCTATTAATGGTTTGAACATTTTGGTGGAGTTCATAAGTAGATTTATGACGATAGATACACCGTTAGGATTATGGTCGAGAGATATATGCTTGTGAAATGGAAATTATCTAAAGGTTGGGAGTATTCTTTTCTATGGTATCTTTAAATTTTGTACATGTTAGGATTTGACTTGATTTTGGGTATGGACTGGACAGTCTCATATCAATCCCACATTAAATATTACCATAAGAGAGTGAATTTTATGTCTCCCAAGGTTAACTATTATATCAGCTGTGGAGAGTGGTATATTTATACGGGCTGAGTAAATCCAATTAATCTGCAACTTGGATAGATCACACCCAAAGTTGCTAGTAAGTTTTTGGATGACATAAATATAAAGCATGAAGAACCTCCACTAATAGTGAAATGGTTTCATGATATTTTTACTGAATAATTTGTAGGGTTTCTACCTAAGAGTAATGTGGAATTGACTATTGATCTCATGTCGGTGGTTGATCTAGTTTCAACTCCACCATACAGAATTAAACCAATAGAAATTCAAGAGATCAAGACTCAGCTAGAGGATTTGGAGGATAAGGGATTGATCTGACAGAGTACGTCACCTTGGGCCTCAACTATATTGTATTCAAATAAGTATAACATGACTCTATGCATGTGTGTTGATTACCAAATATTGAACCAGATGACTGAAAAGAACTAGTATCCTCTTCTATATATCAACGTTCTATAACAACAGTTGAAGTGAGCTTGTATTTTCTTCAAGATCTACTTGTGATCATTGTATCATCAACTGAGATTTTGAACTTATGATATACCAAGGACTACTTTCTAAATAAAGTGTGTACTTTATGAGTTCTTCATAGTGCCTTTTGGGTTAAAAAACACACCATAAGTATTTATGGCCTTGATGAATAGAATTTTCCATTTATGCATGGATCAGTTTTTGGTAGTGTTTGCGGATGACATCTTGGTGTACTCCAAGAATAATTTTGATCATGCCCATAACATTGAAATCCTATTGATTATACCAAGAGAGCATCAACTATACTCAAATCTATCTAAGTGTTTGTTTTGGATTGATCATGTACACTTCTTGGGTCATATATATCATAAGAAGGTGTGTCAATGGACCAGAGAACGTCTTGATAGAGTTTTCTTGGGAGAATCCCAAGAACACTTTTGATATCTGAAGCTTTCTAGGTTTATGTAGATATTATCAGATGTTTATCCATAAATTTTCTTGATTGGTATCACCACTTATAGGATTTAATATAAAGGAAAAAATGGTTGGATGGATGGAGTAATACAATAATTCTTTCTAGGAGATAAAGAAGAGTTTTACATAGACACCAATATTTATCCTACTAGAGCCTAATGAGGAGCATGTGGTGTATTGTGATTATTATAATATTAGGATCAGAGATGTTTTGATGTAGGGAGATCGAGTTTTGGTGTATGGTTATCAATAGTTAAGGCCACATGAATAGAATTACCCTTTTCATGACCTCGATTTGGTAGAAATGGTGTATGTTTTGAAGTATTGGCAATGTTATCTGTTGGGTGAAAAGTCTACTATGTATACATATTATAAGAAATTGAAGTATATATTTTTTCAGCGAGTATTGAATCTACAGAAGAGGATTTGGGTTGAGTATATACAATCATTTGATTTTGAACTAGTACGTATTCTTGGGAAATGATACAGTTTGACTGACACTCTGAGTAGGTAAACTCAGTATTAGGAAATTTAGGAGTCTAGTGTTGAGTGGAAAATGAGGAATCTACCATTGTAGATGCATTTGGTGGTTCGGGAGAGTCAGGAGAAGATTAATCTTGTATTAGTTTCAGTGGATTCTACACTTTTGATCTATATTTGAGATAGGTAGTATGAGGTTCTGAAGTGCTTGAACCGGAGGGAAAACCTTGAAGGCGGGGAGTCACCTTCTAAAAGAATCATGGATCAGGATGAGATAATCCGTGTTAGGAATTGGGTAGTTGTGCCTACAAGCATCCAAGATGAGTTGATGTTGGAATTTCATGCCTTGAAGTGGCTGGTACATCTAGGTGTGACCAAAATGTACCATGAACTATGATGAAAATTTAGGTGCCCAGACATGAAAAATGAGATAGTGGGGTTTGTGACACGATGCTACACCTTTTAGTAGGTGAAGGTGGACTATGAATGACCTAAAGGTTTACAACAAATGTTTCCCATTCTAGAGTGTAAGTAGAATGACATGAATATGTAATTTTTGTTAGGTCTTCCATGGATGCCTCAGAAGAATAAAGTTATTTGGTTGATTATGGACCACATAAAAAATATAGAACATTTATTTATTATAAAAGAGACTTTCTCAGCAGACATGTTGGGAGAAATGTATATTAGGGAGATAATATGTCTGTACAGAGTGCCATAAACTATAGTTTCAAACAGTGACTCACATTTTACTTTGTGCTGCTGGAAGTTCTTACAGAAGGAAATAGGCACGTAGGTCTGGTTGAGTATGACTTTCCAGCCACATACAGATGGGTAAATACAATACCTATAGTTCATGTATTGTGGAAACATGGGTTTGGGAAAGAGTGAAGATGGGAAAGGGAATAAGATTTGCCGGCTCAGTGGCTTGATCTTTTGGACTCAAAATCATATAGATATTTGGGACTGTAACTCAAGGATGATCTATTATATGGTGGGGAGATTGTAAGATACTTACATTTTATGGAGGTATCTCAAGATCCTTTGTAGGTACTCTTTTTCCTATGTTTGGGTAATTTTTATTTTGGTTTTACCTTGGGGTGTTTTTTGGGTGAAAAATTGAAAAAATGGAAGAAATAGGGAAGTTTATAGTTGATGTGGAATTTATCTTAAATATGCACCCCAACCTAGGAAACTATGAATCCCTGGAAATAGAGGAATTACATGGTTAGAACATGGTTTTTCAAACCATGTGAGATCTTAATATTATCCATACACCCCTATAAAAGTGGCACATGATTTAGGTGCATGGTTAGGAGAAACTATGTGCCCTTACCCAACAAACAGTGCATGCGAATTAGATTAACCAAAACAAATAGTTAAAAAATTTCCTGAACACCCATTTTAATCCCCAATCAACCCCCATTCGACACTAATTCCTCTTTAACAACTTTAGATACTTTGGAAAAAATTCCAAGTCCTCTCTAACTCAATTCTTAGTGGTTCGAATCCTGGATCAAAGATCTACACCCCTGTAAGTAAGAGGATATTATTCTGATTACTTTCTTGTTCCTCCTCCTTTCTTCTCCTGTTATTTAAGGAAATTTATCATCTATTTTTGTTAGATATATACCTATTTTTTTGGATCTAGATATCTGATTTTATATCTAAATATGGATTTAAGAGATCTTGGATTGTATAATCTTGATTTAGGTTATAGATCTAGAACTCATTCTATGTCGTTACTATGATGGATTTTGGGGATTTCTATTGAGAGATTGTTGGCCAAAAAATCAAGGTAGGGGTTCTATTATTCAAATATCATAGTATTGATATCAATTATGTGTATGTGATTATATAATTACTAGGGTTCATTTATAAATTGGAATTTCTAAATTGAATTAACTATTGTGTCTAATTAATAAATTGAGGAATTGGGGTTTTGATTGATTAATGAAATTATGGAATTGGTATAATTAATTAATGAATTAATTATTGAACTATTAAATTGTGAATTGGGATAATTATTATATTAATTAATTATTAGAGTATTGAATTATGGTGTTGGGTATAATTAATTTTTGGGTTAATTATCAAAATATTGAATTTTTCATTAAGTATAATTAATTGGTGAATTAATTATAGGATGTATAGTTTGTGAGATGATTAATTAGTTGTTAAATTAATTAGTTTAATAGATGTGATTAATTAAATGGGTGAATTAATTAATGGTATAGATGTGATTAATTAAATGGGAGAATTAATTAATGGAAAATTGTGATGATTAATTGTGATATGAGGATTAATGTTGATTTATCTTTGTTGATGTGACAATGTGAAAAACTCTGATATTGAGATGTATGTGATGATGTGATATGTTTTGATACATGTGTAAATTGGTTTTTAAACATGTGAGGGACATGATATTATTATTTAAAATTCTGTATTAATAAAGTTTTTGATAAACATGTTTGGGACATGGTTTGCTAGTTCAGAAGCCCATAGTGAAATTTTTTTGTCAAACTTGTGTGGGACATGGTCTAATGGTTCAAAAGCACGTAGTGAATTTTTTTTGTTAAATGTGTGCAGGATATGGTCTAATTTTTCCGAATCCCTTAGTGATAAGTTGTTTGATAAAAATTTACTGGACATGGTCTACTGCTTCTATTGCCCATGGGGTCCTAGGCCTAAAGTCCTAGACCCATATTGTTGGCATTGGACTATAGTATTAATTTGAGGTCTTATAAATTGAAATTAAATGGATAATGAAATCCAATTTTTCTAATTTATTTTTAATTGATAATTTGAAATGGTTCAGACTCCAGCATGGGATGAAGTAGGTATTGAGGTGTAGGTGTCCTCGAGAACCTGTGGGTTTATGTGGTTAAATAAAGTATAATTGATAATGTGATAACTATTTAATTTTGGATTGTAATTATTTATTTATATGATTCCATACACCATTATTGACTTTATATTGTTTTATACACTATTGGTAGTGGCCTAATGAGTTGTACTCACCCCCTACTCAGGTTGCCTGATCGATACCTGAATAGACTTTGTGTTTTATGAAGAGAAGAAGGAAAAAGGTCACATGTTAGATGGATAATATGGTATTGGGAATGTATTAGGGAAATATACGTGGTTTTGGACCCGCTTGGGAGTTATCAGTGTATTTATTTTGGGTTTTCATTTTGAAATTTGGCACGTACTTTAGTATGGCATATCTACTATTTAGTTTGATATTACATTTCCAGTTTTTACCATATTGTGATACTGTTACTATTCTATTTATGGTTTAATGTTATTAAGTTATTGTTTTATTATTTTTCTGATGATTTATTACTCTAATAAAAGGGTATAGTCTCCCCATGATCGATATTGGACCCTTTCCACTAGTAAACAACCTCTAGTGTACGTGGATGTGTGCCTGAGGTCATATGGCAGTCCAACATAGGGAACCGTTCCTTGGAAATCGAGATGGGACATTACTAAAATATAATGATATGTTAATATTATTATGGTACACGCATATTCTATCTATTTTTATCCTATTGAAATCAGAAACATAGCTTGTGTATGCGTACGACTTACCGTCTCCTTGCAGTGGTGTAAATAGTTTTTCATCACAACTTTACTTGTATGGGTATAAATATGAAAATAATGAATATATATGATATAATAATTATTTTTTAAATTTTAATTACTCTTTTACTTTCTTTCATTCCATCCATATAAAAATGAAAACATCGTTCTTGCATACATACGACCTACCATCTCCACGAATGGTGTAATTCATTTTTTAATCTCTATATTTTATGGATGAATCTAATTATATATTTTTTGAACATATATTATATTTAAACCATGAATAAAATTATTTAGTTTTTATGACCTTGGTCGAGGTATAAGGATTGAAACTATCGAACCAAATAATACATGAAAAATGAAGCAGTAACCACCCAAAACAATAGATTTTAACAGTGAATTGATAATAAATGGGTGATAAAATATTATAAGTAATAATATATGGTATGATATATATATGTTTATGATTTTGGAATATATATATAATGAATCTATAATTATTATATAAGATTTTCTAATGCATACAAAGGAAGTCGAACCCAAGGTAACAGTTTCTCGTCTCACTTTTACTTCCGTGATACATATTCCATATTCATATTTTTTTTGGTGTATATACTACCACTTGATATATTATATCATGAAACTATTTCTATTTTGGGTATTTAATGTTTCATTTGGTATTATTTATTTTAAGGGGCTCAAGATACAAAAGAAACCCATGCATGAAGGGTATATTTAACAATCTCATCATTATTTAGGATTGTTTATATTTTAGTCTCCTATAAAGGAATATTTCTCTTCAATGTATATGTTTTCTAAAAATATTTTCAAAAATATTTTTAAAATTCTCCATTGATTTTTTAAATTTATTTTTACCTTATTTATAATTTTTACAAATTTTTTAAAAGGAATGTTCGTGTCAGTTTCTAAACATGGTACTTGTGGATTTTTCTTACAAAAGTGTGAAAGTAATGTTTTTTATCTTATACTTCACGAATAAAATTTCCATCCATATTGATTACTAATTGATTTTAATATTAATTTATAAGATTACAAGGTTCATTTTAAGTAAAATCTTTTATTTATTATGTTCGTAGTTTTAATATTTTAAAAAATTATTTTCAAAGAAAAAGGGAGTTTTCCTCAAGAAATATTCTAGTAATCTCTTTAAATTATTTTCATCAATTTCAAAATCCATTTTTAAATATTAATTTTATCATATAATATGATGATATCATTCATATTATTTATTTATATGGTTTATGATTATTTTGACTGGGGAAAATTGTTAATATTCTGCATGATTAGTTCTTCAAATACAGATAATTATTGATTTAGTTAAGGAATATTGATTCAATTGAATTATTTATTCATTTTAGGAATTCATTGGACTTAGTTTGTGATGTGCGAGGCCCACTATATCCCCTCTATGCATCAACAGGTCTCATGAGAAAACTAAATTGGGTATTGGGTGAGGCCATACCCATTTATGAAAGATGTGTTAGCATGAGGCCTCAACGGTATGTTTCAAATACCCAACATTATGAATTCCATCATTATTAATTCAACTATTTTTATCCATGTTATTATCTGATTAGGTAGAATATTCTTGGATAAGTTATAAACTCATGTTATTGTTTATATGGAATATTTTTTTCATCCTTTATTCCTTCTATATTATGCTCAAGTTATTGTTTAAATGAAATGTGGTCATTTATTTACCTTTATATATTTCTTATGCTTATTAATTCATGATATCTTCCACTATACGCATACTCTTACTGAGAATTAGAGATAAAAACCGTCTTATATTTCCTTTCTCCATGATTCCTGAAAGCTTGTTATGATTGATATACATGGATATGCTAAAAGGAATAATTGTGCACGCAAAGAAAATACAATGTTCAATTTTATATTTTCAATTATAATGTGAAATTAATGTATGTATATAGTTTACCAAGACAACTCAACTATTATGTAATTTAGGATGAGATTCATTATATCCAACAATAATGTAAGAAAGTAACCTTTAACATGAGGACACTAGAGTTGGGGTTTTTACAGTTGGTATCAGAGGAGGTTTAGTTGAAACATTGAGAACTAAATTTTGGAAAACATACATTAGGGAACATAATCCTATGGTTCAATTTGAGTATAAGTATAATTATAGGATAATATAAAAATAATTAGAAGGTTAAATATTATGTGTTTTTCCACAATAATTGTTTTTTTCTCATAATATGCCATTTGGTTTTAGTTAAAGACAGAAACTATGAGGAATGATTCAAACACTGAATGTGATGAACAATACTATGATTATGAGAAACCAAATTTGATTATGAATAAATTTAAATATTTTTTTATTTTTTCTAATTATTTATCATGATATATCATTAATAAATTTTATCGCAACAAAATATAAGACTCACAAAAGAAGACAAGGATGCAGTCTACTTGTTGATTTTTCTTACAAAAGTGTGAAATAAATGTTTTTTATCTTATACTTCATGAATAAAATTTACATCCATATAGATTACTAATTAATTTGAATCTTCATTTATAGGTTTACAAGGTTCATTTTAAATAAAATTATTTATTTATTATGTTCATAGTTTTTATATTTTAAATAATTATTTTCAATGCAAAAGGGTATTTTCCTCAAGAAATATTCTTGTAATATCTTTAAATTATTTTCATCAGTTTAAAAATACATTTTTAAATATTAATTTGATGATATAATATAATTATATCATTCATATTATTTATTTTGATGGTTAATGATTTTTTTGAATGAAGAAAATTATTAATATTCTGCATGATTAGTTCTTCTAATATGGATAATTATTGATTTGGTTAAGTTATATTGATTCAATTGTATTAATTATTCATTTTAGGAATTCATTAGAGTTTGTATGTGATGTGTGAGGCCCACTATAGCAACTCTATGCATCAATAGGTCTAATGAGACAAACAATATTGGGTATTGGGTGAGGCCTTACCCATTTATGAAAGATGTCTTGTCATGCGACCTCAACGGTATGTTTCAAATATCTGAAATTATGCATTCCATCATTATTAATTCAGTTATTGTTATCCATGTTATTTTTTGATTAGGTAGAATATGTATGTATACTTTATAATCTCATGTTACTGTTTATATGGAATATTTTATCATCCTTTATTCCTTCAATATTATTCTAAAGTTATTGTTTAAATGAAATGTTTTCATTTATTTACCAATCTATATTTTTTATGATTATTAATTCATGATAGATTCTACAATATGAATACTCTTACTGAGAATAAGAGATAAAACCTTTCTTTTATTTCCTGTCTCCAAGATTTCAGGAAGCCTGTTATGATTGATATGCATGGATATTCTAAAAGGAATAATTGTGCACTCAAAGAAAATATTATGTTCAATTTTATATTTTCAATTGTAATGTGAAATTAAAGTATGTATCTAGTTATCAAGACAACTCAACTATTAGGTACTTTAGGATGAGATTCATTATATCCAAAAACAATGTAAGAAAGCAACCTTTAACACTAGGATACTAGAGTTGGGGTCTTTACAGTTGGTATCAGAGGATGTTTAGTTGAAACCTTGAGAACTAAATTTTGGATAACATATATTAGGGAACATAATACTTTGGTTGAATTTGAGTATAATTATAATTATAAGATAATATCCAAAAAATTATTAGGTTATAAATTATGCAGTTTTCCACAATTATTTTTTTCTCATAACATGCCATTTGGTTTTAGTTAAAGACCAAAACTAGGACGAATGATTGAAACACCGAATGTGATGAAAAATATAGTGATTATGAGAATTCAAATTGGATTATGACTAAATTTAAAGAAATTTTGATTATTCCAAATTATTTATCATGATATATCATTAATAAATTTTATCACACCAAAATCGAAGACTCACAAAAGAGAAGAAGGATGAAGTGTACTTGTTGATTTTTCTTACCAAAGTGTGAAAAGAATGTTTTTTATCTTATACTTCATGAATAAAATTTCCATCCATATTGATTACTAATTGATTTTAATATTAATTTATAATCTTATAAGGATAATTTTAAATAAAATTATTTATTTATTATATTCGTAGTTTTTATATTTTAAAAAATTATTTTCAAAGTAAAAGGGTATTTTCCTCAAGAAATATTCTAGTAATCTCTTTAAATTATTTTCATCAATTTCAAAATCCATTTTTGAATATTAATTTGATGATATAATATAATGATATCATTCATATTATTTATTTGGATGGTAAATGATTATTTTGACTGGGGAAAATTATTAATATTCTACATGATTACTTCTTCTAATATGGATAATTATTGATTTGGTTAAGGAATATTGATTTAATTGTATTATTTATTCATTTTAGGAATTAATTGGACTTAGTAAGTGATTTGCGAGGCCAACTATAGCCCCTCTATGCATCAATAGGTCTCATGAGACAAACGATATTGGGTATTGGGTGAGGCATTACCCATTTATGAAAGATGTCTTGGCATGAGGCCTCAACGATATGTTTCAAATATCTGAAATTATGAATTACATCATTATTAATTCAGTTATTGTTATCCATGTTATTATTTGATTAGGTAGAATATGCATGGATAAGTTGTAAACTCATGTTATTGTTTATATGGAATAGTTTATCATCCATTATTCATTTAATATTATTCTTAAGTTATTGTTTAAATGAAATGAGTTCATTTATTTTCCTTTCTATATTTTTTATGCTTATTAATACATGATAGATTCCACTATACACATACTCTTACTGAGAATTAGAGATAAAAACATTCTTATATTTTCTTTATCTAGGATTTTAGGAAGCTTTTTATGATTGATATGAATACATATACTAAAAGTAATAATTGTGCACTCAAAGAAAATGCTATGTTCAATTTTATATTTTCAATTGTAATGTGAAACACTAATGGAAAACTAACATATACCAACGGTTTGGAGAACCGTTTCCAAGTAAGCCATTGGGATAGGTCTATACCAACTGTTTCCAAAACCGTTGGTATAAGTCATATGAAAATCTATACCAACGGTTATGGAACCATTGGTATATGTATTTCAAAAAAAAACATTCGCTGGGATTTGATCCCAGGACCCCTAGTTTATCATTGAACGACTTAACCACTAACCTAACATGACTTTTTTAAACATAATTACATAAATATATATTTTTATTGTCATAAATATTTTATATTTTGATTTATATAATGTTCTCGATAAGAAGATATGATAAAAATTATCAAGACCTATACCAATGGTTTTGACAACCGTTGGTATAGTTCTTGATCATGGAATTTATTCTGGGTTGATGGTTGATTTATAGGGGACCTTTCCCAACGGTTTTGGAAAACCATTGGGATAGGTATACCCTTTCCCAAGGGTTTGGCCAAACCGTTGGGAAAGGTGGCCACAAAGTGGACTTTTCCCAACAGTTTGGCCAAACCGTTGGGAAATCCATACCCTTTCCCAATGGTTTGCCAAAACCATTGGGAAAGGTGGCCAAAAAGTGGGATTTCCCAACGGTTTGGCCAAACCATTGGGAAAAAAGGACCTATACCAGTGGTTTTTACAAACTCTTGCTATAGAAGCTTTGGGAAAAGTCAGATTTCCAGTAGTGAAATTAAAGTATGTATCTAGTTTACCAAGACAACTCGACTATTAGTTAATTTAAGAATAGGATCCTTATATCCAACAAAAATTTAAGAAATTAACCTTTAAAACTAATATACTAGTGTTGGGGTCTTTATAATTGGTATTAGAGGATGTTTATTTGAAACCTTAAGAACTAGATTTTGGAAAAAAAACATTAGGGAACATAATCCTATGGTTGAATTTGAGTGTAAGTATAATTATAGGATAATATCCAAAATATTAGTAGGTTAAATATTATGTGGTTTTCCATAATAATTGTTTTTCTCATAATATGCCATTTTGTTTTAGTTAAAGACTGAAACTAGGAGGAATGATTCAAACGCTAAATGTGATGAAAAATAAAGTGATTATGAGAAACCAAATTGGTTGATGACTAAATTTAATGATATTTTGATTATTACTAATTATTTATCTTGATATATCATTAATAAATTTTATCACAAAAAAATCTAAGACTCATAAAAGAAGACAAGAATGGAGTCTACGTGTTGATTTTTTTTACAAAAGCGTGAAAGGGGTGTTTTTTATCTTACACTTCATGAATAAAATTTCCATCCATCTTGACTAATAATTGTTTTTAATATTCATTTATATGCTTACAAGGTTCATTTTAAATAAAGTTATTTATTTATTATGTTCATAGTTTCTATATTTTAAAAAATTATTTTCAAGGAAAAAGGTTATTTTCCTCAAGAAATATTCTAGTAATCTATTTAAATTGTTTTCATCAATTTCAAAACCCATTTTTAAATATTAATTTTATGATATAATATAATGATATCATTCATATTATTTATTTGGATGGTTTATAATTATTCTTACTAGGGAAAATTAGTAATATTATGCATGATTAGTTCTTCTAATACGGATAATTTTTTATTTGATTAAGGCATATTGATTCAATTGTATTATTTATTCATTTTAGGAATTCATTAAACTTAGTATGTGATTTGTAAGGACCACTATAGCCCCTATATGCATCAATAGGTCTCATGAGACAAACTATATTGGGTATTGAATGAGGCCTTACCCATTTATGAAAGATGTCTTGGCATAAAGCCTCAATGGTATGTTTCAAATATCCGACTTTATGCATTCCATAATTATTAATTCAGCTATTGTTATCCATGTTATTATTTCATTAGGTATAATATTCATGGACAAGTTATAAATTCATGTTAATTTATATATGGAATATTTTATCACCCTTTATTCCTTTAATATTATTCTCAAGTTACTGTTTAAGTGAAATGTGTTCATTTATTTACCTTTCTATATTTTTTATGCTTATTAATTCATGATAGATTCCTCTATACGCATACTCTTACTGATAATTAAAGATAAAACCTTTCTTATGTTTCCTTTCTATAGGATTTCAGAAAACTTGTTATGATTGATATGCATGGATATGCTAAAAAAATAATTGTGCACTCAAAGAAAATACTATATTCAATTTTATATTTTTAATTATAATGTGAAATTAAATTATGTATCTATTTTACCAATACAACTCAAATATTAAGTAATTTAGGACGAGATTCCTTATATTTAACAATAATTTAAGAAATTAACCTTTAACACCAGGATACTAGATTTGGGGTCTTTACAGTTAGTATTAGAGGAGGTTTAGTTGAAACCTTCAGAACTTGATTTTGAAAAACATTCATTAGGGAACATAATCCTGTGGTTGAATTTGAGTATAAGTCTAATTATAGGATAATATCCAAAAAAATTAGTAGGTTAAATATTATTTGGTTTTCCAAAATAATTGTTTTTTCTCATAATATGCAATTTTGTTTTAGTTAAAGACTGAAACTAGGAGGAATGATTCAAAAACTAAATGTGATAAACAATACAATGATTATGAGAAACCAAAATGGATGATGACTAAATTTAAAGATATTTTGATAATTAATAATTATTTATCATGATATATCATTAATAAATTTTATCATAATAAAATCTAAGATTAAAAAAAGAAGACAAGAATGGAGTCTACTTGTTGATTTTTCTTACAAAAGTGTGAAAATAATGTTTTTTATCTTATACTTCATGAATAAAATTTACATCCATCTTGATTAATAATTGGTTTGAATATTCATTTATTTGTTTACAAGTTTCATTTTAAATAAAATTATTTATTTCTTATGTTCATATTTTTTATATTTTAAAAAATTATTTTCAAAGAAAAAGGGTATTTTCCTCAAGAAATATTCTAGTAATCTCTTTAAATTATTTTCATCAATTTAAAAATCCATTTTTAAATATTAATTTTATGATATAATATAATGATATAAGTCATATTATTTATTTGGATGGTTTATTATTAATTTGACTGGGGAAAATTATAAATATTCTTCATGATTAGTTCTTCTAATATAGATAATTATTGATTTGGTTAAGGCATATTGATTCAATTGTATTATTTATTCATTTCAAAAATTCATTAGACTTAGTATGTGATGTGAGAGTCCGACTATATCCCATATATGCATCAATATGTCTCATGAGACAAACTATATTGGGTATTGGGTGAGGCCTTACCCATTTATGAAAGATGTCTTGGCATGAGGCCTCAACGGTATGTTTCAAATATCCGGCATTATGCATTCCATCATTATTAATTCAGCTATTGTTATACATGTTATTATTTTATTAGGTATAATATGCATGGATATGTTATAAACTCATGTTATTGTTTATATGGAATATTTTATCATCCTTCATTCCTTTAATATTATCCTCTACTTTTTGTTTAAATGAAATGTGTTCATTTATTTACCTTTTTATATTTTTTATGCTTATTAATTCATGATATCTTCTACTATACGCATAATCTTACTGATAATTAGAGATAAAAACTTTATTATATTTCATTTCTCCAGGATTTTATGAAGCATGTTATGATTGATATTCATGGATATGCTAAAAGGAATAATTGTGCACTCAAAGAAAATACTTTGTTCAATTTTATATTTTTAATTTTATTGTGAAATTAAAGTGTGTATCTATTTTACCAAGACAAATCAACTATTAGGCACTTTAGGATGAGATTCCTTATATCCAACAACAACGTTAGAAATTAACCTTTAACACTAGGATACTAGAGTTGGGGTCATTATAGTTGGTATAAGAGGAGGTTTAGTTGAAACCTTGATAACTAGATTTTGGAAAACATACATTAGGGAACATAATCGTGTGGTTGAATTTCAGTATATGTCTAATTATATGATAATATATAAAAAATTATTAGGCTAAATATTATGTGATTTTCCACAATAGTTGTTTTTTCTCATAATATTCCATTTGGATTTAGTTAAAGACCGAAACTAAGAGGAATGATTAAAACACTGAATGTGATGAACAATGCAATGATTATGAGAAACCAAATTGGGTGATGACTGAATTTAAAGATATATTGATTATTAATAATTATTTATCATGATATATCATTAATAAATTTTATCACAACAAAATCTAAGACTCAAAAAGAAGATAATGATGGAGTCTACTTGTTGATTATTCTTACAAAAGTGTGAACGAAATGTTTTTTATCATATACTTTATGAATAAAATTTCCATCCATCATGATTACTAATTTATTTTAATCTTCATTTATAATTTTAAAAGGTTCATTTTAAATAAAATTGTTTATTTATTATGTTCATAGTTTTTATATTTTAAAAAAGAATTTTCAAAGATTAATGGTATTTTCCTCAAGTAATATTCTAGTAACTTATTTAAATTATTTTAATCAATTTGAAAATCCATTTTTCAATATTAATTTGATGATATAATATAATTATATCATTCATATTAATTATTTAGATGGTTTATGATTATTTTTACTGGGGAAAATTATTAATATTCTGCATGATTAGTTCTTCTAATATGGATAATTATTGATTTAGTTAAGGCATATTAATTTAATTGTATTATTTATTAATTTCATGAATTCATTAGACTTTTTATATGATGTTTGTGTCCCAATATATCCCCTATATACATAAATAGGTCTCATGATACAAACTATATTGGGTATTGGGTGAGGCCTAACCCATTTCTGAAAGATGTCTTGGCATGAGGCCTCAATGATATGTTTCAAATATATGACATTATGCATTCCATCATTATTAATTCAGCTATTGTTATCCATGTTATTATTTGATCAGGTATAATATTAATGGATAATTTATAAACTCATGTTATTGTTTATATGGAATATTTTATCATCCTTTATTCCTTCAATATTATGCTCAAGTTATTGTTTAAATGAAATGTGTTCATTTATTTACCTTGATATATTTTTTAGGATTATTAAATCATGATAGCTTTCACTATACACATACTCTTACTGATAATGAGAGATAAAACCTTTATTATATTTCCTTTCTATAGGATTTCGAGAATCTTGTTATGATTGATATGCATTGATATGCTAAAAGGAATAATTGTGCACTCAAAGAAAATACAATGTTCAATTTTATATTTTCAATTGTAATGTGAAATTAAAGTATGCATATAGTTTACCAAGACAACTCAACTATTATTTACTTTAAGATGAAATTCATTATATCCAAAAATAGTGTAATAATTTAACCATTAATACCAGGATACTAGAGTTGGGGTGTTTACAGTTGGTATGAGAGGAGGTTTAGTTGAAACCTTGAGAACTAGATTTTGGAAAACATACTTTAGGGAACATAATCCTATTGTTTAATTTGAGTATAAGTATAATTATAGGATAATATCCAAAAAATTAGTAGGTTAAATATTATCTGGTTTTCCACAATAATTGTTTTTTCTCATAATATGCCATTTGGTTTTAGTTCAAGACTGAAACTAGGAGGAATGAATCAAACACTTAATGTGATGAACAATACAGTGATTATGAGAAACCAAATATTATGATGACTAAATTTAAAGATATTTTGATTATTAGTAATTATTTATCATGATATATCATTAATATATTTTATCACAAAAAAAATATAAGACTCACAAAAGTAGACAAGGATGTAGTCTAATAAATATGGAAGGTATGGGAATAATGAAAATTGATTTCCTAAGGGTAAATCTCATGAAGAGAATCGTCAAGGATTTATGAGTAATGGTTATATTTTTAATTATGAATAGATTATAAATGAAATATAAAAGGAATGAGGTATTAAGTTATAATATTATAGTTAATGGTTTTGGAATGAAGTGAAATGATTAATGTGCTTGTATTTGGGTTCAAGAATTATAATATATGAGAATTTTAAAAATAAAATTCTAGTAATAAGAATGAAATTTATAAGTATTGTATGGATGTACTATTTCATTAAGGATTTGAGAGCATATGTTTAATGATACTGATGACCAGAAAAAGTGATTTAGTGGTTAGTTGATATGTTTTGAGAAACACATGTTTGAGGGAAGATAACTCTTAATATGTTCTTTATGTTGAGATAATAATGATAAATATATGTTTATAGGATATTATTTTTGAATATAAAATTGGTTTGTGATTTGATGGGTTATTTTATATTTTATAGAGTTTACTATATGTTTGGATTTAAGGAATATATTAAGAAACATGATATTTTATTTTTGGATGCATGATTACTCTCACTAAATTTTTAATGTGATCAAGGAACTCACATATTTGGTATATGACATTATGATATAAAATATAGTGTGGGGGGGGGGGATTTATGATAAGTTGATATTGTAAATTTAGTGACATTATTCCTAAAGTTATGGTTTTTTTGGAATTTGGCCAGCCATATTTTCGAGGAGCCTTAAGATTACTTACTTATGGAATGGATTAAGTTGAACTTTGGCTATTATTATTTGTAGTTAAAGTATGATTTTTCATATTTTTTAACCTGTGATAACCATTTTGGGTTTGGTAAATATTTAATGGCTTAAGGAATGATGTATTAATGTTTTTATTCATTAAAAGTTCTTTAGGGATGAAAAAATCATCTTGAATATCCATTTCCTCGTGTTAGAGATGAAGTAGAAATAGATCAAATAAAAACAAAAGGATAAGATTATGATTAAGAGATAGAAAAGATCAAGTAAATTTATTTCCTCAAATTCTTTATCAGGATAGTAAAATAATAACTGGACTTTAATAAAATACCATGAAATAAAAAATGTTATCTGTTTACTTTTCTTACTAAGAAAGCAATGGCCTTTTAAGTTTTGTGGTGGTTAACCTCCTTATGACCATGTTTTGTACCACTCTCTATTAGTACTTTAGAGTTATTTTTATCTACCATATCCATGTTTTAACTTACCAATTATGTTATCCTACTTATAATACTAGTACGATTTAATCTACATGACCTTCATACATCCCTTTTCTCTCTTATCAATTGTAATTTTTGTTAAGACTTTTTATTATTTACGTTTTTCACAAAGGTATTTTCAAATGTCAAACCCATGATTACCAATAAAAATTTCAAATTGCAAGGACAAAATTTATTTAATGGGAGGTGGAGATGTAACACCCTGATATTTTAAAATAACACTATGTTTTATAGCATATACAATATGCAACACAGATTATAATTGAACCCCAAAATTTTATTATTTAAATATGACCATTATAAAATAGTTGTTAAATTAGAGGGTATTAGTTTTATTAAAAAAATTATAAAATTTATATATAAATTTTCTTATCAGAAAAAATTCATTCATTAATTCTTATGAAATAAGTACTCTATTTTTCGTAGTTTTTTTATGTTTCAGAAATACATTTTCTCCAAAAATGATTCTGATAGGTTTTTGTGATAAAATATCATAATTAATTTCTAGATAATATATAAATTATATTTTAAAAAATAATATCATTTTTTAAATCATAATATCTAAATTATATTAGGCCGAATTTTTGTTATTTTTATGCAATGTTTGATTTTCTGGTTAATAGTGAAAGATACTGCTTTTTATTGAAAAATGTATTTTTGTTTCAAACATTTACAAAACCCCATTTTATTTTAAAATAGTTTAAAATTAAAATTATATATTTAATATAATAAATATTTCAATCAATTTCAATGTAATTGATTTTATGATTTAATTTTGTATAAAAATAATTTTATTCTAAAAAGGATTTTTTTTATGAAAAACTGGTTTTTGTTGCATTTTTCATTTTAATTTTGAATTAAATTATTCTAATTTTATGTTTTAAATTTTTAAAACTAGGTTAAATATTTGGAATTATTATGTGTAAATTTATTAAATACATACCTTTTATTTTTGGACAATATGAATAATAACCTTTGTAATTTTTATTACCATAGTAAAGGGTAAATCTGGTAATTTAGGTTAAATATAAAATGATAAGAATTATTAAATGATACAAAAACTTATGTAAGTAATATTTTATGATTATATATCTACTATAATAATTAAATTATTGAATTTAGGGTCTTTTAGGTCCAATTGTATGAGAATATGACCTTTATATTCTTTTATTTAAAGATATGTCAAACATGTCACACTATTGTTTTTAATAAGTGTAATATTTTTAATATGGTGTTATCTAGAATATATGTTAGAATAAAAATATTATTATTAAATATAAAATATTTACATTTATCATGGTAATTTCTTTAATTTTTAGTGAAGAAATAAGTACCTTAAATGCTTACACAATGCAGATACATAAATTATTTAATTAATTGAAAAATCAAATTAATGATATTATAAATATTAGCTTAAATATATTTTTGGATAAATAATGTGGTAAAATAATTTTATATATGAACATGACATTTTATTGAAATAATAATATATTTTTTTTTTCTAATTATAAGTATTTTATTGATATTATTAAAGTTACAGTAATGAATAATTCTGAAAATATACATTATTGATATTTTTAATAAATAATTTTTTATTAAATGATATAAAATTCTTAAAAATATAAAATTAATAAAATTTATTAGTATAAGGATGAAAATATCATCCATGGTCCATTTATGGGTCATTTATAATTTTATAGTAACTATATTTACCCTTAAAGAGAAAAAAATCCACATTATCGCAATAATAGTTAACATGGTTAAAAAATAGTTAAAACCAAAAGAACAGAGTAGAAATATTGTAAAAACTTGTTTATTTTTTATTATATGAAGGTATTTATACCCATTATCATATTATATTCATATTAATTCACTTTTAAGATATTTTGAATTGAAATTTACTTTATATTAAATAAATATTTTGAGAAAGTCTAAGAATACCCCTCCCCTCTATTATAAATGGGCACGCCTTACTTCACTTATTTACACCGAATTGATCCATACAGATCGAAAAAACCTAACCATTACTGTTTCAAACATCCTTATCTATGTTTTTGAGGTTATTTACCTTCCAAAATTGTAATCCCAGGTCCCTTAAAAAGATATATAAAGGGAGTCCACTGAAGAAGATGTAGTCATATTTATCAACTATTTTAAGCGTATTTATTGTTATACATCCTCTTGATGTGTTTTAACCATCCTAAAATAATAAATATAGTATAATTAATATACTGATATGATACTATTATTATTTTAAAACCATATTCCATCATTTTCCATCTTATAAAAAAGTGAAAACATCTCTCATGCATATGTAGAACTTACCATTTCCACATAGCAGTGTAATTCATTTTTCATTATCACTTTACATGGATGGTTGTAAACATAGAGATAATGAATATATATGGTATATATGATAGTATAACGATTCTTTAAAGGTTAATTATTCTTTACCTTTATTTCATTCTATCCATCGAAAAAATGGAAACCACGTTCATGTGTACGTACGGCCTACCGTCTCCATGAATAATGTAATTATTTTTTTATATCTCCATATTTTATAGATGAATCTAATTATATATATATATATATTAAATATATATAATATTTAAACCATGAATATTATCAAGGATATGATGGAATATTGATCAGGGTACCAGAACTGAAACTATCAAACCAAATCATACGTGAAAAACGAAGTATTTACCACCCGAAACAATGATTTTAATAATGAATTGATAATAAATGGTTGATAATATATTATAATAAAACCCTATGTGATATTATATATATATATTATAACTGTTATTTAATATAATTATAATAAATATATATTTATTATATAATATTTTCTAATGCACATGAAGGAAGTCAAGCCTAAGGTTAGGGTTTCTCATCTCACTTTTACTAATGTGAGACATTTGTCATACTCACCACTTATTTCTTTTATGTGGTATATATACCCCAAGGGTAAATACCATGGATAAAATGAATGACTCCCAAAATTTATTATAAAAATAAAGTAACAGTTACACAAAGGAGTTTCAGTGTAAGAGCGGTAAAAAACACCACCAAGAAATCATACAATATCACCCTTTATTTCTACAACCCCATCCAAAAAAACCACCCCGATCTCTTGGGTGCCTTCCTCTTTGATGTTGTTTAGGGGTTTCCCAAACACCACCATGATCATCAAATTCCTCTAGTTCATCATCAATATGATTAGTAGGTTGATTATCCACAAAAGGAGCACTATCCAAATCCTCACCATTACCATCATTATCATGTAACTCTTTGTTCAGGACATACTTAGATGAGGGATGTCTTTTTAAATTGATGGGAACTATAATCATTAGTCACTGAGAGTGTTAAATAGTTTTTACCTTCCCTTTCACGACTCTCATTGTATAAATCATCAAATTATAGAGAATGCGTAGACTCCAACATAGTAAAAAGGTTGTGCTTAACAACACCAGTCTTGGGTGAACCCGCATGCAAGGGAATTTGTAAGGACCTTGCCATTTTAATGCCAGCTGCATGTATAAGAATCACCTAATCATGGGAAGTTAAATCCTATAGACCAGAGGTATTATCATCACAAGGATTTATTAAGACAACATATGAAATTGACACCTGCACCTTATGGATAGAAACCACCATGGAATCATAAGTAGAAGGAACCATCACACAAGGAGCATTGACACCTATGACAATAGACTGTACAGGTTCTACAATAATATTAATAGAAATAGGAGAAGCATAAAACATCGATTGAGAAGTATCATGTGTAACATGGGCTATATTAATATCCCGATCTTTAGATATAGAGGAACACCCCAAAACTGCTTGAGTATAAATCTCATCATGCCCAGAAGAAACATGATTCTGAGAAGAAAGTCCAAGAGCATGTGTAAGAGAAGTTACATGCACCTGAGAAGGGCTATCCTTCTCACAACCATAAAAAATATCATGTGAAGGCCTCATAGAATGTGGCCCAACCTCGAAATTATAGCCTCGGTTTACAGGGGAAGGGTCAAACTTTCCCTTGGACAACAATTTCACTTCCAGTAACATCAAAGGATCATCATATTCACCATTATGACTATCCACATCACCATGTTTAAAACTTATGACCTATTGAATCATTTTAGTAGCAGCTAATATGTGTTGTTCATACAACTCACCCCACTACCAACCACATCACAATGGTTACCATCGGGCCTATTCTCAAACACCACATCAGCAAAAGAGGGAGGTCCTCTAATCAGTGACACTATATTAGCAGGCATCATTGAAACCTTATAGGGAGTAGAAACTCCATTGACAGTCTCATAATTACTCATCTTCATAGCCTTAGAAGGGTCACCAACAATTGTATCATTAAACATACACTTTACTATGATATTTCCATGTCTTTTACAATTAAAACATTGCATTCCTTGATGGAAATTTTCCTTAACATGTCCAATGGTCGAGCAGTTAGTATAGAAATTAGGGACATGTTAGAATTCAATTTTAAGTTCAAATTTAAACTCACTAGAAATAAAGTAAATAGTCTCAACAATAGATAGATACATATCAAATTCAACCAACAAAAGTGCAAAATGACCATATCTAACCGATAAAATTTCCTTATCAAGCTTAATTGGAGTGCCAACAACCAATGAAATATCTCAAAGTATTCTTGGGTGCCAAAAAACCTGATTCAGATGCTTGATAGAAATCCCGGACTGGGAAAAAGTATGCTTAACATGAATAGGATCAAACTAGGGGTCCCAATTTTGAAACCTCAGGACCCTCGACTTGAGGATGACAAACCCACAACTCCAAGATTTCAGTTTCATTTCATTTGAAAAATTGTAATATGAAATAAATTAAAATCAATAGAAACGATATACCAATTAATGAATCCCCATAGTTGAAGAAGACAATTCTTTAGATCCTCAAGCTTCCAATTATTTTCTTCCGCACTAAGATGATCAATAATCTAGTGCATAAAAGAGTCAATTATGTCTTGAAATAACTGAGGGTTCGACTCAACCACTGCAAGTGTGCCATTATGTGAAATCTTATAAGGAGTTGGATCACCTTCCCAAGCACCAAGAAAGAAACTATTTGCACCATTAATGGCGAATCATATAATTCCCGCACCGAATCACCCAACTCGACACTCTTCAAGGGGATTTAACCATGCGATGGTTCCACAACGAGATCCGCAACATGCGTCGAGCCAGATCCATCACCTAACTTCCTCAACGGGCCAATAAAAACCTCTGTAGGATTGAAAGACTCAGACAGAGATGATGCCATCACGATAAGAAACCCTAGATTCCATTTATGTAGAGAGAGATGCTCTCGATGCGCAACATCTCTCTCTTTGTGGTATATGTAATTGACATTTGATATATTATATTATGAATAAATTTGTATTCATGGTATTTGAATTTTTATTTGATTTTATTTATTACATGTGTCTTATGATTCAAAATAAACCCAAGTATTTAGTGTTTATTTCACATTATCATCATTATTCCATGAGACATATGCCATATTCAAAAGTATTAAGTGTTTATAGATATTAAATTTGACTAGTTCTTCCAATATAGAAAATTATTGATTTTTAAGGCATGTTGATTCAGTTTTATTATTTATTCACATGAGGAATGCATTAGACATAGTAAGTGAAGGGTGGGACCATCTATATACCATCGATACATCGATATGTCTCATGTGTCAAACTAGCTTGAAGTTTAGATTAGGTATTACCCATTTATTTAAACTTTCTTGGAACGAGGCCTCGACAATATGTTTTATATGTTCGACCTTAGGTATTTCGTCATTATGAATTCCGTTATTGATGCCTATGTGATTATTTTATTAGTTACAATATCCATGGATATATTATAGGATCATGTGATTGTTTAGATTACTTATTTTATCATAATTTATCTATACCATATTATTTTCAAGATATTGTTGAAATGGAATGTTTTTTAGTTATTTACCTTCTCATATTTTCTATGCTTTTTTATTCACGATATCTTCCACTATACCCATACCCTTACTAAGCATTAGAGCTCAACCCTTTCATATGTTTCCTTTCTCTAGGATTTTGAGAATTGTATTATGATTGATATACATGAAAATTATAAATGGAATAATTTTGTTCTCAAAGAAAATATTATGTTGTACTTTATGTTTTCAATTATAATGTGAAATTAAATTGTGTATCTAGTTTACCAAGACTAGTAAATTATTTAATCCTTTGAGATGGAATTCCTTGAATATAGTTTCAATGTAATAAAGTAACCACTAACTATGGGATATTAGAGTTGGGTTATTTACATACCTAGTATGGTTTTAGAATCTTTGGAGACAAAGTCTTTAGGTATTATCGACACATTTACCTTTTTAACTTTTGAAAATAAAACTTTTAGAAATAAATGTATTCTATAAATCTTTTGGAATTAAATCAGCTAGAGAGCATGAAATATTCCAATTTTAAGATATAGGTAATGTTTTATACATCATAATATTATTTTAATAGTTTTAATACATATAAAAGTGAAGTATGAAATATGTATGTTTTGAAGATATGAGTTGCTTCAGGCCCACAAGTCGAAGAATATCTTGACTAACAATTCATCAATCACGAAATGTAGAGTAAATTTATTACCAAATCACATTTCCTTGTCAAGATAAAATATATTATATGAGTAAGGGGATTCGATGATGAGTCTTATATATAGAAATTTATCAATAAAATATATCATGGAGTAATTTCTAATTGCACATTCCCTATTACACATTAGTTTCATGATGTAATTAAAAGGAAATCAATGTTAAGACTTATATCCATTGAAAAAACATCCATTATATTCAACCCATAATTTGAAATGAGTATATTTATCTATTAACCATATGAAAATAATTATGAAAATATGGATATCATATGATTTATAGTATTATATAAATCCATCATGGAATACTAACATGTACTTAGATGAAAAGTTTTTGTTAAGGATATAAACAAACTCACATAAAGAAAAACAAAATGTAAATCTAAAGTAATTATTTTAAAATTTTCTAAGGATATTAAAAAAGACCATGAGATAGAAAATTTATAGTCACATAATAGACTATATTTATATAAATGGGTTCACATCTATATTTGAGATAGTGAGTCAATGATTGACTTGTGTTAAGTGAAGGCTGAAGATTCACAAGTAGTTGGCATGGGAACAAGTTCCAAATAAGATTATGGAAAAGGAATATTATAGAGACACATACTACATATGAAGGATAAAACAATCATAGTGGTTTTACATTCACTATCATGGGTGATAATTTATTCATTGTGAACCATGAATCCTACAAGAAATTAGTATATGATAATTATCTTCCTTCCAAGTTAAATTTTTATAAAATCCATTTTAGGAAAATGGGAAACAAGAGTACACAAAGTGTTACCACTACATGCTAAAAGAGCTCACAAACTGATTAAACACGAGACTGATATTACTTGAACCAGCTATTCTATAAAGCTCCCAATGCAGAGAACTAACCTGAATACCTGGATCATCATTGATGAGCTTTTCAAGATGGGATATCATCCTTTCCATTGTTTGAATAAATTCTTCTGAGTTGATTTTCTTCTGGTTAAAGCCTCGGGCCAGAATTCTATCTTGCTTGTCAATCCAGACCTCTTGCTCCTTTGTAGCATCAACTTGCAGCCTCCGTTCATAAATCCTCTTGAGTTCCTCTTCTGATACATTGGGTCGTAAGTCTTGCTCAAGCATTTCTTCCTTGGAGTGCAGGATTAGATGCAGACACTCCCCATCTTCTCCCATCTTCCCATTGTTCCTTCCTTTCTTGGACGATCGAGTTTCCATGGGTTTTGGAAGATGAGAGTAATCCTCGCGTCCCATCTCCCCTTTCCCCTGAACAACAATAAATTTCCCTATGTCTTTAATACTTTTCTTCCCCTTCTTCCTGCGAGGGCTATGAGGGCCTTTCCCTTGACATCGGTCCATACTATCCACTGAAGGTAGACTATTACTTTCCTCCCATGACGAGTCATCCTCCTCATTCCATGGAGATTCTTGGTCTTCTAATCCATCAAAGAGATTCCCAAGCTTTAGCCGGGGGTCAACTGTAAGGGAAATCTGCTTAGTTTGAGATTTCCTTATTCCTGCTTTATTCTCCCAGCCTATTCTCCTCTCCCCTAACCCAGACTTCAGACAAAGGGTGTTAGGGTCAAGTTCCCTCAAAATGTTCTCATCATCAGACCTTCTTTGGTCCTCATGAGATGTTTCATCTAACAAAAAAGGCCCCTCCTGCACTGGTTCAGATTCAAGGAGTTGCACATACCCTCGGCCAATAAACTGCTGCTGAATTTTTTTTAACTCCCAGCCTCTTTTTTAAGATCCACCAGATCTTTGAGCCTCACTCCCAACAAAACTCTTCTCACCAGCCTTGGGATCCATTGAAGGCACTGCTAAGGGGACCTTTTCATCACTACAGATGCCCAGGTCTTGCTTCAACCGGGCGAAGACATCCTCAACCCGTGGTCCTGCCTCCTCTGTCCTCCCCTTCTGCACTGGTTCAGAGGGGTTTCCCTGAGATGGAGCCTCCCCATTGTTGTCAACCGCTACTGGAGAAACCTGGTTACTCCCAGGAATATGCATTAAAGGAACATCCCTGTGCACTGCTTCATTCAAACCTCCACTATCCCGCAACGGAAGGACACAAAATGCATCCGTATGAACTGCTGTAAGCCTATCCCGAATCGCACGACGACACTCAGAGGAGAAGTGGCCGAATTTGAAGAAACCCGAGAAGAAAGTAGGCCATGCCTCAAACACCACTCTCTGCTTCCATCTGAACTCCTCCTTAACCGATATCCAAATCCACTCTAATGGTGGTTTAGAGACATCAACCTCCACACAGGCGCGAGGCATAATCGGATGACAGACCGTAGATGTTCGCTTATCCGAACAGAGAAAGTGACCAACCAGGTTCCCGAGCATAGAAAAAATGGAAGGGTTTTGGAAGGGTAGGGGAAGATCGGGAAAGCTTACCCAAACAACAGCTGAAGGCGGGTCTCGATTCATGCTGAAATCAAAAGACCATCGCATGAGGAAGAAACTGCATCCGTTGAAGACCCGAGGAGCGCTGGACCAGGCGACAGCCAAGTCATCCTCCGAGTCAAAATGGATCCTCAGCCGGCGACGATCAAGAAGCCCTACCACCGCCTGGGATTGGAGACCCCATGATTCGAAGACGAAATGATCAAAAGCGTCAACCGAAGGTCGGCGGCCCCTGAAGCGAGCGACCAGGGTCGATCTGTGAAGGTCAGACGCTGCATTGAACTCCTGGGAGGAAATCTCAAGGTGAGGAGAACCTTCGAGAAGGTATGGGAGAACTACGATTTTCCAAGTAAAATATGATTAATAAATTGTAAAAAAAAAACTATTGGTCTTACAGTTAGTTAAAACCAGAATGAATGTAACTCTCCAGAGATTGAATTGATGTGGAAACCTAAGTTTTATGGAAAAAATATATTGAGGTAGATCTAATGGGTTGAATAAACCAAGTAAAAGTATATATACCCACAATTTATTAAAAAATAAAATTTGGAACAAATCCAGTGAGATTTACTTTCAATTTCATATGGTATTAATCTCTCCATGAAGACATGTATGAGATATAAGAGGAGAATAATGTGGTAAGTAGAATTCCACACACTTCAATGATGGATCAATCACATATTACATTATATGTACAATATATCATATTTCTAAAATATACTTTATAGTAGGTAAATATTAGTTATATCCCATATAATTACATGTAATGAATTCATAACTATCCAATTGTACTTGAGAGAGTATAAAAGATATGTTTCAAGTAATTGTAGAGGAAGGGAAACTAGTTTAAGGGGACAGAAACTATTATTCCTTTAGTTTAATATGATCGAATATCATATTCAGGATATGGTAATGAGAAACTGATTCTCACAAAAGTTAGTGGTGACCATATCTATAAATACTAAGTAGATTAAAGCTTTTTATGTATCTTAATGAGAAGTGTATAATACAAAATTATTTGTTCCAATTATGGAAATCTCTTGTAGTAAGTAATTTTCTTATCGTAATATATATTATGATAATTCTAATTTTGGTACTATCCAAGTTTTCATGTTATAATAGTGGATTAGAAGAATATACTATGGATATAATCCCTTCAGGAGGATAACTCAAAGAGGTGAATTAATAGATAGCATATTATCTATGCATCAGAGACTTGGAATTCAAAATGACTAAATATATAACTCCTTAGAAGCATGATCTTATCATGTGAGCCCTAAAAAGTATAGTTAGATAGTTGGATATTTTAATAGTGGGAGTGTTTCAATACTAGGAGCCCTAGATCCTAATAAAAAGTACTTTTTTATTACCATATCTTGCATACAGTGAGTTATACATGATGTATACTTACCATAAAAGTGTTTATATTTCCATATCAACTCTTTAAATATAAATTTCCATTTATTATTTTTCAAACCAAAAGTTTATGCCAGTTACTAGGGTATAATCAGAACCTCAATATTGTATGAAATTAAAATTAAACATATTTTATATGGTCTAGATACAGTATACTGAGAGGTCATGTCACGACCCGTCCTCGGGGCCCGTGTCGTGACTACCCGAAGCCCGCCTTCCATAGGCCAGGGGCTGGCGACTAGCACCAAAGGCGTAAATCCCGATAACTGGGAAGACATTGCCTTTAAAAAAGAAAACAAACACTACAGTGTACAAGCAGAAGTAAAACACTAAGTACAAAGAGAAGTACTGAAAGGTAAATGGGCCAGAATACAAACCCAAATAAAAATACAGCTACAACTGAACAAAAGTACAATAGAAAAAGACAACAGCTGGAAGAACGGAAGTGGATCCTGGGTCGTCCTTCTCGGATCCTACCTGAAGGATAGGTACAGATGGCGCAGCTCCTGGATCGTCCACCACGGATCCTACCTGAAGGGTAAGTACAGATAGCGCAACTCCTCAATGTTCTCGCCCATAAACCTCCTCCGAGTGTCGTCTCGCCGTGAATTCCACCTCCGGATACTGACTCATCGTGTAGTACACCTCCGGGTACCATCTAGTCCTCGAACACTCGGCCTCCGTCAGCACTGCCCGTCGTCTGCAACCAACACAACGAGGTGCGGGCATAGCCCGTGCAGGGGTGAGTATAATGATACTCAGTAGGGACCCTGAGACCCTCAAGGTCTGACTAAAACCAACAAGGATAACCACAAATAAGATCTCAACAGATAACCTCTACTTAGGTATATGCCCATACATATACCTAAGTTATCAAGTAACCCATCTCAATCATGAGGAAACACAAATATTATGAAATCAATGGATAACCACTACCCAGGTATATGCCATACATATACCTAAGTTATCAAGTGACCCATCTCAATCATGAGGTAAACACAAAGGTCATAGACTCAGCTCAAACCCGGATTTTCATTATTGAAACCGTAACTGCTGACGAGCCCCGTCTCTGGAGTGTACAGTGGTCCTGTCACGACTCCAACGTACTGCTCACTAATCCAAGTCTCTGAGGTACTCCTCCTGTCGAGTACCGCGGGTCTGCTTCCAAATATTGGGCGCTCCATCCGTTGTGGGTCTGCCGCCAAATACAGGGCGCTCCCCCTAATAGCCTACATAGGTACTTCTCCGGTAGAGTACCACGGGTCTGCTGCCAACTACCAGGCGGTCCGTCCACCATGGGTCTGCCGCCAAATACTGGGCGCTCCACCCACTGGGCTAGTCGACTCACTCCAAGTCGAGTCGGTCTAGCAGTCGTCAGGTCTCAGTCGTCTACACGATCTCCGTACTCCGTATGCTCGTCTCCGAGAGGGACCACTCCACGAGCTACTGGTCAAAACTCCAAGTATCACAAAGTCCCACGAAGAGGTATCTCAAAGGACCGCCTCGTCACAGGGGTCTCAACGCAATAGACGACGCGTCAATCGGATGCCCGGTCTGTGAGTTACTAGCATATTCGTCCCCGGGGCCCGGTTGGTTTCATGTGCAAACCAACCCGGACGTATCTCAACTGTACCCCGAACACTAATCAGGTATACTCAAAGGGACCGTTTCTCAACGTGATCACCAACGCCGCTGACGGTTCGTCAAATGGACGTCCGGTCTGAAAGATATCAGCTTTTCCGTTCCAGGGGCCCGGTTGGATTTCGGGTAAAATCCAACCTAGACACTATCCAAAAGCAACCAAAACTCAGGCTAAATATGGAAAAAGTTCCGTCTCATCAAGAAGAAAACAACGAGATAGACGGCGCGTCAATTGGACGCCCGGTCTGTGAGTTATTGACTTTTTCGTTTCAGGGGCCCAGTTGGTTTCGTGAGCAAACCAACCCGACTGCAATCCGATGGCATCCAAACCTTGAGAGGATTAATACAAAAGTTCCGTCTCATCAAGAGGAATCCAACCATGTTGACGGCATGTCAATCGGACGTCTGGAGCTCAAGATATAAGCGTTTCCGCTCCGAGGGCCCGGTTGGTTTCGTGTCCGAACCAACCCGGCTGATCCCAAAGTTTTCCGAAACCTTGAGTATAATATACCGAAACGACCGTCTCGATCCAAGGGTCGCATCTCCGCTAACGGTGCATCAATCAGAGGTCTACAGATCAAGATATGAGTGAAAAACCATGAGGGGTCTGAAAACGGGGGGTCTGGGCCCGGACCGACCTGGACCAACCCCCCTGGGTCGGCCCGAACCGGGTCTGACCCGGCTGGACGTGACCCGGACCGGCCGGTGCGGTCTGAACCGGTCTTGGCACGACCCGACCTGGCGGTCCGGCCGGGTGGCTCGGCGCTGGCCGAGCGGCCGCGCCAAAGGAGCCGCATGCCCCCCGCGTGGGGGCTGCTCCGTGTCACCGGACGTGACGTGCTGCCACGTCCCACGATCCCCAGTCCCGCGCGGCCGCGGGACCCTTGCATGCCGCTGCGACTTCAGCGGCAGCGGATTCTTATGGCAGCGCGCCAGGCGCCGCCGGTCCCGACCTCCGGCGCCGCCGCGCCGGCGTGGCGCGCCAGCAGGGGCTTCCGCGGACCACCAGATGCGCTCCGGTGGTCCGATTCGCCTGCGATCTTCGCCAGTGATCATCTCGGGACCCGACCTTCGCTGCAAAGCCTTCAAAATGCCTTCGTGGCCTGCCTCACCATCGATCATCGATCCGCACTTCGACAGCAAACCGCGGGGTCTTCAAATCGCCTCCATGGCCCCGACTCCGCCCGCGGTTTTGTTTGGCCTCAACGGTGCGGCGCGACGGCGCCACACTTCTTCTCCGCATTCTTTCTCGTGTCCGCACGGTGCCATTGCACTGATCCGCCTTTGTTCGTGCCGCAACGAATCAAACAACAAAGAGGGAGGAGAGTCGGCCGTGTTCGTGCGGTCCGACCTCCTCCCGTTAAGTTGGTAACAAGCGGCCCAAAAGACAAAGAACAACCAAGAAAATTCACGAACAAAAGAGAAACAACCCAAACAGTTTTCCCCACAACAGATTATTCCCAACCCACAAGGGAAACGTTTGCTGATCAACTAGGTAATAAGTTGATCCGTGTTCCTTGTTTTCTTTAGGAAGAAAGAAATCAAGGGAATAAAATCATTCTTAAAACATAATTCCCTACCTCAAGAATTGTCGTCGAACGCGAGTTCGTCAAGGAAGAAGCGTCGTTGACGTCGCGGTATACGGCATCGCGTCGTCGGACTCTGAGGGTTTGGCGTTCTTCTTCGGAGGTCGGAGCATTCTTCGCGTTCTTCGCATTCTTCGTCGAAGAAGAACGCTTTCCTCCAAATCCTCTCCACACCACAAGTTCCAACATAAATAAAATAAGAGTTATCTTATTTTATTAACGCACATGACACGTTTGAATTTCAAAGAAAAGAAACGAACAAGTAATTCAATGAATTAATTGTAACGATTTAACTGCCCAATTAAAGAGGTGTTTCTTATCCAGAAAAACGCACGGTCGACTTTCATTAAAGAGGGGTTTTCGCGGGTGCGTTACTTAGAGGAAAAAAAACGGTGGGGCTCGTGCGGGCCCCACCTCACAAATTTACTACCAAGAGGGTAGGATATTTTGGATTACACCCTATCCGCTTCAACTCAGCTTAATTATCTTTAATTGGCTTTAAGTGGCTTTAAGTGAAATAAAATAATGTTGTCGCACCACTTTATTTTATTTTCTTCACTTAACCCCCAAAAATTAAAAACCACACCCGAGCAAATGCAACTCCGGAAAAAGTGTTTCTAAGCAAATACCGGCGCTGCGATTCCATCGGTGCCCTCGGAATTTGATTCCGAGCACTGTTTCAGAAGTTAGAAAAACCCGCTCGTTCGTTCACTGAACGTACCCGAGCTAAACTTTGGAAAATGATTCCGGGCACACCGGGCCTCAGAATCAGGCGCCGTTAGAAACTGCGTTCTTAAAAAATCCCAAAAAAAATTTAGAAAAAAAATTCCCTTGAAATTTCCGGGTCTTTAAATTACTCCCACCTCAGGGCTTTACGTCCTCGTAAAGCTTTAACACAAAATAGGGTCACAAAAGCGGTACAGAGCACGCATCTGAGCCTCCCGCTCTCATGTGCTCAACTGGAGGTTCCCGTACTACTAAAGAAAGTGCACCTGAGGAATCGATCATCCTCGTAGGATCCGCTCCTGTCGATCCTCGATCCCCACTGGAACCTCCATGAAAGTCACCCCATCACCATCGTCCAACTCCCCATGGTCGATGATATGCGAAGGATCGAGCACGTATCTCCTCTGTTGAGATACGTGGAAGTCGTCGTGCATGTGGTGCAACTGAGGTGGATGGGTCAAGTGGTAAACCACCTCGCCTACCCTGTTGAGGACCTAGAAAGGTCCGTTGAACCTCGGAGATAACTTTCCGCCTTGGACACTTCTCCGTAAACCTCGTTGAGGTGAGACCCGTATAAGGACGTGATCGTCATTCTCGAACTCAAGAGGCCTCCAATTCCTGATAGAACTGAAACTCAAAACGACTGCTACCACGAGGGTAAGGTTGACCGACTCAAGAGTGATCGGTCACACCCTCCTGTGCATGAGTTTATCATGTGCTGCCTGGGGTTTCCTTTTCTCCGACCAAGGAAAACTCATTCCATCATCGTAGTTAAACCACAACCTTATTGCCTAATACCGTCAATATGTGTATGAACTGTGATTGCCCAGTCCATACTCAAACCAACATCGTAAGGCCTCGACGCTGCCACCAAGAGATTCCAACCGAAACTCTCACCTCGAGGGTCTGACCACACCGTCAGAGTAAGTGTGATTATCGAGTCTCCTCCCAAGGTATCTCTAGATGTGGGGGTCAAGTCTACAGCTTACCAGAAACTCTAGGTCTGGGACAAGATTCGTGAAAGCAAGGAATGATTCATATCGACGTCTGTTACTATAGTAGCTAGTAGTGGATACAGACTGTCCCTTGAATCATTTTTAGAGCCATTGGGTCACACTCCTTGACCGCATGCAGCCGCACTCTTACTCCGCCCTCCAGCTCCCTGAGCCTGGCGGGGATAACTAAGGCGGGTGGTTGTAGCATGTTAAGATGTAAACCACCTCACACTGCTCTCCTAGCTCTGCCTCCATGTCTGCTGCTTCGAAGACTCATCTCTCCTTAAAGCTTCCTCTTCTTGAAACATTTAACACGCCCGAGTCTCTAAGACTGGCACCCGTTTCCTGTTTCTTACTACACTATGCAGTCTTCATTCGCTCCTGGATAATCTGCACCTGCTTTTCCTATAATCTGGAAGAGCTGCTAAAATTTCTCCTTTACCAAAAAGAGAAACTCAGTCTCATCCCCCTGGATGAACCACGACCATTGCCTAATACAGTCAATCCTGACATGAAGGATGCATTCATTCCATGGATGACGTTGTAAGGCCTCGACGTAACTACCAAGAGATTCAACTATCACTATCACCTCCAAGGGTTGAGTCACACTGTCGACATCAATGTGAGGTCACTGGGTCTCCTCCAGTAGAAATGTTGAATGTGAGGGTCAAGTCAACAGTTTTAACCGGGACCAATCAGTATCAACCAAAAAAAAGGACAGGTAAGCAGAAAAAGATAAGTGTCTTTTTATTATTGCAGCTCATAGTACAAAGACACGAAGCAACTAAAAAAACATCAACAAAACTAGAAGCAACATGATCAATAGCCTCCAGGTCTGGAGCTAGTCCCGCTCCTGTCCATATGCTTCTGGAGCTCCATGACCATAGGCCTCAGCTGCCTGAAGCTGAGATCTCCCATGTCCTCCTGTCCCCTGCGGTCGAGGTGGGCCTCCGGGTGGTGGTGGTGGCAACACCCCGAAGCGTCGTCCACCTCCAGCTGCACGACCAGCTCCTCTTCCATGGCCGCCTGCTCCTTGCGGTCTGCCCTAATTGAACCTCTGCCTATGGCTAGGAGGTTCTTCATTTAACTGCTGATCATCTGCATGGCGGGTTGGATAGTCATGTGCCATGTGACCAATCCCGCCGCCGGAGTAACACTGTCCACTCTCGGCACGACTAGCTCTGACTCCACCCCAGTTCCCCCACACAACTGAACCTGAGTCGTGCAGTCGACCACCGGTAGGTCTGGTCCTCTTGGACCTCTGCGTCATCTGTCTACTGCCTGCTGTAGAAGACTCTGCCGCAAGCCGGCTAGTAGTGGGTCGTGCTGCTGGAGACTGCTCAGCAAGGAAACTCTCCACTAAGAGGGATCTCTCCAACACCCCTATCTAGGTCATAATGCTATGAGAAACAACAGAAGCTCTAATCTCCCACATGATCTTCTGATCGAAGTTTCGGGCCCCGAAGAATGGGTCCCATACCATATCTGTGGCGTAGCGCGAGAGGTCTGTGAACCTCGCTAAATACTGTGCCACTGTCATGCTGCCCTACCGCACCTGAAGTAGCTCCTGTATACGCACCGCTCGAAGGGTGGCTGGTACGAACTCTGCCCGGAACAGGCTCTCGAAGTATGCCCATAGAAGTGTCACCTCGTCATGCATCTGAAGCATCAGGATCCATCACCTGCCTGCTGCTGCCTGAAGAAGGCTGGCAGCAAGGATCACCATGAAATCTGCCGGCATCCCCAGTAGCCTGAAGACTCTCACCACAGTCTCCAGCCAATCCTCAGCCTCCTGCGGGTCCGTATCTCCCCGAAACCTGGGTGGCCTCTAGCGTTGGAACTCGTGCAGTGCACTCAAGCGACGTGCACCCTCTTCTGCTGGGGCTGGTGGCATCGGTGTCCCAACGGGTAGTAGTACCGCTGGTGCCCCTGCTGGTGCCTCAACTGGGATAAGGCCTTGTACTAAGGCCACGTCGCTCATCGGGCTATCATTACGAACAACTCTCGGGGCTCTAGCTGGTCGTCCGCAGGGAGGCATCCTGAAAAAAACCAACATGACACGGTCAAAAGATTTATACCTGGTGAGATGACCTAATTTGAGATGATATTTAAAAATTTTTGGAAACACACACGCAATCACTATTTTTGTGCACAAAGTCGGAAATCCGTTGTCAGGGTCCTGGTGTTTGGATACGTCGGCCGCCCGCATCAACACTGGACTCCCTGAACTGAAAACCACACTCAGTACTCTTAACACTATTGCTTCACAGAAAGAAAATATCAAAGTTATAAGTTCTGCGGTAGAACCAACTCCTCTGATACCAATTGTGACAACCGGGCCCCAGTGACCGCACATACACCCCTCCTTAACATGGTCGTCGGTTCCTTGCCCACCAGGTAGCCCCATTTGCCCCACAGACACGTGGGGCCCACCCTAGGGTCCACCCACATGCCTGAACGGGTTATCTGACTAATGACAGTCCCCACAGGCCAACACTTGTCCTTTCTAGTGTGCTTTTTCCTCACTCACACACACCCTGGTGAGCTGACCTGGTTTGAGATGATATTTAAAAACTTTTGGAAACACACACGCAATCAGTGTTTTCGTGCACAAAGTCGGAAATCAGTTGTCAGGGTCCTGGTGTTTGGATACGTCGGCCGCCCGCACCAAAATTGGACTCCCTGAACTGAAAACCACACTCGGTACTCTTAACACTATTGCTTCACAGAAAGAAAATATCACAGTTATACGTTCTGCGGTAGAACCGACTCCTCTGATACCAATTGTGACAACCGGGTCCCAGTGACAGCACATACACCCCGCCTTAACATGGTCGTCGGGTCCTTGCCCACCAGGTATCCCCAGTTGCCCTACAGACACGTGGGGCCCACGCTAGGGTCCTCCCACATGCCTGAACGGGTTATCTAACTAATGACAGTCCCCACAGGCCAACACTTGTCCTTTCTAGTGTGCTTTGTCCTCACTCACACACACCCTGGGAAACATCCCAAAAGGTCACCCATCCTGATCACTACTTCAGGACAAGCATGCTTAACTGTGGAGTTCTAATCAGACTGGCTCCCGAAAAGGAAGGTTCACCTTGTTGACTTGAGTCATATCATTTAGTCATTTAACCCTTTATCATTCAGGGGTGTTACAATCACCCCCCCCCCCTTTAGAGCACAACGTCCTCGTTGTGGGCCCTACAACTCAACCCAGGCAGTGCACCACATTTAAGGCTGGGTTCCTCCTCTGATACCAAACGTGAAAACCGGGTCCCAGTGACAGCACATACACCCCACCTTAACATGGTCGTCGGGTCCTTGCCCACCAGGTACCCCCAGTTGCCCCGCAGACACGTGGGGCCCACCCTAGGGTCCACCCACATGCCTAAACGAGTTATCTGACTAATGACAGTCCCCACATGCCAACACTTGTCCTTTCCAGTGTACTTTGTCCTCACGCACACACACCCTGGGAAACTTCCCAGAAGGTCACCCATCCTGATCACTACTCCAGGCCAAGCACGCTTAACTGTGGAGTTCTAATCAGACAGGCTCCCGAAAAGGAAGGTGCACCTTGTTGACTTGAGTCATATCATTTAGTCCTTTAACCCTTTATCATTCATGGGTGTTACAATCAGAGACTTGGATTAGTGAGCAGTACCTCGGAGTCGTGACAGGACCACTGTACACTCCAGAGACGGGGCTCGTCAGTAGTTACGATTTCGATAATGAAAATCCTGGTTTGAGCTGAGTCTATGACCTTTGTGTATAACTCATTATTGAGATGGGTCACTTGATAACTTATGTATATATATGGGCATATACCTGGGTAGTGGTTATCCATTGATTTCATAATCTTTGTGTTTCCCCATGATTGAGATGGGTTACTTGATAACTTAGGTATATGTATGGGCATATACCTAAGTAGAGGTTATCTGTTGAGATCTTATTTGTGGTTATCTTTGTTGGTTTTAATGAGACCCTGAGGGTCTCGGGGTCCCTACTGAGTATCGTTATACTCACCCCTGCACAGGCTATGCCCGCACCTCGTTGTGTTGGTTGCAGACGATGGGAAGTGCTGACGGAGGCCGAGTATTCGAGGACTAGACGGTACCTGGAGGTGGACTACACGATGAGTCAGTATCCGGAGGTGGACTTCACGGCGAGACGACACTAGGAGGAGGTTGACGGGCGAGAACATTGAGGAGCTGCGCTATCTGTACCTACCCTTCAGGTAGGATCCGTGGTGGACGATCCAGGAGTTGCGCCATCTGTACCTATTCTTCAGGTAGGATCCGAGGAGGACGACCCAGGAGCCGCTTCCGTTCTTCCAGCTGTTGTCTTTTTCTGTTGTACTTTTGTTCAGTTGTAGCTGTATTTTCAGTTGGGTTTGTATTCTGGCCCATTTACCTTTCAGCACTTCTCTTTGTACTTAGTGTTTTACTTTCGCTTGTACTCTGTGGTGTTTGTTTTCTTTTATAAAGGCAATGCCTTCCCAGTTATCGGGATTTACGCCTTTGGTGCTAGTCGCCAGCCCCTGGACTATGGAAGGCGGGTTTGGGGTAGTCACGACACAGGCCCCGAGGACGGGTCGTGACAAATTGGTATCAGAGGTGTTTCCCAGCCTTAAGTGCGGTGCACTGCCTGGGTTGAGATGTAGGGCCCATAATGAGGACGTTGTTCTCTAAAGAGGGGGTGATTGTAACACCCCAAAATGATAAAGGGTTAAATGACTAAATTATATGACTCATGTCAACAAGGTGCACCTTCCTTTTCGGGAGCCTGTCTGATTAGAACTCCACAGTTAAGCGTGGTTGGTTTGGAGTAGTGATCAGGATGGGTCACCTTCTGAGAAGTTTCCTAGGGTGTGTGCGAGTGAGGACAAAGCACACTGGAAAGGACATGTGTTGGCCTGTGGGGACTATTATTAGTAAGATAACCCGTTCAGGCATGTGGGTGGACCCTAGGGTGGGCCCCACGTGTCTGCGGGGCAACCGGGGGTACCTGGTGGGCAAGGACCTGATGGCCATGTTAAGGCGGGGTGTCTGTGCTGTCACCGAGACCCGGTTGTCACAGGTCATAGATAATGTATTAATATAATGTTTTGTGGGATCATAAGCATTAAGACTTATTCTAATTAATCTTTCCCATGTATATCTTGAGTAGATGAAATCTTAAGGACTAAACCACTAGTAAAAACACCACACGTTTCATGTGTGATTGGTTCTTCTTATATGAGAACACGTGAAATAGTCTATTGAATTGATATTATTGTCATTTTATACTATTTGATCACATACATTAATTCAAGTAAACAACAATGGAATTGATGTCATAGAGTGACATCTTATATTGGGTGTTTCATTAGTGGTTCTAAATTTATTGAATAATCAAGTTATAATTTGTATCTTCTAAAAGGATGTGATATCTCAAGCCTTGAAGATTAGGATGGTTGTTCCTTTACTATATCCAGGACAATGGTAGAAGAAGGTAAGTCTATCTAGAAAGGCCAATGAAAAATATTTTAAGAAACAATGATGACATGAAGTGTGTATTTTTCTTTATGAGATATCTCAAGAAAAAGAGATTATATTTCACAGCGTGTGTTCAAAGGAAATGTTCTAATTTCTATGAACTTTCCTTATCTCCTTAGTGGATTTATGTGTTTCTAGACTCTAATATTGGTAGCTGAATAGTGTTAAATACTATCAAGATAATTTCTTAGAGGGTCACATAATAAGTGTATTAATTTTTTTTTCTATAATGATGAATAGATATTTTAGACGTAGTGGGACATACCAAAGGGCGTGAGAGATTTCAAAGTATAAAAAATCACCAAGTCATCAATAAATTCATTTTATTGAGGTTTAGAACAATTTAAATTGAATTTATTTAGTAATGAATTCATAAGATGTTAAAGTGAATTCATGGGAAAATATTTAACGAACATATATTTTTTTCATATTTGGGGTTCATTTAATATTTGTAGGAATATTGAGTTTAATAAATAGAATAATTTTATAACATAATATATTTATTATATTTTCAATAAGTGATAAAATATAAATGATATTTACGAAATTATTAGTTATTCATAACGTGTATTATATAACTTATTTAGTGGGTAATAAATATTTGGTGGTCGGGGTTCCAATTCTGGGTATTTATTAACTCATTATATAATGTGGAGGTGGCTATAATTCATGGAAATATTCATAACATAAATTTGAGAGCCTCTATTTAGTATTACCACATCATAGAGACAAAATCTATCGATCTAAGAAATAAATACGAGTTCAATTTCTCGGATCGAAGGATCAATATAGAGATGATCATCATGATTTCAAAGGCTTTAACAGATCTCCATACTAGCACCCATAATTTATTAAATGATGTATGTATAGAATTTTAAAGCATGTGTGGATGATATACGGGGATCTGAATTTGGTTCCTATGATAAATGGTCACTATCATGCGTGGATGTCCAAGTCACAATCAAATATAATGAGGTAATTTTCAGTTTAAAATTTATGCTTAAAATTCTTCATGTAGCATCCTTGGGCCTTTAAATTGGGCTAAACATAGCTGGAGTTGATATATTTATGTTGATTAGTGATGAATAATCTTAAATCCCCATGTCATATACATCCACTTTATGCTTCAATACCTTCATCCTTGATGTAACTATAGGTATTATGAGATAAAAGAGTTGGTCAAACATATTAAATGGGTTTTTAGTTTATACATACCCCTCAATTGAACTATATTTTAAGATGGCCCTGTTGTTAAAGAAATCATTATGTATGATATCATTATTTCCAATATTAATATTGTGACCTAGACTTTTCATACATAGATATCACATCTTAATTGACTAATATTCATTTTCTAACATAACGATCCATGATGAAATCACATAGGTCAATTTCATTTTGAAACTTAGACACATAAACAACTTGTTAAAAAAGATCTATATTGTATCCCCATAATTTCTTTATAACTAGTACCATTATTTGAAAAGATAATACTCAATACCTTAATTTATAACCCAGGGAAAGAAAACATAAGGAAGTGTGAGATCAGATGCTCAAGGAGGATAAATAAGAGAGATATCAATTACCACTTGAGTGAGATCATGAACATAAGGGTATGAAAATATGATCATAATATTTAGAAATCATACCCCATACATCATACATCATAATCTTGATTCATGACATAAAACTTATACATTTATAAGAAAGGAATCATAATGTAGTTAAAGAACATGGTAATATAACATTAGCATAATACATAAGTTTATGGAATACACATAAAGATAGAAAAACATTTCCATATTAGTTGATTATTATTTCCAAGACACATATAGTGGTATGGGTTCACTCTACAAACCATCATATTAGTCAAGGTTCACTCCAAATACTACCATAGTGTACAAAGTCCCTTACTAAATTGGGTTCAATTCCTATTCCAACACTATTTATCGCATGAGATATTAATATTTTTTTCCAATACATTAGTGGGAGATATAGGTCCCACCCACCCTTATTTATAAAGTTACCACCATCCTAAGTTATAACGTAACCACCATCCTTGGTTATAATGTAATCACGGACCATAGATATATCATAACCACTATTACATAATGAAAACCATGCATATTTGTTCCAAAAGATCCTAAAAATTTATCATATTGTAACCTATGTAAAGAAATGGGTTTCATAAATATTTCATCATAGAATAACCTACTGAAAATAAATGGGATTCAAAAAAATTTAGTGATTTCATCATAGAATAACACCACTACTACAACTTAGCCATTTATTAGTGCTAAAAACCGGCATTAACAGTGCGAGAAAATCACTGTTAATGCTGGCGTAGATAAGGGGGGGGGTCCCCTTTATCATTGCTAAAAAGAGCGCTAATAAAGGGGGTCCTTTATTAGCACTTTTGTTAGCACTGATAAAGGGGACACCCCCTTTATCTATGCTGGCATTAGCATCACTTTTCTAGAACTGATAAAGGGGTTCATTTATCAGTGCTACCTTGAGTGCTGATAATAGGTCCCTTTATCAGCGCTCTTTTAGCACTGTTAAAGGTGTTCTTTATCAACACTCAACAAAGAGCTGATAAAGGCACCTTCCCCTGCACCTACATAACCAACCCCTGCACACCTGCACACCTGCACAAACCAGTACACATGCACAAAATAACACCTGCACACCTTCACAAAATAGCACCTACACACAATATTTTGACAAAAAATTCTATATACATTTACTTAGCATCATGAATACAAAAAACACACTACTATATACATTTCAAACAATGTTTTACATGGTTAAAATTACAATTATCCAACAAAAATTATAAACATTAATGTTTCATCCTTTGATATCTGTGATCCGCTTTCAAAAAATTTCATCCACGGTATTTGTTGCTGAACAAAGCATCCAAACTCAAGAAAAAAACTTCACCTATATAAGAAAACAAATATTATATTAGTAATAAAATAACGACATAAATTTAAACATTAATATGAAAGAAAACATTAATATAGAAATGAGAAACTAAAATATGGAAATAATAAACTCAAATGTTTTTATTCTGATAACAATGAAAGGGAATAATGTAAAATCAATATGTTTTTTGATTATTTATCTCATTTAATTAATTCTGATTCTTTATATAATGAAAAGCTTTACCGGTCACATCGTGAATAGGATTGAGGTTTGGTTGATTCTTATACATTACAAATGACTCATGGATCATTTTACTAAAGTATAAAAACAATAAGAACACGTTTTCTCATTATTCCATATGTCAGTAGTGTTTTTTTCTAATGTTAATGTCAATTTCAAACTGATATCAGACACTTTTAGCCATACCGGTCACACCGTGTGTCAAATTATGGTGCAGTCAATTAGTACATGTCAAAACTGACTCATGGGTCATTTTTCTAAAGTATCAAAACAATCCAAATGTGTTTTATCAGTATTTCGTATGTCAGTAGTGTTGTTTTCTAAAGTTTATGTCAATTTGAAACTGATATCAGACACTTTTATCCATAACGGTCACACCGTGCGTCGAATTGAGGTGTAGTTTATTTGTACATGTCAAAAATGACTCATAGATCATTTTCCTAAATTATCAAAACAATTTGAACGTGTTTTCTTGGTATTCCGTATGTCAATAGTATTGTTTTATGTAGTTAATGTCAATTTCAAACTGATATCAAAAACTTTTAGCCATACCGGTCACACCGTGCATCAGATTGGGGTCCAGTTGATTCTTACACGTCAAAAATGAATCATGGATCATTTTCCTAAAGTATTAAAACTATCCGAACACATTTTCTCGGTATTCCATATGTCAGTAGTGTTGTTTTCTAAAGTTTATGTCAATTTGAAACTGATATCACACACTTTTAGCTATATCGGTCATACTGTGCATCCGATTAAGGTGAGGTTGATTCTTATATGCCACAAATGAATCATGGATCATTGTCATAAAGTATCAAAATCATATGAATGCATTTTCTTAGTTTTCCGTATGTCACTTATGTTGTTTTCTAAAGTTTATGTCAATTTGAAACTGATATTAGAAACTTTTATCCATACTGGTCACACCATGCGTCAGATTGAGGTGCGGTCGATTCGTACACATCAAAAATGACTCATGGATCATTTTCCTAAAGTATCAAAACAATTAGAAAGCATTTTCTCAGTATTCCCTATGTCACTTGTGTTGTTTTCTAAAGTAGATGTTAATTTCAAACTGATATCAGACACTTTTAACCATACCGGTCACACCATGCATCGGATTGAGGTGCGGTTGATTAGTACACCTAAAAAATGACTCATGTATTGTTTTACTAAAGTATCAAAACAATACGAATGCTTTTTCTTGGTATTCCGTATGTCACTTCTGTTGTTTTCTAAAGCTAATGTCAATTTCAAACTGATATCAGACACTTTTAGCCATATTGGTCACACCGTGCGTCAGATTTAGGTACAGTTGATTCGTACACATCACAAATGACTCATTTATCATTTTTCTAAAGTATCAAAACAATATGAACACGTTTTCTTGGTATTTTTTATGTCAGTAGTGTTGTTTTCTAAAGTTTATGTCTATTTGAAGCTGATATCAGACACTTTTTTCCTTACCAGTCGCACCATGCATTGGATTGAGGTTAGATTTATTATTACACATCAAAAATGACTCATGGATAGTTTTCCTAAAGTATCAAAACAATCCAAATGCATTTTCTCAGTTTTCCGTATGTTACTTGTGTTGTTTTCTAAAGTTTATATCAATTTGAAACTGATATCAGACAATTTTAGCCATACCGGTCACATCGTGCGTCAGATTGAGGTGCGATTGATTCATACATGTCACAAATGACTCATGGATCGTTTTCCTAAAGTATCAAAACAACCTGAATGTGTTTTCTCGGTATTTCATATGTCACATGTGTTGTTTTCTAAAGTTAATGTCAATTTCATACTGATATCAGAAACTTTTAGCCATATTGGTCACACCGTGCATCAGATTGAGGTGCAGTCAATTATTACACCTCAAAAATGACTCATGGGTTGTTTTCCTAAAGTATCAAAACAATACGAATGTGTTTGATCGGTATTCCGTATGTCACTTGTGGTGTTTTTTAAAGTTAATGTCAATTTCAAACTGATATCAGACACTTTTAGCCATACCATTCACACCATGCGTCAGATTGTGGTGCAATTGATTTGTACACATCAAAAATGAATCATTGATCATTTTACTAAAGTATCAAATCAATCCGAACTCGTTTTCTTAGTATTCCGTATGTCAGAAGTGTTGTTTTCTAAAGTTTATGTCAATCTGAAACTGATATCAGACACTTTTAGCCATATCGGTCACACCGTGCATCGGATTGAGGTGTAGTTGATTCTTACACATCAAAAATGACTCATGTATAGTTTTCCTAATGTATCAAAACAAATCTGAAGTCATTTTATCGGTTTTTAGTATGTCACTTGTGTTGTTTTCAAAAGTTAATGTCAATTTAAAACTGATATCAGGAACTTTTAGCAATACCGGTCACACCGTACATCAGATTGAGATGCATTTGATTCGTACACGTCACAAATGACTCTTGTATCATTTTACAAAAGTATCAAAACAATACGAATGCGTTTTCTTGGTATTCTGTATGTCGGTAGTGTTGTTTTCTAAAGTTAATGTCAATTTCAAACTGATATCAGACACTTTTATCCATACCGGTCACACCGTGCATCAGATTGAGGTTCAGTCAATTCTTACACCTCAAACATGACTCATGGATCACTGTGCTAAAGTATCAAAACAATCTGAACGCATTTTCTTAGTTTCCCATATGTCAGCAGTGTTGTTTTCTAAAGTTTATATCAATTTGAAACTGACATCAGACACTTTTAGCCATACCAGTCACACCGTGTATTGGATTGAGGTGCGGTAAATTTTTACATGTAAGAAATGAATCATGGATCGTTTTCCTAAAATATCAAAACAATAAAAACGCGTTTTCTTGGTTTTCCATATGTCACTTGTGTTGTTTTCTAAAGTTAATGTCAATTTTAAACTGATATCAAACACTTTTAGCCATACTGGTCACACCGTGTGTCGGATTAAAGTTTGGTCGATTCGTAAATGTTAAGAATGACTCATGGATAGTTTTCCTAAAGTATCAAAACAATACGAACACATTTTCTCGGTATTCTATATGTCAGTAGTGTTGTTTTCTAAAGTTAATGTCAATTTTAAACTGATATCAGACACTTTGATCCATACTGGTAACACCGTGCGTCAGATTAAGGTTCGGTCAATTCATACACCTCAAAAATGACTCATGGATCGTTTTCCTAAAGTATCAAAACAATCCAAACACGTTTGCTCTGTTTTATGTATTTCACTTGTGTTGTTTTCTAAAGTTAATGTCAATTTGAAACTGATATTAGACACTTTTAGCCATACTGGTCACATCGTGCATCGGATTGAGGTGCGGTCAATTCGTACATGTCAAAAATGATTAATGGATCATTTTTATAATGTAACAAAACAATCTGAACATGTTTTCTCAGTTTTCTGTATGTGAGTAGTTCATAAGAGTCTCTCATTAAGTTATTCTTTACTAGAAACTCAAATCATTTATAAAACCAATTTTCATAATCTATGGATATGACACATAAGAAAGGGTGATCATAGATTCTCAATAAGTTTAAACAAGGGGGATATCAATGATCTTATAAAGATAACATAAGTAGTAGGAATTCACCTTCATTGTCCTATTTGTTTACATTTTTCCATCCGGTACGCTGCCCATTTGTTTCTAAACACATCTATATCATCTTGTGAATATGAGTTTTTGTGACAGTCATAGTAGTACTGAAAAAATATAAATACACAAAGGATTAATAAATATTTTATATTAACTAGTAATTATTTTCAAAAACACCTCTTTAGGGATGCTAGTTTGTTCATGAAATATGATCTCTTTCATAAATTTAAAAACATAATAACCACAGTCCTTTCCGTTTGTTTGTTTCGGACATAGTAGAAACATCGAGAAAAATAAGTAATCTGTTTTGATATGTATTTGGATAGTGAATTATAATTATATATACCCGGATGCTTGTCCATTTTTAGATCTCGTGCGCCTTGTCATCCTTAGACCCTAGATTTATTCCAGCCTTTAGACGATATTCATACACTGCCCTATCATAACAAAATTCTCATTAAAATATAATATAAATTATATAACTAGATATTTAGTTCTAAAATGTAGGATCTAGTGTATTAACAATTGACAATCGCCATCATGTGTGGTCGATTTGTTTGATATCCATGCAGTGAATCCAGAAAATAAATCTTTGGAGTATCCAAATTGACTGCAATGAGCATCCAATGCTTCCTAAAAAAATAAAAAAAAGTAATGATAGAAATGAAAATATAATTGATATGATTAAAATGTAGAGTTTTACCCCTGAAACGTTGGTATTAAAAAGAGCCTATCAGTCATAATTTTTCATTGAAACGTTTTGAGAAGGTTTGAGATTAATTCAGACTGAAAATCGGAATCTATATTTTTTGTGTAGACATGGGGTGAGGACTAACGAGTCCAAATTTGTATTCACGGGAAAATACCTTCAATTGTTTTTCATATATACTCCTACGAAAAATATGAAATGTATTTATCCATAATTATCATAGTATATCAGCTTCTGTTAAATTAAATCATGAAAACATACCTCATGTATACATTTATAACTAAGGAACCTAGACAGTCGTATGTGATGATTTCAGCTACAACGTCAGCACTAACGAAATATAATGTTTCCTCTATATAGATATCTTTTTCCCAAACAATTGTGTGATTATTTCCGTCTTTCATTTTTGTATCCATATGAGCTTGCAATGATATTAAATGTGGATATAGAACGAGCGGGGTGAAGGTGCCCTCGATAGATTTTTTTTGATCGGTTGGTTGATCCTTTTGATCCATTATTTAATTTTATCTCGTTCCTTTTGTCATTCTATAATAACATTCATCGGTTCAACCCTTTTCTAAATAAATGTTAAAGGTTATTCTTGAAAAATTAATTGGAAAGGAATACCTCCAGGTCGACATGTTTTTTTTACAAGATTCAACAACCATGCAATGAATGTTCCAACAAATTTTTCAACCATATGAATGTCTTCATCGTCATTTGGCACGAGTAGCTCGGCGCTTGGCTCATGAGCTACGTTAATCAAGACTTTGACATGACCGATTGGAAGTGGTCTGGAGTGTAGCATGTCATTCTGCATATTGAACACCATAGCCCTCGCTACAAGGTGATTGGTGGGAGTTTAAAGATATAAATCATAGTCATTTTCACCCTGTAGAATATCATTAAAGGAAAGGTATCAGTGTCTATGTGATTCAAATTTTATAGAAAAAAATATTAGAACATTAATTACCTCATTTAAGTTAGGTCTTTTAGGGGAATGACTCACCTCAAAGCTGGTGGGGTGTGGGGAAAGTTGTTCTTGAGTTGTTTCTTCTCTTCACCTCTCCCCCATCAATGTTTTTAGCAACTCTCCCTGACTTTGGAATTTTTATTCAAGGGTAGCTAGTCTAACTCTCATTATTTGAATTTCTTTAGTTTTTTCCTCCTCTTGTTTTTTTTCTGAAAATATGCCCGAGGTGTCACCCCAAAACCCGCATCTTTGACGCGACCATACTGTTCTGGCTATTCCAAGGTCGCTGAATGTATGCCTGCATCTGGTGCGGGTGTTGTTGATTCCTGTGACTATGTGAAATAGAAAATATGGGAAAATAAGTAATCATCGTGATGTAATAGTGATTTAAAGCAAAACAAATTTATATTATGTCATACTTACACGTGTTTCCCATACATTTTGTGTGTTTTCATCTACTAGTTTCCCCTCTTTATTAACACGAGCCTACTTCCATAGCACATGGAGTGGGATGGAAGTGTCTTGGGATTTAGATTCATCAATCAACATATAAATAGAGAAACATGGTTACAGTGTTGTTTTATGTCACATAAAATTATTAAAGTACTTTTAAAATACATACCAATTGTTTTTCAATTGAATTGTACCCCATCCTTACATTACGGTAGGGGTACACTGGTTTTGCTGCCCATTCTTTATTTTCAGCACTCAGTTGCTGCTTCATAAATAAAAAACTATCAATCAAATTGATGAATACAAGAAACATTAAAAAACGTGTTACAAAACACAATTAACCTGAAAAGTCTACTCTGCATGACGGTTCCAAAAAGCATCCCACGCTCCTTGGGATATGAAGTGTGCATAAAGAGGAGGTGGGTGCAACTTGATTTTCCCTTCAGTATCTTTCATATGACATTTCATTCAAATGGTGCGAAAGCCTCTATGAACCCTTCCTTCCAGTCTTAATACATATTCTTTGTGCTGGACATCTACTATAAATGCACTCTACAAGAGATGATGTAGAGTTAGTCAATATTTCACTATTATATTTTATTTTATTTTACTAAATTAAATAAATGATATCGTAATGTTATCGTAATATTTTCCCCCAATAATGTTTTCAGCCCGCTGAAAAAATGGTGCCACGACTCTATATCAATCGGCACGCGTTGCCGAGTGATGATTCCAATGTAGCTATTAAACATGGTTTTGTTGGGGTTTACATTCTGAACTCACTTATTCCATCCCACCTCATATTTAATGCCTTTTTCTTTTGCCTTAAGGATTTTGGAAGAAATTGTCAAACTACGGTGCACCTGTTTTTTTTTGTGCTGTTGGGGTTTCATTGCCTACCATTTCCTCTGTTTTTGTATCATCATTATGTTACTCTGAAGTGCTAGCATCGGCACTGGGACCATCAAAAAAAGGTTGAGAAACCTGTTGTACCTCAGTAGTGGGACCAGCTGCAATAGGTTGAGAGACCTTTTGTACCTCAGTAGTGGGACCAGCTGCAACAAGTTGAGAAACCTGTTGTGTCTCGGGATTGGGTGCATTAGCAGGTGAAGAAGTCATTATCTGCAGAAGTGGTTTAACATTTAATTTAGATCACATAAAAGCAGTAGTGAACCGATAATAACATAATATAACACAATATATATTACAATAAAAAAATAACCTGATTATTGAACTATCTTTTTTTAAAGGCTAAAGGGATTTGACCCCTCTATCGACTATCTGTATCCCTTCATTGTGGTCTCCTCTGACATAAAAAACATTATCTACATTGGGACCACTGCGAAATGATTACGAAGTCCCAATGAAAGGGTCATTCTCTATTGAATTTTCATCCGACCCTTCAGTTTCTTTGGTCAATAACAGAACAATAGACCAGTTTTGTTTTGCGGGATCTAGAACATAAAATACTTGCACTGCATGTGATGCCATTATAAACGGTTCGTCTTTCTCCCCTTCCTTACTAAAATCAACTTTCACGAATCCCAATTCATCTATTTTAACATCACTCCTATTATCAACCCACTGGGATTGAAAAATAGAAACTTGTAATTCCATATAATCCAACACCCATATTTGTTTGATGATGAAAAAGTATGACATATTCGCATAAATCGGATTTCTGTCCTTAGCACTGGAAAAAATGCATCACTTCACCCACAAGTGTAACCCCACTATTTTGCATGGTATTGTCTTCATCATGTTAATTAGTATAAAATGTATACCCATTAACTACATAAGCATTGTAAGATAAAACATACACACTTGGTCCTCCAGCTAGCCATCGAAGTCGGTCTGAAATTGACTCGGGATTTTCATCTGACTTCTTAAAAATATGGTCCTGAAACCATCCTATAAACTGTCGATTATGTGTATCTAATATCCATTTTCTAGTCCTAGATGGATTCAAATACCTAAGAATTTATTTTTGGGTTTCAACATATGGTTCAACGTCGAAATTGTTAAGAAAAACATAAAGGTGGGCCTACTCCTGATCTGTAATATTGATTGTGACAACCTGTCTTCCAGAAATTCCTTCACCCTCAAGCCACCCAGTGTGATGAGATTTCGGTAGGCCAATGCTTTCCACACCAGACAGGTATTCAGTATAGAATTCAACGGATTCATCAACAATATATCTCTTCACAATAGAACCCTCTGGTCGAAAATCATTTCATTACCTAATAAGGCTCATTTCTAAGGCTATAATAGTGGAATTAGCTCACTCCCAAAACAATCATAGTAGATATGGTTCACTCCCCAAACCATCATAATAATCCCTATTCAAGTCCTATTTATCTTAAGAGATATAAATATTTACCCAATCAATTAGCAGGATATATAGGTCTCACCCATCCCTTGTTATAATGTGACCACTATCCTTAGTTATAAAATTACCACCATCCATTTTCATAACATAACCACCATCCTTGTTTATAACATAACCACTATCATATAATTAAAACCATAAATTTTTGTGCCATAAGATTATAAACAATTAATCATATCATATCCCATGAAAATAATTGAGTTTCATAAATAATTAATTGTAGAAGAAACCATGGAAAATAATTGGGTTTGATAAACATTAAATAATTTCTTCATAGAATAAACTATGTAAAATGAAAAAATTTCATACAAAATTTTTCATTATAAACATAAAATATCCATTGAAAAAATAAATTTAGGTTCATTGGATCATATCTATAGTAAACCGTAAGTGATATCAAGGGTTGTTGTATTTGATTAATATAAATACCATTAAAATATCATTGTAACATTTTTAAGGAAAATATCATTCCATTTTAAAATAACTTTTTTAAAATATAAAAATTTAAAAAATATTATTCAAAAATTTTTATTTGAAAATTAACATAGAAAATTGTAAAGTATGATTATAATTATTTACCATTAATGATGGTGGGAAATTTTATTCAGGTCGTTTAAGTTAAAAAACATTCCATTCATACTTTTTTAAAAAGTCAAAAAATACCTTGTTCAGAAAACGATAGGAAGATTCCTCATAAGACATTTTGTAAAAAAAATAAATCATTGGTTAAAATGAACATAAAAATTATAGGATAATATTGAAAAAATTATTTAAATTATTTTAAGAAAACATGGATATTGAAGGAAATTTTTTTTTTACTAAAGATAAATAAAGTTGATTTTTCTTAAAAACACATTTTTGATATCTCAATTACATAAGATGGAGAAAGTGAATGGAAAAAATGTATTCTATAATTATAAATTGAGGATAATAAAATTTATTGGTTTATTGAGAGGTAAATCATAATATTTCATCATTGGAAACATAATCATAAACATGAAAATAAACAATGTAATTGTAACATAAAACCCTTACAATTTTGGTAACTTTTGAATCATAAGCCTAATGAAGGAAATAACTATAAATGTATTTCTAAATACCCATAAATTTGATAATAATTATTATAGATGAAAATTAATTTATATTATATACACAAAATATATGAAACAAGTGGTCAATATTCCATGTATCTCATAGAAGTAAAAATGAGGTGCGGCCCACTATGCTGACAGATTGCTTTGACGAACCATTGTCGATCAGGCCGTCACCCTTCGGGAAGCTCTCCCATCTCGTCTGGCGACGACTCCTTCTATGACTGGGGCTCTACCTTATGGAAGTGACCCATTCATGGGGGATGGGGTTTACCATGTGTGGTGGGTTCAAAAAGGCCACACATGGGAATTCCCTTTTAGAAATAAGAAGATAAAAGTGAGGTGAAAATCCCCTACCTAAGGTCCAAATTTCTTCATAAGCATCTAAACCTCATTTATAATAAATATATAATTAATATAAATATATTACATATCAATTATCTTTTATATAATACCATATATTATTTATTTATAACCTTTTATTACCTATTTATTATCAATTATTTTTTAAAATCATTAATTTAGGTGATATATGCTTTGTTTTTCATATAAGTTTTGGTTTAGCAGTTTTGGTCATTATATTTTGAACAACGTAAAATAATATAAGATATTTTAATAATGATATAAATATTATATATCTTTATTATATTAATGTTTAGAGCCATCCATAAAAATAGAGATAGAAAATGAATTACACCGTTCATGGAAACGATACACCATACATATGCATGAATGCTGTTTTCATTTTTTAACAGATGGGATGAAAGAAAGTTTAATAATAAATTACCTTTAAATAATAATTATTATATCATATATTTTCATTAAATCTGTTTTTATTACAATCCACATAAAATGGAAATGTAAAATAAATCCCATCACTTCGTGGAGGTGCTGGTTGACACATACACAAGAGTGATGTTATCATTTTACAGTGGATTAGAAGGTAAAGAGAAAGATATAATATAATAATTAAATAACTCTAATTATTTAATAATCATCATATATAAATATTTAATCCATAACAATACCAGTCAGTAAAATATGATGATGAGAAATTAATTGTGTCACTTTGTGGAGATGATAAGTCACACGTACACATGAGTGATATTTTCACTTCCCATTTGATTGAAAGAGGGTGGATAAATGTGGTTTCATAATCATAATAACATTTTAGTGTACTAAATTTATTATTTTATGATGAATATAACATATTTATTGGAGGTAAAAGAATAATTAAAAAGAAAGTGACTGGTTAAGAAGAACACATGTCCTTTTAAATAACTCTTTTAGATATCCTCTTAAGGATCCTATGGACGATATTTTAAAATGGAAAAAACCACTATAATGTGGATATGGAACTTTATATAGTATTTTTTTAGGGTAAGGTAGATCTAAAATCTTTAAAGTGATGTGAAGAAGTAAAGGAAGGGGTGTCCTTTTAAAATGGAGGGAAATGACACACTTGGAGTTAAAAAAAATAATTAAGATATAATTAAAAAAATTTCAATAAAAATTTATATAAATGAACATATATTCGAACCAATATTTTTATATGGTTGAAATATTATCAACCAATTTTTTTTACTTGGTTAAGTTTTATTATACAACTTTTCTACTCGTTTAACCCCTTACTTAACCTATTTTTACCTTAACCGCGATAACATCTTTTTCATTCTTAAGAGGTTATAATTTTATATATAAGGTAAAAATTGAATCATTAATTGAATATATATGAAATTTTATACCATATATTATCACCTTTTTCCTATTCAAATATTTCAATGATAATTTAATAAAATATTATTTTAAATAAATATAATTCATGTAAATTTGGACACTATTCATTTACTTTGACTCAAAAGACATAAATAAAAACATGGAATTCAAATATAATAACTTAAAACAACAAAAATATTTCATATTCATCTTCAAAATTGGTCTAAAACTATAACAACCTTAAATTATATCACTTTTTATATTTCTCAAATAAATTATTTTATTTTTTTATTTATTTAATAAATACTAATTCAATGTTATGTAAAAAATTAAGGTAATTATTTAATAGATAAAAAAGTATAAATAATTTAACATAATTAAAATAAGTTTACTACACTCAAAATATCCATTTAATTTCATTCACCATTTTTCCCCCATGTGAACAAATAATAGATATTTAAAACAAAGCGAGTGAAATTTTGTATCTTTATTTGATTTAAATATTATACTGTACATTTTATGGGAAATGTGTCCATTTGAAAAATGAAAAAGATAATAAGGTGCTAATGTTCGAATTTACATAATCAAATAAGAATTAATATGAAATATTATGACCTTATCACTTATTTTTAACCTAGATTAACCCAATTTACCCTTTACTAAGATGATACATTTTTCCATAGTTACTATTCATATTCATTAAAAATAAAAGGGTAAAATTTACCATTTTCAACCTCCTAATTATAAATATGGAATAAAAGTTATCCAATTCAATTCATATATGTGTCATATATTAATTTTAAAATTATTGTTCAAAATGCAATGAAAACCACTTTTAGAAAAATATATTTTTTAACCATAAGACTGGATTTATTCTTATCCCTTTCCAAGAAAAATATTATATGGATGTATAGAAAAGTTATTGAGTATAATATATATATATATATATATATATATATATATATATATAAAATAATTCGTCAATAGTGATCAATTTAATTTATTAAGATAAATTTACAATGTGTGTATAAAATTTGTTTTTAAGAAAATGCCATTTTACGTATAAAAATGTTTTTTTTTCTAAATTCAAACATAAAGATAATTTCAATGAAATTATTGATATTTTTTAAATATATATGATAAATAATTTTAAATTTAAACTATTTTAAAACAAATTTATACCTTTTAATTTCTTGAAACAAAAATATAGTTTTTAATAAAAAGTAATAATTTTCCACATTCATTGGAAAATAAATATTTTTATAAAATTTTAAAAAAATAAAACTAAAATGATTTTAATATGATGATTTAAAAAATTATTATAATTTTATAAATTTTATAAAAGTAATATAAATTAATCAAAATATTTTCTAAGAAAATCTATAAAAATAATTTTTGTTGAAAATGTATTTTTGAGGAATAAAATGACTTTAATAAAAATTAAGTATTTATTTACTAAGAACATATCAACACATTTATATATTTCATAATGTTTTTAATACTATTCATACCCTTTAATTTAATTTTTATGTCATAATTGTGACATTAAATAATATTTAATAGTATATCGTGGTTTATTTAAGCTCGTTGTCATATGTAAAACAAGATATCAATGAAATTAAATTTAACTAAAAAATATTTCATAAAATATCAGGGTGTTATAATTGATAGTTTCCTTTATCCATAATTTAGTTATTATTATTCATGATATTTCCACATTGATATTATCCATGGATACATTTCAAGCTCTAGTTATTGATTAAATGAAAAATGTTTTTAGTTATTTTCTTTTCCATATCGATTATGCCTTATTTACTCATAATAGTATATATTGTACATAATACTTACTAAGAATATGAGTTCATATTTTTTTACATTCCTAATGAAATGTAAAATGATATTATGAATAATATCTAGAATATTAGATTGTTTCTTATGGTATGTTTTTTTATATTTATAATGTAATCATCTTTGCATCTGGTTCATCAAGACTAGTAAACTGATCGATCCTTAGTGACATGATACATTGTATCTTAAGAAAATGTAATGAATTATACACCTAATCTGGATTACTAGAGTTGGGATTGTTATGGTTTGTATTAGAAGAAGTTTAGTGGAAATCTTGGGAACTAGATTTTAAATGAACTTATCTAAAATTATAATTATGATAATCTCTTATAGTATTTGAAAATTTCCACAATTAGAGGAATTTTTATTCTATATCTGAATATTCTGGATTATTATGAGATAAGTCTATGTGTTCCAATATTTTGTAAAGTAATATTATAAAATAAAGGGAATAAACTCTAGTAGTTAATGTAGAGAATTATCTGCTAAGAAAACCAATATAGATAGTGTTGGAACTAAGTTGATCATGGACATTTCTGGTCAAATAAAATAGGTTTTGATAAATAAGCTCGCCTTTATGGATAAACCTCTTATTCCATATCAAGATTCCCCTATTTTGGATCAATTCATGTGACATAAGCCTCCATTGGTAATCTAAATAATGGATTATTTCCCATGAAAATATACTCTTGGAATTAGGATGTAATGAATGCAAAACGAATATTATGGAAGTGTATTATTTGAATGGATAAATCATTCAATTATTTTTATTTACCCATCACACTAAATAGTTTTAAGAAACTTAAATCAAAGAATTTAGAAATTTTAAAGTGATATTCTTTGGAAAATACTTCCCTCAAGAACATCAAGATTAAATAGAGAGGAATTCCTTAAATTTAAAAGAATAAAAAAGATGAAAGTGTGGTAGAATATATGGATAACATTACATGATTATCTAAGAATTTCATATACTGCATATGTATTCTAGAAAGAAATAATGATCATTTATTTGATGAAATTAAGCAAAGTTTCTTAAGGGAAATAATTTGTCAAATATTTTCATGATATGAATATATAACATCAAGTTACATTATGATAGAGAAATAATTATATATATATATTATCTTAAATGAAAATATATAGAATAGGAGGTTGATTGGTAAATTATAAAAAGGAAACACATCAAATAATAAAAAATGGAATGATAAAATTTCCAGCATTTGAAAATTATAGAAAGAAATATCTAGGAAAATACATGAAAGTAATGAGTGTTTGTTACAAGTGTGAAGATAAGGGTTATCTGGATAATGAATGTAATGAAAATACAAGAAATATTTATATATAGTACATCATATATACAGGGAAAGGGAACTATTCAGACCAGTGTCTGAAGTGTCAAGGGAATGTACCACAAAAGAAGACAAAGGGAGAAGACAATGAATATGGGATTACCATATCCGAAGTTGAAGGTCCAATAAATATATTCAATTGTATAGTTATCATCCGCTAAAGAAGTGAACATGTTTTATTTGTTTCAAGTTATACCCACTATTTTATATCTAAATAATTATCTTAGGTTATAACATTACACCTCAACGATTAGATGTTGTGTTGGTAGTGAAAACTCTTAATGGGTTGATGACCATATCTTAAGTCTATAAATCCAATCCTATAGAATTTTATGGGAATGTGATTCCTGGAAATATTATTATTCTAACTCTAGTTAAATTTTATATTATATTTGAAAAGGATTGGATCTATTAGTATAAATATTATTTCAATTATCAAGGAATGAAAGTAAACTTTGATATTTTGAATCCACCAATGATTAGATATTGTTGTGAGGATAAATATGAAATCCCAATAGAAATTATTTTCATAATATGGGTTTTACTACCTATAATTGATATATATTTTCTCATATGGCTAGGTAGAAACTCATCCTTGAATATATTAATATTTTTTGTGTGTTTTTAATGTATTTCTAAAATATTTTCCAAGACTTATCTTGAATCATAAAGTTGATTTTTCAAAATAACTCATCCATGTACTGCACCCATTTTAGAAACACCCTATTGAATGGTCCCAACTAAGTTGAAATAATTGATGAAGAAACACAGAGAGGATCTAGATAATGGATTCATTTGTACAAGTGCTTCACCATGGGGTGAGCCTATTCTTTTTGTTAAAAAGAAAGATGTGTCATTGTCACTTTTCATTTATTATCAAGAACATAAAAAAAACTATAAGAAATGTATCCTATACCCCATATCAGTTATTTTTTGATCAATTAAGAGGTAATAAATATTTTTACAAGATTAATCTTTAATCAGGATATCATTAATTAAGGGTTAAGATGGAGGATATACCAAAGAAATCCTTCCATATGATATATTTTCTTTATGAATTTTTGTTAATTCCATTTGGACTTACCAATGATCCTACTAAATTTATGTATTTAATGAATTTCTTTTTTAGATTTTATATTGATCAAATTTTGGTAGTATGTATAGGCATTATTATTATATATTTAAAAGTCAAGGAATAGGATGAAGAACATTTGAGTATTGTGATGATGACCCCAAGGAAAAAGAAGCTATATTAAAAATTTACAAATTATAAATTTTGAAAAAAAGACTGCCTCTTATGTCATATAATTTAAAATTATGGTATATTAGTGGTTTCTTCAAAGATAGAAGCTGTTGATCAATTTCCCAGACCAACCATAGTAACCCCAAATGTGTAGCTGTAATTTTTTCTTTGAATATTTGGTGGAATTATCTTTATGGTGAAAGGTGTAATATATATAGAAATAATAAATACGTTAAGTATATATTTTTATTTAAATAGTTGTATATAGACCACCTAAGATGGTTGGATTTGATCAATTTTTATGATTGCTTAATAAATACCACTCTAGGAAGATGAAAAAGGTTAATGATGCTCAAAGTATAAATTTCCATGATGAGGATTAAAATAGATTTATAATTTATGTTTTATTGAATTTGGATCTTGAAATATTAAATAAAGGGGATAAATCATATCCTAATAAAATTAATTTTCAATAATATATCCATGAGAGGATTAATAAAGAAAAGAAAAAAGATTTGGAATTACAGAAGAAAGTGAGGAATGTTCATGTGTTCAACCATGATTATGCTAGAATGATAATGTTTAGAAAAAAAGTATGTTTTTTTATCAATACTAGACCTAAATATGAAGTAATTTGAAAATCTCATAATTAACCATTATTTATTCATCCTGGAAATATGAGAACATATAGATATCTGAAAGAGTATTTTTGGTGGGATAACTTGAATAAGGACATTTTAGAGTATGTATCTGAATATATGGTGTGTTAAAAAGTTAATTATATGGAATAAAAGTATAAGGGTATGTTATGACCATTAAATATACTATAATGGAATTAGGAAAACATAACCATGTATTTAATAATCACACTCCCCAAAACATCAAGGGAATAATTTTATTTGTTTTATAATCGATTGGCATTTGAAATAGGTTCATTTTATCACTATTAGAGAAGATTTATATCTTCATCAACTTACTCTGTTATACATTAAATAGGTTGTGTGATTTTTAGGAGTACCATTGTCAATCATATTTGATTCGTATCTAAGGGTTACCTTGAATATATAGAGAAGCCTTTACCAGGTTCTAGATAAAGAGTTGACTAAAAAAATAGTATATTAGCAAAGGTGTTTTAGAGGGGGTTATAAATAACCCACTCTAAATTACTTTTATAGGGGTTTGTGCACAACCCCCACTAATCATAGAATTTAAAGGGGGTTTACAACCCCCTATAATTATTTATCATTGTTTTTGTTAATATTTGGTTGTATTTTAGAGGTAGGTATATCAAAACTGCAACTAATTTAAAAATTTGTGGTGTTAGATGTTCAGTTTTATTTTAGAGGCACTATATATATATAATATTTATTTGGAAATTATAGGCTATATATAGAAAATGTTTTTTATTAAAAAGTAAATAGTGGGAATTCATAGACCCCTATAATCTCTTAAATTAGAGGGGGTTTTTGAAACCCCTCTAATGTATGAAATTAGAGGGGGTTGTGAACCCACATTAATTTAAGAATTAAAGGGGTTCATGAATCATTGCTAATACATTAGAATAGAGGTGGTTTTGAACCCCTTATAATTTAATAAATTTTAGGGGGTTGTGAACCCCATCAACTATATGACATTAAAGGTGGTTCATGAACACCACTAATACATTTGATTAGAGGGGTTTTAAACCCCCTCTAATTTTTTATTTATTTTTAAATAAATATCATATAAATTCAAATTGTATAATATAAACGTGTGTGTGTGCATGTCTGTATATATATATCATGTAAACACATTATATAAATGTATTTAAATACATTATAAACACATAAACACACACACAAACATATATTTATGTAAAGACATTATATAAACACTCTAGATTAATACTTAGAAAATAAACAAAAAATGTATACAAATATAAATATTTGTATACATAACATAAATACAATTATGAATCTATTTATTCAAATATATAGAATTTATATATGATTTTACAAATACTATAGATTTATATTTTACATATATTAAATTATATACATTTTTATTGTATATTTATGTATAAATACATTTAAATTTTATTATGTATACAAATATATATAATATAGAGAAAATTAAAGATAAAAATAAATAAATAAATATATATATATTATGAAGTTATAATATATATTATATTATAAATATTTAATTATATATAAATTTATATATATTATGTAATTAATTTGTATATATTATAGTATACCATATCAATTAAAATTTAATTTAGTAAATATATATATCATTTAATTATATTATATATTTCCAATTATATCAATATATTTAATTTTGTGTGTGTATATTTATGTGTATACATGATATAATATAAATTTATATAATTACATGCATAAATATATAATATAAATGTATTTAATATAATATATGTATAATATAAATCATATAAATATATAAATGTATAGTATTTAAAAAACTGACATATAATTTTTATAGTTCAAAAAAAGGTGTAACAATAATAATAATAATCAGTAATTTTATTGTCACACACACACACATAAGTATATAAAAATAATAATATAAATAAATATATAAATAAAATAAATAAATATTACATTTATTTTATATTTATAAATATTATATAAATACATAAACCTTATCACACACAAATATAAATTTATTTATAAATATATGTATAAATATATATTTATATATGTAAATATAATTATTTATATATACTACATATACATAGATATAATATATATTTATTATACAGAAATATATATTATATATAATAATTATACACAAATATATTATATATAAAAAATATGTTATATTATTTATATTTCTACACACACACAAATATACATAATATAATAATTTTGTATCTAAATAAATATACATTATTGTATATATGAATTGAAAGATCGTTTTTGTAGTGGATTAGGCATGCCAAATTCCTTCGATTGATCACTTGTTTGAATCACGTAGGGTGTATTTTTTTAGCCATTGATAGCGTGTGAGAGAGAGGCATGTGGGTTCGTTGTCTGCGCCTGGGGACAAAGAGGTGGGCATGGGACCTACATACAAAGTGGTGGGCTTGGGGTTGTCTGTGGTATCAGGGTGTGTGGTGGGGGTGTTAGGGCCTTTCTGGGGGGTTTTCTTCAATGGTGTGTGGCTTCGGGGTTGTCCGGGGGGGGGTGTTTGAGGCCTGGGTTCTTGTCATGTGGGTTGTCCGAGGGCTTACGGGGGGGGGGGGGGGGGTTGCGTGGGTGTGTGTTTGGGGTCTTGGGTGGGTTGTCTGGGGTGTGTGTTTTGGTCCTGGGTGGGTTGTATGGGGTCTATAGGGTGTTGTTAGGGGGCCTTTGGGGTGGGTTGTCGGGGGTGTCTGGGGAGCCTGGGTGGTGTCAATAAAAAAGGGTTATTTTAGGGATGGTTATACTATAACCACCACAAAAAATGGACTTTTAAAGCTAATTATGGGTGGTTCTAACCATCCCTAAATTGATGTTTGAATTAGGGGAGGTTAAAACTTTCTCTGATCCATCCATTTATAATGCATTTATAGAGAAATTAGAGGATGTTAAAACCCCCTCAGATTTAACTACAGTTGAATACATGATCATTTTTTTGGTGCTTCCCCACAACCTCCCTTAATCAAAGTAAGCGTCCATTTTAGCTGTGGTTACAGGTTATCAAAGCTAAAGTATTTAGAGGGGGTTATGAACCACTATAATTGAAAAAAACCCTTCTAATCACCCTAATTTTTTGTACTATGAGTTTTAGTAGTGCTTATCATACTCAGATAAACGATTGTTTTAGGAGAAATATTCAAACTCTAAAGAAATGTTGAGAGCTTGATATATGGATTTCAAAGGTGGTTTGAATGAAAAAATTCCTTTATAATATTTTTTATACAACAATAGCTATCACAAGAGTATTCAAATGGATCCTTATAATTACATATATAGCAGAAAGTTCAGAACTCTGATGTGTTGGGATGAAGTTAGAGAAAGAATTCTATTAGGACCTGATCTATCTGAGTAAAAGGAAGAGAAGGTTAGATCTATTCAACACCACCTAAGGGAATCTTAAAATCAATAAAAAATAATTTTGATAATAAATAGAGAGATATAGAGTTAAAATTTTGTAAGAATTTATTCCTATTAATAACTCTTTGAAAGAAGATTATGATATTTGGAAATAATGGAATGTTGTGCCCCAAATATATCTGTCCCTTTGAAATTATTGATTAAAATGGGACGACAACATATCGATTTGTGCTTCTACCAAATCTCTCCCAATTTCACGATGCACTCAATATATCTATCTTGGGGAATTACACACCAGATCCTTTATATGAATTGAACATGGAGGTCATTCCATTGGAGAGAAATGTATCTTTTGAGGAACAATCGGTGGAGATTATATATCGTAGATAGAATGTTTTATGAAACAAGACAACTCATCTTGTAATACTTTTGTGGAGAAAGTATAAATTTGGGGAGGATATATGGAAACCCCAAGATTCCATTAGGTAGAAGTATCCTTAGTTATTTTTTTATGGAGTTATTATATTTTGAGTGTGAAAATATTATTAGGTGGAAGAATGCAATGCCCTTAGATTTTTTGATATATTTCTCGTTAATTAAATATAACTTATTTGATAACTTAAATCACATGACACAACGAGTTTAAAAAAATAATGAAAAATTATTTAAATATTATTATGTTATAGTTATACCTTTTTAAAAATAATCATGTTAACATTATATTTGGCTTGATTTTTGTGATTTTTTTAAAAAGATTTTTTTTTCAAGTGAATAGTGAAAAATACATATTTTTGTAAAATTTTCTTTTTATGTTCTTTAAATAATTTAACCTAAAAGAACCATTACATTTTGGATTTTTTATTAAAGTTATATAAGATCCATTTTATTTTATATAATCATATTAATACCCATAGTATCATCATTTAACAAGATTTTGAAATGAGTCAATTTTTATGAATAAAAACATATTTTTCTTCAAAATAGTTTTCATCTCATTATAAGTGTTTATTTTTTAATTAAAAAATGAAAGATATATAAATTTAATTTTAAAAAATTTATTTTATATTTTAAATCATTTTTTTCACATTTTTTAAATATAACTATTTTATTTTTAGGCATCATAAATAGTAATTGTGGTTATATTTATCGCCTAAGTAAATGGTAAATCATGTAATTACAGTTAAAAATATTGTCATATGGCATTAAAATCAATGAAAAACATAGATTATTTTATTTTATTTGATTAATTTTACCATTTAGATACTAAATTAGAATATATGTTTTTTGGGTCCATTTTTCCATTGATAATTACATTTACATTATTTTAACTAAAGAAAATTAAAAAATGTCACTCTCATTCTTTTAAATTTGTCTTATAAATTTATATAAGGATAAAAATAATTTTTAAAATTTATATTAACATTTATTTTGTGTGTATGAAACTATTTTTATGATATAAATTTATTTATAATTTTTAATCAATATATAATCACCATAAACATTTAAACAATGTTGACAGAGTTCTTGTGCAAGGAGTGGAAAAAGAAAAGTAAATAATTTTAAAAACATTAAAAATAGTTATTTTGGGATGAATTATGGTTCTAAATTTTTTAATGTTAATTATAATGAATTATTCTTGGTGAAAATTATTATATTCTAATTCTATCAATTTCATGAATTCTTTATTGTCAAATTAAATAAATATTACTAAATTGATGTTAATGATATTTTGTGTTAAATAATATATTATTAAATTATTTATAAATAATAAAAATATTTAAAAAGAACAAATCAGATCATAAATGGTTTAACATGTCATCCATTTCAAATTTATGAGATATTTTTTGTCTTTTATGTAAAATTATAAACGTTTAAGATTGAAAAATTTGTTACTCTGGTTAAGCTAAAAAATGTTTAACAAAAGGATTAATCCAAAAGACAAGGTTTAAAATAAAAATTAAATATTTAAAACTTTTATTGGTTAAATGGAATTTAATTATTCGTTATCTTAGATTCCAAATTATTTCTAATTTTTCTAATTTTTCGTTAAAATTAATTTATTATATTTATATCTTTTTATTAATTCCCTTTGTGTCCATTAATTCAATAGAAAAAGGAACCAACTATCCTCACTTATATACAACTCATATAACAACATAAATTAACATAAATATACGAAAATCTCATCTAAACATCCTTAGTCTAGTTCCAGAGGTTATGATATTCCATAATTTTTTACCCTAGGGCCGTTAAGAAGAAATAATCATCTTCACCAAAAACATTCATTTTGATTATTCATTTACCTTTCAATTATATCATAACCATTAAAATATAATAAAACTATTATAACCAATAAAAGTGGGATCTTTTTATTTTTATGGAATAATTTTTTGATATATACTTCTCTATGAACTGGGAAACAAAACCATCTCTTGTGTGTACAAAGGACTACAACTTTGCGAATCGATTTGATTTTTTTCCATCACCGCCTCATATGGGTTATCATAATGATAGAACTAATGAGTATATATTATAATTATGTAACAATTATAATTATAGAATTATAATATATCATCTACTTAATATTCATTTTACCCAACAAAAAAATGATTATTTTTCTAATGCGTTCGTATGGACTACCACCACTACAAAGGGATGCGATTCATTTTTCAAGTTTTCATTTCAAGGATGATTACAAATATGTATTTAATGAATATGTATATTTTTTATATCTTGTTCATAATTATAGATATGATAGAACCATGATCAATATATAAGGACTCTAACCACCAAATCAAGACATTTCTAAAAAATGAAGAAGTTAACACCCGAAATAATGATAATAATAAAAGATTGTTAACAAATGGGTGATATGATGTTACATGTGTTTCATAAATTATATTATATATATTTATACGGTTTTGGTATGTAATTAAAATAAATATTAATTAATTATAATCGAGTTTAAAATCACTTATGAGGCAAGTCAAACTTGATGTATGGGATTTCATCTCAATTTTAACTCTATTGAGACATATTTGGTATTATACACCTATTTTTTATATGTTGTATATACTACCCATTTTATGTTTTTAACATGAATATATATTTATTCATGATTAATAATTATTCAATTCAAGTATACTCTTTCAAAAGGATATAGTATAAAATTTAACAAAGAGGTAACAATTTATTTTACAATCTCATTTTTAGTATTGCACTTATTTTCAATGAAAGAATATTATAATATATCCTTTATAAACTCTGTATATTTTATTATACTCTAGATATTTCAGTTTTTTTATATTTTATTCAGAATTTTCCTCTATTTTCACTTGAATAAAAGGAAATTAATGTTTAAAATAATTATTGATTTTTTCTTATTTTTATCAGTTATAATTTTCTTCAATATATATTTTTCAAAATTGTTTTACAAAATAAGTTTTTATTTACTAAAATGATTTATTAATAAAATTTTATGTTAATAATGAGTTTTAATTTTTTTTAAAGGAATGATTATAATGTTTTCCAAAAGGTGCATTTTCAACTTTCACTACAAAAATTCAAAATGAAGGTTTATTTTTAATATATACGACATTAATAGATTTTCCCTCATTCAAAACTGATTTATGATAGTTAGCTTATACTACTACATTTCAATGTTTTTATAAATATTTTTTTAATAAATTATTATTTAAATATTTATATTCTATTTTAATTATTTATTTTAGGGACATAAATTTATTACAAAACCAATATTTCTAAGGAATGGATGATCATTTATTATATCTTATTAATTCTATAGAAATTAATTTTCTCCTAAAACATTCACTTTCATGGGATTATTTTTCATTGGTGATTACATTTCAATTAAATATACATATTATTTGTATAATGGGTATGATTATTGCGTAAACATTATACCATTTATTCCTACATTCTTTACTATTAAGGTATTTTAATTTTCATGGAAAATATTATTATTTTGCATTTACTGAAAATAGATATTTATTGATAACGAATATTGTTTATTAATTAAACTTATCACTAAGTATATTTGGAATTCATTTGATATTTAGTTATTGGTGGGGATTAGTTATAGATATCACCTCAATTCCTTGATAGAGGCTCATGAGACAAACTAATTGGAGAAACTTATTAAATTTGTTTTTGGTGTATACCTACCCATAAATTAAATTGTCTTTGTGTAAAGACATAATGGTAAATATATCAAGATATCTAAGATCACGAAGTCCATAATTAATAATTTCTTTCCTCGAGAATTATTTTATTATTATACATGTGAATATTTCATTGATATTATCCAAAAATTCGTTTTTTATCAAGTTATTAATTAAATGGCATGTTTTTTCAGTTATTTACCTTGAAAATTTTATTATTCAATATTTAATAATGATAGTTTCCTATAAACATAACCATTATTGAGAATTTGAGCTCACTATTTATTTTTTATTTCCTTAGGATATGAAAAATGATATTATTAACAATATCATGAATGTGAGAATGTTTCTTATGATAAGTTTTTTCTATATTTCCAAGGTAATATGGTGATCTTGTTTATTACTAGAACTTCAAGTATAATAAACTAATTGATACATGGTGATGTTATACCTTGTATATTATGCTATTTCTATAAATTATACACAATCATAGGGTTAATAAAGTTGGGTATGAAACAATTATTATCAGTTTAAGAATTTTTTAGCATCATAAATACTTGATTATCAATCCTCTATAATCATGAAATGCCTTTTGATATCATAATTATTTATTATCCTTCAGTATTTATTTCTAAAAGATGATCTTTTGGATCAGTATAATCTTCAAGGGTGATATTTGAACTATCCATTTGATGAGTGGATCAAATTTATTCATCAACATAAACCTCTTTATTTCCTTTGACTTTTGATGACTTCATCATTATAGATTTTAGATAAAATAATTTGTATTATAAGGATAATATTCCAACAAGTATATATCAAATTTCTTGTCATCTTAATAAGTGAACTAATTTCTCTAGGTTCCATTTGATGGAATTCTTTAATAAGATGAAATAGAAGTTTATGAATCATCCATAGACATAGATATAAATGAACCTCATTTAGTATACTCTTTCTTAGATGCTTCAACCACAAATTATTCTTTTTCTTATTCTAATAAACCTACATTTTTACCTATTTATAAATATTAAGGAATTATATCATAGATTTATTTAATTTTTATACTACAATCTTTCAGTTCCCATACTTATATGATAATAAACCAAATTTATTTTTTGGGGTCCTTTGAGTTTCTTTAGTTGACTCTCGAATGGTAACATGTGTAATATATGAACTAGACTCATTTATTTTGAGAGATATAATATAATTGACTTTTATACTTCTATTGGTTTAATCTATTCTTCCGTTTTAGACATAAATTCTAATTTAGTAAGACTAAATGATTTAATCAATGAATTTATCTCTTTACCTTTATTATTACTTCTTCATTCTTTATCTAACATTCATCACCATATTATTTAACAATCCTCTTGGATTCTTCATCCAAAGTCTACACCACTTTATTCTAATTATTATGAAAGGGAGATAAATTAGCTACAAGATAGTTTTCAATTATCTTACCTTTATAATCCATATTAGTATTTTTATCCTTCCTCTTCTTTATTTTTCAACTACCTAAATATTTACTTCCATTCTCAAATTGAACTTTATATCATTAGTATCAAAGAATAACTTCATAATGGCAATGGTCCCATTATTTAAATGATTTTATTTTGATTTCAATAATGTTATGAGGTATTTAACACCTTATTTTACCAAAATCATTACTAACATCCAATTTAATTTTCTTGAGTATTGTATTATTTTCAACATCCAAACACCTGTAGTACCCAATGGATCATATTGAGACACTGGGGGTGTGAATAAATGCACCCAAATTTTTACCCAGTTTTTTTTATTTTAAATTAACCATATTACCCTAAAAAATCTGCCATAGTTAAGATGAATGGACCAAGAAATTCCTTTTAATCATTCACCTAAGTATATAATGAAGAACAAGACAATAATAACATCACATGATATTTACAAGGTTCAACATCAATGTGAGTGCCTATTCCATTACATGTTTGACTTTTATTGATTACAAAAATTTTATTATCGCTATAGAATTGAAGTGATTAAAAGTGTAGCTCAATTCACACACAATGATTATACCAGTATCATCCTGATACCAAAATTCATGAACTATCAATGTCAAAAGTGTATGATATTTTTTATACTGGTACCACTAATTATTGAATGGTGTTATTTATAAAAACACCAATCAATCATCAAAACACATCTAAAAACCCATGAATTGGTAATAAACTTATAAATAATGTTTAATACATGAGAATTTAGTTTGGAATTGTTATACACTAGGATATGCGATTATTATTCGATCTAAGTGTTTCTTCAAGTGTCTCGATAAAAAATATTGACAACTCAAACAACATTTGTCTCTACTATAAAATATCCTTCTTATTCATTAATACTATAAAATAAGTAATGGTATGAGTCTATATTATTATCTTCTCTTCTTAAACACATTGGAATGATCTGTATGATTCCCTAGTTCCCTCTTTCTCTTTATCATTTCTTCATCATCCTTTAAAATATACAACAAGAATATTTGATCCAAATATATATCTCATTTTTGAAATAAAAATGGTGTTACATATTTCTCATTGTTGTATTGCTTTATTTTAATTCCACATATCACAAACACAGATATATATATATATATATATATATATATATATATATCCATAGTCATTCATGAAAATATTTATTTGAGTCTCTAAAAATCTTGGTGAGTCATAATTCCTTGAATTATAAATATTCAATGATCTAACAATCTATCCATTAAATCATAGTGAAATATAATTTTATTTACATATAAACCCAAAGATTAATTATTTTATATCCATTATTATGAAAACATATCATTTTAAAATTTATCCCATAAAAGTAGTTTAATAGAGATTTCACATATGCTAGATGTCACGGGCATTTGGGATTTATTTTTTGTATTTTTTCAACAGTATTTAAATTCAATTTAATCTCAATTTTTAATAATTCCACCCTAGTATATAATAATGCATAAATATTGGGATGTGTAGTAGATTCCCTTGGTCATGTAACCTATAGTAAAGCTATGCATTCATAATATAAAGGTAAAAAAATGACATTTACATAACTTCACTTCACGCTTATATTTATTTCATCCACCTTTAAATAAAATCATTTTACCCTTATAAAGAAAAAAAACTACCTTTATACATTTGGTATAAATATTCATACAACATCAGTCACAAGTATATAATTTCTAATTATTTTAGTATGAATCCATGTGCATAGTGACTTTTATAGTTATTCCATGAATACCAATACATATGCATCATCATGTTTTATCATATGAAGTGATAAATGATATTTAGAGGAATATATGAAAAGGTATATTAAAATTAAAAAATTATATGGTTTTAATACAAATTTTAATTGGTATATCTTCTTCTCACAATGGAATTCACTATGACATAGTTTTGATCATTTAAATAATTGAATAAAAAATCAATAAATTTCTCTTCACAAAATAGTGACCACTGATACACCACAATTTTGAATACAAAATTTTCCATTTTTACATTCATATATCACCCGTACCTTGAATTTCAATATACATGAATATAATTTTAATAGATATTTTATAACTATCATAAATTTGGGTTCGTACCACTGCATGAATATTTTTATAGATGTGTTATGAATTATTGTGATCTCACTCAATGATTCATTTTTAGATGAATTCATTGAACTTCTATTTATTTTAAATCTCAACATTAAACCCAAGTATAATGAACTACCCATAGGAAAAATAGGATTTCTAATATAGAAGATCATTTGATTCAAAAATCATTTAAAACATAACATTACATGTATAAAAAAATATACAGTGTTTGATGTCCTTGACTCCTACATAAAATCATAACTTTGTATAAAACTTATTAAAAATTAATCACATGATATAATTCATGAAATAAAGACTGTTTGATTATGGTGATCATATACTACCCCTCATTCCAACCTGAATATTATAGGTGAAGTACCACTCATCATTTTCACACTAACATTCATGAAACATTCCCCTACTATGCCGCAATTGTTTGGCTCCCTCCTTTGAGATTATCCCAATAATATTATTGATAACTATAATACTTATGTGGTCAATATGGAAATATGTTAGCCTATAATTTCTTATAAATACTTATTCAAAATATAAATTGTAATAAGAATCCAATAATACAATATTGCAAGTAGAAATCGAGGCCACTTCATGTCAACTAGTACTTTACAAATAATTTGAAACCCACTTCTTATCTTTTAAATATCCACACCGCCACCGAAATATATTTGAATAAATTATTATATTTCATATATCAATGACAACCTTCATATTCCATATAACTTTTCTTGGATACTTCCTTTTTATTCTATTCCATCCTCAAATACACATATTGACATCATCATTTACACAAATTATTATTGATAGTAAATAAAACCACTAAGAATTGAATCTTAAATGTCCCAATTTGTGATTTTTATCAATACCTTTAAATAATTTTAAGTCAATATATGTTATTTGACTGTTTCCATTACCCCTATTTAGTAATAAATAATAAACAAGGGGTAGGAAAAAATATTTAACTAGATTCTTGTTCTACTTTTTATTTTTATATTTTTTATGAAACAACTGAAAATGGATTAGCATCACATGTACTCTTAGCAAGGATCCTAAAGTTACACAAATATAAGTCTTTGTGGGTTAACTTAGTGTAGAAAACAAAGGCGATTAACTATGGAATACAAATATTTCCATTAAATGGTCATACATCTAATACCATTTCTAAAGAACTATTTTGAGGGATGTGTGTGTATATATATACATTGAGAAACATATATATACCTTGTACACAATATGATAAACACATTATAAATATTAGATACAAGACATATAACTCCCCCTTTAACTCTCTTTACTTATCAACCAATAATACCCCTTTGTAACCATTTTTGATAGAAAAAATTCATGGTAATAAACGCTGACCAGAATACATCATTAACCAAATATAGTTGGTGCTGTACAGATTTTAGGTTCACTCAAAATACTTTTTATTTTAGTGGCCTCCTCCTTTATAAAAACTACCTGTTGAAAGGGACACTCATTTATTCACTATAATTAATAAATTTCAAGTATATTGGTTATAGTAACCCAAAATATTCAAACATAGATATGTCATATAAATGGATAAATATTCAAAGAATTTTACAAATACATATTAAAGGATTATATAGTTTTTGTGTCTTTAGAGAATATATACACAATCTTATTATTTCATGAAAGATCTTAAACATGACCCACAAATATATTCTCAAATAGTAATCTTCTTAGACATACCTTATTTAAGCCTTTTTTCATAACCTAAGGAAAGAGAACATTAGAAAGGGTGAGCTAAAATACTAGGTAAGGGTAAAGAAGAGATATATCAATGATCAATTAAGAATAATTTGATCATAAGGGTATAATAACATGACTTTAACAAATTAAAACCATGTCATTTAGATCATAGATCATAATCTTGAGTCATGTGATAAATCTTGGAATTCTATTATAAATAAATCATTAAGGAATATAATAACATGATCTATGAGACAATAACATTGGTATAAGACATATTTTTGTGACGTACACATATTATTAGAAAATAATTTCCTTAATAATCAAGGGTTACTTAAAATACTATCATAGTGGATTTGTTATGATCCCCAAACCATTGTATCCTTAGAAAAGTTCCACTCCTTAGACTATAAAAGAGGATTGATCCCCTAAATGAATTGGTTTCACTCCCCATTACAGTCCTTATTATTTCATGATATATATATCTTTACCCATTGAATTAGAGGGATATATAATTATAGGGACACCCATCATATAATGGAAATCATGTAGATGTGTTCCAAAAGATCATAAAATATTTATTATATCATATCCCATGAAAATAAAATGGCTTTGATAAACATTTAAACATTAAAATATTTCATAACCCATGGAAAATAAATGAGTTTAATAACTTTACCACCCCAATGGAATTAAAAGGGTTTTATAAACATTTCGACACTTAATAATAACATAACTGGTGGAAAATAAATAGATTTCATAAACAACTTGTCATTATAATCCTAAAAGCATCTAGAAAAAGAATAGGGATGGTATCACTGGATCATATCCAAAATAATTCATAATTAACTTTAAAATATTTAATCTTAGAGGAAAATATCCTTTAAAAGACAACTTGAAACATTTTTTGATAAAATGTCCTTTTCTCTTTGAAATCACTTATTTAAAAACTATTATTTTTAAATATTAATTATTTTTTGAAAATAAGCTTCTAAATTTGTAAATAAATTTTCAGGGAATTGAGAATTCAAGATATTAGAAAATTATATTCTTATCATATATGTTTAAATAAAGACTCCTTTCATATTTTCAGTAAAAAGTAAAAAATGCTTTCTTCAAAAAATGATAAGAATATTAAATTAAAAACATTATGTAAAAATCTAATCATGGGTAAAAATAACTTAAACAATCTTAAGATAATACTAAAAATATTCTTGAAATTATTTTTAGAAAATATGGACATATAAGAAAAAAAATTGATCAAAGAGAGATATAAAGTCATATTCCCTTAAAATAATACATTCGGTCTCTTAAGTTATTAAAAGAGGAATATTAAAGGAAAACATATAATCTTAAAAACTAAAAAATAGAATAAAATTCATGAGTTTCTTAAGATATATATAATTAAATTTCATAATCATAAACTTAATCATAAAAATTCTAATAAACTATGGGATTGCAACATAAACCCCTTGTTAGTTTGGTAACTTTTGAGTCATAATCCCCATAAAAGAATAACATGAAATGAAAATATAAATATCATGAAAAGAATTATATTCAAGATACAACATGTCAAAGTGGTAGTATATACACCAAAATCAATTGTGTGTATGGAATTGTGAAAAATAAATTGCTTTGTTTGGAAATTTAATCTAGGTATCGATTAATTAAAGGGTTAATGAATTAATGGAATTACATGGTTATGAAATTTATGGGATATTGGGATTGAGAAATTTGTCAATTACTGGGATTATGTAATTAGTTTATTAACAAGTTTGTGAAATTATTAATGATGGGAATTAAATAATTGTTATCTTATCCATAAAGCTGTAACGATTTATTTTTTTAAATGTAGATAAATGGTTTAATGGTTAATTATTCATATTATTCCACGGGATTCAAGTAAAGAATTATGATTGAATTGATAATCTAAATACCATTATGAAAATGTTTGATAATAAGGTTAATATTGATTAACCATAATTAATATGATATATGTGATATATTTGTGATTGATTGATTCATGAGGTGTAGGACAAGGACTAATGCTCCAAATACCCATGGGGTCCTATCCATGAAATTATAGGCCCAAATGCATGCATGTGAATATTATTTTAAGGGATATGGAGTGATGCTCCAAATACTAAAGAGGCGTGAGATATATACTAATGCTCCAAATATCCATGGGGTGCTAGACACAAAGTTCTATTCCCATGAGATTGGAATTAGACTATGGTCCCAAATGGTCATGATATTAAATGGAATTAAATGGATAATAAACGCTCGTGTAATAATGAAGTGTGGTTCCCTTATGTGATATTGTTAAAAAATTAACATGAGATGAAGTAAGTATTAATGGTACGGGTGTCATCATAAACCTGAGGAAAAGGATGTGGTTAAATAATGAATAATTGAATATGTAAACTATTTACTTTATTGGTTATAATTTATTCTTTATAAAATTTCACACACTATTATTGACTGGTTATTTCTTTAGTCATCGTTGTTGGAGGCATATATAGTTGTACTCACATCCTACCCAGGTTTGCTGATCAGTACCTGAATAAACATCATGTTTTTAGTTTATGATAATAACAAGAGCCCTATATTTGTTGGTTGAGTTGTAATGGAGCATGGACTAGGGAACCAAACATGGTTCCAGGACTCTATTAGGAGTGTTTGTGTCTTTATGTTGGGTTTTAATTAGACACTTGATACTTCTTATGTCATGAAATATCTACAGTTCAGTTTGGGATATTATTTCATGTTTTGATTCATCTTTTGATACTTGTTTATTCTAGTTCTTGTATGATTCTGGTTGTTGGTTATCTATTTTTAGTTATTATTTATTTATTTCTACTGTTACACCACTTTAGTAAAGAGGGTATAGTCTCCCCATGTTGATATCTTGAACTCTCGCTACTAGTCAGAAATATCAGGCGTACATGGAGGAACACCTGAGTTTATGTTTTCAAATGGATTGGGGAACCAGTATGTAGCACCCTGGTCGAGATGTTACATTCAATTTAAAAAATAAACTAAAAAATAAATTAATCTAGAGATAATATCATAGTGAAAATATCCTGGATAATAATAATTTAACTATTAATAAAGTCAAAGCTTAATTATTGGACGTCATGTCTCACACATATGATACCTCGATCATCAAGACATTCCACAAGATAGTTTAAATTATAGGTAAAAAACTTTTTTAATGATAACTTAACCGATTTGTCACATGAGGCCTACCAATTCATTTTGGGGATATATAATGTTGTCCCCACCCATTACATCATGTCCAAATCATTCCTCATATATCGAATAATATATTTAATTTATGAATCATCATGTCTTATCATAAAACATCTATATCGAGTAAAAGATACAAATTTATTAGTATTTACTAAGTCAATAATATATCTTTAAAATTAAAAAACCATATTTATAAATGATATACTATTCAATCAAAAAGTATATCCATGATAAATAATATTTATATTTAAGGGAAATTTAATATCTAATAATCACATGGAAGTGAATATTTCAAAATGAAATGAGGAAGTGATTGTCAATACTATACTTGGTAAAATTATCATAAACCATCTAGAGGAGAAATAAATACGGTATCAATATATATATATTATATTAAGAATATAGGATTTTTTTCATTGATTAAAAGAAATATCATAAAAATATCTTTAAAAACATTATTGAGGAAAATATCATTTTAATTTTGAAAAACATTTTGAAAATAATTTTCTTTCAAAATAACTTTTAAATATATTTTATTTAAAAATATTCTCATAAAATTGCAACGGATGATTTTAATAAATTATGGTCATGTCACCAATTAATTCCGTACATGTCGTAAAAAACATTCATTTTTCATGGTAAAAAGATTAGAAAAGTTCCTTGTTCAAAATGATAAAAAAATATTACTTTGAATTATTTTTTTAAAATAATTTATTTTTGAAAGTGTATTGTAATAAATAATTTCCAAAATTTTAATGAAAAATTGTGAAATCATTTTTATAAAAAATGGATGTGTAAGAAAATGGATTTCTGATCAAAGAGATTAATAAAGTTGGATTTTATTATAACAATTTCTCAATAATTATAAGTATATACAAGAGGGAAAATGGTAATATCACTTGAAAAATATAATAAATAACAATAGGATAATAAAATCAACGTTTTTATTAAATATTTTTTATATAATTTCCTTTAATGAGAATTCAAGAATAAACAATCTCGATTAGAATGAGATTGTGAAATAAACCTTTAAAATGATCATAACATTGAAGTGAAAATTAATCAATGAATCGATTATGTGTATCAATAATAAATTCACATAATAAGAGTTTAAATAAAACAATAGATAGTCAAAATTTTGTATCCACATAATCATATAATATTAACGACAATGAGGAAGTGATATAACCCAATGAAAAGTAATTGAGTTTTGAAATTCTTTACCACTTGGTAACTTTTTATTCAAATCACCTTAGATGATATATTTAAAATTGAAATGAAAAACTACATTAATAATTTATTATTCATGGTATTACATATCAATTGGAAGTATACACACTGTATAAAAAGTAATTTGGTGCATAAAATTACAATATTTCTCTGGAAAATGAAATTGAGATGAAATCCCTTACCTTACACTTCCTTTAGATGAACATGATTTAAAATCATATATAATGGTTTTAATCATGTTATTAACTTACACTAAAACTATACTCAAATTTATAATATCTTATATTATCCTATTATGATATCCAATCACCCATTCATTAATAATCTTTTATTATTTTCATTGTTTTTGGTGTTAATTTTCTAGTTTTCTCATTCATTATTTTTCATCAACATTCTTGTTCTCACATATATTATTTAATTCTATCATATCTATAATTATAATCATGATATAAATATCATATATTTAACATGCTAAGTGTTTAAAAGAAAATACTATGTTTGATAGAATAAAGATAATCCACAACGAGCATAAATGAACAACAAAATCTTATTATTTAAATGTTACTATTATAACCTTGCCATCAAATTGGTAGAAAAAAATATTATTAATATAATTATGAAATATATAGTGTTCATAGGCATTTATAATTTATTAACTAATTATTTTTAAATAAGTACTATATTTTTAGTAAAGACATATTTTTCATCAAAAAAATATTTTCTTCAAAAACAATTTTTATTACTTTTATATAAAAATAATATTATTCATTTATGTTAATTTTGTAAAATTTATTTTATAGAATTAAATTCAATTTTTAAATAATATTATCAAAATTTACCAATGGTGAAATTTTTATAATTTTCTAAAAGGTTTTATTTTTCAAAGGAAAATACAGATTTTTATTAAATATTATATTTTTCAAGTATTTACAAGTTCAAATTATTTTTTGGATTATTTTTAAATTTTATTGGTTTAAATTTTATTTTAATTAATCCAATTATATATTTTGAAATAGATTTTATACTTTAAATTATTTTTAAACATTTTTTGTTTTAAAGGGGAATTTTTCCCAAAAAGATGTGTTTCATTACGTTTTTCCGGTTTAATTTTAAATTAAATCTTGAAACTTCATTGATTATAATTTTTAAAAATGGATTGAATATTTAGATTCATAATTTTAAAATTTATTAAATATGTCTCATTTTTTTAGTGAACATGAATAATAACTTTAATAATATTTATTACCACGGTAAAGGGTAAATCGTGTAATTAAGGTTAAAAATAAAATGATAAGAACTATAAAATGACCCTAATGCTTTCCAAAATTTTATTTTATGATATAGGTTCTACCATAATCATACAAAAATATAAATTACAACCTTTTTAATCCATATGGATAAGATTATGACATATATATAATATTTTATTTAAAGAAAAGTCAAAGATGTTATACTCATATTTTTAATAACTGGAACATTTATAATATTGATTTATTCATAAGATATATTATACTATAAATAGTAATTTTAAAGACAAATGATTTATATTCATAATGTAAATTTATTTTTATTTTTTAGTGATGAAATAGTTACCTCAAATATTTATATAATGTCGATGTAATAATTATTTTATTAATGGAAATATAAAATAAATGATGTTAAAACTATTATAATAAATATAATTTATGATAATTAATGCCATAAAAAAATTTATAGATGAACTTAAAATATTTGGGATGTATTAAATGTGTTTTTTGAATATATATTGTTTTATTTTTCTTGTACAAGTCAAAGTAATGAATAGTGTGAAAAATGATATTAATGATATTTTAAAATAAATATAATTTTATTAAATTATTTAAAATTACTATAGATATTAAATTAAGACAAATTATTATGGTATGGTTTAAAATATCATCCATGATCCATTTATGGGTCTTTTGGAATTTTATAGTACCGATATTAACCATCAAAGAGTAAAAATACATGTTGTCACAGTAAGAGTCAAATAGGTTAAACTTGGGTTAAAATAAAAAGATAAGGATGGAAATATAGTTTAAAAATATTTAAATTTTTTAATGAGGTTATTTAGACCCCTACCCATATTATATAATATATAACTCACTTTTATCCATTTTTAATATAAAATTAATTTTTATTAATTTAATATGTTGAGTAATGCTGAGAGTGCATCTCCCCTCTCTTATAAAAGGGAACATATTCTTCTTATTTAAACACATTTAAAAACCATTCTTATTTAGAAAATACCTACACAAAACCTTTCCTATAATCCCTAAACACATTATCTATGTATTATTTTTTGCATAACTTTCACCTTAGATGTATTAAAGAATTAATCAAAGAATATTTTCCAAAGAAGAAGTATCATTTTTAATCAAATGTTTTTGATTTTTTTATTATTACACTTAACTAAAACCTTATTCAAACATTATAAAATAACAAATAAATTATCCTAAATGTAATTATATGTTATTGTGTCAGTGTAATTACCCATATACATTTCCAATTCCATAAAATTAGAAAATAATTTATCGTTCGTGTGTACGGAGGACTACCGCCTCGTGAACCGATGAAATTAATTTTCCATCACCATTTGTCAAGACTATTTATAATGATAGAAATAATGTTTATATTTTATATTATTTAAATATTTATAATTCTTAAAAATTCATATATCTTTTACATTCTTACATTTCCATGAAAAAAAATGATAACATCGTTCATGTGTGCATGTGGACTACCACCTCCATGAATTGATGTGATTCATTTTTCATCACTACATCACAAGGTATGATATATATATATATAAGTAAATTGAAATAAGTAATATTATATTTATGTTATTATTGTCATTATATAAAGATAAAATAATACTTATATTCTTTATATAATTATCATTGAAAAATGAAAATGTTACTCATGCGTACGTACGACATACCATCTCTATGATGGTAATATTGGTCATTTTGTATATCCTTATTTTTATGTATATATTTTAAAGTATAATTTACTTATAAAAAAATTAATATATAAAATTTTATATTATTTACTATTGAACACTTGGACTATATACATCATACCAAAGTCATTTTGGACTCTAGTACTGAATATCATCAAAACGTTTGAAGTGAACTTAAATAATTAAGTAACTGTTATAACATGGTAATAATTGATATAAAAAGAATAATAAACTTTTAAAATAATCTAAATAAATTAAATAATTAAAATAATTTTATTATTCAGGAAGATAAAGACATATGTGACAAATCAAACTCTAGGTAAGAGACTCTTTAACTAAAAAATAATTTTAAATGTTTTAAATATTTATTTCCTAAATCATTCTCTATCATATCCATGTTTTTAAAATGAATTTTATGAATGTATTTATTTGGAAATTAATTTTTTAAAATTTTAATATTTTAATTTCTCTCAAATAAATTAAAAAAGTGATCTTTTAAATATTTTATGTATGTGAATTTATTTTGGAAAATATTTTTTAAGTTTTATTTATTCTATAAAAGTAAAAAGGAATTTTTGTTTAAATTATATGGCTTGAAAAAATTTCCCTTTTCCATAACTCTTTAATTATTTAATGTTTTTTTAAAAAGTTTAATAATTATTTTTAAAGAAAATGGTTTCTTTATAATGTGCACAGTGTTTTGATTTTAAAATTTATTTTTATAGAATGGGTGTTTTGATATCCAAAAGTGATTTTATTATGAGTTTAAAATAGTTTTTGAAATGATTTATGATAAAAAAATTCCAAGCATAAAAAAGTTTTATTTATTATATGGTATATTAGAATTAAACATGGGGTGGCCTATATTGTGCTAGATAATCCCATTATAGATTAACATGGGGTGTCTGAGACAGCGTCTTGTAAGCCCATGATAGCTTAACATGGGGTGGATCAGATAGCATCGAGAAATCTCGTTACCACATAACATGGGGTTTCCTAGATAGTACCCAGTAATCCTATTACAACTTAACATTGGTAGACCAGATGGCTCTAGGTAATCCTGTTATATCTTAACAATGGGTAACCCAGATAGTGCTACAATGCATTTGGTAATGTATCATGTATTTTGAGGGAAGAAGGAGGGAGTTACCGAAGGGTTTCTCTGATGATATTTAACTGGGATCTATTTTTTATAACACATGGTTAAAATGGGATTATGAATTTTATGATCTATGTTTCCAAAAAAATTGTTTTAAAATTTCATGGTTTGTGTTTTAAGGGATTTATTTGGGAAAAAATTTGTTTTTTTCAAGTGTATTTTTTTTCATTTAATCAAAGAAAAATAAATTGAATGATCTTTTTTACTCATCTTACATTTTAAAATTCTTTTCATGGGATCTTAAGGAATATTAGGGACAAGGATGTGGTCAAGATAAAATTTGCGAAGATATGTCATGAAAAATAAACACGGTTTATTTTAAAAGGTTTTATTTTAGTGTAAAAAATTTATACTGAGTATAGGTGACCACATGTAATGTATGGCTTTACTATGTAAGAGTTTTCCCTAATTCTTTAAAACTATAAACCTAAAAGATCTATGAGAAAATAATGTTATTTCTTATTTTAAAATAACTATAATATGTAATTTTTGAGTCTAGTTACTTATAATATAAATGCATTATATTTTTATTTAGATTAATCCATAATATTTAGTTATATAAATGAAATACACCATTCATGGAAATGGTGGTCCTTACATATGCATGAATTTCATTTCCATTTTCTTATCGTATTGAATGAAGGAAAAGTAAATGTTATATATACATACATACATACATATATATATATATTATCATTACATTATCATTTTTATATAATATATATCACATATCTTTATTAAACCCATCCTTAATACATTATTTGTAAAGCATGATTGAATTACATCACTTCACGATGCGGTGGTCCTCCGTTAACATGAGTGACATTATCATATTCACACTGAATGGAAATCATGAAGGTATACATGATATAACAATTAGATAACAATAAAAACATCATAAGTATTTTTAATATTAATTATAAACTATAAATCCATCATTATTACCAATTTTAAGAGGTTGTAATGGAAAAACGAATAACATTGGTTTCCGAGGTGGTGGTGCTTCGTACACACAAACGATGATTTCATAACCGATTTGATAGAAGTGCATGTGGTTTTAGGTCAGAACCTTAACATAAAAACATCTTATTATATTAAATAAACTAATTATATATATATATAATCATGGTATAATAAGAATTTAAGGTTTTTTAGAAAAAAATAAAACAAAAACACTTTTAGAATAACATTACCTCTTATTTGGGTATCCTCATTGGGTTTTCATTAAAATATTTATTAGTTATATTTATGCCTAAAATAATAATTCTAGGATTAGTTAATGGAATTTTTGAGGTTATTTGGGTAGGGTTTTTATGATATAAATTGTTTTAGAGGTGAGAAGAAGTGAGGGGAGTGAGTGACCTTTTACAGTTGAAGAGGAGTGACATTCTTGTAAATATTCAAAATTATTCACTATTGTGAGGGATACCTTATATAATATGGATCCATTATTGATAATTAATAGGGTATAAGGATTATATAATTTATAAACACCAACACACAATAGAACACATGGTTTAAACATTTTATTCCTTAACTCCTAAGTTTCTTTATTTTACCATTTTGGTTTTTTTTCATTATGTTAAATAGTTTTCTAACCAAAGTAATTTATCCTTTAAAAAAATTAGAGTGATACATATTATAAAATATGTAAACTATGATTATAAATATTATATCATGTTTATAAAATAAAAATCATATGTGTGTTGAAAATTAATTTTAACATAAGCGTATGTAATCTTCATAAATACACCTTTAACCATAACCATTTTAATCAATTTTTTATATTTAATGGTAAATATATTCATTATAATATAAAAAATGGTTTTTTACAGGAAATTTTTTTATATTTATTAATATTTACATATTAATTATATAATATATAATTTTTATAAATTTAAATCTTTTAATAAAATATAAATTATCATAAAAAACATTGATATTAATTTTGGAATTATTTATTTAAATTGAATTAACAAAATATCAATAAAATGATATATTTAAAATATACTATGTTCAAAAATATGTAACATGATATATTAATTTAAAAATGTAATGTAATATAATAATTCATTCAATTTACCTTAATTTTTATGTTTTTAGTATCATTTATTTTATTTTATTATTAACTAAATAATTACTCCATTGATGTTTACTAAAAACTAAAAGTGTCTATATCATCTATAAAAATTATAGATAAATTATTATGGTAACAATAAATAATTTATCATTCAAAATTATGTATATAATTGAACCAATGTCATTTTTATTCCTATCCAAAAGAATTAGAGATATTAAAAGTAAGTAAGGTTCTTTTTTTGTCTTTTTCTTTAGTTAACTTATTATATAGTTTAATTTGATGAACTAGTGCCCCTAAAAATTTTAAAAAAAGAGAAAACTTCACAAGGGTCCAAATATGTTAATCCAATGGGTGTTGGACAAGTTTTGGGTCATTCTTACACCTTCTATTATATGTTTTACCACTAAGTAAACTCGTTTTTTACCTTAATCGCTGTAATTAAATTGACTTTTTTGTCACTAATAAATATGGTAAAAAATTAAATTTACCTTATTTGAACATATAAATTATTATGTTTCAAAATATGGATTCCATTTTTCCAAATTTAATTTAAAAATTTACCTAGCAGATGTGATGAGAAAGTTGATTTTTATAGTGAAAATGTTCATGAGTTTAGAATTTTTTTTAAAAATTCAAAAGGAAAATGATTCCAATGAACTAAATTTTATTAATTTATATATAATTTAACAATTATTACTTTAAAACAAACTCAAAATATAATTTAACATTATAAATTATATATATGAAATATAATTTTTTATTAAAATCCAGTATTTTCTATTATTCATCAAAAAATAAAACTTCTCAAGAAAATACCAAAAACTCATCCTAAGATAATTTTGGTATTAATATTTACAAAATTAAATTTATTTTATCATATAAATTTTATAAAATTTAAAAAAATACTTTTAAATCATGTGTTCCAAGGGTGATTAATCTATCTTTTAGAAAAATATAGTTTTTATGAAAAAAAATTCTTTTTCTTTTACATGATTCTTATTGATATTTATAATAAATAGGTTACCAATAATTGTGTGTAAAATATTTATTTTCATAAGTTATTTAATAGTATTTATAACCATAATCCAAATTTTTATGTAGTGACTATCATATGAAATAATAATTTTAGTAGTATGTTGTTGTTTGATAAAACTCAGTCTTGCGTGTAATGCAAGATGTCACAGAAAGTTGTTGTTGTGTGTAACACATGATAAAATTAGTGTTGTGTGAATTAATAGCTATAAAATATCTTTAATTTTTTTAAAATATTAAATATATGATAATGTATCAGGTTATTATATTACATTCTATGCTTGGTGTTGTGTGTCATACACACTATCGAATATGATGTTCATATTTTAAAATTTTGGGTTGTTACATTCTTCCCACCTTAAATAAATTACATCATCCCAATTTAAACTTGATCTTGGAAATACAAGTTTTGATATTTTAAAATTCATTTATTAAATAACCCATATTAGAAAAGGGTTAATAAAATATGCTCTTAATAATAGATATAGGGAACTACAAAAATCATATGGAATTACACATAACTAGGTTTCTAAGTAGAAGAACATTGGTAGAAATTATAGATATGTAAATGGTGGTAAAGAATAAATAATTATAGAGAGTTATTAATTTAATTGATCTAAGTAAAGTGAATGATCAATATAATGTTAAGTTCCACAATACCATAACTTTTAAATGATTTGAAAGACCATCTCATTTATCGGGAATGAATGTAATAGGGTAATTTGTTTTATCAAGATCAATTTCATAATGTTAGAGAATCATTTTACTATATAAGAATATAAGGAAATATAGTTAGTTAAAAATTTTGTATTTCATAATCATAATTTCATCCTTCAGTTCTATTTTGATATCTTACTCTAAGAAATTAATATCAAAAAATAAATTTTTTATCTCCAACGAACTAAAATTCACTTTTAACAAATCATATGATCAATAAAAGAGTGAAAAGTATTTCTTTATTTATATAAATATTTTCCATAACCAATATGATTAACACATTAATCTATAGACCGAAAAATTAATTCCTCTAGTTTATCCATAATATTTATTCATCAAATTATTCATCTAAAAACAATGAAATATTGACCAGTATATCATATTGGCTAGTGGTTGGTGTGAAACCTTTATCATCCTCCAGTCATGGGTTCAAGCCCTATGCCCTTGTATGACTTGATGGGTTTTCACCTAGTATGTTAGTTTCCGGTTTTTAAAAAAATATACTAATATAATTCCAATAATTTTAAAATCTAATATGATGTACAACCTTTAAATAAATATAATAATTAATTAAACATTTTACTAGGTTTTTTAAATATAATTTTTTTTCAATGTGTAATAGGGTTATTTGAATATTATTAAAATGTCATTGATGATTGTATTAACCCTAAAGGTTATCAATACCATTAAAATTATATCTATAAAATATAAATTAATTATTACATATATAAATTTTCCACTAAAACATAACCTTGCCATAAATTCTCAAAAATATCCTTAATATCAGTAAAATCCCATTATATAAAACCTAAAAAGATGTGTATAATACTTTTAAATTAAATTAAATTAAATCTTGAACTGATAAACCCAAAATGTTATTCATAACACATAAGTTATTGAATACACTTGTTCTGCTAAAATTTAACAAAATACTTAGATGTTTTATGATTATTTTAACCAAAATACCATCGGTAAAAATACTTATATAATTTAACTCTTGAATCCCAATAATTCTTCTATTTTATTTCAAGTTATAATTTTACTTGGTCTATGGTTTATCCTAGGTAATTCATTATCATTATCTATTCAAATCCTTCATAATTATGTGTAAATAAAATGTGAATTATCTTAATAATATACCTTAGGAGTGTCAAAATAGGGGTATAGTAAGGCCCGTTATCAAGTATTAGTCAATGATTGTGTCAAAATCAATGTTCCTTCTTTGGATTTGTTACCCCTAGGTACCTCTATTACAGAACCATGTCCACTCATAATATCCATATATGGATGTATTTCTCTTAAAACCACATAATATCTAACTTACATAATCTTTAGGATGTTCTTATATACTTATCCTAAAGATTTATCTAATGGTTATATTCCGTAATTTATGTTTTCATAAATCTAGTTTCTAATGTTTCTAATAAAATTAGTTTGATACCAACAATAGAGAACCTGACTCCAGTATCCCAAATCCAGTGTCTACTACCATTACATTGGAATAAGATACAAGGAATCACATCTCGAAGGATTGATCGGTTTAGTAGTATCGGAAAAATAGGTACATGTATGAGTCTCACATTATGTTGGAATACAAAAATTGAAAAATAATATTTTTGAGAATAAATTTATTCCATCTAGTGTATCCCTAAATATCTACCATAGTAATCCTCATAGAATCTTTGGGAAAGGAAAAAAAATAAGGGTGAACTCAAATGAACATTAAGGGTTAAGTGTAGTGGAATCTTTCATGAATCAATAAGCCTAATCAACATGGAAAGGTGAATAACTAATCACACATTCCTTTTAAATAACAAGATAAGGAATAATCAATATTGAAAGGTAAATAACTGACCACACATGACATTTAAATATCTGGATAAGTAATAATCAACATATAAAGGAAAATAAATGATCACACATTAAATTTAAATAATTAGATAAAGAATAATCAGTATGACAAGGTAAATAACTGAGTACACATTTTATTTAAATATCTGGATAAGAAATAATCAATATAGAAATGTAAATAACCCAGCACACATGCCATTTAAATTAATATATAAGGAATAATCAATAAGGATAGGTAAATAAATAAAAAACACAAGTTATTTAATCAGTAAATTGGAAATGAAATGTATCCAAAGATAATATCATATTTAAAATATCATGAAAAATATATACCATACTCTTAATGATGTTAATGATTAATTATTGATTCTCATGTCCCAGGCACATGGTACATCAACCATCAAGAAGTTTCACAAGATAGTTTAAACTATAGTTAAAACCCCATTTATTTCTATATTAACTGATTTATCTCAGGAGGCCTACCGATTCATTGAGGGGATATAACATTTTGGGCCCACCCGTCACTCCAGGATCAAATCATTCCTTATATATTGAATAATTTTTTTACTCATGAATGAAAATTCCTTAACATCAAACATATTTATTGATTAAAGGATACATATTTATCAGTATTTACCCATTTAATCAAATAAATTTAAAATTATAATGTTGTATATATAAATGAGATACGGTTTAAGTAATAAGAATATCCAGGATAAGTAATTTGAATATTTAGCAGAAATTTAATATATAATGATCACCGGAAAGTGAGTGTTTCAAAATGAAATAAGGAATTTAATGTAAATACTATACTTGTTCAAAATAATCATAAACCATATAGAGTAAGAATAAGGATGGCATGAACATATATACATTGGATTAAGAATAATGGGTTTTCATTATTGATTAATAGATATATTATAAAATGTTCATCAAAACTTTTTTGAGGAAAGTATACTTTTTTTATTTTAACAAAAATTTTAAAAATACTTTTATTTGAAAATAACTTTTTAAAATATTTTATTTAAAAATATACTCATAAAAATTAAAAGGAATCTTCCAAGAAATGATGTTCTTGTTGACCAGTAATTCCATACAGGCCATAAAGATCAATCCTTTTTCATGGTACAAGGTTTAGAATGGTTCCTTGTTTGAAAAGAGACAATAATATTCCACTGATTTTTTTAAAAAAATTTTAAGAAGTGTCTTTCAATAAATAATTTTGAAAAGTTTAAATAAAATATTTTTTAATTTTTTTAGAAAACTGTTTTTTGTAAAAAACTAGATTTTTGAGAGAAGAGAGAAATGAAGTCAGATTTTATTGAATCATTTTTTCAATAATTTTATGTACCAAGGAGTGAAAAAATGGTACTATAACTTAAGAAAATCATGGATAACCATAGAAAAATAATAATAATAAATGGTTTATTATATAGTGGTCATATAATTTCTCGTAATGTAAATTTAATAATAAATAATCTCGATTAGAATGAGATTGTGAAATAAACCCTGAAAATGATCACAACATTGAAATGAAAATTAATAAGTGAATTAATAAAGTGTATTAAATGTAAATACATGTAAAAAAATTTGAAATAAAACAACATATAGTGAAAAGTCATTATACATATAATTATATAATTTTAATGATAATGAAGAATTAATATGACACTATGAAAATGAATTAAGTTATGAAATTATTTACCACTTGGTAACTATTAATTTAAACCCCGTTAGATGAAATAATTCAAATTGAAACTTAAAATACCATTAAGAATTGATTATACAAGATATTATATTTAAAATGGATGTTTACGCACCATATATAATTAATTAGATGCATTACATTACAATTTGTCCTAATGAAATGATATTGAGATAAAATCTCATACCTTACGCATACATTAGTTGATCATGATTTAAAATTGTATATAATAGTTTTAAAAAAGTTAATAAATTACACCAGAACCAACATAATATATGTAATATCATATATGGTACTCTTGTTATATATCATCACTCATTTATTTGTAGTCTTTTTTTATTTTCATTGTTTTGGATGTTAATGAACTTGTTTTTATCATTCATTTTTTATAAAGAACGTTATGGTTCTCACACATATTATTTAGTTCTAAAATATCTAGAATGATAATAATTATATAAATATCATATATATTCATTATATATTTATTTATAGTAATCCATAATATTTAATGATAGGAATTGAAATACACTATTCATGGAGATGGTAGGTCGTATGTACGCAAGAACATTGTTTCCATTTTCTTGCCTTATTAAAAGAAATAAAAGTAAATCCTATATATATATATTTAATTAAAGTATCATTTTTATGTAATATATATCACATATGTTTATTAAACCTATCCTTAATACATTCCATGTAAATCGAGAATGAATCACATCGCTTCGTGAAATGGTAGTCCGCCGTATACACGAGTGACATTATCATATTCCACAAAAATAGAAGGCATGAAGGTATGTGTGATATAATAATTAAAAAATCATAATAAAATCCCAAATATCATAAATATCATATATAAACTATAAATCCATTATTATTCCATTCTTTTATAGATGGTATTGGAAAAATGAACGACACCAATTCTTGAGGTGGTAGTCCATTGTACACACGAATAATGATTTCACAACCCATTTGATGGAAGTGTGTGTGGTTATAGGTTATAACATTAAAATAAAAAGATATAAGTATATGGAATATAATGAGGTTATTATATAATCATGTTATAAAAATAATTTAAGGATGTGGATAAGGAAATAAAAAAATACTTTTAGAAGAACATTACCTCTTCTTTAAGTATCCTACTTGGGTTTTCAATAAAACCTTTATTGGTTGAATTTATTCTCAAATTATGGACTCTATGATGATAATGGTTAAGTTTTTAGGTTATTTATGAATGTTTTGGATGATACAAATGGCTTGAGATTTGTGAATAAGTGAGGGGAGTGGGTGCCCTTTTATAGTTGAAGAGGAGTGACATTCCTGTAAATACTCAAAAGTATTTACTATTGGGAGGTCTCCCTTACCCCATGGGGATAAAATATTCATAATAAATGTGGTGGAAGGATTATATGGTATATCTACACCTCCAACACACAATATAACACATGTTTTAAACATTTTGTTCCTTAACACCTAAGTTTCCTTATTTTCCAATTTTGGTTTTTTTCATTATGTTAATTAGTTTTCTACCCAAAATAATTTCACCTTTAAGAATAAATTAGAGTGATACATATTAGAAACTTTAGACAATGTGATTTTAAAATATAATATCTAATTTATAAAATATGAATCCTATGTGTGTTTAAAATTAATTTTAACACAAGCGCATGTAACATTCAAAAAGATCGCTTTAACCGTAAACGTACTAACCGAAGTTTTCCTATTTAACAGTCAATATAGTAATTATAATATAAAAAATGGTCCATTAACGTATATTATTTGGAATTTACTAATATTTTAAAATCACGTAGGATTCTTAATAATTTTAAATCATTTAATAAAATATAATTTATCATAAAATAACATTAATGTTAATTTTGAAATTTTTTATTTAAATTAAAATAAAAAATATCAGTAAAATGATAGAGTTAAAATATATTATGATCATATATGTTAAAAATTATATATTCATCAAAAAATTAATGAAATATAATAATTAATTCAGTTTACTTAAATTTTGATGTTTTTAGTGTCATTAATTTTATTTTATTATTAAATAAATATTTACTCCATTGGCATTTCTTAAGAATTAAAACTATTTATATCTTATCTAAAATTAATGATAAATTATAATGATAACAATAAATCATTTTTATTTAAAAATTATATTTATAATCGAACAAATTTTGTTTTTCCCTTTCCCAAATCATTATAGATATTAAAAGTAAGGTTTTTTTTATTTTCTTTACTTAGAGTATTATATAGGTTACATTAATATAATAGTGCCCCTAAAACTCATAAAAAGAGGTAAATTTTCATAAGTGTGGAAATATTTCTATAAAATGGGATTTTTACAAGTTTTGAGTTATTTTTACACCTTATATTCTATGTTTAACAACTAAGTAAACTCGTTTTTACCTTAATCACAATAATTAATTTTAACTGTTGTCACTAATTATTATGGTGTAAAATGACATTAAAATTATTAGATAATAAAAATTATGATTATTATACCTATTGAAACAATTTTTTAAATTTAAGTTCACATAAATGGAAAATTTTGATTTCAAATTAACCCTCCAGACGCGATGTGAAAGCGGGTTTTTAAAGTCAAAATGTTCAAATGTTCAGAATGTTTTTATATCAAAATTCAATATCATAATGATTCAAATAACCTAAATTATATTAATATTTGTATAATTTAACTATTTTTACTTTAAAAAAATTAAAAATATAATTTAACATTATAAATTATTTTTAAGAAAAAGAAAATTTTCAATTAAAATTCAGTATTTTTCCCTATCCATCAAAAAATGAAACTTCCCAGAAAAATACCAAATATTTACCCTAAGAAAATTTTAGTAATATGATTTTAAAAAGTATGTTTATTTATGTATATATATCTTATAAAATTGGTAAAAAATCATTTTATATTATGTGTTCAACCATGATCAATCCATCTTTTAGAAAAATATAAATTTTCAGAAAATTTATATTTTCTCTTAAATGATTATTATTGTTATTTAAAATCAATACATAAATAATATATGTATGAAAAATGCATGTTTTCATAAGTTTGTTAATCCTATTCATACCCATCATTCCGACAACTAGGTGGTGAATATCATATTAAAAAATAATATTTATAGTATATTGTTATTCGGAAAAACTAATTCCTACGTGTGACACAAGATATCGATGAATGGTGGTGTTATATGCATTGAAAGTTAAACTTGATGCTTCAATAATTGAAATATATATAATATATTGAATTAATTTAAAATAGTAAATATATCTTAAGGACACGGTTTGTTATATTATTTTCTATGCTTGGTGTTACGTGTCACACACTATCAAATATGATGTTCATATTTTAAAATTTCATCGCATTACATTTATTTAGTTCCATATATAATATATTGAGAAAGAAAAATTAATTACATTGTTCTTTGGGGTGGTAGGCCGCACGTACTTATGAACATTGTTTTCACTTTTTGACAGATCGAATGAAAGAAAGGTGAATAGTAATTAATCATTATTGAATCATTATTATATCATATATATCATATATATTCATCAAATCTATCCTTATTAAAATCCATGTAAATTGGTGATGGAAAATGAATTACATCACTACGTTGAGATCACTACCACAATACAAGGCAAGGGAAGCGCTGCCCTTTATCAGCGCTAAACAGAAAGCGCTGATAAAGGGGTATGCCTTTATCAGCGCTATCTAAAAGCGCTGATAAATGTTACATTTACCAGCGCTAAAATAAGCGATGATAAAGGGTACCCATTTATCAGCTATTTTTTTAGCGCTGATAAAAGGGAACATTTATCAGCGCTTTTCTTAGCGCTAATAAAGGTAGCTCTTTATCAGCGCTAAAAAATCACTGATAAATGAATGTTTTATCAACACTTTTATTTTAGATCTTATAAAACATACCTTTATCAATGCTTTTAATGAGCACTGATAAAGGTTCTGTCAGTTTTTATTTAATAACCCTAACAGGCCATCCTCACTTGCACGCGGTCAATCTCTCGCGGAAGCTGAACCAGGCCCCTCGCCGCGCGACCTCGTCGTCGTCCTCCTCATCCTCCTCATCCTCCTCCTTACTCCTCCTTCCTCCTCCTCTTCCTCCTCCTTCTCCGGCTCCGCTGCCGCCTCTGCCCCCGCTCCCACTACCGCAACCGCCACTGCCTCTGCCGCCTCCACCCTCGCTGCCACGACTGCCGTCGCCTCTGCCGCGACCGCCGCCTCCACCTCTGCCGCTGCCTCCTCCTCCACCCTCGCTACCACGACCGCTGCCGCCTTTTACTACTCCTCCTTGTGCTCTCAAGGTGGGATGTGAGTTCCATGGATGGTATTCCCTTGGTATATTATTTATATATTGTGTGTATGAGGACCAAATAGTGGATATAGATGTGAGATAGGAATGATACCATATATTGAGCCTAATTCCAGTATGTATTTCCATAATAGATAGTGTGGTCTTAATGTGATTATGATGATTTCTAGGGATGTGATTTATAATTAGTGATGAGTGTCTAAATAAGAGATGTTATTGATATTTAGCAACACAAGTGGGTTGTTTGTGAATGATGTGGAATTGGATACCCTATAGGTTCCATAGGGATATCTTGACTCTAAGATGAAGTATATAGTAATTGGATAGTTATGATGGTTCACATGTGTGAGAGGTCTACCAAGGTTATGTGTGATGACTTCTGTGGATAACCAACCCTTGTTTTCATTTTTTTTATTTTGAGTTACCATGGGCGGTAAGTTCTACCCCTTCGAGTTGAATATTTATGTATGAGATACAAAGGAAATAGTTTTTAATCTTATGGTTATATGGATTCCCAAAGATTATCCCAATGGAAATGATGATGGATACATATTAATTTTAATCACATAAGATAATCTCATAGTTATATGATTAGAAAAAGATGAATATGTATTACCTAGGGCCACCACTAAATAATCTGGGATGATTCTTCTAGACTAATCATCTCATAATATTACCTCATTAGTGTCAGTTCATAGTTTATTATTAATGTATTTCTAGGGTCACTTCCTAGAAATTGGTGATGAAAAATGATGACTATTTATCCTATAAGATTAAAATCAAAGGATCATCTCTGATGGTTATGGATTTTTTATGGTCATGTATTAGAATCAAAGATGATTCGTAATGACTATTGGTCAACTAATAATAACACTCAAGGATCATATTTCAGCTAGATTACAATGGATTTCCTAGGTTCACCCCTTGAAATATGATTCTTCACAATGACTATTGATGTTATATGAATTCTTTATAGGGACTAATTTTAGAGCTTACCGACAATGGATTTCCTTGGGTGACCCAGTATGAATAGGTTATAAAGCCTGTTGACTATTTTATCTTTTATGATTACCTCCCATGTATCATCATGGATCTTGATGACTACAGATTACATTGGACCACCTTCTTTAAATAGACATGTATGAATTATGGCTATATATCAAATATAATTACGTATTAGCGATTTTAATGTTTCCTATTATAATCATGATGCTTACTAAAATTTCCAAGGTTCTAGGATTTATGAATACTACTATATGGAATTAGGATTGTATGGGTTGGCATGGTTATCTTCCAAGAAAAGAGTAATTGTAGTACCAAAATATAAATAAATAATCAATATTAGTAGTCACATTAGATTTATATGATCAATGAAGGTTATTTTATTTTGTCTTTTGTAGTTTTCATATACTCTACAGATCATGTGACATGTACATACACTACAATTATGATTTATATATAGGTTTATGTTAGTTGATCCCTAATGAGATTTAATAAAACCCTACTAAAGATACCATGTAACTTGGGTACCCATGTATACATTACTAATTGTAGGTTAATGTTGGTAAGATTACTGATGTAGCACTACTGGAAATCATGCTTTTCTCAACACTTGTATACCAACGGTTCTTTGAAACTGTTGGTATAGGTAATATTTACCAATGATTTTCATAAACCGTTGGTAAAAATCTATAAAAATTGTGTTTTCCCAACGGTTTGATTAAACCGTTGGAAAAAATGGGTAAAAAAGAGTTTTCCTAACGGTTTAGTGAAACTGTTGGGAAAGATGAAGACTCATATACCAAATGTTCTGTAGAACCGTTGGTATATATGGTATTAAGAGGTTGGGAAACATTCCCAATGGTTTTTTAAAATCGTTGGGAAAGAAAATACCCAAATATCATCGATCTGTAACTCCAGAAATCTCGAAAAAATTTCCCTGACTGAGACCTGGAAGCACCCTCTCGAATTTTTTTCCCTAAACCTCAACCGTTTGGAAGGTTTGCCTCTAAATCTCGACGCAAACTCTACTTCCCAACACAACAGGTCTGGTTTCCAATGATTGTTTCTTCCCATTTAAATCAGTATGTGTGAGTTCATTTATTTTAGATTTGTTCATCCAGTTTAAATCAGTTCGTGTGTGTTAATTTATTTTAGATTTTGTCATTCTATTTTGGTGAAATCTAGTGTGTATTATTATCCCCTTAAAAAATAAGGCATATATAATATTTGGTTACGGTTCGAACCCTACTTCCCAACCTTCTCTAGAGGGTTCTAACTCTAATTTCCAACGAGACATCTATCTTTGATTCAAGAAATTTTTGTTCTTCCATTCTAAATCGGTAGGTTTGCCTTCATTTATTTTAGATTTTTTCATTCCATTTTTCTACAATGTATTGTGTATTATGATTCCCTTATGAACAAAATCAATATATCATTTTAGGCTGTGGTTTTGTTATGATTTATCTGTATTGAATAATTTTGGTTGATATTGAAGAGGTCAATATGATCCTGAGTTATTTTATCCTTGATTTATTTTAAATTTAAGGACTATTGACTTGATTTCATTGGTTATCCATAAATACAGTTAGGGTTGTCTAGGTGGGGGGGGGGATTTCCAAGTGGGGTGGGGGTAGGGCTGTCCAAGTGGGGTGGGGGGGGGGGGGGGTTGGGTTGTCCATGTGGGGTGGGGTAGGGCTGTCCAAGTGGGGTGGGTGTGGGTAGAGCTGTCCAAGTGGGGTGGGGGTAGGGCTGTCCAAGTGGGGTGGGAGAGGGGCTGTCTAGGTTGGTTGGGGGAGGGGGCTAGGTTGTCCAAATGGGGTGGGGGTAGGGCTATTTGGGGTGGGGAGGGTGTACAGGTGGGGGTAGGGCTGTGTGGGGTGGGGGTAGGGATGTCCACTCGAAGTGTCTCTCTATATTTTAAAATGGACTTCATTTTAATTGAAAAACCAGTATATCAAACAAGCAAATGTGATCTATTAATTATTCATTATGAAAAACATAAAGATGCCATTAAATACTTACATTGACCCCAAACACCCATAAGACAACCCAACCACAACCTTCATCTCAATGTACTGAACCGATCTAAACACCAAGATGGATTTTACCCAAGACTATCTAATTCAAAACGCCGATCATGTCATCAACCGACCACTTAATTTCTATGGTGCTCCCCACTATACGCTTTAGCTCACAAACACCACCATCTGATGTTTAACACCTTCATCATCGGGAAATAACCACTAGAACCCCAAATAAAACTCCACAACATACCCAACATGTTTTCTAACTTACCATGCTTAGACATCCATGAGAACACCAACCAATGTTATCGTCCATCCTTTCCATCAAAACCACTTGGAATAGATGTGAATCCATCATACATACATGAATCAAGGACAATTAAACTTTTCCTCAAAGATTGTAACCATTTACAAAACATAATTAACATTTCAAAAAATCAAATAGATGTGGCTTACAAATCACCACATTTGTTCCTTTTTCCTGGAGTAATTTGAAACATGCACCACATAGGTTGTAAAATCAGTAGAGGATAAATCTCTTTGATCATACAAAGCCATGAACCCAAGTTTATCCATGAGAAAACTGATGAGTGATGTTTGTGAATGCTTTTTGGAACTAGGAACTGACTCGCTTGATGAAACATAGGAAATATCTTCAAATGTTTCCTCACTTTCCAAATCATTGGAAAAATTTCCTGTATTGGATGCTCTTAATGTCAGATTTAGCATCCCATCTTGTTCATCAAATGGATTGGTCAACTTCCAATATATCATGGAGGCTGCCGCACCACCTTTACACGCAACTAATGATCAGAGGTAGCTTGATTAGAAAAATAATCCTGAGGGCACTGGACATGAAAGATCATGCGGTTCCATAGTTGCTCAGCAACCTCAATTTACCCCACATGATATAAGGCTATTGCATGATGTCCAAGACATAGTGAGAGGAGAAGAGAAGGTGAAAGTCTCATAGACGAAAAACATCAACAATGAACATCCACCACCCTTTCACTATATACATTAAAATCAAATATTAAGAACGTCCATGTGAATTTCTATCTTACTTCCATCGAGGATGATGCATGTTGGTCAACTTGTTTTATAAATTGTTTATCTTCATCCGTGCCTTGTACTTGCACCCATGAATTAGAAGGTGAGTATGCGTACACGATAATTGACCTTTTTAGAGAAGAGTTTCTGGAAGAGTATAAGAGACATGAAGCAATGAAGATCATTAGAGTGTTGGAGAAAATGTGGTTTCTACAAACAATGTGGAAATCGGATTGTGCAATGAGACCTAAGTTACAACTTGTAGGTATTGTACTTTATTTTTTTCTGGAGGGTTTCAGTGTAAATGCATTTTGGAATGATCATTGTTATTCATTGTCTTTTAGGTTTTTTTGACAGCCAAGGGGAAAGGGTGGGGTCTGCAGACATTGGAGGATATGTCGAAGGGTGACTTTATGGGAAATTACATCCTATATTTTTGCAACATTTCCATAGTATCTAACATCTAACCAAATGGCCTCTTTTCCCATCAAGCTCCCCAAACCCCGATAGTGAACATGGTTCGGGGAGCTTGAAGGGAAAATAGGCCACTTCTCCAACATATTCACACACAAAATCACCCTTCGACATATCCTCCAATGTCTAAAGACCCCCCCTTTCCCCTCAGCTATCAAAAGAACCTAAAAGACAATGAATATCAATGATCATTCCAAAATTCTTTTACACTGAAAGCCTCGAAAAAACAATAAAGTACAATACCTGCAAGTTGTAACTTAGAACACATTGCACAAGCCGATTTCCACATTGTTTGTAGAAACCACATTTGATCCAAAAATCTAATGATCTTCATTGCTTCATGTCTCTTATACTCTTCCAGAAACTCTTGTCTAAGAAGGTCAACTATTGTGTACGCATACTCACCTTTAAATTCATGGGTGTAAGTACAAGGCATGGATGAAGATAAAAAATTTACAAAACAAGTTGACCAATGTAAGTATTTAATGGTACCTTTATGCTTTGAAGTGTCAACCATGACTCAATCTGAGGCCTGGTGTGACCACCAACAATTAAAGTGTCTCATATTTATTTGAAATGGACAACATTTTAATTGAAAACAAATACTGGCATACGGAAAACTAACCAAATGAATTTAGATTCTGTTGAAAATTTAGGACAACGTTCTATGAGTCTTTTGTGACATGTAGCCTATACCAACGGTTCTGAACCATTGGGAAATATTCTATTTCTAGTAGTGTAGCATGATCGAATGGGTTAGCTCTGATACTATTTAGAGATGGGATGAGTTGGAATTTGTGGATTGAAGTAGATCCTCAATTTTTTTTTCTAATTTATTTATTTGTATATGTGACAGACATACTAGGTGATATGTTTTGTATTATGGGTTTATCAGAAGTTTGTATGATTTCCTGTTTCCACAATTCATTTTAAATAGCATGTTATAATTATATATTTATTTTACCCTAATGGCTCAAATAGTCAGGCATATTGTAGATGATTCTAGAATGATGTAGGATTCTTTTTCCCCAATTGTAGTACATTTTTAAAATGTTTTCACTAATGAACTATAAAATTTACTTCTTAATAAAGAGATAAAATTTATAATCTAGTTAGTTTTGGGAGAAAATTCAGTTTCTATCACAATTTCTAAAATAACACCAAAAGAGAATCAATTGTTTGAATTACAATTTGATGATATATAATATAATGGTTTCATATGGAATAGTACTTTACCATGGGGGTTTATAGTTCTTTAAAATAGATGGTTGATTGGTATTTATTCTTTTGTTGGACTATTAGAGATTGAACCTGATGAGAGTCATGAATATGTATCCTCATCCACACATTGATAGTCACATTGATCATCTATGAGGTTCTATGATCTTCTCCAAGATAGATTTGAAAATAGGATACTATTAGATGAGTTGGACATCAATGGACCTACCATGGACTGATTTTATGAGTATTTATGGCCTGTATGATTTTTTAGCGATGATTTTTGGTTTAACTAATGCATTGGTTGTATTAAGGGACTTGATGAATAGGATATTTCATCCTTTTCTGGATCATTTTTAGTAGTTTTTTTCAATTAAATATTAGTGTACTCCCAACCCATAGTTGATCTTGACCAACATCTTATCATCACCTTGAGTACATTGAGATAACATCATATTTATTATTGTTTTCTCCTATTACTCATTGGTTTCCTCTTGTTCTCATGTCATGTATTTTCTAAGGAATCATTCAGTCTTTGTAAGAATAACTTGGAATAAATTTGATATATGTCAGATTAAATCAAGTATCTTATACATACACGATGTTCACCCTACTAGACACACCATGTATATGGATTTCACATGTGGTTAAAGTCATTTTTACCATGATTTGTTTTTATAAAACCCAAACAATGCTACCCGATTAATTAAAACATAATATTAGGCAAGTTCTTGAGATCGAAACCATAAAGACAATGAATATGAATAAAGAATGGATGAATGCCAATCAGTTGAAAAAAGAGTATGAAGATGGCGTAAAAGAGTTTATCAAGTTTGTATAAGATCATGCATGTGACCATTCTCAAATCCTTTGTCCGTGTTTACGCTTTTGTTATTCAAGACAAATTAGTCCAGAGTAGTTGGAAGAACACCTGATCTATCACGGAATAGATCGAAGTTATACATGTTGGAATAAACACGAGGAAAAAACCAATATAGGTAGTGACTCAGAGAACACAACATTTTATAGATCATATGATATGATTAGAAGCGTGAATAGTGAAGATGATTGTATGGAGGGTGTGATTACAGATGTGAACGTTGATGAAGATCGTATTGACAAAATGACAAGGACAGTTGAAGATGAACTTCGTGATTTCCCAAAATTGTTTGAGAAGTTAAAGAGTTGTGAAAAAACGCCATTGTATGCTGGTTGCACTAAATATATAGCATTGTCATCTGTATTAAAGCTGTATAATTTGAAAGCAGGCAACGGGTGGAGTGACGCCAGCTTTACGGAACTACTTGATCTCCTGAATGACATGCTCCCAGAAGATAATGAACTCCCAAGCCGAACATATGATGCCAAATGAATGCTACGATTGATGGGTATGATCTATGAAAGAATACATTCTTGCCCGAATGACTGTATATTGTTTCTCAAGGACCACAAATCACTTAAAGAATTCCCAAAGTGTGGTGCTTCCCGATACAAGAAAGATGATTCTAGTGCTATGAAAGTTGTATGGTACTTTCCAATATTTCCTAGGTTTAGACGCCTATATGGAAGTGAGGAGACTGCAGGACAATTGACATGGCATGCAGATACAATAATTAAAAATGGGAAACTATGTCACCCTGCAGACTCTCCTCAGTGGAAGAGAATTGATCAGAGTATCCTGAATTTGGGAACGAGCCGAGAAACCTTCGTCTGGCGTTATTTACAGATGGGGTGAATCCTTTTGGTTTTCAAAGAAGCAGTCACCGTAAATGGTTGGTTATGTTGGTAAATTATAATTTACCACCGTGGTTATGCATGAAATGAAAATACATCATGTTATCTATGCTTATATCAGGACTAAAACAACCGTGTAATGATATTGATGTTTATTTGGCCCCATTGATCTAGGATTTGAAAATATTGTGGGATTCAGGTGTTATGATGTATTATTCTTATAAAAATGACCATTTAACTTTGAAATCCATGTTGTACGGGAAGATAAATGACTTTCTTACTTATGGAAAATTTTCAGGATATAGAATTAAAGGAACTCAAGGGTGTCCCATTTGCGAACAAGGTACACAGTCAATTAGGTTGAAACATTCATCGAAAACTGTGTTTCTAGGACATCACAGATTTCTACCCCGACAACATAAGTACCAATCATGGACGACATCATTTGAAAGATGTTCAGAGGAACGTACAACACCATCTCCACTAACGGGTGATCAATTTTTTGAGAAAGTGAAAGATTTGGAAACTATTTTTGGTAAACCATTTTCAAAAAACCTTACGAAAACTGGTTGGAAAAAGAGATCAGTTTTTTTTTGAATTACCATAATGGAATTGTCTGTATGTCAGAAATTTTCTTGATGTTATGCATGTTGAAAAAAATGTATGTGATAGTGTCATCAACACGTTGCTAAATGCACCCGGAAAAACAAAAGATGGAATTAAGGCTAGATTGGACATGGTTGAGATGGGAATACGAGAAGAGTTGGCACCAGTGAAGGGTGAAAAATGAACATTTTTTCCTCCTGCTGCTTAAACTCTTTCTAAGAAGGAGAGATATCAGTTTTTCAACTTCTTGAATGACGTAAAGGTTCTAGAGGGGTATTAATCAAATATCAAGAACATCATGTCAATGGGAGATTTAAAATTAAAGGGTCTGAAATCACATGACTTCCATGTTTTGATGCAAGATCTAATTCCTATATCTTTACGTTGCATTTTTCCTAAGAATGTCCACCATACATTAATGAAGCTCTGTTTCTTCTTCAAAGATATATGCAACAAAGTTATAGACCATACGAAATTTCCAACTATGGAAAGAGAAATTGTCGTCATATTATGTGAATTGGAAATGTTCTTCCCGCTGAAATTTTTCGATATGATGGTTCATCTAATGGTTCATTTGGTGAGAGAGATTCGACTATTTGGTCTTGTACATTATAGATGGATGTACCCCATTGAACGGTATAAGAAGATTTTGAAAGGGTATGTCAAAAACCAAAGTCAACCAGAGGGTTGTATTGCAGAGCAATATATTGTTGAGGAAGCTGTTGAATTTTGTACCGAATACCTGTCTGGTGTGGAAATCGTTAGCCTACCGAAATCTCGTCACACTGAGTGGATTGAGGGTGAAGGAATTTCTGGAAGAGCGGTTGTCACAATCAATATTACAGATCGGGAGCAGGCCCACCATTACGTTTTGTATAATCGTTTCGACATTGACCCATATGTTCAAACCCACAATGAAATTCTTAGGTGTTTGAATCCTTCTAGGGATAAAAAATGGATATCAGATACACATAATCGATAGTTTATAGGATGGTTTCGAGACCATATTTTTAAGCAGTTAGATGAAAATCCAGACCCAATTTCTGAACAACTATGATGGCTGGCCGGAGGAGCAAGTGTGTAGGTATTATCTTACAATGCTTATACAGTTAACAGTTATACATTCTATACTAATGAACATAATGAAGATAGTACCATGGAGAATTGTGGGGTTACACTTGTGGCTGAGGTGATGCATGTTTCTGGTGCTAAGGACAAAAATCCAATTTATGCGAATATTCCATACTTTGGCATCATCAAACGAATATGGGAGTTGGATTATAAGAAATTCAAAGTGCCAATTTTTCAATGAAAGTGGATTGATAACAGGAGTGCTGTTAAAATAGATGAATTAGGATTCGTGAAAGTTGATTTCATTAAGGAAGGGGAGAATGACAAACCATTTATAATGGAATCACAGGAAGTACAAGTATTTTTTGTTCCAGACCCCGCAAATCCAAATTGGTCAATTGTTCTGTTATCGACCAAAACAACTGAAGGGTCAGATGAAAGTTCAACAGAGGTTGACCCTTTTATAGGGACTTCACAATCATTTTGCACCGGTCCAAATGTAGATGGAGTTTTGTATGTCAGAGGAGACCACAATGAAGGAATTTACATAGTTTATAGAGGAGTCAAATCACTTCAGCCTTTAAAGAAAAAAAAGAGAGTACAATAATCAGGTTATTTGTTTATTGTAACATACATTGTGTTATGTTATGTTATTATCTGTTTGATGTTGTTTTTATGTAATCTAAATTAAATATTAAACCATTTCTGTAGATAATGACTTCTGCACCTGCTGATGCTCCCAATCCCGAGGCACAAAAGGTCTCTCAACCAGCCGCTGGTGGTCCCACTGCAGAGCAACAACAGATTTCTCAGCCAGATGCTGGTGGTCCCAGTTCAGACCAACAATAGGTTTCTCAACCTGTTGTTGCTGGTATTAGTGTTGAGGTACAACAGGTTTCTCAACCTGTTGCTGCTGGTCCCATTGTCGATGCTAGCACTCCAGGGGAAGATATTGATGCTACTTCTGAGGAAATGGTAGGAAATGAAACCCTGAAAGCGCAAAAAAAAAGAGCGTCGTAGTTTGGTAGTGTTGGCCAAAATCCTTAAGGAAAAAGCAAAAGGCATCAAATTTGAGGTGGGATGGAATAAGCAAGGCCAACATGTTAACCCCAACATAGCCATCGTGAGTAGCTACATTGGAATCGTTACTCAGCAACGCGTGCCAATTGATGTACAGTCGTGGAACCATGTTGTCACTGGGATGAAGACACTAATGTGGGAAGAGATTACGGTAACATTATGATATAATTTTTTTAATTTATTAAAATAAAATAAAATACCAAAACATTGACTTACTCTTCATCATCCATTACAGAGTGCATTTATAGTAGATGTCTCGCACAAGGAATATGTATTAAGAGTTGCAGGAAGGATTCATAGAGGTTTCCGCACAATTTTAACGAAATATCATCTTAAAGATGCAGAAGGGAAAATCAAGCCGCACCCACCTCCTCTTTACGCACACTTGATATCCCAAGGAGCATGGGATGAGTTTAGCAACTATCCTGGGGATCATACTTTTTTGGTACATTGTGTGGGGTAATACGTTGTTTGACGTTTGGTTGTATTCATCACTCTAATTGACAGTTTTTTATTTATGAAACAGCTACTGAGTGATGAAAATAAAAAACACGCAACAGAACCAGCGTACCCTTACCATAAAGTAAGGATGGGGTACGCTGAACTTGAGAAAAAATTAGTACCTCTTTTAAATCTACCCTACTACTAGTATGTGACATAAAACAAAACCATAAAAAGGTTTCTCTGTTTATATGCAGATTGATGAATCGAAATCGAAAGCCATATCCATACCCCACCATGTTCTATGGAAGGAGAATCATGTAAATAAAGAGGGGACATTGATAGATAAAAACACACATAAAGTGTGGGAAACTTGTGTAAGTATGACATAATATAAATTTGAGTTGCTTTAAATCGCTAATAAATTCCAATAACTACTTATTTTTCTATATTTTCTATCTGAAATAGTCACAAGAATCAACAAAAACTACACCAGATGCAGACATACTTTCAGTAGCCTTGAAGCAGCCAGAAAAGTATGGCCGCATCAGAGGTGTGGGTTTTGGGGTGACACCATGAACATATTTTCAAAAAAAAAACAAGCGGGGGATCAAAATGAAAAAATGGAAAAGCTGCAAGAACAATTATATATTTTTCAAGAATAAATACAATACCAGATAGAGATGATAGAAAAATTAATAGGGGAGAGGCAAAGAGAAGAAAAAACTCAACAACAACCCATGCGTGACGATCTCTCCCCACCCCCACCAGCTTTGAGGCGAGCCATTCCCATAAAAAACCTGACTTAGATGAGGTAATCAATGTTTTAATAACTGTTTTTCATAAAATGTGATTTAAATAGACACTGATACCTTTCCTGTACTAATATTCCATAGGGTGAAAATGAATGTGATTTATATTTATCAACTCCCACCTATCTCCTTGTAGCGAGGGCTACGGTGTTCAATACGCAAAACGACATGCTACACAACAGGTAGCTTCCAAAAGATCATCTTAGAGTGTCAATTAACATAGCTAATGAGCCGAGTGCTGAGCTACCTGTTCCAAATGACGATGAAGACATTCAAACGGTTGAACAAGCTATTGGAACATTCATCACATGGCCGACAGTTCTTGTAAAAAAACATGTCGACAAAAAGGTATTCATTTATAATTTATTTTTCAAGCTGGACCTTTAACATTTAATGAAAAAAGGTCTGAACCGATGACTTTTATTACAGAATGACAAAGACTGTGGGGTGAAACAAAATATCAGCTCAAAACTATCTCAATGATCATCCAACCGATTGAAACGGTCTACTGAGAGCACCTTCACCCCGCCCGTTCTATATCCACAGTTAATATCATTGCAGGCTCATGTGGATACAAAGTTGAAAGACGGCAGTACTCAAATAGTTTATTTCAAAAAAGATATGTATGGAGAGGAGATATCAGATTTCATTAGTGCTAAAAATGTAAATGAACTCCTCATGTATGAATGGCTAGGCGCCTCAGTTGTAAATGTATACATGAGGTAAGTTTTCATGATTTGATTTTACAAAAGCTGATATACTCTGATAATTTTGACTAAATACATTTTATATTTGTCGCAGACATATATATGAAAAACAATTGAAGGGATTTACCCATGAACAAAAATTTGGACTTGTTAGTCCTCACACCACATCTTCAAAAGATGAAATAGATTCTGTTAAAGAGGCTGGAATAATGTCATCCCTGCTCAAATCGTTTGAAAACAAAATTACGGATGACAGACTCTTTTTAATACCAATGATGCAGGGGTAAAACTCTACAATTTAATCATATCAACTATATTTTCATTTCTCTCTTTAATTATTCCTTTTTTTTATTTTTAGGGAGCATTGGATGCTGATTGCAGTCAATTTGGATACCTCAAAGATTTATTTTCTTGATTCAACGCATGGATATCCAACAAAACGACCACGCATGATGGCGTTTGTTAATTTGTAATACACTAGATCCAACATTTTGAAACTAAACAACTAGTTATATAATTTATTTTATCTTTTAATGAGGATTCTGTTATGATAGGGCAGCGCATCAATATCGTCTAATGCATGGAATGAATCCAAGGTATAAGGATGAGCACGCCTACAAGATCTACAATTGGAAAAGTATCCGGGAATATATAATAACATTACACTATCCAAACACATATCAAAACAAATTACTTATTGTAGTCGATGTTTCTGTAGTGTCCAAAACAAAAAAAATGGAAAGGACTGTGGTTATTATGTTTGTAAATTTATGAAAGAGATCATATTTCATCAACAAACTAGCAACCCTGATGAGGTTTTTTCGAAATTAATTACGAGTTCATTTAAAATATTTATTAATCCTTTGTGTATTTATATTTTATCGGTACTACTATGACTGTCGCAAAAAATCATATTCAGAAGATGATATACATGTGTTTAGAAACGAATGGGCAACATACCTGATGGAAGATTGTACACAAATAGGATGAAGGTGAATTCCTACAACTTATGTTATCTATATATGATCATTGATTATCCTCCAACCTTCTTTGGTGAATTGAGAATGCTCCGATGTATTGAAATCTTAATTTATTACTCAATGTTTTCTATCCCAGGATTCATATTATTGATCTTTGAACAAATCAATATTGAAGTAAGGCATGATGTTGTGCAGTGTGTATGGGGTGAACGACGACACCACCGAGGATCAACAAAATCCATTTTCTGTATCTCGTTTGTTTGAACTTGTATTTGAGCACATGTGTTGTTGTTTGACTTGCACAATTATTTCTAGGTAGATGCATGAGATAATCAGTATTGTTGAGGGATTTTTTGGAACCAAAATATGTGTCCCAGGATAATTCAGGTAAGGGAAAGGATGGTTGAGATGAAATCCAAGCTCAAACGACTAGTAAATCATCAAAAGAATCAACCATGTGATGCACCATCTTGTAGAATTTGGTCCTCGTGATGTTTTGAGGTGGTTATGGAAGGCATGGGGAGTCTGATAATCTCTATGGCCACCATAAATAATGTTTACAGATAGCTCCACATGTTTTTTGTGCCTCGTGCCTCTTTATAAGGATCACACCATTCACATGGTCCATCTTAGCATGTATGTCCCATTCGTCTCATTGCTACTCTTGGAAGAACCCGAGAATCTGACAATGAATAAGCCCCACAAAACCCAAACTCATCTAACCAAGAGTATTCCTAGTGTGAAGGGATGCTAACCATGGGTAACACCCACAACATACCTCTTTTAAATATATGGATTTTGATCCTTGTATTCTAAATAGGGTACGTAAGAAGCCTCCATGATGTTAAATACGAACCAATGGTAAACCATGGTGACCCCATAATTGCGGTACACCTTCGCTTATTTTCCCTCTTGTATTTCCCTTAGCGGCGTCTGAATAAGTCTTAAAAATGAGAAACCTTACCTTTATGGGATGCACCACACTTGGGTCAGACCTCATTGGGCGTTTTGATCCATCTATCAGGTAAACATTCCAGGTGCTCCCTCCTAGAGATGTACCTACCTGATCCACCTTTATAAGTGTTTTGATCCACCCAGGTCTTACATCTCTGTAAGACATTAAATCATGACCCTTTATCCTTATGGGATATTAAACTCATGGAATACCACAAGTTAAACATGGGTTTCCATTAATATATTCAATATTAATGTTTAATCAGTCCTTATTAAGGTATTGTGGAGGTGTGGTTTTATGTTTTCCAGCTGATTTTGGAAGATTCCATGCTTTATGTAGGTGATTCCATGCTTTTACATTATATGATGATTTTATTATGCTGTATTTCCTTGCTAATTGTACTATATAAAATGTTTGTGTGGTTAAAAATGTGTTATCAAAGGAATTTGGGGTGTGTATAGACTTGAAAATTATTTTTAAAATGAAGGCAGATGTATTTCTTGTGGATTTTCATGCTTAAGTCCTTTAAATTTGTTTGAAGAAATAATGAAGTTGTGTGATGGGTGTTATCAAATTGATTTAATGTGTTTGTGAATTTTAAAGAGGGGTTTTTATGAGATGTAGAGAGTCTATATATGTATATTTACATTGAATGAAAGTACATGAGAATGTGTTGATATATATGATGTGTATAATGTAAATTGAGCACAATTTCCATACAAGGTATTTTCTTTATGATGTGCAGGGGACAGGGTGAGAGGGTAGGAGTGGTTTTCTGGGGGAGGGGGAAGGGGGGAAAGTGTTAGGGGGAAGGGGTAGGGGGTGTGATGGGTTTTTTTGAAATATGTAGGGGGTGGGAAGGGGGGTGTGCAATGGGCAGGGGGGAAGTGCAGTGGGCAGGGGTGTGCTGGGGAAGGGGGCAGGGGGTGTTCAGAGGGCAGGGAGTGTGCAGGGGTAGGGGGTGTGCTAGGGGGTGGGCAGTGTGTAGGGGGTGTGCTGGGGAAGGGGGCAGGGGTGATTCTTTTTTATGGAATGGGGGGACATATAGCCATGGTATTACACTGTGGGTGTGATGGCTAGGTGTGGTTTTCTGGGGGAGGGGGAAGGGGAAAAGTGGTAGGTGGAAGGGGTAGGGGGTGTGCTGGGTTCTTTTGAAATATGTAGGGGTGGGCAGGGGGTGTGCAATGGGCAGGGGGGAAGTGCAGTGGGAAGGGGTGTGCTGGGGAAGGGGTCATGGGGTGTTCAGGGGGCAGGGAGTTTGCAAGGGTAGGGGGTGTTCTCGGGGGTGGGCAGTGTGTAGGGGGTGTGCTGGGGAAGGGGGAAGGGGTGCTTCTTTTTTATGGAATGAGGGGACATATAGCCATGGTATTAAACCGTGTCTATAGGTATATAGCCAAGGTTTAATGTCATTGCAAAAGGCCCATCGTTGGTATCCAATAGAGGAGGATAATAAGGTTGAAGATATTCCACCACTCTTTTAATGTAATTGATAATATTTGATTTATCTCAAAAGGGAGATATCCCATGGGGGAAGGGAGAAGGAGGAGAGTGCGTGTAAAGGATTTTGTTGAGTGGAATGAGGGATATATGAGGGTAACCCGCTTTAATGGTTGATAGTGAAAATTTGTTAATTCCACTCATTAATTGTGTGAATTATTAGGCCTAAGGGTAAAATAAATCATTTTCCAAAAATGTGGGAATCAATATACACACACTTATAATCCGTATAGTTTCATTGAGTGGCTTACAATCTATTATTCAACCATATAGAGATACTTCCCCAAAAACTCATACCTTACACAAGTTCATCACATTATTTGACAAACCATTAACCATCAATGTGAGACCATCATAACCTTAGAACCAAACTGTAGGTTTATCTATTCCCCCTAGAATCATTAAATAGCCCATGTTCTACTAAACATTGGGCCATTTGATTATTATAGATGATTAGCCCTAACCATGCACCAATTTCGTTAATTGGTTATTTTATGTTTTGTGCCTCACTAGTATAATTCCATTTAGCAACCCCATTCTTTATTTAATTATTTTATTACTAACATAATATTTGTTTTATTATGTAGGTGAAATCTTTTTCCTTAGTTCGAATGCTTTGTTCGGAAACTGCCGCCATGGACGACAATTTTTTAGAGCGGATGAATGCAAAAAGGATGGAACAACATTGTTTTTTAACTGTTTGTTGGATAAATGTAATTGTAACCAAATTAAACATGGTTTGAAATGTATATAGAAGTTTTTTGTTTTGTATTCATGATTTCAAGTAAATGTATGTATCATTTTTGTTCTTATGTGCTTTGTGTGTGGGTGTTGTGTGTGCTGTGTGCAGGTTTTGTTTGGACTCTGTGCAGGTGTTGTAATGTGTGCAGGTGCTGGGCAGGTTCTGTGCAGGTTCTGGTTTTGGATAGGATCTTTGGCCTTTATCAGCGCTAGTTAAGCGCTGATAAATGGATAATATATCAGTGCTATTTTGAGCGCTGATGAAGGTAGTTTTTATCAACGCTCAAAATAGCGCTGATATATTATACATTTATCAGCGCTGAAAATAGCGTTGATAAATACTCCCTTTATTAGCGCTTGTTTAGCGCTGATAAAGGGGACCCCCCTTTATCTTCGCCGAGATTAACAACGCTTTTTAGAACTGTTAAAGGCCGTTTTTAGTGCTATTATAATCCATATTTGTAGTAGTGGATGGTAGTCATATGTACGCATAAGCGATGTCTTCATTTTTCAACAGATGGGAATATGGTGGAAAATGGTTATTACATCCTTATAATAACAATTTAGTATATTTAATACAATAAACTAATTATTTTATTTTGGATACCATATAATTGGTATAGTTATAATAAGAAATAAAATAGAAATGCTCGATTAAGAGTTATACCTATTTGTTGAGAAACCTTTTTTGGTTTACACATTATGCCTGGAAAGGATAGTCTTTTGATAGTAATAAAACACTATGGGAAAAACCATTATTTGCGACGGGAATAAATCTCGTCGCAAATAGTCCATCGAAGAGATTATTTGTCATGGGCTGAGCAACCCGTCACAAATAACCAATTATTTGTGACGGTAATAGGCGCCCCGTTGCAAAAAGGTACACATGGATTGGCACAGTTTACACGCCAAACTGTGCGAAAGAGTATTTGCGACGGGTTGGTACCGCCCGTCGCAAATGCCGGGAGGCGGTAAGACCTAGTTGCGACGGGGGGATCCCCTATCACAAATAGTCCAACCCTTAGAGGGTATTTGCGACCAGAGCCGTCGCAAATAACCGGCTGTAGTAAAAACATATTTTCGATGGGATGTTGTCCCGTCATAAAAAGTGTGTCGGTAGGTTACTTTTTGCGACAGGGTCGGTCGCAAATAACCTTTTAACCGCTGATGGTAATTAATGAGGCCGAAGGTATTTGCGACGGGTCCCATCGTAAATACTACTTTTTGTGATGGGATTTCCAACACTAATAGTCATGTCGCAATTAATCTAACCTATATATACCTCCCTCCATTTTTTCTACTCTCTGCCTAAATTTCTTGTTCCTATGTTTATGTAAGCTCTAATTTTAGAGAGAAATTTTTTGAGAGTTAGCTTTTTTTACGAAGAGGTTGTGAAGCCGCCTACAATTATAAGAGATCAAGTAAAAAGGTATTTATGTTTTATTTAATTTAGTATTTATTTTCTTTCTTTATATTAACTTTAATTATTTTTGATTAGTTGTAATTAAGTTAGATTTAAATTGTTTTTTCAATAGTAATTATTTGTAATAATAAAATTAAATTACTAGTATTAATTCTTAGTAACTAGTAATAATTAATAATTATTAACGACAATTAGTAATGTATACAAATAATTAGCGATAATTAGTAATGAATAGCTGTATTTTGCAATAATTAATAGTAATTAACAATAATTAGTAATAATTAGAAAAAAATAGTAATAAATATTAACAATTAGTAATAAATAGTATTAGTTAGTAATAATTAGTAATAAATACTAATAAATAGTAATAAATACAAATAAATACTAATAAATACTAATAAATACTAATAAATACTAATAAATATTAATAAATAGTAATAAATACTATTAATTAGTAATAAATACTAATAATTAGTAATAAAAATACTAATTAATAGTAATAAATACTAAAAAATAGAAATAAAAACTGATAAATAGTAATAAATAGTAATAAATAGTAATAATTTGTAATAATTACTAATAAATATTAATAGACACAAATAAATAATAATAAATACTAATAAATAAAAATAAATAGTAATAAATTGTAATAAATAAAAATAAATAAAAATAAATATAAATAAATAGAAATAAATATTAATAAAAAGAAATAAATACTAATAAATAGTCATAAATACTAATAAATAGTAATAAATACCAAAAAATAGTAATAAATACTAACAAATACTAACAAATAGTAATAAATAGTAATAAATAGAAATAAATACTAATAAATAGAAATAAATACTAATAAATAGTAATAAATACTAATAAATTGAAATAAATACTAATACATAGTAATAAATACTAATAAATAGCAATAAATACTAATAAATAGTAATAAATACTAATAAATAGTAATTAATACTAATAAATAGTTGTAAATAAAAATAAATAAAAATAAATAGTTATAAATAGTAATAAATAGTATTAAATACTAATAATTAGTAATAATTAGTAATAATTAGTAATAATTAGTAATAATTAGTAATAATTAGTAATAATTAGTAATAATTAGTAATAATTAATATTAATTAGTAATAAATAGTAATAATTAGAAATAATTAGTAATAATGAGTAATAAATAGTAATAAATAATAATAATTAGTAATAAATAGTAATAAATAGTAATAATTATTAATAATTAGTAATGACTAGTAATAATTAGTAATAATTAGTAATAATTAGTAATAATTAGTAATAAATAGTAATAAATAGTAATAAATAATAATAAATACAAATAAATATTAATAATTAGCTATAATTAGTAATAAATACTAATAAATACTATTAAATACTAATAATTTGCAATAAATAGCAATTAATTGCAATAAATTGCAATAAATAGCAATAAATAGTAATAAATAGCAATAAATAGTAATAAATAGAAATAAATAGCAATAAATAGAAATAAATAGTAATAAATAGCAATAAATCGCAATAAATGGAAATAATTAGAAATAGTTAGCAATAATTAGAAATAATTAGTAATTAATTGCAATAATTAGCAATAATTAGTAATAAATTGCAATAATAAGCAATAAATTAGTAATAAAGAGCAGTAATTAGAAATAAATAAAAATAATTATCAATAATTATCAATAATTAGAAATAATTAGCAGTAATTAGAAATAATTAGCAATAATTAGCAATAAAATCAATAGTAATAAATTTTAATAAATTGTAATAACTTGGGACAATTTTCAGTGGATTGAAGGCACTCCTTTTTCTCGATGAATATTCTCCTTTCAACTCTCACCAACACACAAATTTTGTACATGATGTTGTAGGTCCATCTGTTTTACAAACTGAAACTCAAGATGCTATTGATTTAACTCCTGAGTTGGCACTATCTGAATTTTATGATTTGTTGAGGCCTACTGAGGATGAATTATATCCTTGTTAAAAGATAAACAAATTAGAAATATTTGCAAAATTTCCGGCTATTAAATCAAATAATGCAATGTCAAACAACTGTTTTGATCAAATATTTTCTTTGGTTAAAACACTGTTACCTGAAAGAAATGTGTTTCCTGCAAATTACTATGAGAGCTTGAGGCATGTTCGTAATCTGGGCCTTAGTTATAGGAGGATTCATGCATGTGAAAATGATTGTATCTTATATTATGGTGAAAACGATTCATTTGATAGTTGTCCCACATATGGACAGTCGAGGTATAAAGAAACTCAATTAGGGAAGTCTAGATCGATTCATATGAAACAATTGAGATATTTTCCCCTTACACCCAGGTTGTAACATTTTTTTATGTCTCAGAACACAGCGTCAATGATGTCATGGAAAAAAACCAAGATTTCAACTGATAAAAGCTTCATTCATCCATCTAATGGTTATTCATGGAAACAATTTCACTGATTGCATCCGTTTTTTCTTTAGAAACCTGAAACGTGTGATAGGGTCTTTCTACTGAAGGTTTCTGTCTGTTTGGTTCTTATGGTAGTTAGTATTCATCTGGGCCTGTCTTTATAACTCTGTACTATTTACCTCCATGGATGTTGATGAAGTAACCCTATATCTTTTTGACCTTATTAATCCCAAGGCATCCAAAAAAGTATATTGATGTTTATTTTAAACCATTGATTGATGAGTTAAATTCATTTTGGAGTAATGTTGTTAGTACATTTGATGTTTCTCCGAAACAAAATTTCATATTAAAAGCTGCATTTATGTGGATGATTAGTGACTTCCCGGCATATGGCATGTTATCTGGCTGGAGTACACATGGCCTAAAATCATGTACTTACTGTATGAAAGACAAGAAATCCTTTATGCTCATCAATGGAAAAAACCTTTCTATATTGGGATTCGATAAAAAACATATCATAGTTTTCAAGACATTTTTATGGCGACCACATACTATGATGCATTAAGTAAACTAGAAGAATATGTTGTTGTCATTATATGTAAATTGGAAAAAATATTTTTGTCTGATTTCGTTGACTCAATAGAACATCTGATATTACATTTTCCACATGAAGCTAAATGTGGTGGTCTGGTATAGTTTCAATGGATGTAACCATTTGAGAGATGCATGCAGGTGAACTAATTATGACTTTGAGAAGGGCCGAGTGGTTGGTATCTTCTCTCATTTGACTCATGAGAATTATTATGGTACTGCTAAGGTGTTAGAGTCTTGATCGAGTTGAGATCATGGAGAGGCATAATCTTCTTTCTCATAGTATCAGGAGAAGTTGCGAGTTCAATATGATCTTATAGAGAGTTTGCAGAAGCAGTTGGAAGAGATGCGTCAGCAGTAGCAGTAGCAACACGAGGAGGACATGCATTGATGGTAGTAGCAACATCACGATCAGATGATATGCATCAATGGTAGTAGCAGCAGAAGCATGAGGAGGACATTCGTCGATGGTAGCAGCAGCAGCATGATCAGATGATGTACAGGCACCACGTGACTCATAGTTTAGGGATGGATTTTCCTACACCATCTCCTCTAGCTCCACCTACTCTTCCGGAATACTACCCCTAATGATTTTTTTATTCTGTTAAAAACATTTGAAATGAACATTTGTTGTAATATAAACTATTTACAGTGTTTTTCCTTTATATTAGTGCAAATATTGTATATATTTTTTTATTTTAATATTTTTTTATTTATTATTAGTATTATATTTTTTAATATTTGTTTCCATTACTAATAATAATTATAATAATATTTTATTATTTTTTATATATATTTTAAGAAAATTGAGAATTTTAATATTTTTTATTTTTTGATTATTTTAATAATATTAATATTATTTTTTTTCATTAATCATAATTTTATTTATTTTATTAAGTATTTGAAAATATTGAGAATTTTAATATTTTTTATTTTTTTATTATTTTAATTCTATTATTTTTTTATTATTTTATTAAGTATTTGTGATGAGGCCTTTTGAGATGGGGGGCTCATTGGAAATAGATTATATATATATATATATTATTATTATTTTGCGATGGGTTGCTTTACCGTCACAATAAATTTTTTGTGATGGGCCCGTCACAAAAGGTTTATAACATATAAGCTATTTGCAATGAACTGGTGTCCCGTCGCAAATACTTTTTGCGATGGGGCCTGTCACTAAAGGTTCTTGTATATATAATGTATTTAATCAAACACATATTGAGATGAGCCCTCTTCCCATCACAATTAATATTTTTTACGACGGGCCCCTCACACAAAATACTAGTTGTGTCGAGCCCGTCGCAAAAAATACTAGTTGTGACTGGCCCGTCACAAAAAATACTAGTTGCGATCCCATTTTATGCAAAAGGATATTTGCGACGGGATCCCGTCACAAATAGCCAAATTTACAGTAGTGAAAGCTCTAAGATGTGCTGAAGGAAACTATAGAGATATTATTTTATGTATTGTTTGAGATAGAAGTATCAATTATTGTGAATAATGAAATAGAGGAGGTTCCCTTTTTTAAGTGAGGGGAGAGGTACTCTTACCCACCCCCTGAATGGCCCAAAGGCCTTATTTTTATTTTATTATGGATAATACCCATTTTTAGGGTTGAAGTGGAATCCTAACATGACTCGTAGTACCCAGGCATAAGTCCCAACACGACTCGAAGGCCAATGCATAACCCCAAGGCCTAAAGGAATTCTATGTCCATTACCTAACCCATAAGCCCAACTCACTAGAAATGCCCCTCCATAGCTTATGAATCATTAATTGTCTAGATCTCCCCCTTGCATTATTGATAGTCTAGCATTTCCCCACAAAAGGTTGCATGGTGCATGGTCCCAATGGCAGTTTCCATACCCCTCATTCTTTTAATCTAGTTAGCACTGCTTTTGGTGGATTCTACTCTTTTTTTCTTTGATCCTCTTATGGGGCCTCCTCTATGTGAACTGGACTACTCCATGGTCTCTATGGCCCGAAGGCCATGAGGCTCGAAGGCCTTTGATGATCCGAAGGCTCTGAGACCCATAGGCCCCAACCGGTGTCCCGAAGGCCCAAATTGGGTGAATAATTATGGATGCAACAGTGCCGAACAGTTCTTACTACAGTACTGCTACAGTTCTTCTATAGTATCTCTACAACACCTGCTATATTTCTTCTATAGTACCCCGAAATTCTCCTCCACCTGCCTCCCAATGGGGGCCCTGACCAAGCACAAGTGCGCACCACATTTCCCAATAAAAGTTTAGAAAGATTTTTCTACATTTTACCCTTATCTATTAGTTTTAGAACCCCATTAACCCTTTTGACAATTACCACAATATCAATGTTTTCTCCTCTTTAAGGGCCAATAATGTTAACATAAAAGGAAAAGTGACACATAAATATACCATGATTGATATTTTAAACCACACCCCCTTTAACTTGACCAAATATAATATTTTTTATTTTATAATAATTTAATAAAAAATTATTTATTATAAAATATCATCAATATCATTTTTGTAAATACATAATATATTACAATATAATATATGTCAAACACCTATCAAATGGTTCCAAAATGGATTTTTTTCTAAGTTAAAGAAGACATGGTATTAATATAATCATAAAATAAAATTTTTCTAAGTTTTTAAATCATTTTGAACCTTATATTTTGGTTTAACCCCTTAGTTAAACAATTTTGACCTTAACCGTGGGAATGAATTTTTCAATATCAAATGGTTATAATTTTACTTATAAGGTGGAAATTGGCTCATAAATAGAAAAATGATGAAATTTTAATATATTTCACATCCTATTTTTTTATGAAGTGATTTTATGAATTTTTGAATAATTTAATAAAATATTATTTAACATAATATACTATTAATGTCATTTTAAGAACTATTCACATAAATTTAATTTAAAAATGAAATTTCAACAATATAATGAGAATATAAATCTATAACATATATATAATATGTAATATTTACCTTAAATATTTTTTGGATACTATAGCTTACCCAAAAAATATCATTCTTAGTGTTTTTAAAATAATTTACTTAATGTTTCTACTACTTTCACAAGCACTCTGTTAGTGTTACGTAAGAATTTAAGATAATTATTTTATCACTAAATATTAAAAATAAATTACAATGATAAAAATAATAATTCAAATTTAAAATAACAATTTAAAACTAAAAATAATTTTTTAACCCTATCAGAAGATATTATATATATTATAGGGAAAAAGTCATATTATTTACTTTATGTTTTTCTTAAATATTATAAAAGTCAAAATCACACCCAAATGGCCTCAAAATGTCATATTTTAAAATTTTAGATTATTATTGATGAAATAGACTCAAAAAATTAAATATATCAATGTGTGTGAATGAATTTGAATCATTATAAAGATAGTTTTAACCTTAATAAACTCATTTTACCTTTACTGTGGTAACAAAATCTACTCTAGTTACTATTCATAATGAACAAAAATAAAAGGGACCTATTTAACAAATTTTGATGTACAGATTATAAATATGGAATCAATTTTTGAATATTCAATTTATATAAGAGATAAAAAATAATTTAAGATAGAAACACAACAAAATACATTTTTTCATAAAAATGGATTTGAAGTATAAAAATATATTTATACCAAATACAACCATATAATTTATTACAATAAAATTAATTGGATTATTAATAATATAATAGAAATAATTTTATTTTGAAATCATTTAAAATAAAATTTAACTTTATAAATTCTTGAAACAAAAATATGGTTTTCAAAAAAAATCACTATTCTCTATAAAATCAATGTTTTCATAAAAATCCAAAAATTTTACCCTAATATATTTTTTATATGATTATTTAAAAAAAAGATTTATTTTTTATCTAATAAAATTTACAAAAGTTCCAGAAATTAATTTAAACATTTTCCCACAAAAAACAATAAAAATTATTTTTGAAGAAAAATTATTTTTGAAGAATAAAATTACTTTACTCAATTTTGAGTGCTTATTTTTTTAATAATTTATCATTAAATTCTTATTAATTTTGATATTTATATATATTTAATAATTTGGTTACTTCTATTCATATCCTATAACTCAATGGATATGTTATAACAGTCATAAAATAATATTTCGTGGTTCATTTATGTTTTGTGTTGTGTTTTGTATATGCTATCAAATATAGTGTTCCTTTAAAATATTAAGGTGTTACATTGGTAATTATTTGATAAATTAAGAACATACTAGATTAATTATCATTAAATGTTATTTAATGGTTGTTTACAAAATTTAAAATCTAAAAAATTGGTCAATACCATTTATTTCAAGAATTCCTATAGACGTTTTTAAACAAATTTCCTACACTCTCTAGAGTACATAATTTAGAACATTTAGAAATAAATTTGTAGCTTTTAAAATTTATAATCATCCTTGAATAATTTTTACATTTATATCATTGATTTAAATTTAATTTCCCTCCCTTATTTGACAATATTTGACTGTTATAACCACAAATGGGAAAGTATAAACTCAAACCTTTTAAATGAAACATAAAATTATTAATATATCTTCATCAAGATTGATGTCCCTAACATATGAATTTTATATAACCCATTTGAGATCAATTTTGAATATATTTTTCTTTACAACATTGTCTAATATTGACAACATTCCCTTGTTATTCATTATCTTGGATTGATTTATCAAATAAACTTCAAGATATTCATGTTAAGGGTTCACCAGAATATAAAATTTTAATCATTCATCATATATAAAATTATAAGCCTGAATTTCTCCTTTACACATTTCTTTATTGACATGATATGAAACTCACCTTCTTTCCTCACCTTTTATTAAATATATTAAAAACATAAAAATGAAACACAATTAAAAATGGAATAAGTTGGAACATGTTGTTCATTAATGAGAGAAACATTGTTGAGAAACTTTTATCAACAAAGTTTCTTCTTTCTATTAAGTTATCATACTTAAATATATAGTATTTAATTCTATTTTTTATTTGGGTTTCATGGAACTCTTCAATGACTTATCTCCCTAGTGTTGAATGTTATTCATTTCATAAGACATTATGTAACATTAATATCCTTATGGAATCATTAACATCTCTTCTTATTCTTGTAAATAGTTATAAAATTTCGGAATTATGTCTATGCTTAGAAAACCTCCCACATATATCTCTTGAAAATCTTAGGTTTTAATTTGTTGATAACCTATCATGATATTTTTATTCTTCGTTTGGAATAAATTCCTTCACCTTAACACTTTCCATTTCCTGTAATTTCTCTATTAATCTTACCTTTTCCAAATTAGATGAATATATAATAAAATTATATTTTGGAAAAAACAATACCGATTTTGAATTTACAAATTTTATCTTAAGAAAGTTTTTCAAAGAATCATTTCCCTTTGTGTTTTTCTTAGATCAATTTCCCATTTTTCTTTTTCTTTCTTCAACCAATGCATATATATATATATATAAATGTCCTATTTTCATTTTCCCATGGTATGAAATACTTATTTATAATATCAAAAACATACCTTGTCACTCCTATTATAATTTTTGATATATTATAAAAGGATTCATAATCAGTTGTAACACTTTTTTATATAAAAAAACTACGATCAATACTACCTACAATATGCAATGTCTACCCTAAATGAACTATGAAATGTTATTATCTGAATATCACCATTATAACATATATTTTAAATTGGTGACTCTAAATATGATTAAATGATTTATGAAATAAAATTAAAGTTCACACTAAATAAAACTATATCGACAAATTCTTAGTAAATAATCACTCATTTTTTGTAAAGTCATTTTATGCTTCAAAAATATGTTTCCTTAAAAATGATTTTTTAGATTTTTTGAGTGAATATTATTATTAATTTTAGAAATTTTTGTTAATTTTATTTTTTAAAAATGATATAATTTTTTAAATCATCATTTTAAAATTTTATTAGACTAAATTTTTAGAATTTTTCTAAAAGGTTTTATTTTCTAGTAAGTTGTGAAATATATCGATTTTTATTGAAATCCAAATTTTTATTTCAAGAATTTATAAAGTTACATTTTATTTTAAAAAAATTAAAATTAAAATTAGTTTTAATTTAGTATTAATAATACTATTATAGTATTTTGAAGGAATTTTATTCTTGATTTTGGTATAAAAATATTTTTATAATTAAAAATAAATTTTTTGAGAAATCCATTTTCATCACGTTACTCTGGTTTAATTTTAAATTGAATTCTACCATTGTTTTATTTTGAATCTTAATATATGGATTGACTAATTGTAATTATATGTTCCAAATTGGGTAAATATATCCATTTTATTTTTTGTCATTATAAACAGTATTCATAGAAAATATTGGATACCATGATAAAGGTAAAATGGGTTAAGTAAGGGTAAAAATATTTTGATAAGAACTAAAAATTAATACTAAGACTTGAATTAATTTTATTGGATGAGTTAATAACTTCCATAATCATCAAATATTATAATATATGAATTTTTATTACCATATGGCCATGATTATCACCTTTATAATACCATATGGATAATTTCTATTTATGAAGTAATTTTATTTCAAATTTTTATTGATGAAATAATTATCATAAATGTTTATGTAATGCTGATGGAGTAATTATTTAATAAAACGAAAAATTATATAATTTATTGTAAAAATACCAAAAGTAAAATAATTTGAATAAATTATTGTATTAAATGAATTATTTAGTCAAATATTACATATTAAATAATTTTTAAAGGTATATATTTTAATTCTATATTTTTATTGATGGTTCTGAAGTCAAATTAAATGAATAGTGACAAATTTGTCATTAATACAATAAATAATGTTTTATTAAATGATTTAAAATTCATAAAAATACAATCTTAGACCAAGTGATTTTTATATGTTTAATAATGTAAAATATAGTCTATTCATGAAACAATTTTCAATTTATAGTAAGTATTGATCCCTAAAATAAAAAAACTTTATTACCCCAATAATTTTCAAAAAGGGTTAACATGGATCAAAATAATTATATAGGTGTGAAAAAATCACCTAAACATGTCAATTATTTTATTTTATTAATGGATTTATAAGTAAAACTATCTTATATTTTAATAATATCAATTTTTATATATTTTAATATGAAAATTAATTTGTATTAATTTAATACTATAAGAAATTTCAAGAGTGTCCTTATCATCACTTATAAAAGGGATCCTCCAATCCTATTTTCTTCACACGTTAGCATAATTTTTTTCATCCAATATCTATAAAAATTAATTATTTATAATCCTTGCCATGTCTTACAGGATTTTTTATTAAAAAAATTTCATAGGAATTATTTTGGTGTAAACCATTATAGGTTGTTAGAAGAAGAGGTACAATTCTTAACCAAGAATTTTTATTTTGTGTCCTTTTATGACTTATTTAAATATTACTTGAACATAAATAAATTATAAAACTGGTATTTACCATATAATTATGTTTTATTATATTAATTTCATAACCTATATCTATCTCATATTCCTTCAAATGGGAAATGAAACCATAGTTTGGGGGTATGAAGGACTTCTGCCTCTCGAACCGATATAATTTGTTTTACACCACCCCCTATTGATTATGGATGTAATTATAGATTTAATTTATATATTATATTCCAAAAAATATTTTTCATTATTAAAATATAATATACAATTTAATTTCTTAACATTTTATTCATGAAATTTGATAACATGATTCATGTGTACGTGTGAATTACTGCCTCCACAAAGTGATGTGATTTATTTTTCATCACCACATCACATGGATGGTATATATAGGTATTTTAAAAGAAATTATATGGTATTTATGATATTATTATCATTATTAAAAGATAAAATAAAACATACCATCCATACATAATGATCATTGAAAAATAGAAATATTACTCATGTGTACGTACAACATACCGTCTCCGTGATTGTAACATTGTTAATTTTTTACAACCATCACTCATGATTGTTTATAATTATAATTAATGTATAAAAATGATAAATATGTTATTATTATTATTTTCAGATGATTTAATATTGACCTCATTTACCATAGTCAACATATCAAAGTAATTTTTGATATATGATCCAAATATCATAAAAATGCTCAACATGGACATAATTAATTAAGTAAATAATTACAACATGGTAAATGGAATAATGAAATTGAAAAGGTTTTCTAAGAAAATAATTAAAATAATTTTATTATTTAGGTAGATAAATAATGTACGTGATGAGTCAAAATCAAGGTAAGCGGATTTCTTTTAAAATTTCTGTTTTAATGTTTCCAGTAAAACTATTTTTCTTCCATGTCCATATTTTTAAATTTATTTTATGGATATATTTATATAAAAATAATTTAATTATAAATAAAAATTTTATGTCACTTTTTACATCCTTTAAAATTTTTCAAAAGCATTTTTGTTACGTATTTTATAAAGAATTTTTTGGCTTTCTTTACAAAGGAAAAACCAAATCTTCTATTGTAACGTATATATTGACAATGAACTTTACCACCGATGTAACCATTATTTGATATTTGACTTCATTTATAATATTTTATGTTTTCTTAATATAAAAACACTATTTTCTTTTTTATGGTAATTTTTCTTTTAAAAATTTAGTTTAAACTAAAATGGATATATCAATATTTGGAAAAACAAATTACGAGTGCAAAGAATATTTTGAAAACTATAAGATTTTATGTTCTATAATTATGTCATGTTTTTTAAAATTGTTCTTAATGATGGGTGCTTCCATTATAAACCATGTATGGTTGGGTTTATGATATCCCTAAAATTAGTTGGGTAAGATTTATGTTTAGAAGTTGATCATGAGGTTTATTCCAAGTGTAACTGTGATTCTTATTCAAAGTGTACCCGAGATTTTTATTCCATGTTTAACCATGAAAGTTATTCTAGTTATAACTGTTAAGGTTATTACATATTTAAGAGTGATATATAAATTATTCCTCAAGTTACATATATTATTTATCTATAGTTTATATGGGTTTTTATGGAGATATTATGATTTATAAAAGATAAGAAGAGAGACTATTTTTAAAATAGAAAGTATAATATTCTTTTTAAGTGTGAAATACATATCTTTGGGAAATATTTTTATGTGTTTTTAATGATTTAATAGAATATATTATGAGTTTTATTTTCCCTTTAATATTTATTATGAAAATTGTTAATAAAATATTTGGGCATAAAGTTTTATTTCATGGGTAAAAAAATGTGTATTTGAACAAGAAGTTTATTGTTAAAAAGGGAACTTTTTATAAGTATTTATCGAGTATAAATTTTCTATATTTATTTTTATTTTACTTACTAATATTTTTCTTCTCATCCAAAATTTAAAAAAAATTAAAATGTTTTAAGGATGCATAGAGACAAGGATGGGGTCAATATCAGAATTGAGAATATATTTTCTAAAAATAATTATTTTTATATCTTAAATGTTTTATTTTGTGGGAAGAATTGATACTAAGTAGAAGTGTCCACTTTGTGATTTAATATTTAATTCTGTGATGGTGATGACCTAATTATATTAAAATATAAACCTAAAATATCATTAGTAATGTAATTAATTAAGTCCTTAACTAAAAACTTATGATTGTGTAATGTTTTATACCAGGTCCTTATATCTATCTTCTTTGAGATCTTTTTGGGAATATTATTATCAAATTTCATATTTTGAGATTTTTCAAGGTTTACATCATTTTCAAACATTTTTTGTGTTTTTATACCTTTTTATATTTTAGGATCATTATTAGATGATTCACACATATATTCCCCTTCATAATAACTATAAATGTTACACACTCCATGATAATTCCTTTGAGTATCAAACTGATTTACAATAAACCTATTCTCCATTTGTGGGTTATGGGAGATCTTAGGATCAATACACATATATACATTCCTTATTTTGGTTTCATAATTTTATATATTAGTCTAAAAATAATATTATTTATTATTTATCATATAATAATACTAGTAGTGTCGTATAAACATTTTTTTATTCTTTGTAGTGTTTGTTGTCAATAATTTTTAGAAATGGATACTTGATATTTTTAAAAGTTTCTCATAGTAGTTTGGGATTTTATTTGGGAACCATCACTTAATAACGTTCTTATATCCGTCCTTGATATGGTGGTTTTCATCACATCATATTTAATATTCCATTTTTTATAGATTTTTATTTAAAATATGTAATTTGAAAAAAAAATAGCAAATAATAGATTTTGAGACGGATGGTGAAATAATGAGAAGATACTTATTTTGATATTATTTAATTATTTACTACACTGTCAAAATCCCAATTTAGAAGAGAGGGCTCTTTAAGGTTGTGTACGTAATATCTCTTTTTTTGTAGTTTGGGAAGTATGAGTTTACTCTAATTTAAGATTATTCAATTTCACCTCATGTTCAATAGAATTCATATTAAGGGAAATATTTTCAACCTCAAGAGACTAAAAAATATCTTCACATTATTTCACCATATTTTTATCTTGTTATTAATAAAATATTAACCTCTCTTTTATTGATTTTTCAATTTACTTCACGTTATTTTTCTGGATCTCAAGTTGCGAGTTCTTGACATTCAGAACAACATGATAATAATCTTGTAGTGCCTAGATTAATCCTCTAAAAAATGTTTGCATAAAAAATTACCACACTAATTTCTTTGAAATTTTAATGAAGTTATATTAACTCTATTATTTTAAGGAGATATATATTCTTCCTTATCCTCCACAAGTTATGTGTGGGATTTAACCCATTTGGATTTCCTAATTGAAAAATCTTCTATTTCATTAGCCAATTCCTTTAGTTCTGCTTCTTTGTCAAGGAATCCGTTGATATAACTAACTATATAGGAAATCACTTCAAATTGAGATTTATTTAAGTAATCCTTAATTTCAAGGTAAATCCTTCCAACTATATTAACTATCTCATATTCATTATATTCTTAATAACTAGTAATAGAATCAGCAAAGGGATCCTCCTTAATAAATTTACCATATGATCACTTACCACTTTGAATAGATTCAAATTTTAGAAGATCATTTTTAATTTAAATTTTCTTCTAACTTTTAATAATTTTCTTACTTCCTATAAAATCATAGAGGGACACTAATTAGTGTGGGGGAAGAATCTTTGTAGTCATATTTTTATTGAATTCTATAATTTATTTTAAATTAACCCCTTACACTCAAACCTATTTCCCAGTTAATAAGAATGGATTAATCTATAAAATCTCAACCTTTAAAAAAATATGCAATGCATAATAAGATGATAATAGTAGCTCATTATATTTAGAAGTTTAATCCTCGATGTGTGTGCCTACTACTTTAAATGTTTGACATTTTTTTAACACATGGACTTCATTATAACTACAGAATTGTCATGATTACATGTATAGTTCATGTTTCATTATATTATTGGGATAGAATCATCAAAAAAATGGAAGGAACTGTCAAATTCCATATTTTATGCCATTTTTTATACTGGTACCACAAGTTATTCAATGGTTTTTTTATATAGATGCCCCTTCTTCTTCAAAACACTTCCATGAACCAACTAAGAGGTATTAAAAATGCAAAAGAATGATCAAAACATAATGATACAAAATAAAACAGTTCTCTACATATACATACTATGATTATTTTATTTTAATGGTTCGTTATAAGAGTCTCAATATATAATATTTACAACACAATCATCATCGGTCTCTACTCCTTAATCACCTCCTTATTTTTTAATTATAGTAATGAAATAGTGGTATCAAAATCTCTTAATATGTTTTATTCTTTAACAGACAAGAACAATTCCCCTGATGCACTAGTTCTCTCTTTTTCTTTATAACTTCTTCATTAACCTTTAGAATATTCTCCTAGAATATATGATTCATATATAAATCTCTCTCTCTCTTGTTTTTTGACTTAAAAAATGTGTGATAGAGTTATTTGAGTTGGTCTTATTTATTTTCCTTCCTCATGTCATATATACACATATACATATATATATTCATAGTGATGTGTGAATATACTTCTTTGAGGCTACAAAAATTTTATAGCGTCTTAATTACATAAAATATCAATATTCAATGTTCTTATAATATTTATATTGAATCAAAGTGTATTTTTATTTTGTTTCTCCATAAATTGGAGTTTAATTCCTTTCCCTTTTGGATTACAAAAAATTATCATTTTTAAATTTATCCTAAAAAACAACTTGATAATGATTCCACATATGCATGAGTTTTCATGCATTATAAATTCATCTTATCCTTTTTCCATAGTATTTTAATTCAATATAACATCCATTTTAAATCATTATATGTTCGTATATGATCATCAAAAAATATTAAAATATGGAAAATAAATTTCATGTGTCTTAGGAACTATAGGAAAACTATGAAAATACAATATAAGGGTAATATAATGACCCTCACTACCATGAACCATCCCAAAGGGGCCCATGTCATGGCTACCCCAAGGATGCCTCCAATTAACCAGGTTCCAGTGACTAGCACTGAGTAGGAATTTTAGACAAATGGGAGGCATTTTCCTAGGTAAATGTACACACACACACATCTCTAAGACACAAAATCCTGAAATGTAAAAAAAACTAAAAGAATGTATGAATACAAGTAAGATCCCCTAACCAGAGTACAATAAGAAGTAAAGGAAAAGTAAACCAGTCTAAATACAACCCCATCGCAAAGATTCTGTATGTAATCCAATTGAAACTGTAAAGAGTCCAACCTGCTCCAAGGTTGAGGACTACATCAAAGGTATTATCTCACTAAACACCTTGGTTTTCCCAGCTCTAGCTATTCTCCACATGCTCTTGGTCATCCTAAGACACCAAGAAAATGGTCATTGTCTGCACAAGACATGACAGGTGCGGGTGAAGTCCAGGTAGGGGTGATTATAATAATACTCAGTAAGAAATCCCGAAAACACTAAACACGAAGCACCAAGTATAGTCAGCTCAATACAAGTGGTAAACCTATATAAGAGATACACTAAGTAAGAATAAGTAGATAAGCTCAAGAGAGACACTACGCCAACGCACTGTCATCACCAATAGTCATCTATAGGATTCTGGTCGAAGTGATTATAGTTTTGGGAGAACTCACTCAATGAATAGGTCTAGCCCATTTTCCCCCTGCCGAAAGTGAACTCACTAGTCTATAAGACTATGATACACAGAGAGGGGGACATGCCCAGAACTACTGGTGGAAACCATGAGCCCAATCTGGATCAACCCACTATGTAGGGGATCATATGACAATGATTCCACAAACCCTACTGATGTGGCTCATTAGATGGAGGATGAACTCCCTACTCAACGAGTTCACACCGATTCGACAAACTCCACTAGTGATGATAGAGGATCACACTCTAGTTTCACAGAGGGATGCCACAAATCTATTTGAGACTCAACATCTAAAGGGGATTACAATCTAGTGATATGGATGTAATTTCCCTTTGTACCCTAGAGGAAAGGACCAAGGGAACACACTCAACATTTACTTGTACAAACATAAAAAATGGAGAGTTTCAAATATGAAGAAGGTACCCATTATTGGTCTTGATCCAACCCTCTTAAAATTAGGGTCACATTGAAAATGGTGGAAATCCATTTGGATGCTCTGTTTAGGAGTTATGGTATATTTGAATTAAGCTTCCCACAGACCTGCTGAGGCATACGAGCATACTTCCATGGTAAGTCCACATACTTCCATAGTCATTCCACCTACTTCCATAGTCGATCCACCAACCACATAGACCAATTGCTTGGGGACCGACCCTTGTGGTTAGTCCACATGCCACGCCTAACTGTCCACTATGGTCGACCGCAGTGGACGACCGCCTGTGGATTGGTCATATAGTCACTGCACCCATGGTAGCTGGAGCTATCAGGGAACTATGGTCAATAATTGTGGTCAGTCACCATAGTCAACCACAATGGGGCTCTTCCCGGGTTTCCCTGGATCTAACCCATGTCCATCTTGTCCAAACCAACCCATTGGCCCACTTGCCCACTATATGTCTACCACTGCTCCCCGCATCCTCTATGGTATCCACTGAACCTGCCACTTCCGTCATCATGTCTCTTTCATCTACCACCGATCTCAACAACATGTGACTATTCCTCTATTCCGGATCGGTTCGAAACGCCCAACGGTTCCGTATCCGACGATAAGTGGTCCTTCTTTCCAAAGGCAGGCGTTCGCTAGGTGATTTGGCCAGAGACACTTAAGAACTCACATTGGTTGAGAGGATGAGAAGTCATGCTCATCGCACCATTTTTGGGGGAATTATTTCATGTTATGGGAATCTCTTATAGATTTAAGATGTATTCATATGTTTGCGAATCTTCGGTTTATACCCAAGCATAGTATCCATAGGTTATTCCTGGTTTGAAACAGTCAGCTAAATGCATGGATTCAGAATCATTTAGGCCCAAGGTTTACCATCCCTCATTGGATTAATGACTCATAGGAGTTAAGACTCATTGGGAAAAAGCTGATTTAAAGCCTCATAACTGGGTGCTCTAGAGTTTATTGTAATCCAGGCGTACAAATAATGAATTGGGCATTTGGATTGAACTCGTGATACGGGCTTCCTACGTATCCTTGTGAGGGGAATTAGTGTCCTCGTAGTTCGGGAGGCTGTCAGAGAACTGATGTGAATGTGGACCGGGGGTCCAATGGCAAGTGGGATTCAACCTCATGGAGGCTTCCTACGTACCATGCCTTGACATGGATCAAAGTCCACGTAGTTCGGAAGTAGAATTTAATGTCATGCATGATGAAGGATGAACCGACGTGAAGGGGGTCAGAATGGCCGATTGTTGGGCTTGAACCTCATGGAGGCTTCCAACATAACATGCCTTAACATGGATCTAAATCCTCATAGTTCACAAGTGGTTGCGGTCAGGGTCAGTGGTTACTCTAAGCCCACGTGAGTCATGCTCGATGTGAGAAACAAGAGGCAGTAGAGACCCGATGATCACGCCGTGAAAGGTGCGTCTGTGGGAAGCAAAGTGGGGCTTATGAATGGAGCGGCTCAAGAAGTGGAGATTGGGACATACTCCAAGATGGAGGCCCGATGGCAAAAAAGCGTTGTGGGAGAGGGAAAGGGTACCCCCTATGTCCATTTCCCTTCATGGTCCTTGGCACCAGGGAAGTACAGAGGTTCATGGGTGCCACCTCTCACAAGAAAGGCTAGGGTATTACACCAAGGAGGATTCCTGTTCACTCCCAGAATATGGGAGGAGTTCTCAATGCTGGATTTGAAGGGAAATGGTAGTGGGGTCCCCCAATCTGGCGAGTGGAGAGGCAGAAAGGGGACTCCGGGCTCGGACCCTGTGTTACCGTGGTAATGTGAACCCAGGAACACTTTGAAAATCCACTCAAGGTCCAGATAAACCCCTTCGCCCTCAATTACCGTGGGTATGTGAACTCAAGACGGCACGCTGATGTGCCTAAAGTTTGCATCATACAGGTCCGGTGGCTTCGGTGGAATCCTTGGCCCAGGACCGATGAATGGGCCAATGAGGGGGCTGTGAAGGGTCGGGCTGGATTGGAATGATTTTTTCCGTCTCAGGGAATGGTGACACTGAAGGATTTGGAGGGCCACATAGGTGTATGAGAAGTGGTTCCCTTCACTTAGGGGGTGCTAGGTAGTTGTAGAGGTCATCCGCGAACCAGGGTGGTCCGCAGACTAATAGGCATCCTGCGTACCAGGGTGGTACGCAGCTTTGGGTTAAGCTCGCATACCAGGTTGGTCCGCAGTGGAGTCCACGCGAGCAGCGGCGACCAAGGACGATGCTGGTCAGGGGTTCTTAATTCAGGGATTCACACGCGTAGGTGGGTGTTATGCGGTACGTTGGATCGAAAAGGGGCATAAGATCCCTGGTCCACGGGGAATGCATCCGCGGAGGGGCCATGGTCTGCGGTCTTTTTTTTTTGTGATTTTAAGTTCGCAGTTCACCAAGTTGTTATGCGTTTTTCGGTTCCTTATTAATTTGTTTCTATTTTCATACCTGTTCTGGTTTGCGAATCAGAACTTCTCTATTTGTGAAATCCTAATCCCCTTCCTCCGAAATCCTTCCACCCGTCTCTGATCGATCCTCCCTTTTCTCCCCTTCGATGTCCTTTTATAAAAAGGAGGAAAAAGGGGTCAATTGTGGCCATGCAGAACCTTTTGTGGAGGCCCATGACCAAAAACCCGGTTTTTTGGATAACTTGGTCAATATAAAACTCTCGGGGGTGTGCACCTCACCTGCGAACCAAGTCGGTTCGAGGGGTGCTTCGTGGTCGCACAGAGTTCTGCCTCTATTCTGCGAACGAAAGCACATGCGACACGGGCCGGCTAGTGCGGTCTGCGGCTGGGGTGGTTTGTGTCGGTGGACCGGCCTAGCTCCTATCCTGCTTCATGGTCATGGAGGATCCCCGACTCTGTTTTGCGAATGACAGTGGTCCACGGAGGGGGGCGCTTTGCAGAACCGGCTGCGTACCATTAGTATTGGACCAGTCCGCAGACCGGTTCATCTTGTGCCAACTTCTCCACATTTTTTCCAAATTCCTCAAAAGAAATTGGGTAGAATCCTATTTTTAATTAAAGGGATTCTTATTCTCCTTTCCAAAATTTTCAGGACCCTACAAATGCCCCCCATCAGAATGGGGTCCGATCGAAATGAAGAGGAGACGATTCCGATGTAGAGTGGTCCTGAAATGTTGATGGTTTGTGGTAGAGGGGTGGACCCAGTAGGGGACCACACCTATAAATATGGGGGGCCCTTTCCCTCTGTCGTTTACCATATTCTTTGCGAACACATAGATTTTTCCTTTCATCTCCTCGTGATTGCTTCTCCATGAAACTCCTCGTCCGTGAACCAACTCTCATTTCCGCGAACCATTCCTCATTCACACCTGTCTCCACCCGCGGACCAACCTCCATGCCACAAACTAACAATTTTAATAAATTAAAAATCAAGATAAAATGGGCCACGTAGGAACTCACTATGCGGTTTGATAGTCCACAGACTGGAATAATCTGGACTTTGAAAATTTCTTAAATTTACGAACTTAAATATTTAAATCCAGGATTGAGATTCTTCAGAGCATCCTGGTTCACGGTTTTCTGGCCAATGCTCTGTGTTCTTGAGAAATGTGGACTTGTTCCACATAGGGTTGGTTCACGGGATGCAACTTCCACGAACCACATTTTGATCTAGCTTGCAGAACTCGTCGTGAAGGCCTCTTAATTGAATCCTTTGCAGAATACTTGGTATTTTCTCCAAATTTTATTATTTCGGACTAACCATTTGCCTAGTTTTCATAATGCAATGAGAAAATATGGTTCCTCCTCGCCCTACACCCAGGGCTACTGCAGAGCCTCTTCCAATTGGTCTAGAGAGATGACTTTCTATGATTCATAGGGCTGAGAGAATCAAAGAGGACCCCAACCATCCAATCATTCTCGATGATGGTGTTTTGAAGGAATTACTCTCCCCTGGACTTCTGGGCTGTCTGTTATTAAACAGTCTTCCGATTTATAGGTTTGGCCTTCAAGATGATGTCCTTATCCCCCCTGTCTTCTCAGGTCTTCTGTCACCTTGCTTGGAAGTGTTTTCGAAGTGCACTCAAGTGAACCTTTCCCAGTCAGGAGAGATGATTTCTGATTCCGACCCAAAAGATGCTTTTGATTTAAGAGGCTCTATTTGGACTCAGATTGATCGGTATAATAAAAACTTCTCCCAAGAGTCCATCCTCAAGAGTTACCCCTCCATAATCAACCTAGCTTGAGTGGATCTTAATGCTGGATGGATTCCCATGTGGGATCCTCGGTCTGGTGGGATTTTCTCAAATGACTGGGCCTGGGATTTTTGGGTTCATTATCATTGACAAGAATTTCCCAAGTCATTGGAAGTGGTCAATCTGTACTCCACAGTGTGTGCTTCCCGATTTCCTATTTACCCACCATCTTTGATCCTTCCTGACTTGCTCAGTCACTGGTGTTCAATCACTAACACTTTCCACCTTTCCCATGGTGAAGTTGGTATTATCTTATGGGACATCTATCAACTTAAAGGGATCCCGATCATCGACGAGATGTATAATGAATTTTTCCCACCCCTGATGCATGGGATGATGCCAAACAGGTGCCTTCGTTGGAGAGGGATCTGCTAGTTATGGCGGAGCGGTCGCTAGGTCACCCCTTGCGTGCCCGCTCTCTTATTTCCTATAGCACCTGGATAGGGTTATTTTTGAAAACCACTGGTCCTCTGCTGAAGATCAAGCGCCCCAGGACTCATCCTTCTTAACAATCACGAACTATCCCAGGTTCCTACTGGGCAGTTCTGGAGGCGGGAAACTACCTTTCATGGGGTTATGAGGAGCATCCTGGTGTGCCGCCTATGCTCGGGGTGGAAGGTCTTCTTGCCATTTTTTGAGTGGGTGGATATTCTCATCTCAGGATATCAACCCAAGTGTCTGATATTTCACCTTGATGACGGTAGTTAAGCTGGCGGGAGGCCGCCCGGTGAATCTGGACGTGCCCACTTTGCTCGCCTTTACGAATTACTGAGCCACATGCAAGAGGGCGGGTCACCCTATCGTTTGAGTGGGCCATTTCAATTATTATATAGCTGGGTAGAGAATCATTGTTGCTGTTATGAGTATCGTCATAACACAGTCATCCCACTTCCTGCCTTTCGACCTACCCTACTCGATGTAGCTGGAGTTCTCTTGAAGTCCCTCAACTCTGATGAAGTCGTCAAGCTTCTGAGTGACTTCTCCCAGTTCGCTTTCACTCCCTACCCCACACCTTCCGACGTCATGGTTGAAAACCGCATGGGGATCCTAGAGGGGAATTGTTACATGATTTCATTGTGGGATGGATTTTTGTCTATGTGGATTTACAGGGTTTCTCTATGCGAGTTGTACACCCCATGTCATTTTTCTCTCCAGTTTAGATGTATGCAACTCCATGTTTCCATTCCCCATCCTCAGGCCCGAGGACTGCACCCGACCACTCTCCGTCAATGGTGGTTGATGTTGATGCGGGAGGGATCTAACACAAGAATTCCCTTGCCTACCATAGGGGCAGTTGCACGCCTATCCTTGGAGCATGCAAGAATGTGGATAAAGAATTTTATCGATGGGATCTTGGGGAAGGCTATCCGGCAAGTTCCCAAACCAGGAGTTATTTCAGTTATTGTGCCTACCGCACCTTCCTCATCGGCTCTGAGGGAGGACCAACTGACATCTCGTTATTCAAAGCGACTCAGGGGAGTTTTCTCTTCCAACCCCTCTGCGGCCAAAGTTCAGACATAACCAACCTTCTTAGATGTGGATGAGGATGACCCTGTGGCTCGGGTCTCAGCGAGACAACTCCTGAAGCTTTTTCGGCCGATACCGGACTTAGAAACTTGATTCTTATGCCTAAACCAGGGTTAGAATCTCCAGACCTTCGAGCTTTGGAACCATCTTCTAGAATTCACGTGTCTACTCTGGTCGAAATACCAGAATTCATTTATGTGCTATATAGCGAGGATGCCAAAGATATTTGTGTCATGGAAAATCAACGAGAAGTACGAATGTGGGTATGGCCCTAGATCCATTAGATTGTTTCCGAAACACCTTTAACTGAGATGGAGACCAAAACTGAAGCCCTTTGGAAACTCTTCCTAGGATTGGGGTCAGGTGGGTTTGACTATCGACAACTTCATTTTCTCGCCTGCCAGGTCATCATTTCCTGTGAGGAGGATGCTGCTAGTGAACACAAACATGCTCACCTCGCCACCTCTCATTGTGGGGCCCGAGACTTTGAGGAAGCTATGGTGAAGCTCTATTATCTAATATCAGTAGAGATGATCTCTCAAGATCAAGTGACCGCCCTATCTACCGAGCTGCACGAATGTGAAGCTCGAGTGGCGATGTTGAGGGATCAGTTGTCATCTCTGACTAGTAACATTGAAGCTACCAGGAAAGGGATTAGTGATCTCTAATCGACGGTGAGGCATACTCATTCGGTGACCAAAATTGATGCAAGGGAGAAGGCCATGCTAGAGAAAACTTGCAATAACCTTCTCCGCATAGTTTCCGTTCTGATGGAGAGAGCGAGCCAGGCTCCTTTGTGATTGTCGAAGCCATTTTTGTATTCCGTTTTACCCTTTTTTGCTTTACGACAAAGGAGAGACTCCATCTTGTGGACATCCTCCCCCATTTTTCAAGTGGAGTACAATCTGTTATTGATCTCCCCTTATTGTAAAACATGATATTTATTGAAAAAACTTTTGCATAAATAACAACTCACTGAATTATAATTAATCATAATTCTGGAAAATGATAAGAATAGAAATGAGCTCTAAATTTTGCCTGGACCATGGGATTCAGCGAGCATAGTTTGACTATTGCTGGGGTTTTGTACGAAAACCCCACACATTGTTTGTCTTCTTTTTTTGTTAATAACCTAATTTTGCCTGGTCCTATTCGGTGTGAACCCAACAGGTATGACTCGACTTTTTCTTAGGTCGCCCTTTCCGGGTTTTCGGCCTAACGGGCTTTGCGCCTCTTTTTTTTGTGAGTGGTTTAAAGTCCCACTGATAATACTATCATTACTGATGTTTTAGGTCGAACAATTTTGACCAGATATGGTGGGGTGAGGGACCCGATGAGGTTTGGTTGATTAGAAGATGTCTCAAAACCCTTCAGACGCACGTAGGGGGAAAATGTTTAGATTTGAATAACATGCAGGAAATGGATGAAGGCATGGGAGCCATATCATCGTATAGAAGTAGGAAAGAATTACCTAAGGCAGACTAGCCTTTGGTAAATGGGCCAGGGGTGATCAATATGTAGAGCCGCTGAGGGCATGGTATGCATAGTCGTGAAAAGGTTTCCTTAAGTTAGTGACTGTCCATTTCTGATAGTCTGAGGACTTCATGGAAGTCCAACTTATGGAAACCACCATGGGTGGCTTGGAGAATTATGAAAACTGCCATGGGTGGTTCGAAAAGGGTGTGTGACATCTGAAAGGGTTTGGTAAAATTTTTACTAATCAGGAGTGTGGCGAGGAGGACACTTTCCTAGGCATTTAGTTAGCATGAAGGATGGTTGGAGCTTGGCACATTTTAAAGTCATGCAGCTGGGACGTTCTTTAGAATGGGATGAAATTTCTTAGTTCTCAGTAATCTAGTCAGATACATTCCACCATATTCATGCAGGGTTGTGAAAGAGGTTGGTAAACTATAGCTCAGAGGGTTTTATGAATCTCAGGATGTACATGGGGGCTCAGAGGCCAAGAGGCGTACAGAGAGAAGCATTGCCTAAGGAAATTTGGCCTTTGATAGACAGGCTAGGGGCTATCAATATGAAGAGCCTCTGGTGGAATGGTATGCATAGTCATTCAATGGTTTCCTTAAGTCAATGATTGTATTCTCCCAATAGCCGAGCAACTTCAGGGAAGTTGAGATTCGGGACCACCAGGGGTAGCTTACGAGAGTTTGGCTTTTTCTGAGTACATAGTATGGATTATGAAATGATGGTGCCTGGATATGGGAGAAACATCTAGGCTAGACTTCTCGAGAATGGGTGAAGTCATCCCTTCTTACACTAGTGTGAGATGGTGGCTCGTGCAGGTCTAGCCCATGCACTAAGGGACAGAGGAAAGCCTCCACTCTTGACTAAACCCAAGATAGGTTCGACCGAGCAGTTTAACGTCATGCGGCGAGGACATGTGGCATTTTAAGCTTCGTACAGTTTAACATCATGTGGTAAAGACGAGGATCATTTTTAAAGATACTATACAGTTTAACGTCATGCAACGAGGACGGGTGGAATTTTTAAATCTGTGAGAATAATTGCGATTGGAGGAATTTCTCTATATGTTTAATGCTCAGCCTTTGCAGTTTCATGCCAAGTGGAAAAGACATGTTCCATGCAGTTTTAATCATCATGCGGTAAGGACGAAGTTTCAAAGGACACTCTTGATTATAATGTAATTGGGCTTGAATATCTTGGCATGTCCAAGACGTGGAGAGGGGTTGATGGTGTAAATCAAGGTTCTGAGTCTTCTTGGATTAGGAGAGATGATATGGGGGCTCTGAGGTCGGTAAGCGTACGGGCCTAGGAAGAGTGTCGCCCGAGGAAATATTGCCTTTGGTAGACGGGCCATGGGATATCAATATGAAGAGCCGCTGAGGGAATGGTATGCATATTCATACAAAGGTGTCCATGAGTTGATAACTTTCCACTTTCGATGTCCATTAATGATTATGAGGATCCGCAGTTGACCGGGCCACGAAGTCTGTCGCTGGGTAAGGAAATATCTGGACATGTTGGGGATGTTCGTCCCTGGTTACTGTTAAATCTTGAAGAGTTCACCACTCCAATTTATCTTGGGTATGGTATATACCTTTACTCTATGGGGTTTTACATCTTGCATTAAGGACGAAGTACTCTTAGTTTAGCGGTCGTAGAGTTCGGACCATTGGGTGACTATTGCTACAATTACCCGGAAGGCAACTGAGTTAGGAGGCTCTGGTATAATTTGAACAAGTGTGAGGTAATGAGGGTGTAAAATGTAACTCGGGGGTTTCCTAGATCAGGAGTTATGGCATGGGGTCTCTTATTCCGGTAAGCGTACAAAGCTAGGAAGAGTACCACCTGAGGAAATATTGCCTTTGGTAGACGGGCCAGGGGCTATCAATATGCAGAGCCACTGAGGGAATGGTATGAATAGTCATGAAAAGGTTTCCACGGGTAAATAACTTTCCACTTACAATGGCCATTAATGGTTATGAAGATCTGAGATTTCTCACAATACAAAGTTTGGAAAATGGGGATAATGGAGTCCAAGTATACAAGAAACATCTTCACCATAATTTCCCATCAAGTCAATATAGCCTAGCCTTGACTTGAAATTTGTAGATTCAGATCTTCATGTGAACCACAAGCAGATACACAGGATAAATAGGTTGGGATACCTTAGAAACATTTGGATGTGAGAGGGGAATGATCTTGTAAACCACTGCTCCATAAATTTTTGGATCGGGAGATATGATATGGGGGCTCTAAGGCCGGTAAGAGTACGGAGGTGGGAAGAATATTGCCTGAGGAAATATTGCCTTTGGTAGATGGGCCATGGGCTATCAATATGCAGAGCCACTGGGGGCATGGTATGCATAGTCATGCAAAGGTGTCCACGAGTCAATAACTTTCCACTTCTGATGGCCATGAATGGTTATGAAGATCCACAATTGCCCGAGTCGTGGAGTCTATTGTATGGAAAGTATGCATCCAAATGCGAAAGGAGTATTCCCATCTCATTTTTCCGTATATCTTGGGTGGGTCACGATGAAGACCGTGCAGTTTAACGTCGTGTGGTGAGGACGAAGTCCGTGAAATTTAACGTCATGTGGTGAGGACGAAGTCCGTGTAGTTTAACGTCGTGTGGTGTGGACGATGTCCATACAGTTTTACATCGTGTGGTAAGGACGAAGTCCGTGCAGGTTAACATCATGTGGTGAGGACGAAGTCCATGTAGTTTAACTTCGTGTGGTGTGGATGATGTCAATGCAGTTTTACATCGTGTAGTGAGGACGAAGTCTGTGAAGTTTAACGTCGTGTGGTGAGGACAAAGTCCGTGCAGTTTAAAGTTGTGTGGTGAGGATGACGAATGCACCCCATGCAGGGTTAGTCCATTCATGGGGGAAAAGGGAATTTTTAACTTTATTTGGGTATGGCTGGGCCAGGATGGGGGATCCTGGCATCGCTACGTATCCTGCAAGGGCAGGAATCAAGTCGTACATAGTTTTCTGAAAGGGTACACCCCATGCAGGGTCGGTCCGTACACAGGGGAAAAGGGAATTTTTAACTTGATTTGGGGATGGTTGGGCCAGGATGGGGGATCCTAGCATCGCTAGGTATCCTGTAAGGGAAGGAATCAAGCCATACGTAGTTCTCTAAAAAATTCGTGCAGTTTAACATCATGCAGTAAGGACAGGGTACTCTTAGTTTAGGGTCATAGAGTTTGGACCGTTGAGGCTTTGCATTTTAACATCCTGTAGCTTTGACGACAACTGCTTTTCATTATGAAAAATAATTCTTCATAAATCTCACATTTGTAGGAGCGGAAGTGAACTGCCCATCCATGGAGATCAGATCATATGCCCCATTGGAGTAGAACTTGTGTATAACATATGGTCCCTCCCACTTGGGTTCTATCTTTGGAGGCTTCTTTCCGGGTATCATTGGTGTCCGGAGGACCAACACCAACTCTCCTTCCATGAAAGGTCGGAGACTAAGCTTTTTATTGAAGGATCGTGCGATCAAGTTCTGATATACTTCCAGATGGTGAAAAGTGTGAAATCGCTTCTCATCTAGCTGTTCAAATTCACCTAGACGTTTTTCTGATTGCTCATCGTTGGATAAATTATTACAAATTGCAACACGGAGCGAGGGAAATTGGAGCTCAATGGGCAGGACCGCTTCTGTTCTGTATACTAATGAGTACAGAGTAGCCCGAGTAGCATTGCAGATTGTGGTTTGATAAGCCCACAATGCATGAAGAAGTTTATCTGGCCTTTATTTCTTGTCTTTGTCCACCATTTTCTGGATAATGTTGGACAAGGTCTTGTTAAAAGCCTCTATCTGTCAGTTGGCTGCTACATGGTAGTGGGATGAGTGGTTAGCCTTGATACCATATTCTTGGTATAGTTTCTCCAATTCAGCAGAGCATAAATTGGTGCCGTTATCTGTCGGTATGGTATGATGGGTGCCAAATCTGGGGATGATGTTAGCTTTCACAAAGCTGACAATGTTTCTTTCCCCAACTTCCTTAAGTGGTACAACTTCTACCCATTTGGAAAAGAATTCGGTTGCCGTGAAGATATACTTGAGTTGTTTGGCCGTGGCGGGAGGATATGGTCCCATGACGTCCATTCCCCAGATGGAAAATGGCCAAGAGTACTTGGCTTGATGAAGTAACTGTGGGGGATGGTGTATGAAGTTGGCATGAATTTGGCATGAGTGAAATTTTGCAGTAAAGTGCTCGCAAACTCGTGCCATGGTGGGCCAATAGTACCCAAGCCTTCGAACCTGATGGGAAAGCTTAGACCCTGACTGATGTGCTCCATATACTCAAGCATGCACTTCAGTCATGACGGCAACAGTTTCTTCTCCATCAATTCATTTTAGGAAGACTCCTTCGAGGCCTCGTTTGTAGAGGACATCTTGCTGACCTGTGCCACAGTATAAGACAAAGATGATTTCCCTTCTCCATACTTTCTCTCATTCAGCCTTGTCTGATGGGAGTTCTCCCCTTTGAAGTTAGTTTACAATGAGGTTCATCTAGTCAGTGGTAGGCACATGTGGCTCAGGGACAGGGCTGACTTCGTTTATTTGTTCCGTCTTGGCCTGAACAAACGACAAGACCATTTGACAATGAGTAATACTGATAGTTGTTTCATCCCGGTCTGGGCCAGCTAGGGTTGTGGCCGCATTAGCTAATGCATCGGACTAGGCATTCTGAGACCGAGGAATATTGGTCAATGTTGGTTCGGTGGATAATTCCGCCATTAACCCTCGGACATGGTCAAATAGGGGAATCATCTCCTCCTTTTTGATAGCATGGTCACCATTAACTTTCTTGATGACCAATTCCAAGTCACCTTTTACCTTAAGGTGTCATACTTGTGCCTGGAGTGTGAGATCTAGGCCCACAATGAGGGCTTGGTATTCCACCTCATTGTGCATACATCCTTCTGATAGGAGGAAGGAATAAGGAAAGACTGCCTTTTTTAAGGACATGAGTATTATCCCCAAACCCACCTTGTAAAATTTGGGATCCTCCATCCTTTTCCCTGTCGGGCTTCGGGATGCGCCGTCGAATTACATCTCCCGTGTTGGGAGATCCTCTGAAACCGAGAATATGTCTTCATCAGGTAACTCGACGTCCGGTACGGTGGTCCCTGTCGAGGGGTGCTCCGCCAGAAAATTTGCTAACACCTGGCCTTTGATGTCTTTTTGAGGAACAAACCGGATGTCAAACTATTGTATGATGACTGCCCATCGGGATTGGCATCCGGTCAGCATTGGGTAGCTGAGGATGTACTTGAGCGGGTTACTATGCAAGATCAAATGGACTTCATGATGCTGTAGATAATGTAAAAATTTTTGAACTATGAAGACCAAGTCCAAACAACTCTTCTTGATTTTTGAGTATCAAGTTTCAGCATCGATCATGGTTCGGATGAGGTAATAGAGACTTTTTTCACTATCGGCGTCATTTTTCTGCACGAGGAAGGCTCCCAGTGACCACTCTAACACCGTCACGTATAGGATGAGAGGTCTTACTTAAACCGGGGGCATGAGAAGTGGTGGACTCAATAGGTACTTCTTTAGGCTGTCGAACGCCTCTTGACAGTCATCTGTCCATTGGTACGTAACCCCCTTCTTCATTAAACTGGTGAAGGGCAAACATTTTCCTTCCAGGTGGGCTATGAACCACCTAATATAGGCCAGGTGCCCTTGGAATCCTCTCAACTCAGTGAGATTGCAGGGAGTTGGAAGGACAAGGAAAGCCTTTGTCTTTTCGGGGTCGACTACAATTCCATGATGGCGTATGATGAAGCCAAAGAAATTTCCCTGAGGTAACCCCGAATGTGCATTTCAAGGGATTCATCTTTAGGCTATGTTATCAAAGTTTGTTGAAGATGGTTTCAAGGTCTGACAGGTGATCTAAGCGCTGTCTTGATTTGACCACCAATTCATCCACGTAGCATTTGACGAATCTCCCCAGGGACAGTTTAAAGATACGATGCATGGCACGTTGATATGTGGCGCCAGCGTTCTGGAGACCAAAGGGAATGACACTGTAAAAAAATATTCCTTGAGGGGATCTGAAGGCAGGGGATTCTTTGTATTCTCGGGCCATCCAGATCTTATTATACCCAGAATAACCGTCCATGAAGGATAAAGACTCATACCCGGCCGTTGCATCGATTAATAATTTGGTAATCGGGACCAGTAAATCATCTTTCGGGTAGTGCTGATTGAGATCTCTGAAATCGATGCAGACATGGATTTGTCCATTCTTTTCTTGACAGGGACAATGTTGGCAAACCAGATGGGGTACTTGACCTCCCAAATGAAGCCTGGTTTAATAAGATTATCGACTTCAGCCTCTATTTTCGCGGCATGTGAGGGGTGCGTTATTCTGGAGGCTTGTTTATAGCCCCAGTGGTCTTCTGGCAGACCTAAGTGGTGGGTCTCCACTTTGGGATCGTGTCCCGACATTTCCGTGTAATTCCAGGAAAAAACATCCTGGTGTTGCTTTAGGAAGGAGGTATATACCTCGTGCTCCTCGAGAGACATGGATGCACTAATGAGAGCATGCCTCGGGTCTTCCTCAGTAACCAGGTTTATTTCCCTGAGCATGTCCACAGTGGTGGAGATACCTTACTCAAATGCGGGAGGTGCATCCCTGAGATCTCCCTTCTCTTCCCGCAAACCCTCATCTTCTTGATTCGACGGGGGAGATTTCTCGGCACGGGCTCTTGGGAGTCCGGAGGCCAGGCATTACGGTAGTCCTTGCTCAAGTACTCACCCTCAATTTGAGGTTCAACGGTCATCTCTGCACCGCTATGCTCGAGCGTCATGGATGAAGTCATGCGGACAGCTGAGTGTGTGTCCAGACTTGAATCCCTGCTCTGAATATGGTTGATGGGCAGTACATAGTCTCCACCAAGCTGTCTGAGGGGGTCATCATGAACCATTTCCATACCATTTGGATCGGGGATCTAGTCAATACCATCGAACGAAGGCTTCTTTTTTCTTTTGCTCATAAAAATAGGCGTCAAAGTATTGTGACTCGGAGAGCTTGAAAGGGGACTTTCCAGTGTGCAATGTCGCACTTTTTCCATTGACACAATATTTGATACACAGTTGGTAGGATGGAGGAACAACCATGTGCTTATGGAGCCACGACCTTCCAAGAAGGGCATTGAATGATGTGTTCTGCTGGACCACTTGGAATTTCGAGTAGGCCACAAGGTCACCAAAATGGGTTTTCAGCTTGATTGGTCCCATTGGCTTCTATTCACTCTTGTCGTAACTCAATAGGGTTTTGGCTGAAGGGATTAGGTTATCCTCACTATATCACAACTTGCGGAGTGTTCGTAGGGGAAGGAGGTTAACTCCAGAGCCATTTTCAATAAAGACTTTGCGGATCCCAACATCATTTAGTGTGCCGGACACATATATTGGTTTGATATGACCTTTCATGATGGAATATTCATCCTGATCGGTGAAGGAAATCACTACATTGCATTCAGTCGGGCCAGTCTCCGTCCAGTAAATCTCGGAAGCAGCTACCTCGACTTGAATGTAACACCCTGAGATTTTATGAAAAATATTATTTTAATTTCATTAACGTCTTATGTTGTATTCTACACCAAGATTACCTTGCGCTATACGCAACACCGTATTAGCTTGCAGTATACGCAACACTATTCTTGGACCGTGTTACACACAATTTTGATAATAGTTATTCTACGCAACATTGAGTATATATATATATATATATATATATATATATTAAATGTATAAATGAAATATGGTTGGATTCTGTTATACGAAACAATGAAGGATTCTTTCACAACACGCAACCCTGACTTGGCTTGCATTACACGCAATCATGACCTTCCTCGATAGCGTGTGTTGTACACAATACCGGGTTTTAATAAAAAATGTTATATTATTATAATATTGTCATGAACTAGACATTATGAATAGTATTAACTAAATTTTGAATTTTATAACATTATTATTCATCTTACACATTTCTAGAACATGGTATAAGAACAAAATAAATTTTTCGGGTAAAATAAGTATTTTTCAAAAAAATGCAGTTTTGCCGTCTTTTGATGGCGCACCCACTTTAAATCTATTTTTTGACATGTTTATAAGTTCAATTTGACAAAATAAAATTCTTCTTTGGAATCAAGAAATAAAAATTTACTTTGGATAAATTTTTCATATTATTCTGGTAACTTTCACATTTTAATGAATAGTAAAAACACGCTATATTTTAATTAAAAACAACTTTTTTCATCGTAATATCTTATGTGGTTAAATTATAATATTGAATGGTTTTAAAGTATAAATAGAATATATTTTTACCATTTAATATAATGTATGTCATTAGCATTGATTTTACCTTGAATTCGTAGGTTAAATCAATTCAATCTTTTGCAATGTTTTAAACAAAACCCCGTTTTTATTCGACAACGGGATTAATTTTAATTTAATTTCTGCAACTTCTGTGTATGGAATTTTAAAAAATGGATTCCATATTTGGAATCAGTGGGTCCAAATTATGTTAATAAGCTACTTTTTATTTTTGGGAATTATGAATAGTAACTACGGTAAATTTTATTTACCATAGTTAAAGGTAAATCGGGTAATTAAGGGTAAATATAATATTTTAAAATTACCCTAACAAATGTCAAAATCCTATTGGATGACTAAAAGTCGACCCATATCACCTAAGGGTCAGATTAGAATCATTTAATGAACATTTGTCCATGAAAATAACTTAATTATTATTAAAACCAAAGAAAGTGACAACATGTCACTCTCTTAAATTTTATAAGTATATTAATTTTAATTTAGTGATAAACTTCATGAAACTTCAAACATGAATAGTCTACAGAAAGCTAATGAAATTATCTACATCATATAAATTTATTTATAATTTTTAGGGATTAAATAATTATCATTAATTATGACACAATAGTGATGCAGAAAATATTTATCTAGTGAAAAATCAAGAATAATGTTTTTTTAAACTAATAGTGACCATAAAATGCACAAATACCTAACTAAAACTTATTGGACATGTAAATGTAAACCATAAGCATCCAATGGTCGAATATTTGACCATTTGGAGCCTTATAAAAGCGATTATGACACTTATATTATTTTATTTTAAATGATGCCAAAGTTGTCACCTTCATAATTTAATAAATATAACAATTTAACTATTGTGATTTTAAGATGATAAATTCGAGTAAAAGTATTATTGTGAAAGGTAATATATTTATCTTCATCATAGAATTTTATTTTAAATTTTATACAACAAATAAGTATATTAAATAATTATACAAAAATGATGTAGTAATTATTTTATTAAGAGATAAACCAAATAAATGGTTTTAAAAATAATAAAATAAATATTATATGAACTATTTAATGTGATACACTAATTTTATAGATACATATGACCTTTTATTAATATATTAAAGCTTTTATTTCAAACATATCTTCTGTATATATTTTATTTAAATTCAAATAAATGAATAGTGTCAAAATTGACACTATTGTTATTTTACAAAAATAACATATTATAAAATTGTTTAAAAATCACAAAAATATTTAAAAATTAAAAATTTATATTTATATGGTCTATAATGTTATAAAGTAAACAATTATGGAAAATTCACAACAAATAAGTAATTATTTGTTATAATTTAAAATTTAGAATTTTATTACCACAAATAAACTTAAATAGATTAAATAAGGATAAATCAAAATGATAAGGTTTAAAATAAGCTCCAAACATGTCTAAATTTGATTGGTTGATGAGATTACAACCCTATCTCATCTAATCTTCTAATATGAGTCATTTTTGGAGGTTTTTATGTGGGGTTAGATTTTTTATAAATTAATATTTTTAAGAATTCCTAAGGTGCCCCTCTCCTCCCTTATAAAAGGGCACCTCCTCCCCCTCCTCCTCACACCAAATTGACCACTCAAGCTCGGCCAACCCATGAAACAAATCCCTTCTCCACTTCCCTAGAATAGTCCTAGAGGTCCTGGTCTTCTTCAAAGACCAATCTTAGTTCCCTAAGTGAAGGATTCAAAGAAGCGTTCCAAAGAAGAGGTAATATCCATTACCGATCTTTTCAATTTCTTTCTTCTTCAACTTCTTCTTCTTTAGTTGTTTCATGATAAAGTAATAACATCAGTATTACTTAAATACTGATATGTTATTATAAATATGAAACAACCCTAATTCACCTTCTATCCAACCTACGGAAAAATGAAATCACCGCGCGTGCGTACGTACGGAATACCGTCTCCACGCCGTGGTGTAATCTATTTTCCACCATCACTTTAAAAGGATGGGTATAATGGTGTAATGAGTAACTATTTATTATTATTAGAAATTAATATTGATACTGAAATAATATATATATACTCCAATACAGTTCCACGATCATAGGAACGATATCATCACTCGTGCGTACGTACGGAATACCGTCTCCACGATGTGATGCGACTTGTTCTACATGATCATCATTACATAGTAATTATATAAATTGAATGAATAAATATGATATATGTTACACTAATACCATTCTGGATATAAGGTATCTATAACCTTAAAATAAGAATAAGAATGTATTCGGCAAAACACGCATAAGAACAAAAGGCAATAAAGACCCGAGTAACAAGTAACAATGAAATATTACTATCAAGAAGCTAAGAATATGACCATATATGATATCATATCAATATGTATGATTCTGGAATAAGTCAATAACATTATTTAAACCATTATACAGGAGCTTCGGACATGTACAAAGCAAATTGGACCTAAGGTAAGGGAAATATCACAATCTCATTTTTATTCGAGATTGTTTATACTTTGAAATTTACTGGGGTGTATTTTATCATCCACATCCATGTTTCCTCAACATGTAATATTATTTTCATCCACCTACAATTGTTTAAAACCTATTTTACCCTTTGGTGAGTTTTTAGTAAAAGATATGAAAGGAATCTTTTATCGTTTTTCATACGAGGTACTTTTTGACTTTTCTGACAAAAGTACGAAGAATGTTTTTTTTAACTTATACGGCATGAATGGATTTTTAAAACATTATTTCCAAGAAGATTCCTTTACAAGTTTTCAAGTTTATTTTTAATCAACTTATTTTATTTTAAAGTTGTATGACATGTTATGAAAGGAAAAATGTTTTTTAAGAAGAAATGATATTTTCCTCAAGAATGGAGTTCAAGTGTTTTATCAAAATGATTTTCCATCTAAGATAATAAAGGGTTCTGTTTTTATCCCTATTATTAAATTGATTTTTTCCATGTTGTGATGAAATTATTTTTATGAATTCCTTTATCTTATATGAATTTATTTATGATGTCATGATGTTTCAAGAATCCCATTTTTGTTACATGTGTTATGCGATGATGTATGTTTTATGATTATGTGGCACACATAAGAAAGGATTCATTATAAGATGGGTGGGACCTATATCTCCCTCCAATGCATTGGGTAATGATTTTATATCTCATGAGATAGACAGGGCTGGAACGGTAGGTTATACCGGTTCAGTGAAACATGACTGAAACGAGGGTTACTCGATTCAGAAAGGGACTTTGTCCACTAAGATAGTCTTGGCAATTAGTCTTGACTAACAAGAAATGATTATCTATGATTATGTGTGTATGCCACAAAGTTTCATGTTTTAAGTTATGATTATTGGGATTACTTTTTCACTGCCATGATGTATCCCATGATTATGAAATTATGCTCTCTTTTGCAGGTTATGATTTCCAAAATGTTATGTTCTTATGAAAATTATGTGATTGATATTTATTTTGTTTACCCTTACTGAGAATTTGAGCTCACCCTTTTATGTTTTCTTTTTCCCAGGATATAAAGAAAGGTTTTAGGTAAAAAAAAGGGAATATCTTTAGGGGAGATATTGAAGATCTTTCACCACGATTAGAAGATTACCTTCCGAGTTTCCAAAGACACTAAACTATTACGATCCTTGTGTGTGTGTGTTTTTGTTATGTACTAAGTATTCCGCAAAAGTAATGTAAAGTCTATGTACGTCAGGCTTCGGGTCTCTACAGTTGGTATCAGAGGAAAGGTTTAGTCAACCTTTGGAAACTTGGATGCGAAAACGTTAGTGAGATCCCTAGATATATTTCTAAGGTATGTCTAGGGATGTCTCTAAGGTTAAGTATACGTATAGGTTATAGTCCTAGAATTGCGCTAACGATCTTCGAATTTAACCTAAGATGTTAGATATTGAGGGTACTACCCCTTTATTATGTTGTTTTCCCTAGCATGATTTTTGCCTCTCATACTATTCTTTTGGGTTTTAGAAAATGGCTGGAAACAAGATGATTCACGATAATGGAGGATATGATGGACAATGGAATGATATTCTTCATAATGAAATGGGATTTGGAAGTCCAAACATCATTATTATGCCGAATCAGCAATCTCATAATATGATCAATAAAGTAAAATTTGGTAAGTTTCCTGACTCGGCTAATAAGAGAAAGATGGAGTTTCATGATGATCATAGAGGAAAGAAAGTTCAATTTCCCCTATTTAAATAATGTGGGAAGAGGCATCAAGGAGAATGTTTCAAAGGAACTAGAAGATGCTTTGGGTGTGGAAAAGAAGGACACAAAGCAAGTAAATGCAAAGGAAAAGGTTCAGTTAACAACATGGATGAGGATAATGGTATTGCTACGATATCAACAATGGTTAAATGTTTTAAATGTGGAATGTACAAGAATTATGCAAACCAATGCCCTAAGGGAAAGTCTCATGAAGATAATCAGTATGGTCGTATGGGAAGTATTTATGTGGATGATGATGAAGAGACTACAAATGATATGTGAGATGAAAGAATTTTTGAAGCTCGGTCAATGGTTTAAGAATGTAGTGGAATGATTACATGTTTATCATGTGTAATGTTGTATAAGTAATCTCATGGCACTATGGAATAAAGAGACATGTAAGGATTGTTACATTGTTGTCTGATTAATGTTACCAGTATCCATGAAAGGTTATTCAGATATTTTTGGAATGTAGATGATATGCACATAATGAAGGGATAAGGAGAAAATAAAATGTTTGATAGTATTCATGAGCTCATGACTGATATAAGGAGAAGGTTATATCATGGTTTGAGTATATTGAATTTTTGGATTTTGGTATGTGGATACAGTTAACTTTTGACAGCATTCCTGTTTTCACTAAGGTTTAATGGGTATTCATATTTTTCAAGAGAATACATCATTAAAGTATTCACATGATTGGAATGTGACCAACAAGATATATGGGGGATAAATGATGGTATTTACATGCTTGGTTGGCGACATTTCAAGTAATCATTTTCTTTATACTATGAGCTTGGACCTAAGTATTTTAGATAAGCCTAAAGATTGTAATGGATTATGTTAACCATAAGTTAGTATTGTTTAAATATAGAACTTTTTTTTGATATTATTTATGTGATGTTGTAGTAATGTAGTTTTAGAAAAAGGACAACCTGCAGGACGGGGGACAGCCCATCGCTTCGGACAAGGCTGTGGGAATCGAACCCACAACCGAAGTGTGACTGGCCTTTATCGCCTACCACTGACCTACAGGAAGTCCCTGTTTAGTAGAAAACTAGTTTTATTATATTAAGCAGTATGATATGTGAAGTATAAGTTCATTTTAGGAACCATATATGATTAATCTCACTATAGATCGACTTATGCTAACCTTTTGTTTGAGACAGATGGAATGACCCGTCATTCTATCACATGATCTGCTAACACTTCACGAATAACAAATTCAACTTCATTTAATTAAGAGATGAAGTGGAAATTGTTCAAGGCATGAACAACAGTGAGATTGTACCAAAATAAAGTAAGTATTTATTGTAATTCAAATTTTCAACTTTAGGGAAATGATCTTGAAAACCAAAAATGTTGTCCTAGTGCCCTTATATCCGATGAATCAGATGATACCCCAGATCATCACAAATTTATGGCTTTGTGATTGCTAGCTTTTCCATAGCCATGTTCTCTACCACTCTCCATCAGAACATGATGGTTAGATTTCTCTTCCATATCCATATTTTCACCTATGTGGAAACCCAGTGATTAGTTTATTTGGGTAACTGTTACGTTTCATACTTTGGTTTTTTAAAGATAAGTTTGGGTATTCCTTTTTACGATGTGGGTTTCTATCAAAGAAACTTTCAAATAGTAAACCATTTATAACCCCGACGAATTTCGAGGGCGAAATTCATTTTAAGGGGGGTAGAATGTAACACCCTGAGATTTTTTGAAAAATATTATTTTAATTTCATTAACGTCTTATGTTGTATTCTACACCAAGATTACCTTGCGCTATACGCAACACCGTATTAGCTTGCAGTATACGCAACACTATTCTTGGACCGTGTTACACACAATTTTGATAATACTTATTCTACGCACCATTGAGTATATATATATATATATATATTAAATGTATAAATGAAATATGGTTGGATTCTGTTATACGAAACAATGAAGGATTCTTTCACAACACGCAACCCTGACTTGGCTTGCATTACACACAATCGCGACCTTCCTCGATAGCGTGTGTTGTACACAATACCGGGTTTTAATAAACAATGTTATATTATTATAATATTGTCATGAACTAGCCATTATGAATAGTATTAACTAAATTTTGAATTTTATAACATTATTATTCATCTTACACATTTCTAGAACATGGTATAAGAACAAAATAAATTTTTCGGGTAAAATTAGTATTTTTCAAAAAAATGCAGTTTTGACGTCTTTTGATGGCGCACCCACTTTAAATCTATTTTTTGACATGTTTATAAGTTCAATTTGACAAAATAAAATTCTTATTTGGAATCAAGAAATAAAAATTTACTTTGGATAAATTTTTCATATTATTCTGGTAACTTTCACATTTTAATGAATAGTAAAAACACGCTATATTTTAATTAAAAACAACTTTTTTCATCGTAATATCTTATGTGGTTAAATTATAATATTGAATGGTTTTAAAGTATAAATAGAATATATTTTTACCATTTAATATAATGTATGTCATTAGCATTGATTTTACCTTGAATTCGTAGGTTAAATCAATTCAATCTTTTGCAATGTTTTAAACAAAACCCCGTTTTTATTCGACAACGGGATTAATTTTAATTTAATTTCTGCAACTTCTGTGTATGGAATTTTAAAAAATGGATTCCATATTTGGAATCAGTGGGTCCAAATTATGTTAATAAGCTACTTTTTATTTTTGGGAATTATGAATAGTAACTACGGTAAATTTTATTTACCATAGTTAAAGGTAAATCGGGTAATTAAGGGTAAATATAATATTTTAAAATTACCCTAAAAAATGTCAAAATCCTATTGGATGACTAAAAGTCGACCCATATCACCTAGGGGTCAGATTAGAATCATTTAATGAACATTTGTCCATGAAAATAACTTAATTATTATTAAAACCAAAGAAAGTGACAACATGTCACTCTCTTAAATTTTATAAGTATATTAATTTTAATTTAGTGATAAACTTCATGAAACTTCGAACCTGAATAGTCTACAGAAAGCTAATGAAATTATCTACATCATATAAATTTATTTATAATTTTTAGGGATTAAATAATTATCATTAATTATGACACAATAGTGATGCAGAAATTGTTTATCTAGTGAAAAATCAAGAATAATGTTTTTTTAAACTAATAGTGACCATAAAATGCACAAATACCTAACCAAAACTTATTGGACATGTAAATGTAAACCATAAGCATCCAATGGTAGAATATTTGACCATTTGGAGCCTTATAAAAGCGATTATGACACTTATATTATTTTATTTTAAATGATGCCAAAGTTGTCACCTTTATAATTTAATAAATATAACAATTTAACTATTGTGATTTTAAGATGATAAATTTGAGTAAAAGTATTATTGTGAAAGTTAATATATTTATCTTCATCATAGAATTTTATTTTAAATTTTATACAACAAATAAGTATATTAAATAATTATACAAAAATGATGTAGTAATTATTTTATTAAGAGATAAACCAAATAAATGGTTTTAAAAATAATAAAATAAATATTATATGAACTATTTAATGTGATACACTAATTTTATAGATACATATGACCTTTTATTAATATATTAAAGCTTTTAGTTCAAACATATCTTCTGTATATATTTTATTTAAATTCAAATAAATGAATAGTGTCAAAATTGACACTATTGTTATTTTACAAAAATAACATATTATAAAATTGTTTAAAAATCACAAAAATATTTAAAAATTATAAATTTATATTTATATGGTCTATAATGTTATAAAGTAAAAAATTATGGAAAATTCACAACAAATAAGTAATTATTTGTTATAATTTAAAATTTAGAATTTTATTACCACAAATAAACTTAAATAGATTAAATAAGGATAAATCAAAACGATAAGGTTTAAAATAAGATCCAAACATGTCTAAATTTGCTTGGTTGATGAGATTACAACCCTATCTCATCTAATCTTCGAATATGAGTCATTTTTTGAGGTTTTTATGTGGGGTTAGATTTATTATAAATTAATATTTTTAAGAATTCCTAAGGTGCCCCTCTCCTCCCTTATAAAAGGGCACCTCCTCCCCCTCCTCCTCACACCAAATTGAGCACTCAAGCTCGGCCAACCCCTGAAAAAAATCCCTTCTCCACTTCCCTAGAATAGTCCTAGAGGTCCTGGTCTTCTTCAAAGACCAATCTTAGTTCCCTAAGTGAAGGATTCAAAGAAGCGTTCCAAAGAAGAGGTAATATCCATTACCGATCTTTTCAATTACTTTCTTCTTCAACTTCTTCTTCTTTAGTTGTTTCATGATAAAGTAATAAAATCAGTATTACTTAAATACTGATATGTTATTATAAATATGAAACAACCCTAATTCACCTTCTATCCAACCTACGGAAAAATGAAATCACCGCGCGTGCGTACGTACGGAATACCGTCTCCACGCCGTGGTGTAATCTATTTTCCACCATCACTTTAAAAGGATGGGTATAATGGTGTAATGAGTAACTATTTATGATTATTACAAATTAATATTGATACTGAAATAATATATATATAATCCAATACAGTTCCACGATCATAGGAACGATATCATCACTCGTGCGTACGTACGGAATACCGTCTCCACGATGTGATGCGACTTGTTCTACATGATCATCATTACATAGTAATTATATAAATTGAATGAATAAATATGATATATGTTACACTAATACCATTCTGGATATAAGGTATCTATAACCTTAAAAGAAGAATAAGAATGTATTCGGCAAAACACGCATAAGAACAAAAGGCAATAAAGACCCGAGTAACAAGTAACAATGAAATATTACTATCAAGAAGCTAAGAATATGAACATATATGATATCATATCAATATGTATGATTCTGGAATAAGTCAATAACATTATTTAAACCATTATACAGGATCTTCGGACATGTACAAAGCAAATTGGACCTAAGGTAAGGGAAATATCACAATCTCATTTTTATTCGAGATTGTTTATACTTTGAAATTTACTGGGGTGTATTTTATCATCCACATCCATGTTTCCTCAACATGTAATATTATTTTCATCCACCTACAATTGTTTAAAACCTATTTTACCCTTTGGTGAGTTTTTAGTAAAAGATATGAAAGGAATCTTTTATCGTTTTTCATACGAGGTACTTTTTGACTTTTCCGACAAAAGTACGAAGAATGTTTTTTTAACTTATACGGCATGAATGGATTTTTAAAACATTATTTCCAAGAAGCTTCCTTTACAAGTTTTCAAGTTTATTTTTAATCAACTTATTTTATTTTAAAGTTGTATGACTTGTTATGAAAGGAAAAATGTTTTTTATGAAGAAAGGATATTTTCCTCAAGAATGGAGTTCAAGTGTTTTATCAAAATGATTTTCCATCTAAGATAATAAAGGGTTCTGTTTTTATCCCTATTATTAAATTGATTTTTTTCATGTTGTGATGAAATTATTTTTATTAATTCCTTTATCTTATATGAATTGATTTATGATGTCATGATGTTTCAAGAATCCCATTTTTGTTACATGTGTTATGCGATGATGTATGTTTTATGATTATGTGGCACACATAAGAAAGGATTCATTATAAGATGGGTGGGACCTATATCTCCCTCCAATGCATTGGGTAATGATTTTATATCTCATGAGATAGACAGGGCTGGAACGGTAGGTTATACCGGTTCAGTGAAACAGGACTGAAACGAGGGTTACTCGATTCAGAAAGGGACTTTGTCCACTAAGATAGTCTTGGCAATTAGTCTTGACTAACAAGAAATGATTACCTATGATTATGTGTGTATGCCACAAAGTTTCATGTTTTAAGTTATGATTATTGGGATTACTTTTTCACTGCCATGATTTATCCCATGATTATGAAATTATGCTCTCTTTTGCAGGTTATGATTTCCAAAATGTTATGTTCTTATGAAAATGATGTGATTGATATTTATTTTGTTTACCCTTACTGAGCATTTGAGCTCACCCTTTTATGTTTTCTTTTTCCCAGGATATAAAGAAAGGTTTTAGGTAAAAAAAGGGAATATCTTTAGGGGAGATATTGAAGATCTTTCACCACGATTAGAAGATTACCTTCCGAGTTTCCAAAGACACTAAACTATTACGATCCTTGTGTGTGTGTGTTTTTGTTATGTACTAAGTATTCCACAAAAGTAATGTAAAGTCTATGTACGTCAGGCTTCGGGTCTCTACATTGAAACTCTTGGGGGCTGAGAAATGATTCGATAAGCACCTCCCTGATATCTGCTGACAAACTCAGGGCATCCAGGATTGACAGCTTAGCTCGTAATAATGTCAGCTGCTTAAGGATATCATATTTTTGCTCCAATGGCTGATGCTTCTCCATTGGTGGGAGAGTTTTAGTAGGCACTTTATGAGTTAGAGCACGCGACGAGGAATGACCGACTACGGGGTTGGAGGTTGACGGTGTACCCACGTTCTGGGGACTCGGCCCGGCCGGTCTGTTTGTGCGCACTAGGCGGCTAGACATCTGTTCCTCCTCTGATGGGTAACATAGAATGACTGGGCCAGAGTGGACACTTGTGAAGGTGGAGGGATATTGTTTCTCCTATTGAGTCCGTTTAAGGGATCTCCCATGGGTTTCCGTGATATTAACTGTTTGGGCCGGGGTAAAACCATAGGGTTGGTTTTGAACGTGATTGCGCCTTCCCCAGTATCCCCTGTCTCCGTGATTCCTCCTCTTAGCCCCTTGTGTTGGGAACTAAGGATCATAACCATACCCTTTGTCAGGGAACGATTCCATTAGATGAATGAAATTGATGGAACCAAAGATTAGCTCCTCATCCTGTGACAGGTCAACCTGGTCCGTTGTCCCTAATGGTGCCGTTTGGTGGGTCAGTTCCCATGGCGCCAAGTTTGGGGGCATAAAATCCGACAGTGTCAGTGATTACTTTGGCCTCGTTGCGTACTTTTATTCTTGTGCTTGTCTCCCCCATTTTGGATTACGCCTAGATGACCGGCTCGTGGAGGGTTGCGAGGCCGATATTGTCGGTTGCGCAGAATTAGGGGCTGTTGGTGGAAACACTGGCTGTAGTAATGGAACTCGGAGTATGCCCTGAGCTCAGTTGATAGTCTTCTGAGTCACCCAGCTATCAGATTTCTACCCCTTCTTTCTGGTGACTTCCTGCCACCCCTCCCCTTTGTCGGAGTCCGTGGTAGAAATATATGTCACATGTGTTGGGGGTGGTCCCAGTTCGACCTACCCAGAGTCTACCATCCATTGTAGGAGTTCTTTGAAGGTGAAGCATTCTTGGATACTGTTCCCTACCATTCAATGGTAGGGACAGTAATCCGGCCTATCATTGTGGCTGAATTCTTCAGGCTTCCTTGGCTCCGGGAGGCGGAGCAAGTTGAAATTCAGTCCAGCGATGAAATAGCTGTGGACTTGGTCCTCTCGGAATGAGTATAAATTTTGTCTTCGTTCCTCGAATTGGTTCTGCTTTGATCCTCTTTGATCGTCCCACTTGGGCGGAGGTGGCCACTGATATACAGGGGGCCCTTGACAATTTGGTGGTGGCCTAGGCAGTGGAGCAGACGCAGGGGATGGCTTGAGCGTGACAGAGGACACTTCAGCTCTAACTACTCGCTTTGCAGGATCCTGTGAGGCTATTCGGGACTTCATATTGGTCCCCTGTAGGGAGTCTTCAATTCTCTGGGTGATGGCCGAGAGATGGCGGAAGCCAGTGGTGCACTCCACTAGTATGAGTGGTGTTCGCAGATCGTCTCGAAGATTATCGATGCATATGGAAAGCATCTCATCTTGAGGAATTGGCATGTTCAGAGAGTAGGTCATACATTTCCATCTAGTGAAGAAATTTGAGACCCTATCTTTCTCCCTCTGTATTCAATTCATGAGGTCGCTGAACATTGTTTTAGGCATCGTCGAGCTGAAGTGGAACAAGAACTGCTGCCGAAGGTCTTCCCAGCTTTTTATTGACTGAGCTGGCAGACTCGTATACCAGACAATGGAAGATCCTTGCAAGGTCCAAACGAAGCATCTGAGTTTCATTGCTTCTTGTTGTTCCGTAGTTCCAATCATAATGTCTCAATAAGACGTGTAGGGCATCAAGTGTTGTTTCGAATCTCTTGAACCATTGAAAATAGGGAATACAGGGCTCCTAAAATTAGGTGGAGGAGGCGTGTTGCTCACCCAATCTGGGTAGGGATTTCACTCCGGCTGTATAGGTGTGCTTTGACCTTCCATTTCTTCCAATCGAGCTGTCAGTGCCTCGATGGTGCTGGAGAGTCCCTGCTATACATCCTGTTGGGCCCGGTCTTGGGCGGGTGTAGCCCGAGGCATTGCCTGAGGATCAGGCTTGGCCGACACAAAGGGTGCATATTCCATTTGTGACACCTTCGAAGGGTTCAGATGTACTTGCTCCAGTTTCTTCCTATGTGGAGGAAAGTCTTGGTATTCACCCAAATCCATGTTCAGGTAGTTGGACAGACCAGACACCTCATTGGGCGGGGGCCCTGACCGTGCTTCTTCTACCGGGGCAAACCTTGGTCCTTGAGGTGCACTTTCTGGGAGTGCAAGGTGTGGCTCTTCTTGGGAAGCGCTTTCAATAAGACGGTTCCTCTGGAGTAGATCGCCATTAATCTGCCTCAATTATTTCATTTCCTCCTCTTGTCGAGCGAATCTCCCTTCGAGCGTTAGTTTCCCTTTCTTATCGAGAGAAGGAGGCAGGTTAAGAGTAGCCAGTCCTTTATTATTATCCATGTTGGAAGCTTATAGGGTAAGCAGAGGATGGTTATCTAGAAGGGAGGCCATATTTAGGGCGGCCCTCTGGTTCCGGGTGTGCACACCTGATGGTTCGTTGTGAGTCACAGCCTGAATGGAACTATCGTCTCCCGATCCATCCAGATTTTCATCGCCTCCAGTGTCACCCATGGGGTTAGCCTCTATGGAATTGATGGATGCATATCACGGGGTGGAGGAGATGTCATCTTCCAAATAGGAATAGGATCTTCCATGCCATTTTCTAGTCCCCCCTCCCGTCTCGGGATTGCTTTTGGACTCCTTGACGAAGGGTGACGTGGAGAGTTCGTTGATGCATCCTTACAGTATGACTCCCTCTAAAAGGGGATGGTGACTCAAAATATGGGATAGGGTAGGAACCTCCTATTCTGACTATCCTCCCTCGACAAGAAAATTTCGATCCTCGTGGGGGAGTTTGATGTTGAGGTGGTAAAAATGCCCCCATCCCTAAGGGCTGGGGTTGGATCCGTGCCCTGGACATTGAGTCTTTTATCATTTTTATTGGTCTTAAAGGGGTATTTGTTATTAAAAATTCCCCCATCCTTGTAGGATGGGGTTGGCCCGGGATTTCGGCAGCGGCTGCTGCTATCGCTACTTGCCTGATCTTCCGTGCCCCCATTCGGGGGTGAACTGGATCTGATGCCGAGTTCACTCGCAACTCAATCATCTCCGGGGAGGCTGGAAATGACTGCTGATTGGCCTCTCTTAGGCGAGAGGCTTGTTGTATGCTTTTGGTGGCCTGATTTAAGAGTTCATGAATGGCTTGTTCCTGTCGGGCCAGATGCTTCTGAGACTTACTCAAGGCCAATCTCTGCTGGGTGTGTCACCTTTTCCGAATAGGGGTACCACTCGATCGCTATCTTTTTATGTTGGCGTTGCAAGGCACTATGTAGAACATGTTATTCTAGGAGGAGAGAAGAGTGAAATTCAGAGCTCCATGTTCTCCCCATCCTCTAATATGGACTCCTGTTGGAGCATCTCCAATGAGGTGGCACAGCTGGTGCAGTGCATGGAGGCAAGCTAACTCCATGCTTCCTTTATGCCTCTCAGGTCGCGATTGTTGTGCTGAAGGAAGAGATTCTAGGTCGATGTGATGCAGGAGGTCTTTTATTGTCTTGACATGATCTACATACCCATCGTAGGGCAGGAAGCTTGATTTCAGCTAGCAGAGGGTTGCCCATATATTAGAGCGGATGTCGTGCGCACATTCCTCTGACAACTTTCTGGGTATGTTGAATTGAGAGGTGGTCGTGGGCCAAAACATAACTGGGATATCATCCATGGCCAGTCATTTCCTCATGTGCAACATGTCATCATACTCCTCCGATAGTGATTCCTCCACTTGGTCGGCCCAACTGAGGTGCTGACTGATAGTGTAGCCGGTGGCAGTGTGGCCGGTAGGTGTTGAATTATCATATGGGCGATTTCGGGGTGGTTCAGAAGATGAACGTGGCCCCAGACAGTCTCCTAATTGAAAAAGGGTGTCGTTGGTGGCTAACTGGGATTTTTTCATGCTCGATCCCATCCTTTTAGGTGCCTTGGTATACGAGGCCTTTTCTGTGCTTGATTAGGCAGGGGGAGGACCTTCATGTTGATATGACATGTCACTGCGGGGAGGACCTTCGCAATGGCGGTCGCAATGGCGAGAACTACCATCACAGTTTCCGCAGGGAGATAACCAGCGGGGTACACCCTAGGGGGGCCTTCAGAATGTACCTCAACGAGGGGAGGGCCTTCTCGTTCAATGACGTCTAGGCGGGGAGGGCCTCCACTATCTGTATCGTAACGGTGAGGGATACCCTTACTACTTGAATCCCCACTGCATAGATGAATTTTGCAGTGCACGCCCTTGGGAGGACCTCCAAGGCATATCGCAGCGAGGGGAGGACCTTCTGGATGCGTATCATTGTTATAGGGAGGGTCATCGCAATAACTTCCATCATGGTGAGGATGACCATCATGGTTGGATGTTCGATGTGTATCTTGGGGAGGAACTTCAAGATACACTGCGACAAGGGGAGGACCTTATTGTTTCTTGGGGCCATTGCGGGGAGGACCTTCGCAATGGCGGCCATGGTGGTGAGGAATACTATCATAGCTGCCGCAGGGAGAATGTCAATAGGGTATACCCTGGGGAAGGCTTTCAGAATGTACCGCAACGAGGGGAGGGCCTTCTCGTTTCTTGGCATCTCTACGGGGAGGACCTCCGTTATCAGAGTGGCAAGGACTACCATCGTGATATGATGCCTGTCTACGCGGAGTGTCGTTGCAACGTAACCCCTGGGAAGGACCTTCAGGGCAGGCCACGACAAGGGGAGGACCTTCTTTTCGTGATGAGACGTCACTACGGGGAGGGCCTCTGCAGCTGTGACTATGATAGTGAGGACTAATATCATAATTTGTGGTCCCACTGCATGGAGAGTGTTTGCAGTGTATACCCAGAGAGGACCTTCAGGGTGGACCGCAGAAAGTGGAGGGCCTTCAAGCTGCTTGATCTTCTGGTCACGTGGAGGGTTTCCGTGACTCGCATCAAAAGAGATAATCTTCGGATCGATCATTAAATTCCCATGGGGGAGGCCCACACGGGTGCTCTGTGGAGGACCTTCAGAGCTGCTGGTAGCAACATTGCAGGGAGGACCTTCGCAACTACTACTACCACTCCCATAACATATTAATGGGAGGGAATGGTTTAGATCATTTGATATGTGCTTAGCGGCATTGGGAACCCCAGCATCAAGCAGAGTGGAGCCATGAACCCACTCTTTATTTTCCAGATGCCTTCGGCGTGTTCGGGGCACTTTCTTATGGGTAACTGGGACTGTCTACTGTTGATAACAGCCTTCACCTTTTGGTCCCTTTCTAATTGGGTCCCGTGATGCTGTAGGGATATACCGACAAACATCTTGACTTTTATCAGGGATATATTCCTGCTCTGGAGAATCCACCGTGATGGACAAGTGTCCCCTAGTTGGAATGAGTGAAGCTACTCGATCTGGTTGACCTTGCATCGTGGAATATGGCCGACGACCCTCCTGGGTGGAAGTAGGGATGCAGATCTGCTTCAAGGCAGCTATCTCATCTCTTAGATGAGTCGCCTCAATTGGGGTGATGGGCTCATGGGCCCGAGTCCTTACTATTTCCGCTGATGCAATTACATTCTGGAAAGTCTACAAGATATGATCTGGGATCGATACCTGCTCCTCCATCGTTTCCGGGATATTAAGAGAGACATCTTTGTTTAGAATGGTCATGAAGGCCCATTCCGTTATTGAAGTAGGAATATCCTTCTCTGGTCCTCCGGTGTCCAGTGGGTACTGACAATTCTCCTATGTCGGGGAAGGTGAACAAATCTGCCCCTGTGCCAGGATACACCGGCTTATCTCTCTATTTTCCGCCACATCGGGATGGCAGACTTTACTTGAATCCACAGAGATCTGGCCCTGCATATATTGGTTTCCCACCATATCAGGTTGGTGACCTTTATTTGCAGGGAGATGTTCCCACCTATTAATTTCTGCCACATCTAGATGGTGGGCTTTGTTGATCGCCACCATATCGGGATGGTAGGTGTCAGGAGCACCTACTAGGAGCTCGTCCTGCAGGCACTGGGTCGCCACCATGTCTTGTTGGTGGGCTTCATGACCCTGGGTAAGAAAAGGTGTCTGCCGGGTATGTGTCATCCTGTGTGAGTGATGGGCTTGATGGAGATCAGCGGGGATGTGTACCTGCTCGTATGATGCTGCCATGTATGGATGGATGACTTTGGAGGAGAAGACAGGTGTATGTGTCTGCTCGCGATACGCCTCTGTGACTGGGCAACATAGCTCCTCCTCAGGGAAAAGGGTGATGACCGGTCCCTGGTTGTATGTTTTCCACCCTCGTCGGGCGGTCCGAGGGGCCGAAGCTCAGGGAACATGGGCCTGGATCCTCGGGGTGAAATCCTCCTTAGCATGAGGATATTGAGTCGCAATGTAATCGTGACGACGTCTTCTGATGGGGGCCTTATAGCAGAACCCCCGTTCAGCGGGGATGAAGTCCTCAGTGTCGACCTCATCCGCCTCCCTAAGGTAAGGTAGGTACGCATTGTCTCATTCCAGGGATAGACTTACGAAATGGTTTGAGATGGCAAAAGGAGCTGTCTGTGTCTTATTTTACGGCCGTTGTTGGGCAGGCGAAGAGCAAGCCTTGGTAGATTGGAGGGCATGCATGTCCGCCTACACAATCAGGAGAGTACCATTAAGATGGTACTCTCGGATCAATGCATCTGAAACCCAGCTTGAAGACACTGGGTAGGTGACAGGGACCTTCGTTGGTGAGGGAGTCTGGTCACTGCGTAGTTTGAAGCATTCAGCTATGAGTTCCTCCGTGATTCCATTGGGTTGAATGGAGTTCTTATTGGTACCTGTAAAAATATTTTAACAAATACAAATAGTAAACCCATCAAAGAAGAATCTCATGATCCCATGAGTAATTAATGACCTTGTTAGGACCTCCTTGTGAGTATAAGGGGGAACAGAGTGAGATTAGGTTAAATACTTCTTGCTTGGTTAGAGATTCGCGTCGGGTTCACCATTTTTGTTCCGGATCGGTTCAAAACACCCAACGGTTCCGTATCCGATGATACATGGACCTGCTTTATAAAGTTAGGTGTTCACTGGGTAATTTGGCCAGTGATACTTATGAACTCACATTGGTCGAGAGGATGAGAATTCGAGCTCATCACACCCGTTTGGGGGGAATTATTGCCTGTTCTGGGACTCTCTTATAGATTTATGACGTATTCATATGTTCGCGAATATTTGGTTTATACACAAGCATAGTATCCACATGTTATTCTTGGTTGGAAACAGTCAGCTAAATGCAGGGATTCGAAATCATTTAGGCCCAAGGTTTACCATCCCTCATTGGATTAATGACTTCGAGGAGTTGGGAATCATTGGGATGACACTGATTTAAAGCTTCATAACTGGGCGCTCTGGAGTTTATTTTCATCCAGGGGGGATAGATAATGACTTGAGCATTTGGATCAAACCTGTGATACGATCTTCCTATGTATCCTTGTGAGGGGAATCATATTCCTCGTAGTTTGGGAGGCTGTAGAGGAATCTATGTGAATGTGGACCCAGGGGTCTGATGGAAAGTGGGCTTGAAGCACGTGGAGGCTTCCTATGTACCATACCTTGACATGGATCAAAGTCCCCCGTAGTTCAGAAGAATAGTTTAACGTCATGCGGGACGAAGGATAAACCGATGTGAAGGGGGTCGGAATGGCCTATTGTTGGGCTTGAAACTCATGGAGGATTCCTACGTACCATGCCTTGACATGGATAGAAGTCCTCTTAGTTCACAAGCAGTTGGGGTCATGGTCGGTGCTTTCTCTAAGCCCACGTGAGTCATTCTCGGTTTGAGAAACAAGAGGTAGCAGAGACCTGACAATCACGTCGTGAAAGGTTCGTCCTTAGGAAGCGAAGTGGGGCTTACGCATGGAGAGGCCCAAGAAGTTGAGATTGGGACTTACTCCAGGATGGAGTCCCGATGGTGACAAAGCATCGTGGGAGAGGGAAAGGGTACCCCCCTGTGACCATTTCTCCTATTGGTCCTTGTCACCAGGGAAGTACAGAGGTGCATGAGTACCACCTCCTACAAGAAAGGCTAGGGGCTAACACCAAGGAGGCTGCCCGTTTACTCCCAGAAGAGGGTAGGAGTGCTCATCGCTGGAGTTGAAGAGAAATGGAAGCGGGGTCCCCCAATCTAGCGAGTGGAGAAGCAGAAAGGGGACTCCGGGCTCGGACCCTGTGTTACCGTGGAAATGTGAACCTAGGAACGCTTCGAGAATCCGCTCCAGGGCCGGAGCAACCCTTTTTCCCTCGATTACAGTGGGTATGTGAACTCAAGACGGCACACTGATGCGCCTAAAGGTTGCATCATACGGGTCTGGGGGATTCGGTGGAGGCCTTGGCCCAGGATCGATAAATGGGCCAATGAGTGGAGTGCGAAGGGTCGGGCCGGATTGGAAGGATTTTATCCGTCTCGGGGAATATGAACACCGAAGGATTTGGTGGGCCACACAGGTGTATGAGGAGTGGACCCCTTCACGTAGGGGGGTGCTACGTGGCTGTAGAGGCTGTTTGAGAACTAGTGTGGTTCGCAGACTAATAGGCATCCCGTTTACTAGGGAAGTACGTGGCTTCAGGTTCAGCCCGCGTACCAGGTTGGTCTGCGGGGGAGTCCAAGCGAGCAGCGGCAGCCAAGGGAGGCACCGATTGGGGGTTCTTCGATCAGGGATTCGCCCGCGTAGGAGGGTGCTACGTAGTATGTCGGATCGAAAAAGAAGCATAAGCTCCCTGGTCCGTGGGGAATGCATCTGTGGAGGGTCCATGGTCCATGGTCTTCTTTTTTTTTTTGTGATTTTAGGTTCACAGTTCACCAAGTTGTTATGCGTTTTTTAGTTCCTTATTAATTTGTTTCCAGTTTCTTACCTTTTCTAGTTCGCGAATCGGAACTTCACTATTTTCGAAATCCTAAGCCTTTTCCTCCGAAATCCTTCCACCCGTCTCTGATTGATCATCCATTTTCTCCCCTTCGATGTCCTTTTATAGAAGGGAGGAAAAGGGGTCAATTGTGGCCATGTGACACCTTTTGCGAAGTCCCATGACCTAAAACCTATTCTTTGGGTGACTTGGTCAATACGCAACTCGCAGGGGTGTGCACCTCACCCGCGAACCAAGTCGGTTCGAGGGGTTCTTCGTTGCCGCGTAGGGTTCCATCTCTATTTTGAGAACGACATCGTATGCAGCAAGGGCCTGTTGGCACGGTCTGCGGCTGGGGAAGTTTGTGTCGGTGGACTAGCCTGGCGCCCGTCCTGCTTCGTGGTCCCAGAGAATCCCCGACTCTGTTCCACAAATGACAACGGTCCGTGGAGGGGGGCGCTTTACGGAACCAGCCGTCTACTATTAGTATTGGACTGGTCCGCAGACCAGTTCATCTTGTTCCAACTTCTCCACATTTTTTCCCAATTCCTCGATGGAAATTGGGTAGAATCCTCTCTTGAATTAAGGGGATTTATATTCTCCTTTGTGGACTTTTCAGGACCCTACAACCACCCATACGCGGACCACCACTGTGCACTGTTGTCCACTTCCATTCACTGCTATCGTAATCCGGGGGTCTATTTGGCATACCAGTATGCCTCATCTGATTCCAAAAAGTGAAACAATCATAGATATAAGTTACTTCGGTCCTGATGTATGTTGATTCAGCCCCCGTTATTGATTTTCCTCAAATCCGAGGGTCGGATCGAGTTTGTATCCATCCAAAAATTTTGAGCTAGAACCATAAGGATAAACTGAAAAAGAACATGATAAAGGAGGGAGGAAGGCACAAGAACACAGGTTTATCATCATTAGTCAAGTGGTCTTGTCCAATGATTAAGAAACAAAGATTTTGGTCTGAAAAGTTGATCAAATAAATCCAGTAAAATAAAACCTTTCTCGCAAAGTGATCAATATGAAAATCAATCCATTTTTCTATTTAATTGAGTTTATCATAGAAATTAATAATGGGGAATAAAAAAATTAAATATCTCAACCTACCTTGATTTGGATCTATCACTAATGAATAATTAAGTTACGTTGTGTTTCTTGGAGAGATCCTTCAAAATCGATGTGCGTCGATCGTTGATCCTTGATCCGTTGTCATTCGTCTGAAAGGATTCCTAGAGCTCTATGTCCATAATCCACTAGAAGTTCTAGGGATATGTATCTAACATTGGAATTATAAAATAATGATACACTTAAAGAACAAGTCAATGCATCAATAAAATAATTTAATTGTTTTATTAGTTTTATGCATGTGACAACATTTTCAACAATGACCCATACTAAATAGTGTTAGGTCACACCTAGAATAAATACACTATTATAAACCCAATGGTTCCCTCAAATTTATAATTATTGAAACTTTTTAGGATTTATTCCACTTATATAAGAAAATTTTGTGCCCGTGCTATTAAATATTTTTAATATCTTTTAAACATTTGTTCTAGGCACACCAAGACTCAGAATAACATGTTGTCTTAGTTCTTGGTCTAAAAAATAATCCATATAATATCTCAAAATAAGACATAGAAAATTTGAGATTTTTAATTCTCCCCACCTTAGGGATTTACGTCCCTGAAAAAACAAAACAAGGGTTACTCAAACAGATGGGGATACTGAGCATGAATCTGAGCCTCCCACTCCCATGTGCTCTCATGAATATTCTCTTTTTCCCACCAGATGTACAATAATAGAATCAATCACCCCATTAAGGATCCTCCCCTATAAATATTTGATCTCTAATTGGAACTCAACAATGGTCCCTCCATCCTTAATGTCCTTTTCACCTCAATTGATTACATGTGATGGGTCATACATGTACCTCCTCAGACGTGACATGTAGAAGATTTTGTGTACCTGGTCTAACTACGGAGGTAGAGATAGGTGGAATACCCCCTTTACAACTATATGTATTATCTAGAAATGGCCGATGAACCTCATAGATAGCTTACCGCCCTGACCAAATCTCTATAATCCCCATAAAGGTGAAATCTGAAGGAACACTTGGTCTTGTTCATTAAAATCAAAAGGTCTGCATCTCCTGTCAGAATAATACTTATAATAGATTTTCATAGTCTTCATCTACTCCTAGATGATCTGAACCTTCTTTATAGTAGGTTTCACCAACTCCAGGCCCATGAGTGATGACTCTCCTGGGTTATCCAGCAATATGGTGACCTACAGGGTATCCCATACAAATGCTCTAATGGTTCCATAAAAATGGTGTAATGATAGCTATCATTTTATGGAAACTCCACCAGTGGTAGGTGATCCTCCCAACTATGGCCAAAGTCTAACATGAAATCCCACATCATGTCCTCCCATACCTAAATGGTATGCTCAATCTTTTCAATTGTTTTTGGGTGAAACATTGTGCACAAGCAGAACTGGGTCCCAAACACCTCCTGTAATCCCTTCCACAACTAGTATACAAAGAAATTATCATGATAAAAAAAAATTCAGTGGAACTCCATAGAGTCAAACTATCTCCAGAATGTAGAGGCATCCCGGGCTCTCTACTGAACTCTACTCTTAAATAGTTAGGAAGTGGGCCGGCTTGGTGACTCAGTTAATGGTCACCTATAAGGAATCATGTTTAGTGGTTGAGTGTGGTAATACTTTCACGAAGTCTATATATATATCCCATCCCACTTCCATTCTGGTACCTCAAGTTTTGAGATAAAACTATTGGAACCCAGTGCTCATCTTTCACTTGCGGACAAGTAAGGCATTGAGAAACAAATTCTGCATCTCCTTTCTTCATCCCTAGCCACCAAAATTCGAATCAGAGGTCCTGGTACATCTTCTCCACACCTAGATGTATAGCCAAAGGGGATGTTTGAAAATACCTTAAAAACTCCTTCTAAAACATAACTGATACCATCGTGCGTCCTATGAAGTTAATGATGTGGTCCCCACATTTTGAATATCTATCAACAGCATGCCCCCAGGACATTTGAACACATAGGGTCTCGTAGTCGGTATCCCCAAGATTTTCCTCCCTAACTCACTATAAGAGTGGAGGGTTGGTAACCATTAACTAGAGAAAATATTATCTATCTCTATCCATAAAGCATATTTGCAATGAGGACAACTACTCCAACCCCTCATTCAGTAACTACAAACTAGATCACCTGCTAAGAGCATCTGCCACCACATTCCCATTCCTAGGAGTATATACAATCCCAAAGTCATAGTCTAGGTGGAACTCTAGTCATCGCCTATGTCACAAGTTCGTGTCTTTTTGAGAGAATATATACATGAGAATATTTTGACCAGAGTAGATAAAAATCCACTCGCCCATCAAGTAGTGTCACGACATCTTCAATGCAAAGACTACCACTGCTAACTTAAGATCATGAGTCATGCAGTTATTCTCATGTGTTCACAACTATCATGAAGCATAGGAAATTACCACTTGTCTCATCATTAGGACACAACCAATCCTAATATGGGACACATCACAAAACACCATGTACTTGATTCCTTCCTCTGATAAACTCAATGTGTGATCACTCGTCAACCTCTTCCTAAAGTCCTGAAATCACTACAATTACTTTTCCATCCACAAAAAATGCTTCCACATTCATATAAAATCTACCAAGGGTGATACCACTCTGAAGAAGTCACGTAAAAACCTACTATAGTAACCTATAAATCCAAGGAAACTTTGCACCTTGGTAAAACTCTTAGGTGTCCCCCAAGAAATCATTGCCTCAACCTTCACTAGAACCACTAAAACTCCATCCTCTGAGATGATGTGTCCTATAAAATGGACCACTCAAATAAAACCTGGAACTTCGAGAGAAACCCATAAAGTTGGTGCTCTTAGAGTGTGTCCAGAACTATCCTTAAGTGTCTCATGTTCTCCTTCTCAGATGCCAAATTCCCTAGGATGTCATTGATGAATACCACCATGAACCAGTCTAAGAAAGGCTAAAATATCTGGTCCATGAGTCCCATGAACACTTATGGGGTGTTTGTCATGAAAAATGGAATCAAAAAGTACTCATAGTGTCCGTAACGACATCTGAAGGTTATCTTCAATATATCATCATATCGAACTCGTAGCTGGTGATAGCCTAATCCGAGGTCAATATTTGAGAACCATCGCACCACTTTCAACTAATAAAAGAGTTCATTGATCCTCATTAGTGGATACTATTTCTTCATGGTCACCTAATTTAAGTGACATAAATACCCACATAACCTCAAACTCTTGTATACGATCTTGGAAAACAAAATTTGGGCAACCCAGGGTGAAACATTAGGCCTCATGAAGCCCTTCCTCTACAAGTCCTCCAACTGTACCCTCATCTTACAAAGATCAGAGGGAACCATCCAATATGTTGTTGTAGATATTGATGTCATCCCGATGTTTAGATAAATGTATAATTCTATATCTCTAGAGGGAATTCAACTGGAAACATCTTCAAGAAATACCTCCTCATACTCCATCACCATTGTATGAAACTGAGGACTTATAACATCCACTTCACTGAGAGTCAGACTTTCTAACAACTGAGAAATCATCTACACCCTCCTATGTGTGAGTCAAACCCACACTACCTAGATTTTATTTTCACCAAAAAATGAAATCATTGTTCCATCACTATGGACACACCACACTCTTCACCAAAAATAGTAAATCTAAGCATGATCTTTGGATAACCAGTCCAAACAAAGAATGACGTCGTAATATCTCTAAGATGATACGAACAGATCCCAACAGAAACTCTTACCTCCAAGAGCTAGTTCACATAGTTTTCACTAGTGTGTGATCATATATTCTCCTCCATTAGAAGTATTCATGCATAAGGGTTGAGTCAACAGTTCAATCAGAATCTTCGAGTATCAAAAAATATTCGTGGAAAGAAAAGAATGACTAGAACCAATGTTTATCAATACTACAACTAAGGAATAAAATACATTGATCATACCTCATATCATCCCTAGATCCTCAGGTTCATAGGCGTCCATATCCTACAACTAGACTCATCCCTTTCCACCTACTACATAATCCTAACATGGACCGCATGGGTGGTGGTGGTGGTGGTAATAGGTCGAACCTACAACCACCTCCTGCTTCCCTACTAACCCCTATTCCACATATTCAACCCTATGGACCACCCTTCCACTATACCTATATATGTCTATGAGGTTTCTCGACCATATCCTAATTAGTTATGTGATGAGTCAGGAAATATCATGCAATATGTCCCTATCCGTCGCATGAGAAACATCACCTATCACTTGGTTATTTAATCCGCCATGGGAGCCCTCCACTACTTACCATGAGTCCTGGGATCACCTTCTAAAGTGCCTGGATTTCTTGGATACTTGTAATTGCATTGGGATACCTACCACTGATGTCTTATCTACCAAGTTCCCAATGTTAGGTCCCACTACTGGTGCCTGCTTTTCCAGAAAACTTTCCACTAACTGGACTCGCTCAAGTAACCCTGAATAAGTAGAAATTATAAGGGATACTACTGTTGAATTAATTTCCAAATGAAATACCTGATCAAAGGTATATTCCAATATGTATTGGTCTCTTTCCATATCTAAGGAGTAGCGTAAAATATCAGTAAACATTACTAAATAATATACCAAAGTCATATTGCCTTGTTGTAGATATAGGAGATCCTGTGTGAATAATGATAAAAAAATGTCTAGATAGAACTCCTCTATGAAGAGATTCTTGAATTCTATCCTGGATAATGTTTCTTGGTCATGTGACTGAGTCACAAATCTCCACCATTTTCTCAAAAATCCTAGAAGGAAAATCACGATATGGACTGACATTTGATTGGTTGGCATCCTCACAAGGCAGAAAACATGGGTGACTAACTCTAGCCAATTCTCATCCATATGGGTGTCTGGATCACCCCTAGACCTAGGAGGTCACTTCCTATGGAACAAATGCAATGAAATCATCCTAAGTGAATCCTCAACTTGTAGTGCTGGTAGTAGCTGCAACTCAATGGGTGGTGGTGTAGATGAAAAACCACCTGGAGGTGCTATCTCTAGTATAGACCCCTATACCAATGCCTCATCCCTGGGTGGATCATCCTCATGATCATCTGGGGGAATCTTGGATGTTTTTCTATGTGGTGTTATCCTGAAATAAAACAAGATGTACCATAGTGAATAGAGTATACTTGGGGAGATAACTCAAGAAGAAAATGGAAGGCACAATCATTCATATATGATGTATGTAACATTGTTTTTCCCTGGAACTAGTTTTATCATGTACCGAGTTGAAAAGTATGTTTTCAGAGTTCAGGTGTATGGATAGGTTGGCTGCTGCACCAACACTGGAGTCCATGGATTGAAATCAGAACTCAAAACACTCAATATTGCTGCCCCAAACCAACTTCACAGACTCCTAGTCTTAAAGTAGAACTGAAAAGCTCTGAATCCACTCTTCCATGACCAATATCAAAGGGTACCGTGCTGTGAATACCACAATACCACCTTCTATAGGCCTGAGGTTGGTGACTAGCACCAAGTAGGTGTTTTATAAAAATGGGAGGCATTTTCCTAAGTACATGCACACACACACACATATTGAATCCATCCAATGCTAAAATGTAATAAAACTGAAAGAATTCATGCATACAAGTAAGATCCCAAAACTCGAGTACAATAGGACGTAATGGAAATGTAAATCAATCCAAATACATCCCCACCAGAAAGAGTATGTACACAAGCCAAATGAAATTTTAAAGAGTCCAAACTACTCCAAGGGTGAGTACTATGTCAATGGTATGCTATCGGTAAACATATTGGTCTACCTTTCTCCAAATATACTCCACCCAGTCCTGGTCTTCCCAGGACACCATTAAAGGGATCAATATCTCCATGAGACATGACATGTGTGGGAAAATCTCACGCAGAGGTGAGTATAAAATTACTCAGTAGGACACCTTGAAAACACTAAACATGAAGCACCAAGTATTGGTAGCTCAGTACAATAGGTAACACTATATAATAGATACAAGAAGTAATGAAACCAAGTATATAATCAGGAGGGACATTATGCCATCAGGAAGTCATAACCAACTACCAGAAATAAGATTCTACTTGAACCAACCCTCGTTTCATGAAAACTCACTCCAAGAGCCATGTTATAGATGAATAAACTCAAAAAAGAGGCCTATCTCATTTGGTCCCCTCCTAAAGAGAACACACTTGTCTGAGAATACTATGATAAATAAAGATGGGGTCACACCCATAACCACTAGAGGACACCATGAATCTAATCTGCATCAACCCACTAAGTAGGGGATCATATGCCAATGATTCCATAAACCCTACTGATGTGGCCCAATAGATGGAGGATCAATGCCCAGATCAAGGAGGTCACACTGATTCCGAGAACTAAACTACAGATGACATAGGATCAAACTCTAGTCTTGCAGAGGTATTCTAAAACTATATCTGATACTTGAACACTATAAGGGATTAAAATCTAGTGAGGTGGATGTAATTTCCAATTATACTCTCAAAAAAGGACCAAGGTAGCACACTAAACCTATAATGGTCTAAACTAGGGGAAATTATATCCTCAAATAGAAATAAGGTACCCAACATTGGTCTAGATTTAACCATATTAAAATCAGTGTCACGCTGCCGCTGACGACACATCGTTTGGATGATCTATTTAGGATTCATGGTTGTTTGAAAGAACCTATCAGTAGACTTGTCAGGGCATGTGGACCTACCGCCATAGTAGGTCCACCAACCTCCATGTTTAGTACACTTACCATAGTTGTCGGTCCACCAACCGCACAGATCAGCCGCCCACGCACCAACTGTTGCGGTCCATTAACATGTCACGCCTGACCAACCACTATGGTCAACTGGCACGGTCGTCAACCCACGACCGTTTCACCTGCGACAACTCGAGTTGTCGCGACCCCACAGTCGACTGCCATAGTAAATTTTCCTAGTCGACCATTACAGGTCTCCATTTTGGTTTCCCATAGAACCGACCAAGGTTTATCACATCTAACCCATCCCACTGGCCCAGCCTGGCCCATCGATCTGACATGGCCCACTGGCACACTACACGTCCCTCGTCGCTCCCTGCGTCTTCTTCCAATGTTCTCTGAGTCTGCTTCCACCACTACCTCATATGTCTCTGTTGCCACTTCCGCATTTGTTGCCGCTCGTATCAGACACATGTGACTCCACCGCTCGCATGCTGACAACCTCCACATGATGCTGTCTGCCACCCCTAGCTACTGCTACCATGCACTGGTGGTCCCTTTTTCAGACCATTGTGAATCCTCTGATGCTCAAAAATTGAAACGATCATAGATATGAGATCCTTGGGTCCCCATCTATACTAATACAGCCTCTATTATTGACTTTCCTTTAATTTGAGGGTCCAATCGAGTTCCTAACTATCTGGAAATGCCGAGATGGGACCACAGGGATCTAACCGATGAAGAACATGATCATGGAATGATAAAGGCACAATAATTAAGGTTTATCATTATTAGACAATCATTCTTGGACAACAATCGAGAATGGGGGATTGGGGTTAGAAAAATAGATCAAATAAATCTAGTAGAATAAAATCATAACAAAAAAACAATCTATCTGCAAATCAATCCATTCATCAACTAATTTATGTTCATCGCAAAAATTAAGAAAAATTAATAAACCAATTAAATCACATTCCCTACCTTGATTTGGATTGATCATTGATGAATAAACAATTTATGTTTCATTCGTTGGAGAGATTTTCAAAATTGATGTGCATTGATCGTCGATCCACGATCCTTTGTCATTCGTTGGAAAGGACTCTCATAGTTGTATCTCCAAATCATCCTGAAGTTCTAGGGTTATGTGACTAACCTTATAATTCTGTCATAAGGATACACTTAAAGAAAAAAAATTGGATCACTACATCAATAAAATAATTTAATTATTTTATTTGTTTTACACCCGTGGAAACATTTTCAAAAATGACCCTTGCTGACCAATGATTGATCGCACCTAGGATAAAGTCACAATTCTAAAATGAATGGTGCCATTAGATTTCTAATCTGAGAAAATATTTAATATTTATTCCAATTTTTCATAAATATGCGGGTGCATGCTATTAAATATTTTTAATATTTTTTAAACATTTATTCCAGTAACATCGGGCCTATGAGGAGCATGACATCTCAGTTCCAAGTCTTGAAAATAATCCATATAATATCTAAAAATAATAAATGGAAAATAAATGACTTTACACTTATGTAAATGTGTTTTAAACTTAGGTTTCCCCCGTCCACAATTACATAGAAACATATTTTTATTACAAAGAAACAAAATACATTTATGAGTTTCTTAAGCCTATTTATACATATTTTTATCACTCGAATTTTCTTTGTGGATCTTTTTAGCAATAATGATAGTTCTTAGTGACTATGATATTTATTTAATTAAGGTTAGTTCAAATGCATCATCATGTTTTTTTGTATCAAGTAAAAGATATTGCTTCAAGGAATGTCTTGTAATTCCTATTGAAAATAAACCATGTTGTGGTGTCAATTGGTGTTTCATATAGATCCATATGTATTTGATTTGGTTAAATTTCATCATTTTATAGTGTAAATTAGAAAATTATGCATCTTTAATTTTAACACCATATTTATCTCCCTTCATTTTATGTAATAATGCTTGAATTGATTGAAATATAATCTAATCTTTTAAATCCCTATGATTTATCTTGTTAACCCTTTTATTTCACATAGAATAGGGTACTCTCACATGTATTTTTATTGAAATTTTTTATAATAAAATAAAAACTGACACACATTTAAGTTTTTATGTAATAAAATCTATAAATTCCTTCATGGTCATCACAAATTGATGCCATAGTATTATAAACATTACTTTATTATCTCCATATGTGTCATCAAGGATAAATATAGAGTATAATTCTTAAAATATGTATTGATAAAAAAACTAATGTTCTTCTATTGATTGAGTGATATCCTCCCATACTTGGAAATTTATTAGTTTTTTCAAAAAAAAAATTATATTTGGAATACCAAAAATAATCAATCAATAATTTTAAAATAATTTCTCTTTTTGTGATCTCTCTAAAATATTCCATTGAACTTCATATTTTACTGAATAAAAAAATTTATATACGATTATAAACTAATAGAAGTTCATAACATTGAAAAAAACTAATTATTTCTAAATTCCTTTATTAAGGTGTTTCTTTTTTCCATTGATCTAATTATAATTAAAAAATATAAATTTATTCCTACTAGAAGTAATGAAATTCAATATCTTTTAGAAGAATAAATTTTAAATTTATAAAAAGTCAAGTCATTTACATCGGAAAAATAAAATAAAGTAGAAAAATTTCAAAAATTGAAAAATTTATTCTATTCACATTTATAGATTTCATAAGATAAGAATTAAAATAAATAAACCTCCTAGAAGTTGTTTTCCAATAATTACATATTATATTCTCATAAGGAAGATGATTATTGAAGTTTTTCTCAAATAACATATCTTATATTTCATTGAAAGATATAAAAAATATAATTTTAATTCACCCAAGTTAGATAAAATAAAAATAACCCCATCCATATTAAGGAGTAAATCAAAATATGAAGAAAACCATCTAAATATATCCAAACAACCCCATCGCCCCAACCAAAGAGTTAAGGTGTGAAAAAATAATTAAAATTGAAAATATTATGTAAGAGAAACAAACATAACAATAAATCTATCATAAATCAATGTATCAATTATGATATATGATGAAAACATAAAATTTAAAGGATGAGTATATAAAAGTAAAATTTATATAGTACCAAATGTTAAATATATTGGTACATAGATTATGACCCCCCTAAGATTTCAAAATAATAAAATCATCTTAGATAGTGTTTATGACATGAAAAAAAATCTTAAGAGAGAATGTGACACCATAAGACTTTATAATATATTTATTTTTAAATAACTTTAATCATTTAAGCAGATTTCATTTCACACAACACTACGATTAAATGAAATGCTATACCCTATTAAAATATTATTATAACCATTATAACCTAGTTGTTAATTTGGTGGGTATAAATTGGACTAATCAATTTATTAAAATTATATGGTTTTCACATGTATAAAATAAATTCAAGGTTTATCTATTCATTAGAACCAGAATGAGAACCATTTTAAAGAGGAAGAAATGTTTTTTTGGAACAAAATGGTTTTTTAAGGTGGATTAATCACTCTTTTCTCACATAATTTAATATAAATATTTAACACTTTTATTAAATGTATTTTAAAAAATAAATTTATTTTTTAAATATAAATTGCAAAATTATATTTGGGTGAATTTTTAAGACTTTTCTAAAAATAATAATTTTTTGATGAATACTGAAAAATAATGATTTTTATTAAAAACTGCCTTTTAGTTTAAATTACATAAAATATTAAATTATATTTTAATTTTTTTTAAATAAAATTACTTCAATTATAGTACAGTTTAACTAACTTAGTACTTTGGAATAAATTTCATATTTAATTCTTATATGAAAACTTTTTAAACGTTTGAATGTTTTTGTTTAGTAAAAAACCATATTTTCGTTACGTCTGCAGATTTTATTTTAAATTAAATTATTTAAATTTTGTGAAATGAATTTAGAAAAATTGATTCAGTGTTTAGAATAAAAATAATTAATATTTATAAAATTTACAACTTAATTTTTGACAATAATGAATATTAGAAACAATAATAAAAAATAATTACCATAATTAAGGAAAACATTGGTTTATCGGGGGTTAAACAAAGAAGATAATGATTAAAAACGACATAAAACATATAAAAAACTTATTGTATAGAAATATTTTTAACATTATCTACTCTAAGGGTCCATAATGACCCATTTTTTAGGTTTTTGGCATGATAAAATTGTGGGTGTCACTTAAACTTTACAAAAATTCCATGTGCGTCCTCTCCCCCATTTATAAAAGGCCACCCACTCTCCTCCCCATTTCACACTTAAAAATACATTTAGTTCAGAATATACCTAACCAAATTAATTAATTACTTATCTCCCCACATCCTAGAGGCTTTATTTTTATTATTAATCCCTCAAAATAATGGTTTAGTTATAAACCTAGAGAGGCTCTCTGAAGAAGAGGTAAAATATTTAAACGTTTGTATTTTTTTTATTTCTTCTTACACCTCCTTCAAATAATCTAAAAATATTATAATATAATAAAATTAGTATCCCATTTAAAATTATATTTTATTATGATAATTTTATAACTTATATGCTTCTTCACTTCCATCAAATGATAAATGAAATCGTCTATCATTTGTATAGTGGACTACCACCTCGCAAACCATTGTAATACGTTTTCCATAAACACCTTTAAAGGATGGATTTAATTATTGATTTAACATATTTTTATTAAATTTATGAAACTATTATACTTTTATATTTTATATATCACATATAAATTATTACATACCATTTTTTGGGTGGGAGAGGGGGTGTGATAACATCGCTAGTTTGTGTAGCGGACTACCACCTCATGAAATGATGTGATTAATTTTTCAGTTATACTTTATATTGAAGGTAGTAAGAATACATTTGGTAATTATATTTGATATTTATGAAATAAAAAAATTCTATAAAAATAACATCACATCTAATTTCTTTCCTTTAAATCCATTGTAAAATAATAACGCCCCTCATGCATACTTGTGGACTATCACCTCCACATAGCAATATAAAATGTTTTTCATTTTATTTTTACATGGATGGTAATGATGATAAATTTTATTAATATAAATTATATATATATAATAATAATGATTCATTCAAGTTTAATTTACACAAATTTTCTTTCCATTCCATCTGTTGAAAAAAATTGAAACAGTGTTCTTACGTACATACGACTTACAGTCTCCATGCATGGTGTAATCTATTTTCTATCTCTAACTTTTACAGATTAATATAATTACGTATATAATGATTATATATGATATTTAAATAACTTTAATATTTATATATAATATTTAACCATGATAAATGTAAAAGGACCGAAATTATCAACCCAAAACATACATGAAAAATGAACCAATTATAACCTGAAATAGTGACTTAAACAAAGAAATGTTAATAAATAGGTGAAAAAATACTATAAATAAATATTATATGGTATAAAATAAATTATTATGGTTATATAATATATGAATAATAAACCCATATTTATTATATTGGATGTTTGGACATTATAAAATGTAATCTCTCCTGAGTTATGGGTTTCTCGTCTCACTTTTACTTTTATGAGTCATACTCCATATTCACAACTTATTTATTTTTTGTGGTGTATATAAATACCATTTGATATTTTATATCATGAATATATTTATATTTATGGTATTTATTGTTTTATTTATTTTTATTTCTTTTTTCAGATTATGATTTAGAAGTTACCAAAGTGGTAAGTGATTATTTCAAAATCTCATCATTATTCGAGATTATTTATGTTTAAGTATACCTTCGGGGAATTATTTTATATTTATATCTTAAAAATAATATATTTTCTTCTAATCTGATTAATAATGAACTTTTAATGTTATAATATCTTTTTCCTCTCTTTTTTACTTAAAATGATTGACAAAATTATTTTTTAATAAATTTTAAATTATTTTCTCCCTTTGGAAAAAAAATATTTTTTTCATCCAAATATTTGTTTTATAAAAATGTTTTCACATTTTCTATTAAATTATAATAAAAACTATAAAATAAATTTTTACACATTTTTTACTTTCTACAAATAAATTAATGGAAAATTCATGTTTATTTTCCAAAAAAGTCTGTTTGTATTTTACTAAAAATGTGAATGAAATATTTATAATAACATATACATCATGTATGAAATTCCCCCTTTTAGAACACTCAATATTTAAAAAAAACATTATAAGTTTTGTTGTTTTTTTCAATGAAATGTATTTTAAAAATATTTTTACGAACTTTGTGATTTTAAAAATAAAATATTTTCAAAGTGAAAAAATTATTTTCCTCAAGAATCTTTTAAAGGATATTTTAATTGAATTTATATTAATCAACCACAAAAACTATTATTCTACTTATGTTGTTATAGTTATATGTTGTAATTTCACCATTCTTATTATTTATTAGGATATTTTATGATTATTTTGACTAGGGATGTACAATTTTGATAGCATTTTCCTAATTATTCTGATTTTTTTATGACTATTTTTACTGATTGTGTAATTATTAGCATTTTATATGTTAGTTTTTTCAATATTAATATTTTGATTGGGTATGTTTCACCCCTTTCATATGGGGAATGTTTTGGAATTATTATGTAATGGTAAAGGTCCACTATATCCCTTCAATGTATTGATAGGTCTCATAATACAACCTAGATAAGGGTTTTAGACGATCCATTACACATTTATATAAGATTTCATTGAATGAGGAATTTATTGTATGGTTGTGATGTATGCTATTATGAATTCTCTAATTCTGAGATTATTATTCATGTTCCATGTCATTATTCAATTATTTAGAATATTCATGGTAAATTTTCCAGTTCTTGTGATTATTTATATGACATTATTTGACACTCATTTATTCCGACCATATTATTCTCACGTAAGTGATTGAATGGAATATGTTTTAGTTATATACCTTTATATATTTATTATGATTATTTATTCATGATAGGCCTCATAGCATTAAAACCCTTACTAAGAATCTAACCTTAGCCCTTTATTATGTATAATTTTCCCCAAGATACTAAGAAGTGTTTTATAATTGATATGGAGGGATATTCTAAGAAAAAAATATGAAATTCCCAAATGAAAAGCTTGGTGTATTTTAGGTTTTCAATTTAAATGTGAATTTCAAGTACGTATCTAGTTTACCAAGAATACTAAACTATTCGTTACTTAAGGATGTTATTCCTTATATATTACACCAATGTTATAAAGTAGCCAGTGACTCTTGTTATTAGGGTTGGGTTACTTATAGTTGGTTAAAATGAAGTTTAATAGAAACCCTGAGAACTAGATTTGAAAAAAAAGATTATAGAACATAAATCTATAGAATACATTGAGGATAATAATATAATAACATATTACAAGTGGACGACGTTCTAGATTATATGTACCTAGAGGTAATAACTCAAAAAAAGGAATGTCAGGCTTGACTAGAGCATTACTTGGCACACAAAAATGGGACTTACTACATACCTATTTTGACACTACTAGGGGATATGATTGTGTTAATTATCATTTTATTTATATAACATAATGAAGGATTTGGATATATTTTAATGATTTCAAAACATTCCCAAAGAAACCATGTTTATGATAAGAAGATTAGATATGAATAATATTTTCAATATATGTTAAATATTTCACTATTTTTGGGATTATAAATTTTGTTTCATAATGTTATGATCTAATATAGTGTATACCATTATCTAGAAATGGATCCTAGTTAAGGAATAGAAACTATATCAATTTACATACCTCATAAAGGGATTTCCTTCCTAGGAAAAATAATGAAGCTGGAGTTGGAGATATAGTTGGAACTAATCAAATTATAACCATATTAGGGAAATAAAATCAGGTTACGAGTAATAAACTTTTCCATATGGGGAATCCTGATAATCCACCATAAGGTGTAACAATGTTAGGCCACTTTATCAATTTGAAACATCAGTCATATAATGGGACTACAAATCTATTTGTAGCTAACAAATGGATAAGTTCCTTAGAGAAGATATTTCTTGATTTCAGAAGGTATAAAAGTCCGACAGTTGTCACAAATGTTTATCATATCCCATGATATGTGGATATATTTTGGTCATTTATTTAAAACACTAAGGATGAATCATGAATAAAAAATATGTAATGAAATTATTTTAAGGTATTCGTCTTGGAAAATTATTTTCCTCATGAGAAATGAGTGGATATGGAGAGAAAATTCCTATGTCAAATATAAGATGAACATGAAAATTTTGACATATATGAAGCCAAATTTACAGGGTTATTAATACTTGTTTCAGACTATATATGTAATCTAAAGAGATATATTATCCAATTATTTGAAAGTATTAATCCTATTCATTGAAGGGAATTGGTATCCCAAAATTACTCATTATACAAGGAAACTGTATCATGTAGTCTAAAGAATAAGAAATAAGTATCCAAGTCTTATGGATTAGAAGAGAATAAATATAAGAAGAATATTGAATATAAAAATATGGATAAATAGAAAAAGGGAAGAATGATTTACCTTTTGTGATAATTGTAGAAAGACACACTATTGTACTTTCTTGAAGGGAATGAGAGTTTTCTATAAGTGTGGAGAGAAAGCCCACCATAATCATGATTTAAAGGGATGTGAAGAAGTTCTCAATGTTTAATGATTAAAATGTAAAGATATTGGTAACTATGAAAATTAATTCCCTAGGCATCAAGGGAATATACATTAAAATATGTTGAGGGATCAATGTCAAGATTATGCTATTACTATAGATGAAGTGGAATGATTAATGCAATTATGTTTGGATTCAAGAATTATGTTATTAGAGTGTTATATTAACAATATTCTAGTTATAATAATTAAGAAATGTTTAAGGATCATATTTTTTTTTCTTTTTCATTAATGATTTGAGTGAATATGTTGAATGGTATCAATGAATATAAAAACCAATTTATTAACAATTTGAGCTTCATATAAATCAAATGATTGGGAGAGTATAACCCTTAATAAGTTTCTAATGTTGATATAATAATTATTAAGAGGTTTTTATGAAGGTATTGGTGACTTTTAGAGTTTATCATACCTTTTATGTTGAGGTAATTATGTGTTATTATAATTTTGAAACATTATAAGAATTATATTTATAATATTTTAGAAAAGGGACAACCCACATTATGGGTGACAACCCATCACATCTGGTAGGGCTATGGGGCTTGATCCCACAACCAAATAGTGACATGGATATATCTCCTATCACTGGCCTACATGATGTTCTGGTTAATATTTCATTATTTTCACCTAAAAAATTTATGGATAAATATTAATGTTGATTTAGTGGTGTTACAATTGTTGTTTAGATAATAATTTATTATATTGGATAACTTGTATTAATCATATTGGATTTGGAAAATATTTTGGGGAAATCATAAAGACTTGTCAGAGTTTTATGAATATTATGAAGCGTTAAAAGTTAATTTCAATGCTTCAGTCATAAAAAATAATTTTTTTACATTCATTCATTTGAGTAAGCAATGAATTAGAAATTTATCAAAGAAAAACCAAAGGATTAAATTTTTATTATAAAATATAAATACATAAATTAATTATAATTTCTTATAATCTTATATTGGGAAAATAATTCCTAAACATTAATAAAATAATATTGAAACAAAAATGTTATCATATTACCTTCATATTCGATGAATTAAATGGTTTTTTAAATCATCATATATTTCGGGTTTTCAAGTCCTTGTCTTTCTATTTATCATTCACTTTATTTTGATCAATGATCTCTAACACTCTTTATTATTATTTATTCATTTATTCCATGTCTACATATTTACTTCCCACTAATTTTTTCCTACGTGAAAACCTAGTTTGGTGTCATTATAGATTTACTTTTCTGCTTTACTTTTTCTCTTATCAAGAGGATATTTTATTAACCCTTTTTAAAATGTGGGTTTCTAATAATTTTTTTTCGAATTTCAAAACCATATTTTCTGAGATCAAGATTAAATTGCAGAGACACAATTTATTTAAGGTTGTAGAATGTAATGCCCCAAGATTTTAAAAGAATAAAATTATCTTTAATAACCTATATAACATGAAAAAAATATTAAAATATAATTTAACACCATGATACTTTGTAGTATATTTATTTTTAATAAATTCAATCTCTTTGATAGCTTGTGATGCATGCAACATAGGGTTTAAATGAAACAGGATACTCTCTTAAAATATTATTATAACCATTATAACCCATATGTTAAATTTAGGGTACAAATAGAATAAACTAAATTATTCTAATTATATTGTTTACACATGTATAAAATAAATTCAATGTTTGTATATTTATTATAAATAATATAATAAACCTTTTAATGAGAAAGAAATGTTTTTGAATAAACTATGTTTTTTATAAAAGTTTGATTAGTCGCACTTTGAAAAGATAATTTAAAATTAATTTATATGATTTTTATAAAATTTATTTTAAAAAATAAACTTTATTTTTCAAATATACATTTTAAAATTATCTTTGGATATTTTTATTTTTATAAAATGATTAATATTTTGTTGAATACTGAAAAATAATGATTTTCTTAAAACTATCATTTCATTTAAATTATTTACAAGGTTAAATTATATTTTAAAGTGTTTTTAAAGTAAAAATATTTCAACAATGTTACCATTTAACTAATTTAAATAATTGGAATCAATATCATATTTAATTCTTGTATGAGAACTTTTTAAACTTTTCCATTTTTTACTTCGGAAAATCCTCATTTCTCAATGCATCTGGCAGTTTATTTTTTAATTGAATTATGCCACTATTGTTTACTAAATTTAGAAAAATTTATGAAATATTTGGAATCAGAATAATTAATATAATCCAATAATCACACCTTTATTATATACTATAATGAATAGTAAAAATAGTAAAAAATTAATTACCATGGTTATAGTAAAAATACATTTACCAATATTAAAATAATAATATAAGAGTTAAAAATAAACTAAAACTTTTAAAAAACAAATTTTATGGATATATTTATACATTATAACCTTTACGTTTCTATAATAACCCATTTCGAGGCTTTTTTCAGGATACAAATATGGGTATCACTTTAACTTTTCAAAAATTCCATGTGTGTCATCTCACCCACTTATAAAAGGACACCCCTCCTCCGATCTTCCCTCCTAAAAATACATTTGGTTTCGGAAATAGCCACCCAAATAACATAATTACATCCCTATCTTAATAATTGAGGAATTATTTTGACTTGTAATCCCTCACAAAAAGAATTTAGGTATAAACCTAAAGAGACTCTATGAAGAATATGTAAAATTCTTAAACATGTGTATTTGTTTTATTTATTATTCTATATCCTTTATATCATCCTAAAAGTAATATTATAATAGAAATAATATACCCTATATATTGATATGGTATTATATTAATGTAATATCCCAAATCCATCTCCACTTTTATCAAATTAGAAATGAAACTATCCATTTTCTATACAACGGACTACCACTTCACGAATCAATGTAATTCATTTTCCATCACAACCTTTCAAAGATGGATATAAAATATTTATATTAAATTTATGACATTATTAAAGTTATATTATTAAGATATCACATATACCATCTTTCTTAACATTTTTTGGTGGATAGGATATGTCGCTCGTTTGTATGGAGGACTACCGCCTTACAAAACAAAGTGATTCATTTTTTTCTAATGATTTTTATGGAAGGTAGTAAGGAAATATTTAATAAATATATGTTATATTTATGAACTAAAAATAAATCTAGAAATATAATATCACATTTAACTTCTTATCTTCCAATCCGTTGGAAAATAACAACGTCGCTTATGCGTATGTGTGGACTTCCACTTTTACATAGAGATGTGGAAAATTTTCAAACTTATTTTTACATGGATGTTAGTGGGGATGTTTTTATTAACAAAAATTATATATATAACATAATAATAATTTTATAAAGGTTAATTACCTTTTATTTTTGTTTCACTCCATCCATCAAGAAAAATGGAAACAACGGTTATTCATACACACAACATATCATCTTCATCAAAGGTGTAATCCATTATATATATATAAATTTTGTAGATTACTCTAATTACATAAATAATAAATATATATGATATGTAAATCATGGATAAAATTATGTATATTATGTATCCATTATCAAATTAAATGGACTAAAATTTCTGATCCAAAACATACATGATAAATGAAGCAATTACCACATGAAACAATCATTTTTACAAAGAAATAATAATAAATTGGTGAAAAAGACTAAAATTAAATCATATATGGTATAAAATATATGATTATGGTTTTATAATGTATTTATAACAAACATATATTTATTATATAGGTGTTTTGAACAATGAATAAGGAAACCAGACCTAAGGTAAGGGGTTTTCATCTCACTTTGACTTCTATGAGAGTTATTACATATTAATTACTTATTTATTTTCTGTGGTGTATATAGTGATACTTTTATATTTTATATCATGAATCTATGAATTTTAATGGTGTTTATTGTTTCATTTATTTAATTTATTTTATGGGGATTATAATTTAGAAGTTACCAAAGTGGTAAGGGTTTATTTTACAGTTACATCATTATTCGGGATTATTTTTGTGTAGGTCTCCCTTGGGGAAATTATTATTTTTTAAGTATTAAAAATAATATATTTTTTACAACCTTATGATGTCCCAAACATGGATTCAACTTAGATGTTCTCGAAGCCCCATTGAAAACATGGCCTCAAGTGCAACTCCACAAATGGAAGTGGATGTCGACTAGTATTGAGGGCCTAGGGTGTGTCTGTGGGGAGACTATGGCCTCATTTCTAGAGTGTATCAAAACAGATATATGATAAACATATGAATTATTGGAATAAACATAGGTAAACTATGGTACATCAGAAAGAGGCACTATAGACAATGGACTAGTAACCCACCGTAGCAGAACGAGACAAGAATAAAAAATAATAAAAGAAACTGATAATAATACAAAGAATATGGTGATAATGTATGTCATTTGTCTAAAAAACTTGAAAATAGGTATAAATGGAATTAATAAATACATTATTTATAAAAGAATAAAAATGAATCCAAAAAATATCCAATCTTCCCAAGATCTAGATCTGTTATCTTCTAGAAAACTCTATTCTAAGAATGTAAGAAATATCATGTGTCTAAGGTGGGATACTTCCCTTTTCCAACAACTGCATACATATAATATAACCAAGTACCAATGGTGGCCCAGATATATTGTGAGATAAATCTCAATAGTCCACCACCAACGACGTCAATAACATCTAGTCTGTGTAATATAAATGGAAATAGTATACAAGAATTCATATATATAAGTGAAGCAGTACAACAATTTAAATACCTATTACCCACTCCAAACTCAACTGGTAATGTCTCTAAAAAATGAGACCGTTTAATTAATTCATTTATTTTTAGTTTATATAATAAGTCACGTGAGGTATCAGTAGTACTGAAATCATATCAAGATAGTAATAATGAAGGATCCTATATATAATAAGGCATTCTATAATGATAATAATAATGAAGAGGATCCATGGTAATAACCAAAAAATCCTTTACGTTAGGGGTCGATCCAACTCAGTGATAACCTGTAGCCTGGATAAAGGGTTTGCATGTAATCCAAGGGGCATCACCCAAAGCATTCCACTATAATATGAATCTAATAGAGTCCAAGGAATACATCCAATATAAAAGGAGATAAGCAATAAATGGGACCAAGGGTGTATCCTGGGCTCCACATGTCCATAGATGTCATGATGTATCCAGGGAGTGTAATAAATTCATCCTATAATTATAATAGAGGGATCATATGGTGTCATAACGGACATCCACTTGTAGACAAAGATCAGGTTCCAAGGTGGGTCTCACCCATGGAAACTAGAATCCTTAAATAAAAATGGCATCCATGAGTGCTCAAGGAATTCACTCATGAATCCAAGTGTATATTGAGTCTTACCACCCATATAATAATGAATAGGTCCATATGAAATATGTACCATATACTTGATTCATTTAATGAATTGTTCCATTTAATTTTCATGCCATTCAATAAGTCATTTGGTCCATTCCATTTCCTATCATACTAATGATAAAGCTAATGGGACATGAACCCATCCACTAGTTTATATAAGATATAATCAGTTCATTTGGTTCTATCTTCTACCTTCCATTATACATAGCAAGGGGTGCTACAGACATGCATGAAAATCATTTAATTATATTTATTTAAAGTGATATATATAATATACTTTCCAATTACATTTTATATTTGGTTTATGATATTGAATCACTTACCTTTGAAGGATCAAGTTATAAGAAAAATTATGCTAGAAGTTACATTTAATTTGTTTAATTATTTCTTACCTTCATGAAGGTCAAGTCAAAGAACACTCGAACGGTGGTGTAGATAGGCATAACATACATTAAATAAATAATTAAGGAAAACATCCTACATCGGTGGATAACATTGAGTTATCAATCTAAAATGACATTATAATACTATATGGAAAGGGATATAGAATATAAGAACACTTATTATAAGAAAGGCACTTGAATTTAATAGCCCATGCCCAATGAAATCGAGTACACACACTATGAAAAGTCATAAAATGGAGAAACATGAAGGATGAGTTATATACCACCAACCTTAATCTCGTATGACTATACTGATCTAGTATTAGGCTTTAGTTTGGCCTAGATCAGATGATTTCTAAAGAATAGATCAACACCCTGAAAATAGGGCATATGATCCAAAATCTAAATAGCATTGTTAATATATATAATAATGGTAAAAATATAAAAAGGAATCGAGTAATTACTGATTCACATCCAATGTGATAACTGGGGATCTAATCGAACCTTAGATTAGATCTCGAGATCAAAAACTATGAAAAAGGGTTAGTGAGCTCAAAATAAGATAAGAAGGAGCTTTTTGTCCATTGGAATGAGCTAAGAATGAAGGGGTGCCATATTAATCCATTAAGGTAAATATGGTCATTTCACCCATGAAAAATATAGACACACAGTTTGGCCGCACTGTTGGACAAACCGTCCACCAATCGTTAAAGGATCACTGCCTTCGAAGGGCACCTACATGGTTTGGCCTCATGGTTAGGGAAACCATCCACCAACTGTATGAATATCCTTTGATAAGAATTGTATAAATTCTTTACAAGCATGTATCCCCTAGAACATTGTTAGGGAAAACTATGCACCTTTCTTCATGTCACGACCCATCCCCTAGAGCCCGTGCCGTGACTACCCCAAGACCGCCTTCCATAGGCCAGGGGTTGGCGACTATCACCGAAGGCGTATTCCCTAAAACTGGGAAGGAATTGCCATTATAACCTGTAACACACACAACCAAGAACACAACAAGATACAAAGTCAAGGAAACTGAATAGTAAAAAGAGTGAGTACAACAAGTAAAAAGGGTCCAGAATACAAGACCAACTGGAAAGTACAAGGAAAACTGAAAAGTACAAGACAACTGATACGTAAAAAGTAGCTCTTGAATCATCCAACATGGATCCTACCTAAAGGGTAGGTACAACTCATGAACGACCATCTCTACAGTTCGCCTTGTCTATGGTCCATCTCTGAACTACCTCCAATCCTGGTACCCTTTTCCTCAGTCAGCGTTGTCCGTCGTCTACACCAAACACAACGAAGTGTGGGCATAGCCCGTGCAAGGGTGAGTATAAAGATACTCAGTAGGTACCCCGAGACCCTAAAGGTCTCACAAAATACATAAAGGATAATCCACAAATCATGAAATCAACTGACATCCCAACATAGGTATATTCCCATACATATACCTAAGTAATCAAATATACCCATCTAAGACATGAGAAATCACAGAGTCCAACTCAAAAGCCCAAAGCTCAACTGTTTTACAAAGGAAGGAATACCGTGAAGGTTAGTACCACACATGTACTCCACATAGAAGAATACCACCAAGGTATTACCACAACGGAAAGTACCACTCAGGTACGAACTCAGATCACACCATGTATAACTTAAGTACAATAGTAGAGATGATTAGATGTAACGACTAAACCATCTTACTCTGTTAAGAGGTGGAACCACGATGGATCACTAATCATCATTAGACCCACATATGATCTCTAGGTGCTGACCCACATAGGATCGCTCGGTGCTGACCCACATAGGATCTCTCAGTGCTGACCCACATAGGATAGCTAGTTGCAGACCCACACAGGATCACTTGGTGTTGATGCACACAGGATTACTCAGTGCTGACCCACACATGATCGCTCTTCATTCTTCAGGTCACAACCGGCTACAAGGTTCCCGCACTATGCTGGCTTGTCTCTGGGAGGGTTTGATCTACAATCCACTGTTTGATACTCCAACTACCCTGAAGTACCAAAAAGAAGTGTCTCAAAGGATCTCTACGTCATAAGGGTCTCAACGCAACAGACGGTGCGTCAATCAGACACACGGTCTGTGAGTTATTAGCCTTTTAGTCTTGAGGGCCCGGTTGAATTCATGTTCGATCCAACCTAACCGTTCCCCAACTTTATCCAAAACTCCAGTGGGGTATACCAAAGGGACCATCACGCTCCAAGGTTTTTGGTTCCATAGACGTTTCTTCAAATGGACACCCGATTCCAAAGTTATGGAAAAAATGTGTAAATGGGTCGAAGTGGGTCCGGGTCCAGTCCGACCCGGTCGGACCGAATCGACCCGTTAGCCTATCCCGGCCCACGCTGGGCGGCCTGGCCTGGCAGAAGCACGGTGGCCATGAGGGCCGTGAGGGGCTGCGGGGGGCTGCAGAAGTCGCGAGGGTGCAGAGGCCATGAGGGGACCACTGGGTGGCGCGGAGGGCCGCGGGCGGGGAAGAGGGATGCGGGCGACATGAAGGGCCACGGGCGGCACGGAGGGCCACTAGGAGGTGAGGCTGCAGGGCGGTGCGACAAGCCGAGGGGTGGTGTGGTGAGGTCGTGGGGAGGCGTGGTGGGCGGCGGGGCGGCGCGACGAGGCCGCCGGGCGACGCGACATGCCATGGGGTGGCGCGGCAGGTGACAGGGCAACGCGGTGAGGCCGCTCAGCGGTGTAGCAGACCGCGAGGCGGCGCGACGCGCCTCCTAGGCAGCGCGGCTGGCCGTGGGGCAGCAGGGTGAGGCCGACTGTGGGGCAGCTCTATGAGGTCGTGGGGCGGTGCCGTTGTGCCGACACCTTCGTCATGACCGATGGTGGTGCCGACCGCCGTTCTTGAGTTTTTCCAATTCCAAATGCCGACACCGGTCACCGTCACCATCGTGAAGAACACACCCAAAGAAGAATGGTAGAGGGATCATGCCATGTTTGTTTGGCCCGCACCCTCCGCGTTAGATCGGTAGCAAGTGGCTCAACAAAAACCTAGAATCAAGAAGGTCAAATTCAACAATTTCAGAAGAATCATGGATCAACTCATTTTGGTTGATCCACATATACCATGCCTTCCAAGAATGAGGAATTTAATCAAGAAAAAACAATAATTCTATAACAACACCTACCTCGTTCGTTTGATTCGTTAAAGATTGTCCGTGAGAAAGAAGACAATGTCGTTCGGAATAGACGGACATCAGTGATGTCAGAGTTTCCTTGATCTTTGGTTTGTTGACGTTTAAGAATTTCCTCATCAGTGAATGTCCTGAGGAAGAAGTCGAAGTTGAATTCGGCATTCTTTGTTGGCGTTATTCGTTGGAGAGCTTTCTCCCAATATCTCTCCTCTCCCCAATTCCACCAATAAAGAAAAGTTTCCAACATAATAGATTATGATATATATTTGGTTTTTGGAATAATTTCAAAATAGATTAATTAATTAATTGATGGGTTGTCTTAATTAATTAAAGGTGAGAGTTGGTAAAATTAAGTGGGGGAGTTCAAGAGGTTTCTCCCCATTAAGAGGGAGTTCAAAGGGGTTCAAGGGTTTTGGGTTTCGGGTGGTCCCCACCACCATAACCCACATGGGAGGTTAGGATCAGGTGGTCCCCACCACTATAACCTCACATGGCTGGTTTAATTCTGGTAGTCCCCACCTCTGAACATCCACATGAGGAGTTCCAAAGAAAAATAAAATAAATCGCTACACAATTTTATTTTATTTTATTCTTTGACATAAAACCCAAAAATCATCTTTCACCCTTGATGAACCGCCGTTGAGGTGAAAGTATCCTTAAGAGAATATCAGCGCTGTGAGTTCAATGGTGACCTTGGATTTCAATTCTAAGTACCGGTTCAAAAGTTAAAAAACCCTGCTCACACATTTACTGAACGTACCCGAAAAAAAGTTCAGAAATTCATTCTGGGCACTCCGGGCCATGGAATCACGCGCCGTCAATTTTTGTGGACACGTAAAATTACCATATAATTAAAAAATATTTACCTGGAAATTCTGGGTATTTACATTCTCCCCATCTCAAGGCTTTACATCCTCATAAGCCACACCACTAAATTAGGAAAACAAGTGGGGGTACTGAGCACGAATCTGAGCCTTCCTCTCCCATGTGCTCTCCTGGAGGTTCATGTGCTTCCAACGAACCCGCACCAGAGGTATCGACCATCCCTGATGGACCCACTCCTATTGGTACTCAATCTATTCTAGAAAATCCATAAAAGTCACCACATCGTCGACGTCCTGCTCTCCATGGTCGATGATGTGAGAAGGGTCATACACGTATCTCCTCAGCTGGGATACATGGAAGACGTCGTGCACCCAGTGCAACTGAGGGGAAAGAGATAAGTGGTAAGCCACGTCACCAACTCTGATAAGGACCTGAAAATATCCAGTGAACATCGAAGATAACTTTCCGCCTCAGCCAAATCTCCACAAACCTTGTCATGGTGAGACCTTTAGAAAGATTTTGTTTCCATACTCAAACTCCATGGGTATCCCTCTCCATTCGGCATACAACTTCTGCCCCCTCTGTGCAGTCTTTATCTGCTCCTGGATGATCTGAAACTTCCCTGGGGTAGTCTATACCATCTCTGGTCCCACTAGTGCTGACTCCCTTGGGTCAGTCCAGTGCAAAGGTGATCTTCAAGGTCGCTCATACAACGCGTCAAAAGGTGTCATCCCAATAGTGGTGTGATAGCTGTTGTTTTATGAAAACTCCACTAAAGGAAAGTGATTCTCCCAGCTACGATTGAAGTTGAGGACACTGGCAAGTAGCTTGTCCTCATGGGTCTGAATGGTCTTCTCAGTCTGACCATCCGTCTGGGGATGGAAGACGTTTCTCAAATGAAGCTTCATCCCGAAAGCCTCCTGAAACCCCTTCTATAGCCAGGAAGTGAAACATGCATCAAGATCAGAGACAATCCTCGAGGGTAATCCATGTAACCACAAAATATCCTGCACATAGAGGCATCCCATGCTCTCTACTGATCGCTGCTCTTTGATCAGTAAGAAGTGGGCCGAATTACAGTTTCGATTGACGATCACCCAATTCGAGTCATGACTCTTGGATGTACATCGAATTCCTGTCACGAAGTCCATGGATATCCCATCCCACTTCCACTCTGGGACCTTTAAAGGTTGAACCAAGCATGTTGGTACCTGATGCTCTGCCTTCACTTGCTGACAAGTGAGGCATCGAGAGACAAACTTTGCTACTTCTTTATTCATTCCTGGCCACTAGGGCTGTCGTCGGAGATCCTGGTACAACTTTTACACTCCTGGATGTACCGCTAGAGGTGATGTGTAGAAATCCCTCATCACTTCCTCCCGAAGTGACACTGGTACCATGGTATGTCCTCTGAAGAGAATTATGTGCTACCCACCTTCAGAAAATCCATCAGGTGTCAGCCCTCTAGATAACCGAGCACATTGAGCCTCGCAGTTAGCGTCCCCATGTTGTGCCTCCCTGACTCACTGAAAGAGTGGGGGGGGGGGGGGGGTGACTGTAAGATACTGAAAAAAATCTTCTCAATACCGATCCACAAAGGATATCTACAAAGCATCCAACTTCTCCATCACCTCACCTAGTAGCTGTATACCAGATCTCCTACTGAGTAAATCTTCTACAACATTCCCCTTCCTAGGAGTATAGACTATATCGAAGTCATATTCCTTGAGGAACTCAAGCTAACGTCGATGTCTAATGTTCAAGTCCTTATGGGAGAAGATATATCTAAGACTCTTGTGATTAGAGTACACTGTAAAACGCTCGCACATCAAGTAATGTCGCCACATATTCACGGAGAAGACCACTGCTGCTAACTCTAGGTCATGGGTAGTGTATTTCTTCTCATGTTGTATCAACTATCGAGAACCATATGAGATCAATTATTTCTCCAGCATCAGGACATATCCAAGCCCGGTCCCTGATGTGTCGCATTGGACTATGTACCCTACTCCCTCCTCTGGAAGCCTCAAGATGGGGGAACTAGTCAACCTCTGCCTCATCTCTTAAATACTCTACCAGAATCTCTCCAACCAAACAAAGGGTTTCCCCATCTTCGTCAACGCTGAAAGTGGTGCTGTAAATCTGGAGAAATCTAGCACAAATCTCCGGTAGTATCCGGCCAAACCCAAGAAACTATGTACCTCTATCACACTCCTGGGTAACTCCCAAGAAAATACCACCTCAATCTTCACTAGATTTACTGCAAATACAGCCTCCATACATGACATGTCCCAGAAAGTGAACCTCTCAGATCCATAACTGGCACTTCAAGAGCTTACCATAAAGCTGGTGCTCTCGGAGTGTGTCCAGTACTACCTACAAATGACAGGCTTGGTCCTCCTCAGTAGCTGAGTAGATCAGAATGTTGTCGATGAAGACTACTACAAAGTGATCAAGGTATGGCTGAAAGATCATGTTCATGAGTCCCATGAACACTACTAGAGCATTGGTCATGCCGAATGGCATAAACAAGAACTCGTAATGGATGTACCAACATCTAAAAGTCATATTATGTAAATCCTCATCTCGTACTCTGAGCTGGTGATAGCCTGATCTAAGGTCTATCTTTGAGAACCATCGTGCTCCCTTTAGCTGATCAAGGAGGTTTTCAATCCTCAGAAGTGGATACTTGTTCTTCATAGTCACCTGGTGAGCTGACTCAAAGAGATCACAAAGAAAACTCTTCAAAACACACACACAATTAGTGTTTTCGTGCACTGAGTAGAAAATAAGAAGTCAAGGTCCTTGTGTATGGATACATCGGCCGCCTCACCAACACTGGATTCCCCAAACTGATAACCATACTCACTACACTTAACACTATTGTTTTTAGAAAGATCAGAGTCCTATGTTCAATGGTAGAACCGACTCCTATGAAACCAATTTGTTACGACCCGTCCCTTGAGGCCCATGTCGTGACTACCCCATGCCCGCCTTCCATAGGCTAGGGGCCTGTGACTAGCACCAAAGGCATATTCCCTAAAAGTTGGAAGGAATTACCTTTATAACCTGTAACACACATAACCAAGCACACATCAAGATACGAATTCAATTAAACTAAATAGTAAATAGAGTGAGTATAACAAGTAAAAAGGGGCTAGAATACAAGCCCAACTAGAAAGTACAAGGAAAACTGGAAAGTACAAGACAACTGATGGATGAAAATTAGCTCTCGGATCATCCACCACGGATCCTACCTAAAGGGTAGGTATAGCTCACGGAAGTCCATCTCTATGGTTTGCCTTGTCTAACGTCCACCTCTAAGCTACCTTCAATCCTAGTACCCTCATCCTCAGTTAGTGTTGTCCATCATCTACACCAAACACAATGAAGTGCAGGCATAGCCCATGTCGGGGTGAGTATAACGATACTCTGTAGGGACCCTGAGACCCTAAAGGTCTCGCCAAATCCGCAAAGTATAATCCAAAAATCATGAAATCAATTGACATCCCAACTTAGGTATATGCCCATACCAAATTTATCAAATATACCCATCTCAAACATGAAGAATCATAGAGTCCAACTTAAAATCCCAAAGCTCAACTATTCCACAAAGGAAGGAATACTGAGAAGGTGAGTACCACAGAGGTACGCCACACAGAATAATACCACCAAGGCATTACCACAAAAAAAGTACCACTCAGGTATGAAATCATCTCACACTGGGTATATAACTTAAGAACAGTAGTAGAGATTATTAGTTGTAACTACTAAATCATATTAATCTTCTAAGTGGCAGACCCACGAAGGATGTCTAATCATCGTCAGACCCACATAGGATTTCTAGGTGCTGACCCACACAGGATCGCTTGGTGCTGACCCACATAGGATCACTTTGTGCTGACCCAAACAAGATCACTTGGTGATGAACTACACAGGATCGCTAGGTGGTAACCCACATAGGATCGCTCGGTACTGACCCACAAAGGATCGCTCTTCATTCTTCACATCACAACCACCTATAGGAATCCCACACTACGCTTGCTTGTCTCCGGGAGGGTCTGCTTCAAAATCCAATGCTTGATACTCCAACTGCCACGAAGTCCCACAAAGAAGTATCTAAATGGACCACCATGTCATAGGGGTATCCACACAATAGAGAGTGCGTCAATTAGACGTACGGTCTGTGAGTTATTAGCTTTTAGTCCCGAGGGCCTGGTTAGAGTCATACTCGATCCAACCCAACCGTTCCCCAAATTTATCCAAAACTTTAGTGGGGTATACCAAAGGTACCGCCTCACTCCAAGGTTTTCTATGCCTAATAGGTTCATCAAACAGACTCCTGGTGCCAAAGTTATGGCAAAAAATGCGTAAATGGGTCGAAGTGTGTCCGGGTCCAGTCGGACCGATCCAGCCCGACCCAGTTTGGGTTGACCCGACCTGGCCTACTGGGTCTGGCCCAGCCCGTGATGGGCGGCCCGGCCTGGTAGCGGTGCGGTGGCCGCAAGGGCCGCGAGGGGCTGCTTGGGTCCGTAGAGGCCACGAGGGTGCAGAGGTCATGAGGGGGCCGCGGAGGGCCGCGGGGCAGCGCAGAGGGCCGTGGGCAGTGGGGAGGGCCGCGGGCGGCGTGGAGGGCCGCGGGTTGGCAAGGCCACTGGGAAGCACGGCGGGCGACGGGGCGGTGCGGTAAGGCTGTCGGGCGGCACGATAGGCCGGGGGGCGGGGCGGAAGCGCTGCAGCATGGAGGGCCGCGAGGCGGTACGACGAGGCCGTTGGGCAGTGCGACTCATGACCATGGGGTAGCGTGGTGAGGCCGCAGGGCGACATGGTGAGACCGGCCACGAGGTAGCGCGAAGAGGTCGTGGGGCGGCAGCGCGGTGGCACGGCGGGCAACGGGGCGGGGCGGCGAGGCCGCTGGGCGGCGCGGCGGAACAAGGGGTAGCACAGCGAGGCCACGGGGCGGCACTGTTGGGCCGTTACCTTCGTCATAGCTAGTGGTGGTGCTGGCTGCCATTCTCGAGTTCCACCAGTGCCAAACACCGGCACCGGTCGCCATCACCATTGCAGAGAACACAACAAAAGAAGAACGACAGAGGGGTCGGGCCATGTTTGTTTGGCCCGCACCCTCTGTATTAGAGTGGTAGCAAGCGGCTCAAAAAAACCTTAAATAAAGAACATCAAATTCAACAATTTCATACAAATCGTGGATCAACTCGTTTTCATTGATCCACATTTTCCATGATTTCCAAGAATAATGAATTTAATCGAGAAAAAAACAAGAATTCAATAACAACCCCTTCCTCATTCGTTTGATTCGTTGAAGACTATCTGTGGGGAAGGAGACGATGTTGTAGGGAATAGACAAACTTCAGTGACATCAGAATTTCCTCAATCTTCATTTCTTTGATGTTGAAGACATTCCTCATCCATGAATGTCCCGAGGAAGAAGTCGAAGTTGAAGTCGGCGTTCTTCATTGGCGTTCTTCATTTGAGTGCTTTCCCTCAATAGTTATCCTCTCCCCAATTCCACCAATAAAGAAAAGTTTCCAACATAATAGATTATGATATCTATTTGGTTGTTGGAATAATTTTAAAATAGCTTAATTAATTAATTAATTTTTTGGATTAGTTAATTAAAGGTGAGAGTTGGCATAATTAAGTTGAGGAGCTCAAGAGGTTTCTCCCCATTAAGAGGGAGTTCAAAGGGGTTCAAGGGGTTTTAAGTTTTGGGTGGTCCCCACCACCATAACTCACATGGGATTTTAGGATCGAGTGGTCCCCACCACCAGAACCTCACAGTGGAGGTTTAATTTTAGCAGTCCCAACCTCTCAACATCCGCATGGGGAGTTCCAAAGAAAAATAAAATAAAATGTCACACAATTTTATTTTATTTTATTTTTTCACAAAAAACCCAAAAATGAACTTTCACCCTCGACCAACTGACGTTGAGGTGAAAGTCTTCATAAGAGAATGTCGGTGACACAAGTTAAATGGTGCCCATAGATTTCAATTCCATGCATCGATTCAAAAGTTACAAAAACCCGCTCACACGTTTACTGAACGTACCTGAAAAAAGATCAGAAATTCATTTCGGGCACCCTAGGCCTCGGAATCACGTGCCGTCAATTTTCACAGACTCGTAAAATTCCCATTTAATTAAAAAACATTACATGGAAATTCCAGGTCTTTTCACTTCACCCCACTATCTAGCCCTACACAGTTAGGAGAGAGGGTGTGGGATGGGTTCATGGTTTCTACTAATAGTTCATCCTAGTGTTTTTATCCAAGGATCGAGGTTCTAAGCTACAAACAATCCCATCCACCCCTGAAAACTTCTTGAATTCATTAGACATCTGTATTAGGTAAAAAAATAAATTAGAATAAAATTTAAAGGTTTCATAGCTAAGATAAAAAATAGGTTATTATAGTCTTCCCCCTTAAAAGAACTCATCCCAAATTTCACCTTCCAAGGGAAATGAAATAATGTATGAGAACAACTTTGGACACTGGGCTTGTACATTGGTCTCTCATTCCCATGTCTCTTCATGTTCACTACCATGATTCTGCAGCACATGTATTAGAGTAATAGACCATCCTCGGAGTGCCTTAATTATTTGGTCAACGGTTTGTATAAGATACTCCTCAAATGTATCATTAGCATCTAACTTATCCTCCTCAAGTTCAAAAGTATGGTATGGGTTAGCATGATACTAGTGAAACTATGAAACGTGGAATATAACATGAATGGAATGGTACCTCTAAATTAGTAAAAACTAATAAGATATATGTCTGACTCTCTACATAATCTCAAATGGACTGATAAAGGGTGAAGAAATACTCCTTTCCATCTTTATCCATCTATACCCATTCATGAGAAATACCTGTAGGAAAACACAATCCCCATCCTTGTGCTCTATAGGTTGTCAACAGAGATCATCATATGAGTTCTATCTAGACTAATAATTAGACATATTCTTCTTGATAATTGGATCCTACTTTGAACTATCCTTTTTAACGACATTGGATACGATACAAGGCCTGAAAAGAAGTCATCTGAATCATAACTTGAAATCAATTGTTGTAGTATAACTCAATGTGAGAGATATGGTTCTCCCAAGAACCACTGAAATAAAGGTAACATGATCAAATCATGTCCTATAACAACTGTATCATCCATTATAACTAGACATTCATCTAAGGGTGAAAGTTTGTGCTTAGAAGAACCTGTGTTCCCATATATTTTTGCAACCCCTTCCACAACCTTGATTTGAAAAAAGCATCCCTATATGAAATTATACTACAAGGGAACCCATGTAATCAGATGATCTAACATATACATACAATATTTTTATCTCATCAACTGATAATGTCTCTCAGATGGAAATGAAGTGGGATACTTTCCTCAGTCTGTCAATGAGAACCCAAAATACACCTCTACCTTGAGGCAACCTAGATGAGATGACTAAAATATTGATAGAATCAAATTTATATTTCCATTCTAGGACTAGAAGAATCTATATAAATATTTTAGGTCTCTAGTTCTCTGTCTTCACCTATTTATAGGTAAAAAACCTAGTGATAAAGCATGCTATCAGACATTTCATCCCAGGAAATCAATACTGGCATCACATATCTCAATACATTTTGGATATACCTAGTCAAACAACCCACTAAGAAGCATGGGACTCACACATAAGTTCTTATCTCATATATTTCATAATCCAAACATATTAATGTATATGTAAGATTTCATCTTTATCTATAGATCAATATAGAGATAGGTCCTCACTAGAAATGCTCTCCCAGAGAACCAAGCCTTCATGATCTGAAAATTTTCTAATTTTTACCCTCTCAGGGAGTGAAGAGGTAAATATACTGGCTGAGAGATACGACTTATCATGAATATCAAGAAACTATATATGAAACTAAGGGAAGAGGGCCATTAATTTCCATTCATCATTGGCTTCCCGTATAGCCTATGTCTAAGTTGTCTGAATCCATTCATCAACTACTACATTGCACTTTCCAACCACATAGATAAAATAAAAGTCAAAAGACTAAAGCTATTTGACCCATATTCACTATCTGAGAATCAATTCACAGTATGTAAACACATATTTCAGGATCTTGTGTTCCTTATACACCAAAAATCTCTCACAAATATGATATTTTCATCAGCAATAAGAGGCATGTACAAATGATGATATATTTAGGGAATCTATGGGGAAATTTCTCTCATGAGGTCTCAATTTCTGAGATCCTTATACAATGAATATGTCCCCCTACATAATCACTACACCTATACTGATACCTGATTAATTAGAGAACATATTATATCCTCTACTAGGCTCTGGAATAATTAGAATTGGTGCTAAAACAATCCTTTCTTTCTACTCTTGAAATGTTTTATCACACTCTTCTAACTATATGAACATGATATAATTATTTATAAGACTAATAAAAGGATTATAAAAGTACTATATGAAATTCATGTAATATCTAACCAACCCTATGAATATATGTATATCGAACACATTCTTGTGCTTCTCCTAAGAAACCACTACACTCACCTTCTCTAGGTCAATAGATACTACTGATTTTGAGATAATATAACCCAATAAGTTAACTTTGTTGATACAGAAGTGAAAATTAGAACGATTAGAATAAATATGATGCTTTTCCAATGTATTCAGAATGATCTCAAGGTTCTTATAATGGTCTCTATGAGTGTGAGAATACACCAAGACTTCATCCACAAATACCAGAAAAAAAGAATCTAGATATGGTGAAACACCATATTCATCAATGAAATGAAAATTTTAGGTGTGTTTATAAGACTGAAATAAATAACAAGATACTCATACAGACTATAGCTACTAAAAATATCCATATGATGTATGTCTAAAGGCCTGACTCATACATTATGATATCCAGATCTCATGTCGATCTTTGAAAATACCCTAGCTCCTCAGAGCTGATCAAAGAGATCATCTATTCGATGAAGTGGACATCATTTCTTGATTATAAGCTGGTTCAACCATCTTTAATACATGCATAAATGAAGGTTCCCATATAACTTCTTGGAAAAAACCATGGGTGAACCATAAGAAGAAGTGATGGGCCATAAAAACCATTAGCCCCTAGATCCTATAATAGTCTCTCAAGATCATTGAGTTTACTAAGATCCATCTTGTATAGTGTAATAGACACTATACATTCTCCTTGAACAATATTGAGAATAAAATATACCTATATTTCAGGATGTAATCTATAAAAATAATCAGGAAAGACATACTTGAAATGAACTACCACAGGAGGAAATTCTAACAGATTTACTTCCTCCTCCTACATGAAGAGACTAGCAATCTGAGAAGTCACTCCACAAAAAATATATGTTATGGTCCATCTCTATTGGACTAGAAATTCAACTCCCCTTATGTAGATAAATGTTACCCTATTTTGATTTAAATGATACCTTGTTGTGATACAAGTCTATAAAAGCATGATACATGACCAACCAATCCATCATGATAATGACATCGAAGCCTGTCATCTCTAGAACAAAGATGGTTACAAAAATGTGAAACTACTTACCTCAAAGTGTGGTCCTTGAATTGCAATATTCCCTATGACCATAAAGAAAATTGTGTTTCTAGGGTTATTACACCATCGTAATAATGAAATCACTTTTTGATACTATCCACAATAGATAAATAGATGAAGGAGTGTGATGAACCTACGTCAAGTAAGGAAGATACAGTAGTGGAGGATACTAGAATAGTACATTGTACTATCGATGATTATTAACTCTGATCCTTGGGTATCGACTATAATGAATGAAACTGACCTAATCCATGACCTAGTTCTATAGATCATCTACCTAGAGTATGACTACTCTACTGACATTGATGATCAAGAGTCTATCTACCCAGGTCACAAACTCCTCCTCAATCTGTCCTTCCGGTTCTACTCCAAATCCATGCCTAATGAGCCACAAAAGAACCCGCCCCTAAAGGTGGAGATGGTGCAAAGCCTCTTACACTAGAAGTAGTTGGAAAGTTCTGATATAATCTCTAAATTTTCCACATACATCCATTATAATGACACTAAATCTAGTCTCTATCTTATTTTTTGTTTAGATTCTCCTATCGTCCACACTGATGGAATACAAAATAGATTCTAGTGCGATTACTCTAACCACCATTTCTCTCACATGAAACCTCAAAGGAAAAATTACTACTATTAGAATAATTTTTGTCTCTCCTAGTAACTAATCCTCTATTCCTAGTACTGTTACCTTCCCATAGGCTGTGATCATTTATAAGATCCTGATTGACGATCTCAGAGAAATTTGGTAGCTGAAACACATTTACAAGATAACAGATAGAATACTTGAGCCCATCCTCAAAGAATTTATAATACGAGATATTATCCTCATATAGAAGTGGTGCAAATATATATAACACATAACAATGCATTGAATAATCCACGACTGACATAGAACCCCACTCTAGATGAATGAACTCTCTAGCTCTGTCAGATCATAGCTTATAAGGAAAGAAGTCCACATAGAATGTAGTTTGGAAATCATCCCATACCATGCCATGATGACAACCATCCTAGGTAATAAAATCCCACCAACACTTGGTCGAATAATGAACCATATAGGTGGATAGATTGACCCTCTAATCTAGATTCACCTCTAAATGCTAAAAGATAGATAGGGTGGCTTCTATCTACGACTCAATAGCCTGTGGACCACCATCCCCAGAGAAGGTGGGATCATGCTACTACTAGAACTCATGTGTCATATAATCCATTATCATTATAGGTTGTGGATCACCCTTCATGGTATGCATCATACATAATAAAATCTCATGAAGAAAAGAATTAGTGCCTAGTTCAGGTATATTAGACAGTGCCTCAATTGGAACTCGAAGCATAAATATTGGTAGATTGGGGCCCACCACAAATGGTGCATGATCATCTCCACCCTCTTTATTCACTAAATGATGAAATCATGGTGTTATAACACTACAAATGAAAATAACAGGGCTCATACCAAGATTTACAAATATATAGAAGCTATAACAAAATCATAATGTACAAATAAGGGATCACTACCTAGGATATACTACCCCAACTACCTGCTTCAAATGGCATGTATTGGTTAGTGTTTGAGTTTAAATTGAAATGGTTCTCTTATGGGAAGGGTTAACTATACCTTTCCTCACCATTTATTTTTAATTGATTTTTTACTTTTTAAGTTGCATTTTCTTATAAACTTATACCAAAGTTTGATTAAAATGTATTTTTTATTCCCAGTGAATAAGGTCCCATACACATTATCACTAAAAAATACACTCATTTAGTTTTTAATTAACTTTATCTACATTAGTTCTTAGAATGTGTCATGTTATGGATGAGGGATTGACTTAGTAAACTACCCATTATGACCCGTGAGGGTCTATACACATCATGAATATAAACTGTAAATCACTCAATCACAACCATAGAATAGTAAATTCATATATATATAAACAATTCTTAACCCAAAAATCAAAATAAATATAGGAAAATGAATGAAATTAAATGCACCTATATACCATGGAATATTCATGGCATGTGAATTCTAGGTCCCTGTGATGATTCATGTAATAATGATCATTTCCCTCATTTCATTAGGCCAAGGATGAAATAAAATCCTCAATACGAATAATAATAATAACCCCCAGATAGCATGTGTGTCACCCAATGGTGAAAGTATGTCAACTGTAATAATAAAAAACAAAACAACAATTCTTATTTAGGCAACATATCATTTAACCCGAACATGGGCCAACTACACCCAAGCATGAATTATAACAAAGTTACAAAGCATTTAAAATCTCTTTAATATTGTATAAAAATATTAAGTAAAATAATGAAATTATTTGATACCAATTTGTAACACCCCAGTCCTGAATGACACTTAGAGCTGCCCTGGGCCAAGTTGTCCAAATAGCCTCAAGCGCAACTCCCTGAATGATAGAGGATGTTGACCAGCAGTGAGGGACTAGGGTGAGTCTATGGGGAGTCTTTTCCCTCATTACTATAGAATAGAACAATATATTATATATATATATATGAAATAGTGGAAGAAACATATGTAAAAAGAGTTTCACATAAAAAAAAGACACTATCGACACTGGACCAGTAACCCACTGTAGCGTAAGTAGAAGAGGATAATAAATAATAAAATAAAATGATAGTAATATTAAAAAGTGGTGATAATGTATGTCATGTGTCTGAAAAACTAGATGACATGTATACATGGAAACAACAACACATTCTATACAAAATAATAAAAAATAATCCAACAAATATCCAAACATATTGAGCTCCAAATCGATCATCTTCTACAAATCTCCATCCTAATAAAGAAAGAAATATCAGGTGTCCAAGGAAGGATACCTTCCTTTTTCAACACCTATATCCATTTAATATTCTCAGGTACCAATAAAGGCACAGATAGTGTGTGATATAAATCTTAGTATGCCACCACCAATGGCATATATAACATCCATCACATGTAATATATATTATCATAGTGTATAGACATGCATACATAAAGGTAAAGAAGTACAATAATGTAAATACCCATTACCAACACCATCATTATCTAGTAATTTTTCGGAACATGATATCATTTAATTAGTTAAAATAAGTTCATTTTATATAATAAGTCACATGAGGTATCATAAGAACTGACATCATATCATGATATTAATAGTGAAGGATCCAACATATGATAAGGAATCCCATAATGATGATAATAATAAAGAGGATCCAAGGTAATAGCCAAGGAATCCTTGACCTCAGGGGTTAATCCGACTTAGTGATAACCTATATCCAAGATAAAGGGTCTTCATGAAATTTAAGGGGTATCACCAAAGGCATTCCATTATAATATAAATCTAATAAAGTCCAAGGAATTCCTCCCAGGTGAAATGAGATAATAAATGCCTTTCCCAAGGGGGTATCCAAGGCACCACATGTTCATAGACATCATGATAGATCAAAGGAGTGTAACCAAGTCATCCTATAATGATAATGGAGGTATCCTACTATGTCTTACTAAGAATACACTAGTAGTAAAAGATTGGGTTCCAAGGTGGGTCACACCCTTGTCAACCAATATCCTTGAATCAAAATGGCATCCATAAGTGATCAAATAATTCCCTTAGGAATGAAATCCTATATCAAGTCTGACTGCTCCTATAATAATGAATAGGTCTATATGCCATTGGTACCATATAAATGATTCATTTAATGAATTAGGATATGTAATAACCAATACATTAAATAATTCATTTGGTCCATTCCATTTTCTTTCATACAAGTGAAAAGGATATAGGGACATTAACCCATCCATTGCTTTATATATGTTATAATCAATTCATTAGGTTCACTCTTCTACCTTCCATTACACTTAGAAGGGGGTTCTATGAACATGAATCCAAATCATCTAATTTCATTTAAATTGGCCAAGTGATAAAAATAATATACTTTCCAATTACATTTGAGGTTTGTTTTATTATATTAAGGAACATAACTTCAAAGGGTAAAGTGATAAACATACTTATGCTAGCCAATAAATGTCATTTATTTAATTAATTCTTACCTTTATCAAGTTCTTGTAAAATAACCCAAGAACAATGATGCATATAGGCATAACATTTACTAAAAGAATAATTAAAGGAAACAACCTACATGGGGTGGATAGGATTAAGGTATAAATCTTCAAAAGTTTAATAATTCTATATTGAAATGATTCTAGAATACATACACAACGATTATAAAAAATACACTTGAAATTAATAGTCCATGCCCAATGAAATTGGTGTGCACACAATAGAGATCCTTATAAAATGAAAAAATTGAGGGATGATTAATATACAACCTAACTTAAGCTCATATGAGTCTCCATGTCCAGTATCAACCTTTGGTTTGTCCTGGATCATAAGAAATTTGAAGAATGGATCAATGTCCTAAAAATAGAGCATATGAGTCGACATATAAATAGCATCATCAAAGGGAAAAAGAATGATGAATGGCTAAAAAGGAAACAATTACTTACTAATACTCATCAAACATGATGAATGAGGATCAAATCAGGCTTCATATCAGAGCTTAGGATAAAAAAACTATGAAAAATGGTTTGGGAGTTCAAAATTTTGAGAAGAAGGATCTTGTGGTTATTTGGAATGAGCCATAGATGATGGAGTGAGATATTAATTCATCACAGGATCTATGGAGATTGTACAAAAAAACAAAGTCACAAGGTTTATATTTACAGTTGGAAACACCATGAACTAACCATTAAAATATCACTTCCCAGGAAGGGAACCCAAAGGGTTAGGGCCACAGAGTTATGGAAATCATACACTAAGCATGTGAATATCCTTTTCTTAAAAAATATACATTCTACATGGGAATGTGACCTTTGGAACACATTTAGGGAAAACCATACACCATACTTCACCCCACTATACAGACCCACATGGTTAGGAGAGACCATATGGGCTGGGTCATACAGTTTCTACAAACCAATTTTCCCATTATTTTTATCCACCAGCTGGTTTCCAGGCTCCGAATATGCCCCAAACACCCCTAAAACCTTCGCGAGATCATTAGGAATTTGTATTAGATTTAAAACAAATAATTAGACCAAAATTTAATAGATCCTTACATGAGATAAAAACGGGGTTCTTACAAATCTGGTTAATCATGAACTTTTTAAGTAATATAAAAAAATTTCCACTCTATGGTACTTAAAATGATTGATTATTTTTTTAGAAAATGCTAATTCATTTATCTCTTTGATCAAAAATATTTTCTTCATCAAAATCCATGTTTTAAAAAAAACCCCATTTTTTTAATTCTCCAAATGTTTTATTAAATAAATTTTTACCCTGGTTTGAATTTTTATAAAATGTTGTTAAAGAAATATTCATATTGTTTTCAAAAAAAGGACCATTTATATTTTACCAAAAATGTGAAAGAAAGATTTTCATTAATGGGTACTACATTTATTGAATTTCCCCCTTCATGACCACTCAATGTTTAAAAGGAACATTTATGATTTTTATATGTTATTTTAAATGAAATCTATTTTCAAAATATTTTATTGAGATTAGTTTAAAACAAATTCCATAGCTTAAATATTATTTTCCCCAAGAATATTTTAAAGTATCTTATCATGATATTTATATGAATAAATGAAAAAAGAATCTTATTAAAATTATTATCCACTGAAGATATATTTTAATGACACTATCCTTGTTATTTCTATTGATGGTTTATGTTCAATTTGAATGGGGATGTACTATTTGGATAACATTTTTGATATTAATATGAATGGTTTATTATTATGTTTATTGGTTGGGGAAATTATTGACATTTCATAAGTTATTTTTTTCAATATGAATTATTATATTTATTAGGTTTCACCCCTTTCATATAAGAAATGAGTTGGAATTAGTAAGTGAAGTGTGAGGTCCACCTTACACCTTGACACATCAGTTGATCTGTTGAGACAAACTAGATTGGGTTTTTTGATAATTACCTAGTTATGAATGATTTCATGGAATAAGGACTTAACAACATAGTTATGATATCTGATATTATGTATTACCTCATTATGATATTATTTATTTATATTTCATATTATTATTCATTTAGTTGGAATATCATATGTTATTTTAAAAGATAATGTGATTATTTATATGGTATTATTTGTTTAATATTTATTCTTTCTATATTATTCTCAATTAAGTGATTGAATATAAAGTGTTTCATTTATTTACTTTTACATATTTATTATTATTATTTATTCATGATAACTTATATTATACACATACTCTTATTGAACATCAATGTTCGCCCCTTTTTTATCTTTTTTGTTTTACCATGGATAACAAGAATGGTTTTATGATTAATATGCTGGGATATGATAATGGTAAATATTTAATTCTAAAATAAAACACTTTTTTTTTGTATTTTATGTTTTCAATTTAAATGTGAATTTCTAGTATGAATCTAGTTTAACAAGACTAATAAACTATTCAGTCCTTTAGGATGTGATACCATGTATCTTATAAAAATTTAATAATGTAACCACAAAATATGGGATAATAGGGTCATGTTATTTACATTGATTCACTCACTGATTGAAATGTGTGATCTCAACATTCATACCAACTTTGGTTAAGATATATTAATAAAAAGAGCTTTTGGTTCCCACTTTTTGTAACTCTTCTATTTTAAATTACTACAATAACATTTGATATGAAATATATATTAGTTTTAAAGTATTGTAATTTATTTAATGGAATTATAATTTTAAAATTTATTCCTATCTAATACATCTAACAAAAAATTTCACTATGTGGCACAAAATATTTTGAATTAAAATTTTATCATCTAGTAGTCTTACAACGTAGTCTAAAAGAAATTTTTATTAAACTAATTATATAACTCATGAAATTTATTCCTGAAATTTGTAAAGTTAACAAGGATGTTTATCAAGAATTAAATTTAATATTTATATCTCATGAAGTTAATGCCATCATCTAATTATGACAAATAAATAGTCTTGGAATTAAATTTAGAAGTTAATTTTCAAATATACTTTTTCAACACAAAAAATTTAAATTTATTTCAAGAAAAATATTTCTAAAGTTATTTATACTTATTATATATTATATTATATGTATCTCTAACATATAATTAAAAAATTTTATTTCCTGAATTACTAATTTAAATAGCAGTTGATTTTTCATTTAACATATAAGTAAGTTTGAAAATTCTTTCATCAACCTTATTAAGATCTACTTTATCTTGATCACAATCCTTATTTAACATTTTATTTTATTTCTCAAGTATATTCAAATATTTATCCATATATTAATGTTATGTAGTGTTATCCTCATCATAATCAAAAGAAAAAGGGAAGAATCATCTAAATAGAAATTTATAAGAGCATCTAGTGTTACCTTTCATGTAAAGAACAGTTTTTTTACAACACATTTTAAAAAAATACTATAATATTTTGGTTAAAATTATTATCTTCTAATTAATTATAAAAATTTAATGAGTCTTATATCATGATATAGTTGTTCATATACTTAAACACATTCTTCCACTTATTTTAAAAAATTCCTATAAGAATATTACACTCTTAATAGATAACATTTGTGAATATTTTTTCTCATTCTTCTCATTTATTTCATTCTGATGGTCTTTCCAAAATTTCTTATTTACCATGAAATTATTCATTTTCTTAGAAAACTATGTAATATAACCCTCAATATATTATTAAAATCTAATATCAGAATATCATATTTTTTTTCTTGAATTTACCAAGCATTAAAGTATTAGTTTTTGAGATTTAACCCTCAATAAGTTATAGTGAATGAAGTTCCTTTTTTATTTTTAAAATTTTTAGTCATACTTTTAATTATTTTATCATATTTTATAATATTTCCCATAAAATCATTGAATATACTGATAGTGAATTTATTGGTTTATCAACATCTATTATATTGGATTCTTGTTCTTTTAAGAAAATTTTGATCACATTCTCAAAAAGATGATCATTAATGAGTTCAAACTCATAAAGAGGTCAAAATATATTAATAATAGTCCTAGAAAATTGAGTAATATATGTTATTTTAAGAACTAGAGTCCCTTAGAGGGTGGGGTGGGGATGAATTTGGGTGATACCAAATTTTATATTTTCTTTTCTCATCATTTATTTAGTTCTTTCGTGTTCTTGTTTTCAGGTTATTATGAACATTGACACAACATATTTTCTTTTCAAATACATTCAAATCACATGAATGTAAAATATAAATATATAAGTACACTTAATTTTACATGTTTCACCCAAATAGGATACTCTAATGATCACACACCCACACTTTATTGGTGTTCCAGGGTCCTAATACACTTACTAGGGTAATTACAAATACTTTATGAAGGTTCCACTACCGATCCCAAGTGTAACAACTCTTCTATACTCTTTTAACTAATCAAGTGAGGAAAGGTTAATTTATAAAAATTAGGGTCACTTTGATAGCTTAGGTTAGTATGGGTCTTCATTTATCTAGTGTGAAGAACCTATTATATTATAACTGCTGATTTTATACTCTAATAATCTCTTTATTGTTATTATAATTTTCTTTAAATATGCATGTGATCAACACCTCAATGTTAGGGTTGAATAAGTTTATACTAAAAATATTAGTAGAAACTTTATCTTTAATGTGATTATTATTCTAAACTATAATAATTTTGTTACATTCCTCTTAAAAATAGATATAGGTGTGATATTCCTTCTTCTATCTCATGAATCTCCTTTATTTAAAACAAAATGTAGAAATGGAATCCGTAGGGATCTCTTCTTTCTTATATTTTTCTATAAAAAACTCTAAATTTTACAATGTAGTACATGCACTATTCTCTATTCAATATATGTCTCGGTATCACGTAGACCTATATCTCTTTGAGAATTGTCTTAATCATTTTTATATTGAATCATGTGTAGATTCTAGAACATTAATCAAAGGTGTAAGTTTCACCTCATTATTATCTAGCACTAAAAGTATTAAAATATATCCCTAATAAAATAAAATTGAAATTTTGAATTTAAAATTGTGAGGATTTACCTTAACAAAAAAACTACATTCATACTTATCAGTTTTCCCTAGTTATTCAAGATTCTTTAATACATAAAAATATTAATCCATAATATCTAAAAATATCTTCAGTTGAAAATTTAAAAAATCATGGACTTGTATATTTTATACTCTGTAAATAATTATCCATCTAAAATCACATTTCAATACCCAAGTATCATAGAATCATATTTTCATTAAAACACTTTATGTAATTTCCTCTAGATTAAACACCAATCCCAACTCCCAAAAAATTCCATCGATATAATAACCAAAATGTGATGTGATTTATCTCTTAGATTTTTTATATATGATATTCTTATGGTGTAAGGAATATTAGGTTCCCATTTTGAATTTTTATTGAGAGGTATGAGACTCACAATATTCCCATGACTTCAAAAATGGTGATAATGCGATCCCCATTTCCAATAGGAAAGACTCCAAACCAAAACACAAACCAACATGATGTAATTTCATATAGTTACCTATTTCCATATGAAAAAAATGAATTAATCATTTCATTATCTACTTATGGATTCCACCATGGACATGTACACTAAAATAACCACATTGTAATTCTCATTTTTCAAGGAAATATCCAACGCAACACCCCAAGACCCATGGAATTAAGATTTTATACTTCTCATTTTAGATGTCGTTGAACACCACAACCTCACCCACGATCTCCATAATGTTTTGGTTTCTAAAGGTTGATTATTTGAAAATTGTTATGATATAGAACATTAAGTGGTTAGTGTATTCTACTTGTTTTCCCCTTATGAACCACTGCAATCAAAGCATTAAGCAAAATAATATGAGTTTTTCATGTCACAACCTGTCCCACGTGGCTCATGTTGTGACATCCCCCAAGCCCACCTCTAGAAGGCAAGAGGTTGGAAACTAGAATTGAAGGCATCAACCTATAAGTGGGAGGTATTTGACTGAGAACCTGTACACATGCACACACAACAATGTACCAAATCTGGAAAGGTAAACATGCATGCCACTAAACAATCCCTGAGTAAAAGTAAATACTATAGGTAAAATGAGCTAGAATACAATCCCAAAAAAAGATAAACAAAAAATAGGAATGTACAAGGAAAACTCTTTAAGTAATCTATTGATAACCCCACATGATGGATAAGAGTAGAGTAGCTGCTGAAGGTAATAGAAGAACGCCCTCCTTGCCTGGTCTCACGGGGCACCTTTCACGAACCGAATATGGTCACCACCAAAACCGGCACCCGACCTGACCCGTGGAAAGTCCCGAAGGGCTTCCCCGATTCCCACAGGCTGGCACAAGTTCCCAGGTATCAAAAACTGAAAATTGGGAACTATTTTCCCAAGTTTTTATACTTAAAACAACAAATGAATCCATGAAATCAAATCTGGATTTTTCAAACCAAAACATATTTTACTAAAATTCAGAACGGAATTACACAATTTTAAACATTGTTTGAAGACCATTACAAAGGTAAAAAACCCAATAAAATATATACCAAGAACCTCCACATGGAAATAGGAACCACCCTCAAGCCATCTCCACGACACTGCATCACGATGGACCGCTAAAAACCCGAACCAATGGCATAAAACCTGTACCCAAACCTGTGACATAAAATAAGCAAGTCTACTAACACCCAAAGGTGTAAGTAGGGTGTGAGTGAAATCCCAGTAGGATACCACCGCTAAGAGATTCCATGTGATAAAAATTTCATGACAAAAATCATTGCATGTTTTGTAAATAAGAATTGCTAGTTACAATTTAATAAAGGATGCAATAATAAATGAAAACAGTTTTCATGTGGGATAATTTTAAAGGACCAAAAATTTTAAAATAAATAACAAAGCTTTTGAATTTTCCATCCAAAAATATCGTATACCGATGGTAAGTACAAGGGATCTAATGAGCACAAGTAATAGGAAATAACCCCTAGGCACTAGCTAGCTGTGGGTCCCAGGTACCTCGTATCTCGGTGAGAGTAACCACAAAAAATATCCGTTCTTATGCACGAGCCACTAGTAGGGATCATACCCATAACCTAGTAGTCCCCAATCATCATCATCATAGTTTAGTTAGAGTTTTAAGCATCAATCTTGCTAAGTGAAACTGAGTCCAAACCCCACAGATTCACTAGCATACTAGTACACGTCCACCCACCTAGATACCCGGGTTTTCCCTTTGTGCTCAAAAAATTTCAACAATCCAAGAAGTGTATTTTTCACATGAAAATATCACTTCCACATCACACATTAACCAAACATCCCCATGTACATCACACAAGTCACAAATTCCACTTTCATTCAAATGTATTTTGAAAACAAACTTACACCAAAATTGCCTATAACACTTTTCACATTTCTTTAACACTTCTAAAAATACTTTAAACCATATTATAAAACCATTATAAGATATTAAACCCACATAACATCCCACACACATGTCACATAATACCCTTCTCACCTTCATAATTCATTTTATCAATAAACTCACACGAAACATCCCACACCCGTGTTTCGCACACAAAACACAATTTATTAAAACATTTAGGCAATTTATAAAACATTCTAAAATAGTTTGACATCTCAAATAACCACTTTACCATTAAAAACCCACATTAGGTGAACACACTCACCCAAACAGTACATATACACCCTTTCCCAACTTTTTTTAACCAAATAAAACATTTTCAATTTTTATAAAACAAAACCAAGAAGTATAACCATTGTTTGCAAACTAAACCCATTTCAAACCCCTCATTCAAAACCAAAATCATTCAAATACCAATCCAAAACAGAATTTTCAGCCCTAAAACAATTATTAAACCACCCCTAAGTGTTATAAAAATACATCAAATAATACCACAAAGATACACATGAAAAAAAACGTTTTAATAAATCACTTTCATATGTTATAAACTAAACCCAAACATTACCCCAAGAGTCACACATGAAAAGTACCCAATTTCAAGCTAAAATACAACTAAAAATTAAATGTTTAACCAAATCCATCAAAAAAAAGTTTTCACACCACAAAACACAGATTATAAACATACTAAATTAATAAACCAAGCAAGCTAACTCATCATAAAATGGTTACACATGGAATCACCTACCCTTTTGTGTCGAAACCCTCAAAACTTGGTGCGAAACCTTAAGCGCACCACCTATGCACCACAAGGAATATAAATCCAGACATAAACCACAATAATTGACCCAAAAGACACCAAATCAGACCTTTTAATTGAACCACAGCTTCTGGATATGAGGAACTTCAAGAAATAGGAAATAAAACTAAAAGAGGATAGAAGGAACCAAGAAGGAATTCTCTTACTTAAAAAATCTTGAGGAAATCGACCCCAATCCACCAATATTTGATTCTTGAAGTACCCAAAACTGGTATGGAAGATTGAAGGATTTATATTAGGTCATGTGGGGACCGAATTTGGGGAAATAGACTGAAAATTTATGGATTTATGAAAAAATCATTTTACCTCATCAAATCTGCTCGATTTGAGAAAGATTGAGAAAGATCGCCCTAATCCGTAGGGTATATGAGGTCCAAAGAGGAAAACGCGATAATGGGGATGAGGCTGAGGTGTTTGTCTTAGAGTGGGAGGTTGAATCACCAAAACATAGTAAAAAACTCTTGAGATATTGAAATTTTAAAAAACTAATTTAAAGCAGGAAATGGGCTTATGGGTAGGCCCATTACATTAATCATAAACCCAAATCCATCATTATTTTGTATTTCTATGTGGTCCAAAGGGATATGGTGACTTTAATATATCAGGTTATTTTAATTGGGAAGTGTAATGGGTTTAAAATAGTAAAAATTGAAGGAGTTATAGAAAAAACGAAATTTGTTTTTAAATCTGGAATTGGGCTCACGGTTTGGCCCAAATTTTCAAAACCCACCATTTTTACCAAAATGAGTGGTGAACCCCCAAAACAAATCAGGAATGGAAATTAAATGAATAATGAATTGAAAAAAAGTTCATGGGTGTGACAATTCCCCCCACCATAAAACTTTCCGCCCTCAGAATGATACATCAAGGGAAAAACAGAAACCAAACCCAACCAAAAGGCAGAAATGGACTCCTTTTCTAAGCTTCGCCCCCAAAGGCCAAAACACCTCTAGTGATCAATTAAGGAAGGAATATTTCACATCCAAAACATACACCTCTTTACTCAAATTATCAAGAACATTCGGTTTTATCCTAAAATAAAACTCCTCAAACACTATCTGAACAAGGCTCAAAAAATTTACCCAAACAAACAAGAACATCAAAAAAGGTTACACTTAACTTGATATAACTAAACCATTGGGAACTCTCCAATCCCAACATTTACCCAATGAAGATGTAGGTGGTTATATAGCTCTGAACGAGACTACCCACTTCCAATCCAAGAACATGGAAAAAAGTGAGTTACTGGTAGAAGGATACACAAATGGGCTCCCCACCATAAGAACCACCCATCATAACTGACCAATATAGGCTAGCACAGAAAGACCCCAAAACATAAAGAGTTGGGACGATCGCACAGTTAGCCCGTGCAGTTTGGGAAACTGTGCACTAACCATGTGGATCCTTATACCTACATGGTTTTCTAGGGAATGGTTACTACTAAATGTGCACTCAACATGTCTAGAAAAATCCAAAACCTTTTCCCAAAACCCAAAGGAAACCAAAGGGGAAAAGAAACTAATTGGGAGATAACATGGGGATAAGGCCCTCCACCTCGTTCCACCGAACGGGAACAAAAGAAGCAATATGAGAAAACCAAATGTTTAAACTATTCCCATCTCTCATACTGAGAATAGTTCTTTTTATATGGTTAAAAACTACACTGGTATTTCCTATGACTACGTGCCAGCTTCTCTCCAGGACCTATGGCTGGAGCTGGAATGATTGAAGCATCTTCAGCCTTGCAGTTAGGATTTAGAAACCCCCTAATATAATTTCTTTTTTTGATGCTACAAACAACTACATGAAATCCCAGATGGGTTCACCAAGACATAACACACTCCAGAACTCACTTTACCATAACTTGGAAATTCACTGAAATAAGGGTTTAGAGGATGCACTCACATCACACCTTGTTTCTTCAGGTGATAAACAACAGAAATAAAGGACATATATAAACACCTTCCTCTAAAATAGAGGATGTCGAGATCTCCCAAAAGGAGAAACACTTCTGAAAAAAAAATAGACTCACAAAATATTGTACATCTTTACCTTTATAATCAAACGAGCACGCGACATCACATCGTGTCACCGAACATGACCGAAGCGACTGATGGAAATAATACAAGGAGGGGGCCCTACACAACACCCCCAAACATCACAACATTCCAGAAAGTGGCCATAACAGCCTCTTAGGGCCAGATTTCCCACACTGGTGGTTTAACATAAACCCCTTCATCGAAGAGACTATGAAGGAATTAGAGGCCCTATTAGACAATATCCATACTGACAACCCTAGACAACTTTCACCTTCGACGAATCAGGTAGCTTAAGAAACTAAGGTATCTTTCATCCATCCACGACCACTATTCCGCAATAAGAGGATCCTAAAAAACCAAGAATGTAAATGGTGTAGACTCATTCTAAAAAGCTCAAGAAAATATTCCTTACATTAATCAACTGGAGGATTTTCCAACGGCAAAACAATCCGGGTTACACTTCAGTTGTGCACTAAAGCTTAATGGGGTCATACCTTATACAATGAAAGAACCCAAGGACCCAACCAAGCTGGTAAATTGGTAAAAACATGCCACTAAACAGATCCAAACTCATTAATGGAACCACCTTAAAGGTGTCCCGAAACATATATCATAGGAGACTACTAACCGGACCTTCTACCCAGCTTACCGACCAAACACAAACCCAAAACATAGTTCGAACTGGAGGGGTTCTTGGACTCCAAACATCCCACAACATCAACATTTTCCAAAAGCACATAGTATACACCATCCCAAACAATTCATCAAGACATCATGTTTTTCTTTAAAAATATTTCATTGAAAACCAACGGTTCAACAGTTAGCATATCCACCAATGGTACCCCATGACCCTCACACATGCATGTTTCTGTGCCACACCAAGCACACTCCTCATATTCATCCCGAAACTCATCCATTAATCCCATAAACTATCCATCATCCCATATAACCCCATGCATGTAGTCTCTCATGGAAATACCAAAGGTTAAAAATGAAAAGTCTTTCCAATTTTCAAAAACAAAACGGTCAACCAACCCATACTTTTTCTCAAAAATGCTAAAAATGAGATCAAAATCCCAATTAACATCTTATAAAACTTTTCATAAGGACACAAAAATTTATAAAAGAACTCAATTTCAAGTTATTAACATCAATTTCAAAACATCTCATTCCATTAAAACACCCTTTAATTGTTTAGAAAACAATATTGGAAACACTTTTGAAAACCAACTTCAATATGGTTCTGGATTTCAAAAGAGGTGTAAGCACACTATTTTCCATTTCAAAACAACAATAAAAATTTAGTTCCACCATTTAATAAATCAAACCATTCCCTCTTTATTTTAATATCATTTCAAAAAAACTTTACACTTCTTAAAACCACGTCCCATTAAAACCAAAGTTCCATGATATGAAAACTAAATCACAAAACAATGTGAGAGGAAACAAGTTTTAGTGGGTGAATTTGACATATGGTTGGAAGCCACATTCCAATCACTTAACCTTCATAGAGAGTGTTCTAGAAAATATCCCCGACTTCACATGGCTTTCCAGACCCTGCGAGCTCACTGAGACCATTAAACCAACTCTCTTTTCATTTCCCCTAATCATCATCAGACCAAGAAAACCAAAAGACATAGATAAATCCTGACTTCCCCTAGCGACATGAATCCCAACATGAGGTGTGTTGATAAATCACACTACCCATAACCATAATTTCATGTCCCAAAAATCTTAACTCCAGATTATCCTGACTATTTCCCCAATAACATGACTCAAATAGTGAAAACCTCCTTTGATACCATTTTGTCACAAACCGAATCTGGTCTCCGCCAAAACTGGCACCCGACCTGACCCGTGGAAAGTCCCGAAGGGCTTCCCCGATCCCCATGGGCTGAAACAAGTGCCTGGGTATCAAAAGATGAAAATTGGGAACGATTTTCCTGAGTTTTTATACTTAAAACAACAAATGAATCCAAGAAATCAAATCTGGATTTTTCAAACCAAAACATATTTTACTAAAATTCAGAACTGAATTACACAATTTTAAATAGTTTTTTAAGACCATTAAAAAGGTAAAAACAAAAAAAAAAGATATCCCAATAACCTCCACATGTAAAGAGGCACCGCCCTCAAGCCATCTCCACGACACTGCATCACGATGGACCGCTAAAAACCCGAACCAATGGCATAAAACCTGTACCCAAACCTGTGACATAAAATAAGCAAGTCTACTTACACCCAAAGGTGTAAGTAGGGTGTGAGAAAAATCCCATTAGGATACCACTGCAAAGTGATTCCATGTGATAAACATTTCATGACAAAAATCATTTCAAGTCTTGTAAATAAGAAATGCTAGTTACAATTTTTTAAAGGATGCAATAATAAATGAAAACCGTTTTCATGTGGGCTAATTTTAAAGGACCAACAATTTTAAAATAAATAACAAAGCTACTGAATTTTCCATCCAACAATACCATATACTGATGGTAATTACAAAGGATCTAATGAGCACAAGTAATAGGAAATAACCCATAGGAACTAGCTAGCTATGGGTCCCAGGTACCTCGTATCTCGGTGAGAGTATCCACAAAAAATATCTGTTCTCGTGCACGAACCACTAGTAGGGATCATACCCATAACCTAGTGTTCCATAATCATCATCATCATAGTTTAGTTAGAGTTGTAAGCGTCAATCTTTCTAAGTGAAACTGAGGCCAAACCCCACGGATTCACTAGCATACTAGTACACGTCCACCCACCTAGATACCCGGGTTTTCCCTTTGTGATCAAACAAGTTCAACAATCCAAGAAGTGTAGTTTTCAAATGAAAATATCACTTCCACATAACACATTAACCAAAAATCCCCATGTACATCACACAAGTCACAAATTGCACTTTTCATTCAAATGCATTTTGAAATCAAACTCACACCAAAATTGCCTACAACACTTTTCACATTTCTTTAACACTTCCAAAAATCTATTAAACAATATTATAAAACCATTAAAAGATATTAAACTCACATAACAGCCCACACACATGTCACATAATACCCTTCTCACCTTCATAATTCATTTTATCAATAAACTCACATGAAACATCCAACACCCGTGTTTCGCACACAAAACACAATTTAGTAAAACATTTCGGAAATTTATAAAACATTATAAAAATGTTTGACATCTCAAATAACCACTTTACCATTAAAAAACACACATTAGGTTAACACACTCACCCAAATAGTACATATACACCCTTTCCCAACTTTGTTTAACCGAAGAAAACATTTTCAATTTTTATAAAACAAAACCAAGAGGTATAAACATTCTTTGCACACTAAACCCATTTCAAACCCCTCATTCAAAAACCAAAATCATACCAATACCAATCCAAAACAGAATTTTCATCCCTAAAACAATTATTAAACCACCCCCAAGTGTTATAAAAATACATCAAATAATACCACAAAGATACACATGAAAAACACACGTATTCATAAATCACCTTCAAGAAGTACAACACGGTTTTACACCTTAAAGTCATTCAAAACCCACTTTTCAAGGCCCACATGACAGTAAAGAATTAACAAATCATAATTTCAGCCCCTATCAAGACTAATAAATCACTTTCATTTGTTATAAACTAAACCCAAACATTACCCCAAGAGTCACACATGAAAAGTACGCTATTTCAAGCTAAAATACAACTAAAAATTAAATGTTTAACCAAATCAATAAAAAAAGTTTACAAACCACAAAAAACAGATTAGAAACATACTAAATTAATAAACCAAGCAAGATAACTCCTCATAAAATGGTTACACATGAAATCACCTACCCTTTTGAGTCGAAACCCTCCAAACTTGGTGCGAAACCTTAAGCGCACCACCTCTGCACCAAAATGAATATAAATCCAGACCTAAACCTCAATAATTGACCCAAAAGACACCAAATCAGACCTTGTAATCGAACCCCAACTTCTGGATATGAGGAACTTCAACAAATAGGAAATAAAACTAAAAGAAGATGGAAGGAACCAAGAAAGAATTCTCTTACTTGAAAAATCTTGATGAAATCGGCCCCAATCCACCAATATTTGAATCTTGAAGTACCCAAAACTAGTATCGAGGATTTAAGGATTTATATTAGGTCATGTGGGGACCGAATTTGGGGAAATATACTGAAAATTTATGGAGTTATGAAAGAATCATTTTACCTCATCAAATCTGCTCGATTTGAGAAAGATTGAGAAAGATCACCCTCATCCGCGGGGTATATGAGATCCAAAGAGGACAACGCGATAAGGGGGATGAGCCTGAGGTGTTTGGCTTCAAGTGGGAGGTCTAATCTCCGAAAATAGTAAAAAATTAATGAGATACTGAAATTTTAAAAAACTAATTTAAAGCAGGAAATGTGCTTACGGGCAGACCCTTTACTTTAATCAAAAACCCAAATCCATCAGGATTTTGGATTTCTATGTGGTCCAAAGAGATATGGTGACTTTAATATATCAGGGTATGCCAATTGGGAAGTGAAATTGGTATAAAATAGTAAAAATTGAAGGAGTTATAGAAGAAAAAAAATTTGTTTTTAAATCTGGAATTGGGCTCACCGTTTGGCCCAAATTTTCAAAACCCACCATTTCCACCAAAATGAGTGGTAAACCCCCAAAAAAATCAGGAATGGAAATTAAATGAATAATGAATTTAAAAAATTTCATTGGTGTGACAGCACCACCAGGACCTGGGCCACCAAGTCGTTCGTCAAGGCGGCAGTCATCTGCACTAGACACAACACGTGCGGGCGAAGCCCGTGTAGGGGTGAGTAACAAAAAACTCAGTAGGGACCCCAAATAAAAAATGAAAGGCCACAAAGAAATCCAAAAACAAACCAAAAAGCATGATCATAAAGCATAATCACAAAGCATGAAATCTCACACTGGGTATAATATAGATTAGGAAAGTAGGAAAATCAGTCATATCATCGAACACCTTGGGATGCTGGGGAACTCATCCTCAATGAGTACAGTGGGCCTACCGGGTCACACAGAGTCACTTCCCACTAACCTTGGGCTACTTTTTTACTCATACCTGATGAGTTCCCTGGGTATGCTGGGTCACACAAAGCTGCTCACCACTGTGGGCATGCCGGGTTGCACAAAGCTGCTTCCCACCCGGCTATACTAAGGTACTCCTCCTATTGAGTATCATGGGTATGTCGGGTCACACAGAGAAACTCTCCACCATGGGAATGCATGGTCACATAGAGCATCTTCCCGCTAGGCCATTGTAGGTGATCCACACAAGGTCTCTTTTTGTCTATCTTTAGATCTCAGCCAACCATAGGGATTCTGCACGTAGTGCACTTAATTCTAAGATAAATGCTCCTCAAAAAATGCTTTAAATTTAAACATCCATTAAATCCTCCATAAACTATACCAAAAGTTCTTCCTCACCATGGGGGTTCCAATTCCACAAATAGCTTATCAATTGGATGCCTGGTTTGAAATTTATTGGCGTTTTTGTAAACTGGGGTCGGTTGCATCTAGGCCTTGTCCGGCCAGGTCAACCGACCTGACCAACCCGGTTTGGGGCCCCATATTCCCTAGTTTAGTTCAACTGACCCATTTTGGGTTTGGTTCGGCCCGGTCGAGCTTGATTAGTGGGCCTCGCAGGACTCAGCTCGATGGTGCGGGTCTGGCCTACTGGTGCGGGTCGCGCCATGCCCGGTAGAGCCTGATTAGTGGGCCTCGCAGGACTCGGCTCGATGGTGCGGGTCCGGCCTGCTGGTGCAGGTCGCGCCATGCCCGGTCTGCCTCGGGTGGACCGACTTCCTTCAGCCTGGACATGTAGTACATCTGGGGAAGTTTCAGACTTCTGGTCAAACCTGGCCTTCCATGTTCAGCACGCAGTCATGGGATTGTATGCTAAGCAAATCTGCAGCCTGCAGCTACAGGCCACTCCACTGACACGGCCGAGGGGCTGCATCCCTCTGCCAGCTTTTGGCCAGAGTCGGCCACAGATGCTGCCATTGGCATGCCATTGTGGCGCATCGGTGGGATCTTCTACAGACCACTGGGTTCACTCTAGTGTTCTGTTCTTCGATCCTCTTGTTCCAAAAAACTCTGATGAATTCCATCTTCCCTACAATGGATTCAAATCCTCCTTGCCACCATTTAAATGATGCATCCATGAAGTACGCACAAACACATACATAGTGGAGGGGCTTAGGCCTTGTTTGTGTCAGCCCGCAGACTCCATATTAGAGGTTTAAAAACACATGATATATAATTAAAGTTCTATCAAAACTTAATCAAACCCAATACACAAAACCAAAGAATAAGGCACCCTCTCGCAAGAACGAGAGGTCCGTAATCTAACCTGCCTGTGGGTTAATCCACATTCATTGTTTTAGATTTAAGATTGGGTAAACTTAAAACAAAACAAACCCCTTATAAAAAGGTGTTCATCATTAAAGAGGTTCTCCCACGGGGGTTCATTTTTTTGTTGGCATTCGTCGCTTTTTGGTTCTATTCATCGTGGTGTGTTGAAGTCGTTGGCGATTCACTAGCATTTGTCATTCGTTGTTGGAGAGAATTATCACCCTATGTTCATCACATGAATTCCACCAATTGATACTCATTTATGGAATTCATTAACCCATTAAAAGAAAACATGTAACAATGTTTCTATTACATTGCATTGTCACATCATTACGCTGTTTCATTTATGAAACAATGTATCTATTACACTTAATTTAATGTGTTGTTATACTTCATGTTTTTGAGCCATTAACTAGATTCATTTAATGTGACTCGTTTTCTTTTTTCCTCTGCACTGTAGCGACATCATCCCACTACCTGTGGTTGGGAAAAACAAATAAAATAACTTTTTATGTTAATTTTTTTCTAAAAATTCCAAAAACTAACTTTTCTGGTCAACCCTTTCTGATCGATGTAAGGTTCATTTTTGGAGAATCTTGTCATTCGGAGTTCAATAGTGCCCTCATATTTTTGATATGAGAACTAGTTTAAAAGTTAGAAAAACCTACTCACATGTTTACATAAATTAAACTAATAATGTTTAAAATTCTATTTTGGGATCACTGGGCCTCAGAATTAGGTGTCGTCAAAGCATCTGATCATGAAATAATTCCATATAATTTTAAAAAAATTACACAGAATTTCTGGGACATTACATTACTCCCACCTTTTGGGTCTTCACATCCTCGTAATCCAAAACATGGATACACAAAAAATGGAGGCAATGAGATCAAATCAGAGCCTCCCAATCCTATGTTCTCTCCTGGAGATTCACGTGCTGCCACCGATCACGCACCAGAGAAATCGACGATCTATGTAGGACTCGCTCCTACTAATCCTCTCTCTCTACTGAGAATTCTTCAAATGTCTCACCATCATCAATGTCCAGTTTTCCCTAGTCGATGACGTGCGATGGATCATGCACGTTCATCCTCAGCTACGACACATGAAAAACATCATGCACCCGGTGCATATGTGGGGGAAGATCTAGGCGGTATGCCACATTTCTAAATCTACTAAGAATCTAGAAAGGTTCGATGAACCTTGGTGATAATTTTCCACCCTTACCAAATCTTCACAAACCCCTTCGAGGTGAGACCCGAAGGAACACACTGTCTCCCTCCTAAAACTATAAGGGTCTCTATATCCTGTCAGCAAACAATTTCCACCTACTCTATACAGTCCTCATCCGCTCCTGGGTGATCTGCACCATATTTGTGATAGCCCGTACCAACTCTAGACCCATTAGTGCTGACTTTCTTGGGACTTTACAACATATAGGTGATCTTCATGGATTCTCATACAAGTCCTCAAATGGTTCCATGCCACTGCTAGAGTGATAGCTATTGTTGTATGAAAACTTCAATAGTGTTAGGTGGTTCTCACAACTGTGACCAAAATCAACTATACAAGTATGCATCATTTTATCTAAGGACTGCATGGCCCACTCCATTTGACTATCTTTCTGTGGGTGAAAGGCGGTGCTCAAGCATAGTGGAGTCCCGAAAGCCTCCTACAATCCCTCCCACATATGGGATCTAAATCTTGCATCACAGTCTGAGACTATTGTCGAAGGAACCCCATGAAGTTTCACTATCTATTGTATATAGAGGTTTCATAATCCCTATAACAATTCCTACTTCCAAATGGGTAGGAAGTGAGCCGAATTGGTGAGTTGGTCAATGATCACCTAGATAGAATCATGTCCCCTAGATGTACATGGTAAATCTGTCACAAAGTCAATCAAGATACCGTCAAATTTGTACTCTGGTACCTCAAGTTGCTAGACCAAGCCTGCTAGAATGTTATGATCATCCTTCACTTTCTGATAAGTGAGGCATCGTGATATGAACTATGTCATCTCTTTCTTGATCCATTTCCACCAGTACTAACATCAGAGGACTTGGTACATCTTCACCACACCAGGATGTACCACCAAAGTGGGTGTGTGGAACTCCATAAACACCTATTCTAGAAACATCACTGGTACTATGGTGCGTCCTCTGAAAAAGATTATGTGCTCCCCAACTATAGAAAATCCATCATGAACTTGTCCGGTAGAAAACTGAGAACTTCGGGTCTGGCAGTCAACATCTACAGCTGTGCCTACCTAACTCGCTGTAAGAGTAGAGTAGTGACTATCATCGACTGAAGAAAAGATTCTCCATCATCATCTAAGAAGGATATATGCATTTCAGCTAACTACTTTGTCACCTCACTCTGCAGTTGTAGACCAAACCTCTTATTGAGCATGTCTGCCACCACTTTCCCCTTCCCAAGATTATAGACTATCTCAAAGTCATAGTCTTGGATGAAATATATCCATTTCTGATGTCTCAAGTTCATATCCTTATGTGATAATATATAATTAATTATCTTGTGGGTGGATTAGATGGTAAATGTTTCTCCCATCAAATAGTTCTTCCACATGTTCATGGAAAAGACCACTACTGCTAAATCCATGTCATGAGTTACGTAGTTCTTCTCATGCTGCCTCAACTGTTTTGAGCTATAGGTGATCATAGCTCTCTCCTACATCAGGACACATCCCATTCCTAGCCTTGATGGGTCATAGAAGACTACATGTCCAACTCCCTCTTCTGGTAGTCTAAAGATAGGGGCATTCGTTAGTGTCTGCCTTATCTATTAGAATCTATGATGGCCCTTTTCCTTCCATATGAAGGGTTTCCATTCCATATCAAGGCTGATAAAGGTTCTAATACTCTATAAAATTTGATCATGAATGTGCAGTTGTATCTTGAAAACCCCAGGAAACTCTGCACCTCAGTCGCACTCCTAGGTGGATCTCAGAAAATCACTACCTCTATCTTCACCGGATCCACCACAAATCCAGCCTCTAAGATGATGTTTCCAAGAAAGTGGACCTCATGAATATATAACTATCACTTCAAGAGATTAATATAAAGAGGCTTCTCTCGAAATGTATCCAGTACTATCTGCAGGTGTGTATCATGCTCTTCTTCTAACCCCAAGTACACCAAGTTGTCATCAATGAAGACTATGATGAACTGGTCAAGGTAAGGCTGTGAGATCTTGTTCATGAGTCCCATGAACACTTCTAGGGAATTGGTGACACAAAAATCATCACAAAAAATTCATAGTTTCGATACCAGCATTTAAAATATATATTTGGTACGTCCTCATCCCATACCTGAAGCTGATGATAGCCTGATCTAAGGTCTATCGTTTAGAACCAACTCACTCCATTCAGTTGATTAAAGAGTTCATCAATCCTTGTAAGTGGATACTTGTTCTTGATGGTCACCTGGTTTAGGAACTGGAAGTCCACACATAGCCTCAATCTCCCATAAGCCTTTCTGGTAAACAACAATGGGTCTATCCATGGAAAAAAATTGGGCCTCACGAAGCCCTTGTCTTTCAATTCCTCCAACTATACCCTCAATTCACGAAGCTCTATGAGATAAATATGCTATGCTGGAGTGAATATTGGTGTCTTCCAAAGGTACATGTTGAGGTCTAAGTCTACCTCCTTGTGAGGAGGTAGTCCCAGAAAATCCTTAGGAAAGACTTCCTCATACTCTTCCACCACTACAGGAATGCCTCTACTCCTCTCGTCCACATCACAGAGGGTGAGGCTAGCCAATGGGTGTGTGATCAGCTATACCCTCCATCGAGAAAGATTTTCCTGTGATGTAAAAGTTAACTTCTTTCCGGTAAAGTAAAACCTGGTCCCATCCTTATAGACACACAAAAATTTTCACCATATACAGTCAATCTAAGAATAGACTATAGATAACCCATCCATACTCAAGATGACGTTGTAAGGAATCGACGCTACTACCAAGAGATAACAACCAAATCTCTCTCCTCCTAGAGTAATCTCACACAAATGGCACCAGTGTGTAATCATAAAATCCCATCTATTATGATTCTCTAATCATAAGGATCGATCCAACGGCTCCACCAAAATCTATGAGCATCTAACGTGGTCTCTATCAAGGAAAGAGTGACTAGAACCTATTTCTATAAGAACTCTATCTAAGGTGGAGAAGACACATATCATACCTATAATCATCTCTGGAGCACCATGGACATTGGTCTCCACTATCTGAAGATGACCTTGCCTATGTGCACCTACTTATTGATGCCATGGTGGACCACATGGGGGTGGTGGAGGTAGTACCTGAAACCGTTGTCCACTACCTGTCGTTCAGCCTACTCCCCTGCCATATCCAATACCCTGCAGACCTCCTCTCTTGAACCACTTCCCCTATATTGGCAGTCCTTCGACCATCTGATGATAATTTTCATGGAGGGTAGGGCATTCACAAGCCATGTGTCCCTACCTTCCACACGTGAAGCACAACCTAGTTACCTGCTGACTCCCTCTGCTCTGGGATTCCCGCACCACTGAACCCTAGCCATAGGGTCGTCCCCTGAAAGATATAACATGCATCGGTCCCTAGGACTCTTTCATTCTACTCACTACTGAAGAATATACTACTAGATTTCTACTGGTGGATCCGGTTATTGGTGCATGGTCTTCTTGGAAGCTCTCCACAAGAAGGGATGGTTCCAGCACTGAGCCTAAGTGGGGATGCTAAGAGACACCATGGATGTCCTAATCTCTCGTCTCAGTCCCTGCTCAAAGTTCTGGGCCCTAAAGAAAGGGTCACACACTATTTTTTTGTTGTAGAAAGAGATTTCTATAAACCTCAAAGAGTAATCAGCCTATAACATCCTGCACTTCAATAGGTGACGCAGCTCCTGTATGAACAATGAGTGCAGGTTCGTAGGGAAGAAATCCTCCTAAATATGCCACTCGAATTAAGCACAAGAGAGGGTTTCTTATAATGTTTATTAATTTTCAAACTCCACCAACTACCCACCGATCCATGAATAAGTCTCATGAATAAGATAACCATCTGGTCAAGTGGCGTCGTCACTAAGAAAAAGACCCACACCACCACCTCCATCTAGTCCTCCGAGGCTCGAGGGTCAGTCTCTCCCCTCAACCCAGGAGGTATCTATATCTGGAAATCGTTCATGGTGTTGAGCCTGATTTCATCCTCTACCAGTAACACCTATATTAACTTCCAATTAATGGGTGGTGATAACACTAGTGCTCCACCCTGTGGGGCCATCTCTAGCAATGGTCCATGAACCAACACCTCATTGCTAGGTGGGATATCTTCATGACCACATATCAGAATCCTAGCTGGTAGTCCACATTGAGGAATCATGAAATGGATCAAGATAGACCCTGATCAATAGATTATACCTGTTTAGCTGACTCTTATTCAATAATAACATAAGGAAACACTCAATTCCAATATGATTCATGCAACCAAGGTTTTTATGTATAGAGTTGAAAAGTAGAATACAATGTCCTAGTGTATGGATACATCAACCACCGTACCAACACTGGACTCCCTTAATCTGAAATTAAAACTTGAAACATTTAACACTGTTTCCCAAACACAAAACAAAATACTCTCGATCTTTGAGGGAGAACCGACCACCTCTGATACCACTTGGTCATGACTCGTCCCCCGAGGCTCATGTCGTGACATCCCCCAAGCCTAACTCTAGAAGGCTAGGGGTTGACGACTAGCACTAAAGGCATCAACTTGCTAGTTGGAGGAATTTTCATGAGTACGTATACACACACACATACAAACACACCCAAAAGCTGGAAAGGTAAACATGCATTCCACTAAACAACCACTAAGTAAATGTACAAACTATAGGTCAAATGGTCTATAATAAAAACCCAAAAAAAGATAAACTAAAAACAGGAAAGTATAAGGAAAACTATGAAATCCATCTGCTGAAAATCCCACTTGATAGGTAAGTGAAGAGTAGATGTTGGAATTCGTAGAATTACAGCCTCCTGCCTAGTCTCATTGGGCACCACCAGGTCCTGGGCCACCAAGTCCTCCGTTAAGGCAACGGTCATCTACACTATACACAACACAGATGGGCAAAGCCCGTGTAGGGGTGAGTAACAAAATACTTAGTTGGGACCCCAAACCAATAAGCAAAGACCACAAAGAAATCCACAAACAAACCACGAAGCATGATCATGAAGTATGATCAGGAGAAAAGATAGATCTCACCAAGTATAATCTACAATAAGAAAGTAGGATCATCATTCATATCATCGAACACCTTGGGATACTTGAGAACTCCCCCTAAATGAGTACAGTGGTCCTTCTAGGTCAAAAAGAGCCACTTCCCACTAGCCTTGGGATATTGTGGTACTCATCCCCGATGAGTACCATGGGTATGTTGGGTCACACAGAGCTGCAACCTACCATGCACATGCTGGGTCACACAGATCTCTTTCACACCATGTCCATATTGAGGTACTCCTTCTGTCGACTATCGTGGGTCTGTTGGGTCACACAGAGTCGCTCCCCACCATGGGCCTATTGGGCCACATAGAGCCGCTTCCCACTAGGCCATCATAGCTGATCCACATAAGGTTTCTTTTCAGCAGTCTTTAGTTGTCATCCAAATGTAGGGTTTCTTCTCGTAGTGTTCTTGATTCTGAGAGAATTGATCCTCAATCCATTCGGCATATTTCAAATTCCATTAAAGCCTCCATATAGTATTCCAAAAAGATACATCTCGTCGTGAGTGTTCAAATGCTCCAAACATCTCACCAATCAGATGTCTGGTTTGATAGATATTGGTGTTTTAGTAAATAGGGGATGATTGAATCTAGGTCCGGTCCGACCCGATTAGACCAACCCGAACAACCCTGCCCGAGGGCCCCACATGCACCGGTTTTGTTCAACTGTCCCTATTCGACCCGGTTCAGGTTTGGGTCAGCCCAGTCTGGCCTAGCCCATTGGGCCTCACTGGACCCAACCCGGTGGGGCAGGTTCAACCTGCTGGGTGAGGGTCGCACCCTGCTGGGTCCACCTATGGCAGACCAAATCCCTTAATCTCAGATGCATAGCACATCCATGGTGGTGTCACGTGGCTGGTAAAACCCAACCATCTGGGTTCTACACACAATCAGGGGACCGTATACCAGGCAAAGTCGCAGCCTAAGGCTACATGCCAAGTCCCTCTACCATTTGTCAAACTGGCCAGTGGCTCCTGCTGCTTCTCCACGGCCTGAGCTAGCTTCGACTACGGCCTCTGGTGTACCATCATGGAACGTTGTTTCCCTCCCATGGCCGACACCGGTGCTGGAGGGTTCTTTCGCATACCACCGGCTTTGCTCCAATGGTCCGTTCTTCTCTCCTCTTGCGCCTATGGACTCCGGGGGATGCCATCTTCCCTATGCTGGACTTAAATTATGCTTTCCTTCGTTTCGAAGATGCATTCACGTAAGATTCACAAAAATGCACAAGGTGGAGGGACTAAATCCTTTTTCATGTTAGTCTGCACCCTCCGCAATATAGGTTTAGAGACATGGGATATATAATTGAATTTCTATCACAATTTAATCAAACTCGATACACAAATCCCAAGAAGAATGCACCCTCCCTTAAGAACGAGTGATCTGTGGATCAACCTGTTAGTGTGTTGATCTACATTATTCATTTTAGAATGAAGAATGGGGAAACATAAAACAAAACAAACCCCTAACTCAAATGTGTTCTTCGTTGAAGAGGTTCATCTACAGGGGTTCATGTTCTGTTGGAAATCGTTGCTTTTCAGTTCTATTCTTTGAGGTGCGTCGAAGTCACTGGAGATTTTCTGACATTCATCATTCGTCATTAGAGATAATTCTCACTATAGGTATGTTAGAGTAATTCCACCAATTGATCCTCCTTTCTCCAATGAATTATCACATTAAAATAAAACATGTCGCAACATTTCTTTTATGTTGCATTGTTGCGCCGTTACACTGTTTCATTTATGAAATAATGTATCTTTTATGCTTCATTTAATGTTTTGTTACACTGCACATTTAAAAACCATTAATTAGTTTCATTTAATATGACTCATCATCGCTTCATCGCCACACCACAACGTCTCCATGCCACCATCCAATGGTTTGGAAAAATAAATAAAATATCTTTTTATGTTATTTTATTTTTTTGCGAAAATTACTAAAATTAACATTTCTAGTCAACCCTTGCTGGTCAATGTTAGGACAATTCTAGGTGAATCCCGCCCTTTTGAGTTCAAAGGTGACCTCATAATTTTTATCTGAGTAACAGTTTAAAAGTTAGAAAAACCCACTCACACATTAACTTAAATGAACTTAAAAAAGTTCAAAATTCTATTTTAGGCTCACCAGGACTCAAAATCAAGTGTCTTTAAAGCATCTGGTCTTGAAAAAAATCCATATAATTTAAAAATATAACAAAAAATTTCTGGGACATTACATTTCAAATATCATCTTAATATATATTTTCAACATACGAATCCAAACATTTCCAATATCCTCATATAAGATAGGATCAACCAGAGTTAACACATTTGTAACATATCCTCTAAATTATTCATGCATCACCATCTAAGTTATTCACATTAAAATTATCCTCTGATAATTCCATATATAGAATAAAAAACCTTCATTTAAAATCTATCAATGATAATATATTATAATTTTTAAGATTTAAAATAATTGACTATTTGGTACAACAATAATTTTAAGATAAATATAATGTGAAAAAATGTGGAAATAAAAATGAACATTAGATGGAATATAGAAAACCCACAAAAATAAATATGGTAAAAAACCAAGGAAAAATTGAAGGATCTCACTATAATAAAATATCAATACAAACTCTCTCTCTCTTAAATACACGGATAAAACATTCAAAATATCCTCTCTTGAATAAATGGAGTATCACCTCAGAAAATACTATGATAAAAGCTGAAATAGATAGAGGATGTGTTGCTTGAGAAGATTATGATCAAAATCATTAGGGAGATTCCCTTTTATAGGATTACCTCACCCTCATTTGGCCTCAACTAAAATAAAACCCTTTTATGAAGTTAATTGGGGAAATTAAAGGTAGGGATCCACCCATATTTAATGAATTAAATATGGAGGCCATTAATCTTTTCCTCTCCCTAAAAGCCAACTCAAATATCTCTCATTGAAGATTTTTTTGAGAACCAATCACATCTCCACACATGCTTATCAAGTCTCTACAATGTGGTACAAGGATCAATTTCATCTAAACTTATCAGAGCTAATATCCTTCTTCATGAAATCATCCATATTTTATTTAGTGACAAATTTATCTATATCCACACATCCTTAATCCACCACATATTGAACTAAATGATATTTTATACCAATTTTCAGCATCTTGGAATGAAAATATAGATTTCTTACAATGTTAAAGGTTATCATATAGTCACAAAACAATGACATCTTCTCTTATTTGTGCATGAGATCCTCTAACAACCTATTCATCCAAATCACCTCTTTACAAGTATGTTTAGCTTCCATGTACTCTGCCTCAATTGTGAATGAGGATAAAACAAACTATAATGTGAAAGTGCATTACAAAACTAATTCTATAAGAGTAAAAAAAATCTAATAAATCATATCATCCAGTAATAACCACTTATAAAATCTTTATCAACATATCCTTTGATAGTATAATCTGGTCCTTTATAATATAATAAAGTATATGATGTATCCTTGTTGTATCTTTGGATCCTATCAACTATTTTCTAATGATTCCATACTTGATTTTCCATGTATATACTAACTTGTAACACCCCATGATTTCATTTAATATTTTTTAAAAATAGATTTAATTTTTTTGATAGATTGCATTATATACAACATTATGTTTAAAAAAAGCCCGATATACAATTAAAATATTATTATTTAAATATTAAAGTTATCACCTATCTTTTTTATTAAAGGGTACGAATGGAAATAAATAAATTACAAAAAATGAGTAAAATAAATTCATTGGTTATCAATTTATTATAAATTTAATTTTAAAACATTTGCAAAAAATAAATATTCTCATAAAACGTTTTCAAGAACATAATGTATTTATTTCTTAATTAACTAAATAAATCACTATTGGTGAATTATTTTAAATAAATATATATTTTTTATATTAAATAAAATTTATTAACATTAAATCAATATTTTTTAAGGTTGAGATAAAAATGAATCAACATTTATGCTTAAAAACTATATTTTGAAAAAGCGCTTTTCATCACATTTCAAACAATTATTTTAAAAGGTCCCTTTTATTTTTTGTCAATATGAATAGTAACTAAGACAAAATCTATTATCGTGGTAAAGGGTAAATCAGGTTAATCAAGGTTAAAACTAAGTGATAAGGGCATGATGTTTCATCCCAATTGTTATTGAATGGATGTAAACAGACCCTTATCACAATAGTTTATAAATTTAATTATTTAGGGGATACTTTTCAATGAAAATTACATATATAATATTTAAATCAATGAAAGTTACAAAATGTCACTCTCTTAGTTTTAAAGATCTATTATATGTCTAAATATAGAAAAAGAGTATTATTAATGAATATATGTAAATATAATGATATTAATTAAATTATTTCTAGGATATAAATTTATTCATTATTTTTATTAAATATATAATGACCTTAAATTATTATGAAACATGAATGTTGTATTTATATAATTAATAAAAAATATATTAAATGATATTAAAAATATTAAAAGTAATATAATTTGAGTGAGTTAATGCATTCAATAAAATTTTTAGATTAAAATTACCTATTTTTCATATTATATTAGATTATATTGAAATTAAAACTTTTTTAATTCTTTAAATTAAAATTAAATGAATATTTTAAATTGGAAATACTGATATTTTATAAAAACAATATTTTATTAAATTACAAAAAAATAGGATAACGGTGAAATTTTATTTCCAAATATTAAATAATTTTCACATTTATAGTCCATTTGAAACCATTTTTATTGATAATGACTTTAATATTTGTTACTCTTTTAAGAAATTCCAGGACAGCCTCCCCCCCCCCTCAGTTTTAAAATGCCACCCCACCTTTAACTTGTCCACACAACTTTTAGAATTTTAACTTGACAAAAATATGATGGGATAACTTATAAACACCCCTAGTAATATTTTTTAGGTTATTTTCTTCCAAAATACTAACCATAGTGCCCTTAAGATGATATCTAAAGGAGTTCTTCCATTGGAGAGGTAATCATCTTGACCAATCATTTTTATTATTATTATTTTTACTCCTATAAATACATGATATTTAAAATAAAATTGTAATATAAGAATCATATATACATTTAAATTCTATCACAAATTTTTAAAATAGCATTATTTCCCCTCTTTCGTACCAAATGGAAAGTAAAAGTATCATTCATGTATACATATGGCTTTCCATCTCCATGCTATGAAACATTTCATTTTTCATCACCATATTTTATGGATGATAGTTATGATGGTTTAGATTTTTATATTTGATATTTAAGATAGAATTATATATCTATAATGATAATATCTAACATAACTTATTACCTTCCATACTGTTGGGAAATGATATCGTCGCTCATGTGTGCATGTGGACTATAACCTCCAAAAAAATCATGTGATTCATTTTTTGTTTCTATTATAATCTCATAGTAATGATGTTGAATTTTATGAATATATGTACATATATATATATTATTTATATTATATAATAAAAATTATTTAATGGTGAATAATTATCTACCTGTCTTTCATTCCATTCGTCAAAAGTAGAAAACATTGTTCATCCATACATATGACCTACCATCTCTCGGAATGGTGTAATTAATTTTTCTATATAAACCCTTTATATATTACTATAAATACATATACAATGAATATATATGATATTTATTTAATTATTAACTTTATTTATATTATATAACCTTTATCAGAGAACAAATACCAAAACAATAGAACTAAAACATACATGAAAAACAAAATTGTTATTACCCAAAAAAAATATATTTTAATAAATGATTGTTAACAAACAGGGGATAAAATATTATAATTAGTTAATATATGGTATGCTATATATGATTATAATTCTTTAATATATTTATAAAAATATTTTTTTAAAAAAAGAAGTTTTGGACACATGTGAATGAAGTAAAACTTGAGGTATGGGTTTAAAACACAATCTCATCAGTATTCAAGATTGTTTTTGTCTAAGTCTCCATTTGGGGAATTATTTAATTTTTTATCATAAAACCAAAATAATTTTTTATCGTATTTTTATTCATGAAATTTTTAAATAATATTACCATTTCCTCTCTTTCGTACTTGAAATAGTTGATAATTTTTTTTATGAAAATACAACCTCATTACACTCTTCTTTCGAAAATCTTTTTTATTCTATGTCAATGTTTTCTAAAAATGTATTAGTTTTTTTATATTTTTAAATTATTTATTAAATAATTTTTAAACCATGTTTGAATTTTTATAAATTTATTTGAATGTAATCTTCTTTTATTTTTCCAAATGAGTTACTTTTGACCTTTCTATAAAAGTGTGAAAGTAATGTTTTTGTTAATATATATGGAATGAAAAAAATATCCCGCCATCATGTCTGATCAATGATTTAAATATTAATTTAAAATTTTTCAAGTTTTGTTTAAAGGAAATTTTTTCCCTTAATATTTGAGAAATTGTTTTGAATTCAATGTAGAAAATTGAATTTTCTTCAATAAATTTTTCAATGATCTTTTTAAATTTTTTTATATATTTCAACATCCTTTATTGAATATTATAATGAGTATATAATATAATGATACTATACACCTTATTTCTATAAATGCGTTATGGTATATTTTATTGGGGATATACTATTTTGATATCGTTCACCATATTACATTGTATTGTCTATGATTATGTTTGTTTATTGGAGAATGTATTTACATTTTTTATACTAGATTTTCAATAAAAAAATTTACGTTGATTATGTTGCAACCCTTTTATATTAAAAATGCATTGAACATATTACATGATGGGAAGGGGCTATAATTACATATCCCTTTGATGCATCAGTAGGGATCATGATAAAAACTAGATTGGGTTTTGGACAATACCTTACCCATTTATATAAGATTTCATGGTACAAGGCCTTGAAGGTATGTTTAATATGTCTTTGAATGAGGCCTCAATAGTATGTTTTATAAGTATGACATTATCCATTCCATAATTCTGAAATCATTTATTGATGTACATGTGATTATTTTATAAATTTTAAAATACATGTATAATTTTTTCACTCATGTGATTTTTTATATGGCATTATTTAATTATCATTTATTTCTTGTCATATTATTCATTCCTTATTTAGATTCTTTTGTATGAATTCCCTAAATAATAATAGGATCTCAACCATTTCTCATGTTTCCTTTTCCCAAGATACCATTAAGGGTTTTATAATTGATATGTAGGTATATTATAAAGGGGAAAATTGTGTCCTCAAAGAAAATACTATATTGTATTTAATTTTTTCAAATGTAGTGTGAAATTAAATTATGAATCTAGTTTAATAAGACTACTACACTATTCATACCTTTGGTATTTGAGTACATTTATTTAATATCGATTTAATAAATAAACCACTAGATTTGGTCTATTAGGGTTAGGGTCTTTAGAGTTGGTATCAGAGTAAGTCTAGTAGAATCCTTTGGAACTAGATTTAAAAATACATAGATTAGAGAACAAAACCACAAAACTGACTTTGAGGATAGTTATAAGTATAAAATAACATTCTAATGTTTTGATAAGGTATATACTATATGTATTTAGAAGAAATACATCTCTATTAGAAAACTGTAAGTGGTTGCGGCTTTGGCACTGTTGTATCTTGGGGTAATAACTTTGAAAATGGTGTATTGGGATTTAACTCAATCATCACCTAGAGTATGAAAATGAGCCTTGATACACACCTAGTTTGACACACTTCTAGGATATTATTAGTTTAATTCAGATTTTATTTTCAACCCATTATAAAGTATTTTAAAATATTTATGATTTGAAAATATTCCCAAAGAAACCAAGTATATGATTTTGATATTAGTTATACATAAAATTTTCAATTTATGTTAAGTGTTTATCTAGTTTCAAAATTATATAATATGATTCATAATTTTATAATGTATACCATTGTTTATATTTTTAACATAGTGGAAAGAATGTAAATTGAATTAATGCATGTAATTTATGTATGGATTTCTCTTTTAGGAAAAATAATAATGCTAGATCTGAAAAATTATAACTATATTGGGGTAGCTGAATTAAGTTATTGGTAATAACCTCGCATGTATGGGTCATAAATCTAATATATAATGTGTTATAACAATTTCCTATTCCTTCATGTGTTAGAATCATCCATTATTTAATGGGACTAAAAATCCATTTTTATCTAAGAAATGGATAAGTTCCTTAGAGAATATATTTCTTACTTTGGGAGGTAATGAAAGTGACAAGGTTATCATGGAAATATATCTTCTCTTAGGGAATGTGGATCAATGGTGGTAATTGATTCAAAATTCTAAGTATGATGTGGAAATAATGGGCATTTAATAGATGTATTTTAAGGAACTTTTTTGGGAAATTAATTTTCCCTGTGAACAATGAGTTGTTATGGAGGGACAATTTTTAAGTCTGAAATAAAAGGAAGATGAAAAAGTTTCTAAGTATAAATATAAATATACAAGTTTATCAAGGCACGTTTTAGATTATATATTTAATCCAAATAACAATAATGACCATTTCTTTAATGAGATTAATCCAATCCTTGAAAGGGAACTAGTCACCCAAAAATTATTATCAAATGACGATACAATATCATGATATTTCAACATAGAGAAATAATTATCCCAGTTATTTTTATTTGAATGAAAGTAAGTGAAGAAGAAGATGGTAGAGAAAGATATATATAAGGGGATGAAAAGAAAGAATAATTTCCCAACAAGTGATACTAGTGGGAAGAAACACTTTGAAATGTGATTAAAGGGAAAATTAGTATTCTTGAAGTGTGGGGAAAGGGGAATCATGCTCATGAATGAAATTGTAAGTGAGAATCTATCAAAGTAAAATTATTTAACTATAAGGAGATGGGGAACTATCCCAAAAAGTGCCCCGAACTTCAAGGTAACATACCACAAAAGAAGCCTGAAGTTGAAGACCAAGCTTAGGAAATTAATACAGCTAATGTGGAAGTTTCTAGATACATGGAGAAAGGAACACATATTATACACTCTAATATTTCAACTATTTTATTTTATTCTATTTATACACACTCTTTTATATCTATATAATTTAGTAAGGGTATTATATCACCTAAATAATTATTAGATATTAATTTGGTGGTGAAAAATCCTAATGGTTGGATGATCACATCTCAAGTCTATAACTCCCCTATGATATAAGATTTTGGGAATTATCTCTAGATGAATATTTTTATACTTTCTATAGTCTAATTTGAAGTAATTTTGGTTATTTATTGGATCTCTTAGTATAGATCCCATATCAATTGTCGGGGACGAGAAGTTGCATTTGATATTTTAAAACAAACATTAATAGTCTATCTGTGTGAGGATGAACCTAAACTCTTAATGAACAGAATTACTACCATATTTGTTTTTATAACGATTCATTAGGGATATTTATCTAAAAGGTTTGGGAGAAACGCAATATTTAAGTTCTTCTTATTTTTTTTGTAATATGATGATGTATTTTTAAAAGGCATCCCTAGTCTTCCCCCAAATCATGAATTTTAGTTTTCAATAGATATCATACCTCATGCTATGAAAATTTCAAAGAATTCATATATAATGAACCCCATTAAGTTATATGATTTAGAGAAGAAACTTGATGATAATTTAGAAAATGGGTTCATTAGGCCTAGTGCTTGACCTTGGGGTTCACATGTTATTTTTGTTAAAAAGAAAAATGGGTCAATGTGTCTTTGAATTGATTATTGGAAACTTAAAAATATCACTATTATGAATATATATCCTATACCCCATATTGATGATATGTTTGATCAATTATTAGGAGATCTATATTTTTCTACAATTCATCTTTGATCTGGATATCATTAGTTAAAGATCAGAAATATTATATACCCAAGAAAACCTTCTATATGAGGTGTGATCATTATGAATTTATAGTAATTACATTTGGTATTAAAAATACTATTTCTATGTTTATGGATTTAATGAATAGATACATTATATATTACATTGATTAGTTTTTGGTAGTTGTTATTGATCATATTGTCAGATATTCAATGATCAAGGAAAAACATGAAAAACATTTAAGATTCATTCTAAAGACCCTCGGGAAGAAGAAGTTGTATTCTAAATTTAAAAGTGTGAATTTTCACTTTATAATATTTCATTGTAGGGTCATATAATCTTAATTTATGGTATATCAGTGTATCCTTCAAAGATATAATTTTTTGGTCAATGTCCTAGAATAAACATTACAAATGATATACATTTTTTTCTCAGTTGTTTTAGATATTATTGACACTTTGTGAATAATTTATCATGGCTATCCAACCCACTCACCATGTTAACAAAAAAGGAACTGAGTTACTTTAGATATATGAATGTGGGGTAAATTTCAAGGAACTAAAGTGAAGGTTATGCAATGCACCAATGATTATACTACCCTATAGTGGATAAGGTTTTGTAATCAATTATGATGCATTGAAGAAGGTATTGGTAGGCATCCTCACACATAATGATATGGTGATATATTATGCCTCACACCAACTAAAGGTCAATTATAAAAATTATCCAACTAAAGATATTTATTTAGATATGGTAACTTTTGAATTAAATATATGCAAACAGTTACCTTTATAGATAATGGTGTGACAAATATAATAGTTATAAATGTTTAAATTATATTTTCATATAGATTGAGTTGAATAGGTGCTGGATAGGATAGCTAGATCTGATAATGAATGCTCGATACATTATCACCCTATGAAGGTGAAAAATGTTATTGATTATATGATCGTAAAGGATTATACTAGCTTATAAATTATAATGATAAAAATATCATTATTTATGGATTTGTGAAGGATTGATCTGGATATCTTGAAGGAAGGGGACAAAACTTATCTTTCTAAAATGAGTGTTAAACCATCTATCCATGTGATAATTAAAGAGTCATATAAGGAAGATGTTGAGATGTAGAATAAGGTGATAAATATTCCTGATTTTAAACTTGTTTTTTATGTAATTATAAGGTTTAGAAACCATATTTGTGTCCCATATATACCAGATTTAAAAAATGAGTTGTTAAGGAAGGTCAATTTTATTGATTCTCTATTAAACATGGAATTACAAATATGTATAGAGATATGAAAGCGTATTTATTATGGTATGGAATGAGTAGAGACATTGAAGAGTATGTTTCTCAGTTCTAGGTATGTCAATAAGTTGGGGTTGAGAGAAAAAATTCTATGATTATGTTACAACCATTACCCATACAAGAATGGAAATTATAAAACATCACCACGGATGACTTCATTATAATTCCTAAAACATATAAATGGAACAATGTTTTATGGGTTATAGTATATCACTATATGAAGTCATCACATTTCATTTCCATTAGATAAAAATTTTATCTACACAATATTACATGGGTTTACATTAATGAAGTGTTAATATTTCCTAGAGTTTTATTCTTTATCATATATCATTGGGATCCTATGCTTACCTCAATGTTAGAGAGAATCCTCTAGTATTTTCTATATAAATAGTTGAATTATGTTATAGATTATCATCCTTAGTTAGATATTCAGTTTGATAGAATAACTCAAACTCTATAAGATATGATGAGGTCTTTCTCAATGTAATTGATCATGACCTTACTCCAGTTAATTTTTCTTAAACCAATATCTTTTATTAGAGAATTAAAATGAATCCATATAAATTTATGTAGGGTATAAATTATATAACTCTATAATATTGGGATAATTTTGGATAGATAAATTTATTAGGACCTGACCTAGTTGAAGAAATGGTAGACAAATTCAGATATATTCAACAGAACATCAAGGCATCTCAGAGTCAACAGAAAAGTTACGTTGATAATCATCAGTATAATCTAGAGTTTGAAGTTTGTAATAATGTGTTGGTATGAATTTATAAATATAATATGGTTATTATATTATAAAATAAATTATGTTTTATACCTTGGTATATTTTCCCTTTTGATATTCTTGATTGAGTAGGTACGGTAGCTTATCACTATTTTCTTCCACTGAATCTATCTCACGTTCACGATGTGTTCCAAGTATCTCTCTTGAGGAAGTAAAAAACCTAAACCATCATAGTTAATTATATAATAGGTCATAACATTGGATAAAAATATTTCTTATTAAGAATATTAGGTATAAAGTTTTGATCATAGTGATAAAGTTATATGGAACAAGAGTACTCGCCTGGTAAAAGTTCTTAGGAGGAATCAAAAATATGAAGAAGCTTCATTGGAGACTGAAGATGTGATGAAACAAATTTATCCTCATTTTTTATCATATTAAAAATTTTAAAGGGATAAATTAATTTTAAGTGGGGTTGAATGTGACACCCAGATATTTCATGAAATATGTTTTTCAAATAAATTTAATTTTATTCAATAGCTTGTGTTACACGCAACACCGAGTTTAAAAAAGCACGATGTAGTATTAAAATATAATTATTTATATCTGATAGTTATAGCATATTCATTACATTTTAATGTATTAATATAACAAAATATATTATAAAAAACATATGGTTAATATAAATTCATTGGTTAGGAATTGATTAGAAATAAAAATAGAAATCATTTGAAAAAAAGAAATATTTTTATGGACAACTATTTTTAAGCACACTATGTATTTTTATATTAATAGATTATATAAATAAATATTGTTGAATGAATTTAAATAAATTTATATATTATATTCAATAATATTTGTTATCATTCATTTATTATTTTTCGAATTATGAGATAATAATACATCCATTTTTATGCATAAAATTATATTTTCCTAAAAATGATTTTTGTCGCATTGTATGAACTTATTTTAAATTTAATTTATACAACATATAGTTATTGGATTTAATTTAAATTATTATATATTTTAAATATAGTGGTTCAATTCTCTTAAATATCTCCCTTTTATATTTTTTTCAATATGAATAGTTACTATGGTAAAATTTATCACCTCGGTAAAGGGTAAATCCTGTTAATCATGGTTAAAACTATGTGATAATGCCATATTTTCTCATCATAGTTCTTATTGAATTAATTTAATTCAGGCCTTATCACCTTATTCACCAAAAAAATTATTTAATGCCCACTTTTCCATTAAAATATCCTATATAAAATTTAAATCAAATAAAGTTACAAAATATTACTCTCTTAGTTCTTAATATCTATTATGTGTCTGCATAGGGAAAAATCATTTTATGAATGAATATAAGTATCTATTTTTATATTAATTAAATTTTTTCCATGATATAAATTTCTTTATTATTTATATAAATTATATAATAACATTTAATTCTTATGAAACACAGATAAAATATTTCTTTAATTAATAAAAAAATATAATTGATGACTTTAAAAATATTAAAAGTACTATAGTTTGATTGATTAATAGTGTTCCATGAATTTTTTTGATAAAAATTAAATATTAATGTTATGTTAAAGGATTAATTAAAATTAAAACTATCTCTTTATGTCTTTTATGTGAAATTTAATGAATAATGTCAAAATTGGCAATAATGATATTTTATGAAAATAATCCATTATTAAATTTCATAAGAATCATAAAAATATTAAAATAGGAAAAGGGGGTAGTATATTGTATATAATTTTATACCTTTCCCAATAATAGTTCATTTTGAACATTTTTTCTTTTAAATGTATTTAATATATTTTAATCTTTTAGGAAATTCCAAGAGGGCCCCTCCCTCAATTATAAAATCAAACCGTTAATTTCAATTATTCACAAAACTTTTATCTTTATATATTGAACAAAATCTTAAATTTTCTCTTCTAAACTACCCTATGAATATTCTATAGGAACTATTCTTCCCAAAATGGCAACCCTAGAGCCATTAGGAAGAGATCCAAAGCAGTTCTACCAAATAAGAGGTAATCTCCTTAATTGATCACTTGATTTTTTTTGTTCTTATTTACCTCTTATAAACCTATAATATTTATTATAAACCATTAAAATAAGTATAATAAACATATAAAAATTTTATTATAATTATTAAACCACCATTTCTTATCCTCTTTCTCATCAAATGGTAAGTGAATGTATTTCTCATGCATACGTAGGCTTACCGTCTCCACGTAACGATACAATTCATTTTCCATCACCATATTTTATGGGAGGAAATTATGATGGGTTTAATGTGTATATATGAAATTTATGACACAATAATACTTCTATAATTATAATATAATACTTAACTTATTACCTTCTAAACTATTTGGAAATGATAACATTTCTCGTGTGTACGTGTGGACTACCACCTCCAGGAAATGATGGGATTCATTTTAACTTTCTATTTTAGTTGGATGGTAATATGAATAGATTTGATGAATATATATTATCTATATGAAATAATAATTACTATATGAAGGTGAATAATTTTCTACCATTCATTTCTTCCCTCTTTCGAAAAGTGAAAATAGCTTTCATGTGTGTGTATAACCTGTCGTCTCCATGAACGGTGTAATTCATTTTCATATCTATACATTTTATGGATTAATATAAAAACATATAAAATAGAAAAATATGACATTTATATCATTTTTAACTTTATATAGATTATTTAATGTTTATCAAAGTATAATGAATGAAACTACTGAACCATGAAATACATGAAAAACAAATCAAATATTATTAGAAACTATGATTTTAACAAATAATTGTTAATAAACAGGTGATAAATTATTATAATAAATTAATATATAGTTTGATATATATTTTTATGATTCATTAAAATATTTTAATAAAAATATTATTATTATTAAATATAATTGGACACATAAAAAGAAAGTCAAACCTGAGTAATGGGTTTATTTCACAATGTCATCAGTGTTCAAGATTTTTTATGTTTATGTCTCAATTGGGGGAATTATTTTATATTTATATCTTAAAATAAAATATATTTTATTATCATATATTTATTCAATAAAATTTAAATTAATAGTATCATTTACCTCTCTTTTGTACTTAAAATGATTGATAAGATGTTCTTAAGAAAAGCTAACTTTATTCATCTCTTTGGACAAAAATATTTTTCCTTCCATGTTCATGTTTCCTAAAAACGTTTTATTTTTTAAATTTTTTTTTAATGATTTATTAAAAAAAATTAACCATGTTATAAATTTTACACAATGGTTTAATAGGAATATTATTGTTATTTTCTAAAAGAGGTGACATTTTTAAAAAATAATGAAATTAATGTTTTTTAACTTATAAGACATGAATGGAATTTCCCATTTTTTTGAACACTCATTAATTTTAATTTGAATTTTACTTTCTACAAGGTTAATTTCAATGAAATTTTTTTCCTTAATATTTGATAATTATTTTATATTTCAAAATAAAAATGGTATTATCCACAAGAAATATTCCAGTGATCTTTTAAAGTGTTTTCATCTATATCAACATTAATTTTTGAATATTATAATGAGGATATACTGGATTTATAAAATCCACATTATTTATCTTGATGGTTTATGATCAGTTTGATATGGTATGTACTATTTTCATATGATTCTCTATATTACTCTGGATGGATTATAATTATGTTTGTTGATTGTAAAAAGTATTAGCATTTTATATGGTTGTTTTTTATTATGATTTTTGTGTTCATTATTTTTCATCCCTTTAATATAAGGAATGAAATGGAAATTTAATGTGATGGGTGGGGCCCAAAATTATATATTTACTTGATGCATTGGTAGGACTCACAAGACAAACTCTGCTGGGTTTTAGTCAATGTGTTACACATTTATATCATATGATCTGGCATGAGTCCTTGACAATATATTTAAAATGTCTTGGAACAAGGCCTAAATGGTATCTTTTAAATCTCCAAAATTATATATTTCATCATTATAAACTTATTTATTTAATAGTTTTTATATCCATGGATAATTTTTTATCTAATGTAATTTTTTATATGACATTATTTTATTATCATTTATTTCCTTCCATATTATTAATGTGTTGTTTAGCTTCTATTGTAAAAGTACCCTTATGGATCATATGAGATAACCCCTTTCTTATATATTCTTTCATCAAGAAATAAGGAATTATTTTTTTATTTTTATGAAGGTATATGTTAAAGGGTACAATGGTGTTCTCAAAGAAAATATTATGCTGTATTTTATGTATTCAAATGTAATGTGAAATTAAAGTATGTAACTAGTTTACCAAGAGTAATAAAATATTCAATTATTTGGGATGTGATTACTTGTATTTAATATAAATTAAATAATGTAAACATCAGCTCTAGGATACTAGGGTTGCAGTATTTACATAACTTCTCCCATTGTATGTGCAATTTTTAGTATAGTACAAACCATATCAAACATCAGACTCCCCGCTAATAATGCAGATAAAACTCAAGATATTTTGATCCTCTATACTTTACTTCAATGACTAATCATGGATGATAAATTTAAATTCACAGGAAAAGGTGTAGATATGGTCTTACAATATTTTATATTGAATCATTTTATTAAATTCCTAAATTAATTCCTTCCAAATGTTCCTATAATTTATATCTTGGTGGATCTATATCCCAGGAATATTATTTTTGGTTCCCAAGTACTTCATATCAAAGTCCCTAGACAACTGTGCCTTTGTATCTAGATTTGATCATTTTTTGGGGCCTAAAACGAACATTCCATCTACATAAAACAATATAATGATAAAATTATTACCGTCTTGACCCTTGAAATATGAACATAGATATAGATTAAGTTTGTCACATCCAAGGATCATTATATATGAATAAAATATCATTTTCCAACACCACAACTCGTGTTTGAGACCATACCAAGATTTTATCAACCATAAATCGTAGTTCTATTTTCTATATTAGTTATCCTTTCTCTAGATTTTACCAATCACAGTTTGTGATCATATGATACTTGATCATCATTCTCCAGTAAATCCTTAGAGGAAATTGGTTCTTCTTTTGTTTTTTCCTCAACCTTAACTGTTGTAGTTTATGTACTCAATTTTTCCTTTTAATTATGAAACATTATTTTCATGTTTTCTTTTTCAAAAATGACATCATTTCTGATAATAATATTTTCAGCAGTGGGATCCCACAAACGATACACCTTCACACCATCTGTGTGTCCCAAGAAGTAAATTCCTTGGAACTCGAGTCTAAAGTTGATCTTTATTGGTCATTTAAAAGTTAATATAAAATAATTCCAAAAGAATACTATTAATAATATTTATTGGTTTTACCAGCCCACAACTCCATTTTGGTCCTAAGATCAATTTACATTGAAGGAGATTAATTGATCGCATAGCAAGCGGTATTCACTACTTCTTCCTAGAACATCTAGAAAACTACTATAGTCTTAAGCATACCCTTTATTATATCCAATAGGGTTATATTCATATCATCTTTCACTATATTATGTTGAGTTTTGTGTGTCACCATGAACTATATCTTGATTCATTCATATGGAAAAAGATAATCAAACTCCTCTCTTTTATATTCCCCACCATTGTTAGTCCTCAAACACTTGATCGTCTTTTAAAATTAAATATCCTTCCATGCTTTGAATATTTTTAATATATAAAATACATATTATATAATCTTTATTTGAAACACCAAAAAACTCATAAAATATTCATCAATAAAATATACAAAGTACATTGATCTTCCTAGGGATATGATTGGTGCTTTCCAAATGTTATAATGGATCAACACTAAGATCTCACTACTTCTCACCATTAACATTCTAAAAATCAACCTAGGTTTCTTAATCAATAAAAAATTCTTAATAAATAGTGAGGATACCTTCATAATACCATCCAAAAAATTCCGATTAGTAATAATATCCATACCTTATTTAGACTTATGTCTAAGCTTCCAATTCTATAATGTAATCAATGCTTATGTTGAGGTGGTTGATGTGAAAACTATCTCTGCTTCACTATAAATTTCACCCATAATAACATATAGGTTCTTTAAAATATTATCTACCTTTATCACTATAAGTTATCCCATAAAAATCCTCATCATACCTTTCTTAGTGAGAGTCTTTAATCAGATATCATCAAAATTCCCCAAGGAGAAAATGTTCTTCCAAGCATTCATTTGAGAGAGGAAATTAACAATTTATAAAAACATTATACTTAAGGATGGACCCTTTAATAATGTTCTACAAGTAGTTGGAAGTACGGATACATCTGTATTTGGTTCTTTACTTGATTATGTTAACCCTTTCATGTAGGACAACTATGCCTTAGGACATTCAAACATCTTTAATAGCATCCCCCATTCTGTAACCCCTGATATTAACCATATATTTGAGTGCATTAAAAATAAGAGGGAGGTGTGGGAGGTTGTTTCATTTTTTAAAGATGAAAGTACCCTGGGTCTGAATGGATTTCATGGAATATTCTACATGAATTCCTGGGATATCATTAAAAATGATCTTCTAGGGATCATCCGTGACTTTTTCTAAGGTGGATGTTTTCATAGAGTGTCTTGTTTTACCACCTCCATCCTCATCCTAAATGTCACAAATCAATACTCTATTAAAAAATATTATTCGATCAGTATGTGAAACTTTACTTAAAAATTAGTTACAATGGTTATAAACAAAAAACTCCCCTCTCATCTTCAAAAAAGGATCTTTGAGGAACATCAAGTCTTTATTTGATGTAGATCTACACAAGTTTCCATTTATATTTCTCATGAAATGATAAGTGATATTAATAAGATGGTTCATGGGTCTAATATAGCAGTCAGGATGGACTTAGAAAAATCTTATGATATGATGTAGTGGAGCTTCATTGTTATATTTGTGTGTAGTATAGAGTTTTCTAAGAAGGTTATTGATCTCGTCTTCATGTGCATTATCTCCCTATGGGTCACTATCAACTTCATGGGGGAGACGATATGGTTTCTTCAAGTCTATATAGGGATTAAGGTAGGGATACACCCTCTCCACCACTATATTTATGTAAAATAAATACTTTTTTAAGAGGAATCTTAATTAGATAATTGGTGAGGGCCACTTAATCCCATTCTGATGTAAGCATATCATCAAAGGGCCATCCAACCTATTCTTTGAAGATGATATCAATATATTCCTTAACCAAACTTTCAAGTATATCTAGGTTATTGACCATATTATTCTTTTATATAGAAAATGTATTGGTCAATCCATCAACTAGGAAAAGAGTAGTGTCTATCTCTCAAAAACCTATTCTGATGCAAGGGGAAAGAGGATTATGGATTGATTGGGATTACAAGAAATAGCATTTCTTGTAAATTATATAGGAGCACCAATATCCCTAGGTAGAGTAAAGATACATCACTATGATGGTCTTATTGATAGAATCTATAACCATATTCTGAACTGGAAAACTAATTTCCTCTTTTTCAGCGGTCGGATCACCCTGGTTAATAGCATTATCACCTCCATCCTTATGAAAGTATTTTACTCTCTCTTTTCCTCTAAGGATGTCATATAGAACACTGAATAAATTATATCTAGATTCATTTGGGATGCACAAAAAGAATGTAAAAACCATTGGAAATCATAGAATATGATGGATCATAAAGTTTAGTGCATAGGATTTGGCCTAAGAAGTGTCTTTAAAACCATGAGTAGTCTCCAAGAAAGGTTACAATGAGATTTAATAAAAGGAACAAAACATTGAAAAATAATATTTCCAACAAATTCAGTGAGTCCTTGGTTAGACCAGGGGTAAAAGATTCAGGCTTTGGAACTAGATCTGGAGTCATTTACGTTCCCTCCATTTCCATTCACATTGGATCGTTGGTTGTGAAGAAATAAAATACTGGAATTCCAAATGGGTGGGGAGGGCCCTAGATTTTCTAGGATGTCCAGTGTTAGATTTTTCCTTCACACAAGAAGAAATTATCCAATATTTATCCCTACTAATCTTAATCATCATCATCTAGATGTCTACAATAATATTATGGTCATATCATAACATGATAGTCTAGTTTTTATTTTCTCCTCATTCGGGCACTTCTCGATGAAAGATTACAGACATATCCTACATGGGGAATATGACAACTATTCATGGGGATAAGCACTGTGGTGTAAAAAAAATACTAGATGAACTCCACTTTTTTCTATGGAACATTCATGACCAGGCCCTACCTACCAGTGAGAAGGTGTGGCAAAGGGGTGTAACACTTACCTCCTAGTTCAATAGTTATAGTTTACCTAAATAGGATTACATTAATTATCTCTTATTCAAAGAGGAATTAACATCCTTTGTGTGGATCATCCTTGGTACTTACCTCCTAGTTTAATAGTTATAGTTTACACACACATGGTGAGAGGGTAATATAGTGGAATAATATTTTGCATCTTCAGACACATCAAATAACACATGTATCATCTTTAATACCACCAAATCACTTCTCTGAAGTGTTTAAATCTAGTGAGAGTAAATGCACTCAGGATACGTTATTTTAGGCCACTGTGAATTCTTTGGGCTCTGCCCCATTTCAATAAAATTTATTAACGTTTTATGGATGGATTCCCATCAAGAAAACACATTCCTTGTTTCTCATAAGTGGATCCAAACATCTTCAAGACGTGTTCTAAAATTTTTAGTTGTTGTCGCTTCACCAAATAGTACGTCAATATATCTATAAGTACATGTCAAATTTCCTTGAGTTTTATTTTCACCACCCTTGTTATGCAAATATTATTTTCTAACATTCCCCCTTATCATAATTTTAACATCTGAAATTTTTATTTTTTATCCTTGATTTAAACTTTCCAGGATTATATATCCTTATGATACCAATTTATTTGACAAATTACTCCATCCCTATGACTTTCAGTCCCAAGAGATATTCCCTTCTGGTATTCCATCCTAAAACCTATCAGTTTAAGGATAGAATCCAATAAGGGAATATGTTTGTGTTTAGAAGACCTGTGAATCTATAAATTTGACCCTAATAAGAATTAAAAACTCTACGTGCTTCACAACATAAAGGATTTGTAGTATACCTATATATATGGGTCTATATTGACCTTTATGTCAAATTTTTATTACCCTTATGTGGTTATACATTTAATCTTACATTGAAGTCCAATTACCCTTATGTAAAAATTTAATAGCCCTTATATAGATCATTTTTCATCTTTTATATTGATCCTTATATTCTAATAATTTCCCATATACACTTACCAAGTAACCCTTAATTAGTCTAAATAGTCTTTTTAAATCTATTACAGTTCTCATAAATAACATCTTCCATTACTTCAATAAATCCCATGAACATGATCACTAATCAATTTCCAAACTTTATCGACTTCCAAATATCATTGCAACCCACCATAACACCATATATAATTGTGAATACTTCAACACTTTATTATGAAATATAAAATCACATATATATAAATTCATTAAGTTCTTCATCAAAAAGAATAACATCCTTATAGATATGAAAGACTTTATTGAATCCTTAACAATCCTCCAATCATCCCCACAAATTAGTAACAATATTTAAAGCATGACATCCAATGATCATCCACAATTACTTTCATGTCCAATATAATGATTTCATATATATATATTCAACAAAAAATATATAAAACCATGGTTTCAATATCCCTCCCCCATTGTATTTTTTTGAAAATATCTTGTATCACCCCAAACACTCTATGGTATGTTTCTCTTAAAGACATTAGAGTCATAACCTATATTTCATAGAGCACTGAGTTTCTTTGAAAAAACACTTGGTTATTTAGGAGATAGTCATATCCTAGCCATTGAACATAAATTTTCTACTTGTGTGTTTTCAATTTTAAAAATCTTACATACACTGTTGTGTTCAAGATGATATTTAGAGTCTGATAGCATTAACTTAATTTTGGGTGAATAGTAACTTACCCATATCAATAGTAACTTATCCTTATGAATAGTAACTTACCCTTATGAACAATAATTTGTCTATTATGAATGGTATCCATACCCTTGAGTGTATAAATGAATTTAGGCACCTTAAAAGTGAATATCACAATTTTAAGTGTTTATATTTTTCAATTAAATAATGATTTTAAATAATTATTTAATTAATAATATTTAGGATTTTTTTTTGACAAATTGGCCTCATTTTTGGATACTACATGTAAAAAAATGGTTAGGGTGAATTTTTAGTATTTTTCTGAAATACTTGAATTTTTTATTAATAGTAAGATGCGATAATTTATGATTAATTCCAAATAAGGGATTTATTGGGTCATTGATGATGATCTGCTGGTGTAAGCCCAATTTGTTCGAAGTCACATGCATTTATTACTATTATTGGTCATCTAATACTTACTATTACATATCTTGTAAACAAATAAGAGACTAATTGTAACACCCAAAGTTTTTTTAAAAATAAATGGAAATGCATGGAACTTTTTTTTAAGTAGATATATTTTTAACTAGCCTTTAAAACATAAATTTTCAACTTCAATTTTTTGAATTTCAAGAAAAAGTTATCTACAATTGTGCCGAGTATGTTATTTGGAGTCTATTGGAACCAACTTGTTTTTTGGTGAATAGTAACATAACCTTATAAATAGTAATATGAATAGTAATATGACCCTAATGAATAGTAAATTTTATTAGTATTTTATTTTATTAAGGCTTTAAGATAATAGCATCTAGGTTAATTTTTCATTATGATATAGAAGTAGTTACAGAATTTGAATTGTTAATTTTTGAATAAAGTATGCTATTATTTAAAAATTAAATTAATAATATTTAGAAAATTCTTTTTAAAAAATTGACTTCATTTTTTAAATCTTCACATCAATAAATGGTTAGGGTGAATTTTGGGAATTTTTCTAAAATAGTTGATTTTTTAGTGGATAGTAAAAAATACAGTTTTTAGTTTCGGTGTGTTAATGACATCATTAGTGATATAATAATGATGTCATAAATCGGGTCATGAAACCATTTTTATGGTTGAAATATGTTATAATATATGTATTATGTCTCATAAATAGTTCTATAATTCTTTTTTACTCATGGTTCTAATTTATAAGACAAAACAAGGTTGATATTATCGAAGAACCACTAAAATGATCTAAACGAACATCATTAATGTTTTAACTTATGAATCATCCTTATACTAAACATCAAAATGATAAATGGTATAAATTATGTTACTGAAAATATTTAAATACCTTTACATTCCATTTCTGGAGTTTCACTTCCAAATGACAAGAACGACCATCATGAACTAATCATAGAAATCATGTAAAGAACTCACCCAAAAATGGTGCAAGGAGAAAAATACTAACAATTAAAGGTGTGAAATTATGTTATTAAATGATCATATAAGATGTTATAAACATTAATTTTTATATTTAAACTACTAATAACACTCTTTTAACCATTATATAGGAATTTTAAACAAGTTTGAAGTAAGACAGACCCGGGGTAAGGGAATTCTTAACCCAATTTCCATTCTTTGGGTTATTCTTCTACTTCATTATTTATGTGGTATTAAAATTGTTTTTTTGATGAAAATTGTTTATATTATAATGAGTTATGTGTATTTACAGTATATTTACAAACTCCATTCACTCTATTAAGTCTCACTTCAATTATATGATGTTTGTAAGGGAATTCTAAACCCGATTTCAATTCTTTGGGTTATCCTTCTACTTCCTTATTTATGTGGTATTAAAATTATTTATTTGATGAAAATTGTTTATATTATAATTATTTATGTGTATTTACAGTATATATACAAACTCTATTCACTCTATTAAGTCTCTTTTCAATTATATGATGTTTTTAAGGGATTTCTTAACCCGATTTCCATTCTTTGGGTTAAACTTCTACTTAATTATTTATGTGCTATTTAAATTGTTTTTCTGATGGGATCTATTTATATTATGTTTAATTATGTGTATTTATAGTATATATAAAAACTCCATCCACTCTATTAAGTCTCTCTAAAATTGTATGATATTAATAAGGGGATTTTCTTTAAAAATCCTCTTTTTAAATTCGGTTTTACGAAATTCCAAAGTAATGTTTTTATGGAATTGTTCATGTTGTATGATTATGTTTTGGTTATTGGGAATTATTTATGATTAATGGTGGGACCTATATTTCCCTCAAATGCATTGGGTATGAGTAAGTTGGAGGTTGGTCGTATGGTTACTCTAAGTGTAACTGTGATGCTTACACAAAGTAAGGTAGTTGTGAGGGTTACAAATTATAAGGTAGCCAAGAATGGTTACAAGATTTTGTAAGAAATTCCCCAAGAAATCGATATGATTATATTTATGTTCTAATGTTTTGTGTGGATCTTGTGTAAATATCATGTTACACAAATTAAGTATATATTGGTGATAAGAATTACTTTTTCAAATGTTTTCATACGTTACGAGTAGTCATGGACTAATATTATCTTTCCTTCTTTTTCATCCCTTACTGAGCTTTTGTGCTCATACCAAGTTTTTTTAAATGATTTTCATAGGTTAATGGATGAGTAAGACAAGGAAATAAGCCATGTTAAATGTTGAATAATTTTCAAGGAGTCTTGTTTTAAGTTTTAATGTTTTATATTTTGAAAAAAATGGAAACTGTTTTTATGGTATCCACTTTGTAATAATGTGTAATGTTATGAATGTATTGTCCTAATTATCTAAATATCTAAACATGAAAAGATCTTCAATTTAAAAGGATGTTTTTTTCTTTACTAAATTCAATATTATGCATGTAATAAGGTTGGGTCCTTATACTAATGATTAAAAATTTAGGAAAACTCCTCTCCCCTCCACTATATAAACCACCCTCACCCCCTCTTCCTCCCACACAAATCAAGCTTCAAGAATTGCATAAATTATAAAAAATACTCTTCCCCAGCCCCCTCCCTACTTCCAAGACCTTATGGTCTCACCAAAAGTCCTAAAACAAATTTCTTAAGGAGTTTCTCAAGGAGGAGTACTCAAGAGGTGAACCTCTCTTCTCTTTTCTTTCAAATTTTTTTACATGTTTTATTTTTTTAGTTGATATATTCCAAACCCCCCTCATAAAAATGACATGATAATTCCATTAACTTTAATGTACTCAATTTTCATTATGCTAATGTAATATTTCATCAAAATCTCTCTTTTTTCCCTCCTTTTATACAATAAATGCAAACACCATCTAAGATGTGTTAATTTATCACACTCAAGGAAGATGGGTTTTCAATTTGCATTAATATCTTAAATACTATCCATGAAACCTTTTCAATGGTGGAACCAGATCATAATATTTTTATTCTATCTTATTTAATGTTCTGGAATCCTTACACATATATAATATTTAATAATAATACAAAACAAGTTTATTATGCACAAAACCACCAAGCCAAATCCAAGTGTTTATTTTTAACTCATCGAATGAGTCATCCTCATAGTATATAATCTAAATCATTATGATATCATTTTTATAAATTTAATGTAACTAATAATTTATATTAAAATTTCTGTATGTTTAAACAAATTTCAAACAAACATCCATTCATGAATACAAGTAAATGGATCATCAAAACCAAAGAAGAAAATACTACCAAAACAATTAAATTAAATCTCATAAACCCATCAAAAAAACCATTAATGAACCTAATAAGGTTATAAAATTTCAATTAAATGTAGATGAGGTTATAGAATTATTAATTAATGAATCTAAATTTGATTATTCCGGTCGTTAAGAACAATCAAGAACACATTTGAGCATAAGGTAAGGGACCCTCTCTCTCACTATTGTTTAAGAATCCCCCCTATGTTTTTCCTTTTATTTTTAATTCCTAATGGTGGGGTATGTTTTTTCACCTCCCCTATACTGACCTTGTGACATATAAATACTGGAAAACCCCTTTACCTCTCATTAAACCCTCACAATAACACTCGTTACCATGCCGAAATGTTTGTAAGGGGTTTTCTCATCTCACGTTCAATTCTGTGGGATTTACATTGTTCGCCTCCTAATTATTATATGTGGTATAGGTTTAATACCATTTGATATATGTATTCCTGATTATTTTTATATTAATGGTATTCTGTGATTCATTTTGTGGTTGTTAACTTTTTGTCATATGACTTAATTGATTACGACGTGGTAACGAGATTTGTCTCAATTTTCACTTCATTGTGACTTGTTTAGTATTGTGTACCTACTCTTTCTTATGTAGTGTACCTAATTCTCATTTTATATCACTTTTCAATTGAAATTATATTCCATTTAAATGTCCATAATATCATATCATGGATATGATTATTGTCTAAGCCGTATACAACTTTACATACGGTATTTATTTTTGAATGTTGTTTTGACTCTGGAAATATTGATGAATCTATATCCTCTATTATATATAGATAATGTAATGTCATATTGATCATATGTTGAATCTATTTATAAATAATGATTTGGATGTAGTGATATGCAGGGCCCACTATAGCCCCTCGATGCATCGGTAGGTCTCATGAGACAAATTAGTTGACGACAAACCCTTTGATTTTGATTCCAAAAATCAGATGGGTTTCTACCCACAGAACTAAACCGGTTTTATAGTATTATGGTACCATGTACTAGATACAAGACATCCAATTAATAAGAATTATCTTTATTCATTATTAGTTATTACCATCCATGAGGTTTTCAATACGAAAAAATCTATGGTTTCAGTTTCATTCTCTGTTTATTAATGGCGTTAATTTTTCATTTATTCACCATGACATATTGATTATGTCAAATTGTTTACAATTAAGTCAATATTGATTCTTTATTTTTCTATTTTTAACCCTTACTGAGTGTTTGACCTCACCCCTTTCATTTTTTACTTTTAGCAGGTGATGAAGATGAGATCATTTACTGAGTTCTTGTGGACGTAGTTTTTATTTTTTGTTATATATTGTATTTTGTAACCTTTTCCAATGAAATTTGAGTTACATATATGTATATAGATTCTTCAAGACTACTAAAATGATCTATATTTTGGGATTTCCATTCTTTCTAACCATGCCAATATAACAAGTAATGCACTGACTCCAGTTTAGAGGGGTCATGGTGTTAAAGTTGGTATCAAAGGAAGTTTAGTAGCAAACTGGGAAACAAGATTTGTAAATACCTGAAAAATTCAAGGAATTTTTTTTCTTAAATACTTCATAATTTTATGAGTTTGCGGTTTCTGAAGACACCTGATTCTGAGGCCTGGTGTGGCCGGAATCAATTTCTGATGTTTAGTTCGAGTACGTTCAGTAAACGTATGTGTGGGTTTTTATATCTTATAAATCGGTGCTCGGAATTGAAATCTGAGGACACCAATGAACTCGCAACGCTCGTATTCTCTTAAGGGGACCTTTACCGCAATTTCTTTTTCTCAGGAGGAGAAGTTATTTTTTAGGGATTTATGATAAATTAAATAAAATTGTTATAGACAATTTTATTTATGTTTGGTGGTTATTTCCTCCCAAAGGGAAGTTAAAAGTTGGGCCCACACCCATATAACCTTCCATGAGTGGATAATGTGAGGTGGGGCCCACACGATCTCCTAACCCTTTAACTTTCCTTAAACTCCCCATTAACTCCCCTTCATTTAATTTGACAACTCCTTTCTTTTTAATTTTAAACTCTTCACCTCCTATTAATTAATGCCAGCAACTAGGATTAATTAAATGCCACATTTAATTAATATTTGATTTCATTTGAATAAATTTGAATTTCATGGAAATTCTTTTAAAGTTAGGTAGCTTTTATAAAATTTTCCTTGGAAACTATTTTGGTGGAGGAAACCTCTGGATAAATAGAAGGAAGTATTCCTCTCCATGATGAATGCTCCATGACTCGAAGAACAGGAAGCGTTTTCTCTCCACTTTTCTTTTCAACTGGAACATGATCGTGAGGAACGCCTCCATCCTTTCTTCTTCCTCCGTGACAAGAGAGGAGACACAGCTTCCTCTTCAGACCCACCCTGAAGTCAACGTAATTGACGTCCGTCTTCCGCAACGCCCGACTACCGCGATGCTCGTCTTACATGGATCATCGACCTACGACATCATTTATCGAGGTATGGGTTTTGTACAATTTTAGGCAAATAATTTGTACTCCCGTTCTTCGTTGAATTTCTTGGATTTCTTCGGCCAACTGTTATCGCCTAACGTGGAGGGCACGGGCGGAACGAACACGGCCTGACGAACCTCCTTGGTCTCTATTTTTATTCGTGATGGAAGTAGTGATGGAAGAGTTGGCGGCGACTGGAGTTGACGACGACCGAAGGCGGCGGCCGCGTGCCGGCCCGTTAGAGAACCGCGACACTGGGTGTCGTGTGTGAGGAAGAGACCGCAGCCCGAAACTGGGCCGCTCGGCTGAAGGAGAACCGGCCGGCCGTAGCCGGCCGGACAGGATGACCGCGGTGCCTTGTGGCACCGCGCTGCAGAGGAATGCAGCCCTTGCTCTATGGGCCGCTTCGGCGGACGGACTGGCCGGTCGAACGGAATGAACCGCGGTGCCCATGGCGCCGCGGGTGGAGGATGTGTGGGCCGCTCACGCCAGGAAGACCAGACAGACAAGAGGGCGGCGCTGCTCGGTGCCTACTATTCGGGAAACTAGGGGGCTTCCCCCCCCCCCTGCACCTCTCGTCTAGCCGTGGGCCGGACCGCGCCACGCCGGGTCGGGCCACGCCACGCCGGGCTGAGCCGCGCCACACCGTGCAGGGATGCGCCCCGCGGGGCCGGGTCGTGCCACACCGTGCCGGGCCACACCCCACCAGGCCGAGCTGCGCTCTGCAGGGCTGGACCATGCCTCATCGGGTCGGGCCACACCCCACCGGGCCAGGCCGCCCCTTAGCTGGGTCGGAACTGCCAAGCCAGGACGAGCTGACCCGCCAGCCCATCGGGCTTGACGGGCCGAGCCCTTTTCGTTTAAACGTGAATAGCCTTAAGACCGTGTGTCCGATCGACGCGCCCTCTGTGGAACTGGGATCCTCGTGACAAGAGGATCATTTTTCAATACTCTAAGTGAGTTTTGTATGACTTTGGAAAACAACTGGGTTTGGTATGAGCATAATTCCAACCGGGCCCCTGGAACAAAAAAGCCAATAACTCTCAGACCGGGCGCCCGATTGACATTCCATCTGTTGCGTTGAGTTAATTTTGATGACATGGATGTTCGGGATACATAAACTCTGAACTTCCTGATATTTTATGTATCTACCCCTTAGCTCTAGGAGAGGACCCTCCCGGAATCGAGTGTGCTGTGTGCGGGAACCCTAGAGCTGGCTATGACTGCGACGACTACCACACTGGAATCCTATATGGGTTCGATGACGATGACAACTGTACTGGAATCCTCCCTGGGTTCAACAACGATGGCTACTCTACTTGTATCCTATATGGGTCTGACAGTTTGACTTTTGTACTAGTATCCTGAGTGGGTCCAACAGAGTAGCTGGTCTAGTATCCTACATGGGTCCGACACCTTAGCTGGTCTAGTATCCTACGTGGGTCCAATGGCTAAGATTAATTAGTGACTACATCTGATCATCTTTATCGCTATATGAAAGATGTATACCTGTGTGAGTTGAGTCTTGACTTTCAATCATTATCATCGATGTGGTTAACTTTCTTTCCTATGTGTACTAGGTTGTTCTTGGGCTCGAGAGTTGGAGTTGAACTGTAATTGATAACTTAGGTATATGTATAGACATATACCTAAGTTGAGTTGGTTGATACTTCATGATTGTCTCTTTATTCTATGGTTTATCCTTTATGGATTATGGGAGACCTTCGGGGGTCTCAGGGTCCCTACTGAGTATCGTTATACTCACCCCTACATAGGCTATGTCTGCACTTCGTTGTGTTGGTTGCAGATAACCGACAGCGTTGACGGAGGCCGAGAGCGAGCCAGGACCGGACGGTACCCGGAGGTGGACCACACGGTGAGATGGTACACGGAGCGGACCGATAGACGTAGAGTGCTGAGGTGGACATATGTACCTACCCTTCAGGTAGGATTCTCGGTGGATGTACCAGGAGCTGCCCTTTTTAGCTGTTGTACCTTTTTCAGTTGTACTTTCTTTTTAGTTGTACTATACTTTACTGTTGGGAATATATCTCCGACCCCTTTCCTTTGAGCACTTACTTTTGTACTCAGTTTTACTTAGTTCTTACTTCAGTTGTGTACTCTGTTGTGTTTGTTTACTTTTATAAAGGCAATGCCTTCCCAGCTTAGGGATTTACGTCTTCGGTGCTAGTCGCCAGCACCTGGCCTATGGAAGGTGGGCTTGGGGTAGTCATGACACGGGCCCCGAGGAAGGTTTGTGACAAATTGGTATCAGAGGAGTCGGTTCTACCACAGAACTTAGGTCTCTGATTTATCTTACTGTGAAGCAATAGTGTTAAGAGTATTGTGTGTGGTTTTCAGTCCACAAAGTCTAGTGTTGGTGCGGCGGCTGACATATCCATACACCAGGACCCTGACCTCTGATTTCTGACTCAGTGCAAGAAAACACTAATTGCGTGTGTGTTTCCTTTGAGAAGTTTTTTTTGTGATTACTTTGTGTCAACCCACTAAGTATACTGTTTTAACAGTGGCGCACTTGTTTCTTTTCAGGATGGCCACACGAAGGAATCCATCTAGGGTTCTGAGTTATGTATGAGATGGTAGCCCACCGAGCGACGAGGCCTCGGTGCAGGGCCCCATCACAACAGAGGCACCAGCGGTACCACTAACCACTGGTCCACCGATACAACCAACTATAGCAGCAGAGAGTGCACGTTTCCTGAGTGCGTTGCACGAGTTTTAGCGACAGGGGCCGCCCAAGTTCCGTGGAGAGACGGACCCACATGCAGTTGAAGACTAGCTAGAGGCTGTCGTTAGAGTTTCTAGATTGGTAGGGACAGTAGTAAACCTTATGGTGATCCCTGCCGCGAGTCTCCTGCACACAGCAGCAGGTAGATGGTGGAGCCTAATGCTCTGGGTGCATGATGAGGCATATTTACTCTGGACGGACTTCAAGAGTCTTTTCCGCTCGGAGTTTGTTCCATCCACCCTTCGTGCAGTGCGGATTCAGGAGTTACTACATCTGTGGCTGGGCAGCATGACAGTATCTCAGTACTCAGTGAGGTTCACTGACCACTCACAATACTCCACATATATGGTTCGGGACCCATTCTTCGAGGACCAGACCTTTGAACAGGGACTCAGACATGAGATCAGGGCTTCGATGATCTCCCTTAGTATTCTGACGTAGGTGGGAGTACTGGAGCGAGCCCTTCTTATGGAGAGCTTTGTTGTTGAACCAACACCAGCTGCGGTACCCACCGCAGGACGAAACATAGTGGAGTCTTCTGTAGCCGGCATTAGGTAGTTGATGGAGAGGTCTAAGAGGACTAGGCCATTCGGTGGTCGACCTCAGGACACAGGTTCGGTTGTGCGGGGAACATGAAACCGATCTAACTATACGAGGAGCAGGCAGTGCTACGCATGCGGCAGGCAGGGTCACATGGCACGAGACTGTCCGACCCGCCATGCAGACGAGCAGAAGACAGTAGAGGGACCTCCTAGGTAGAGGCAGAGGTTCGACCATGGTGGTCTATCGGGAGCAGGCGAACGAGGTAGAGGAGCTGGACGAGCAGCGGGTGGTGGACGACGTTTCGAGGCTCTACCACCACCACCACCAGGAGGTCCACCCGGAGCATAGGGAGCTGGCGGGAAGAGGCAGGCTCAGCTCTAGGTAGTTGAGGCCTACGACCATGGCGCACCTGAGATGATTCAAGGTACTATCTATTTCTACTACACCTTTGCTGAAGTACTTATAGACATAGGTGCGAGTCATTATTTTATTGTCACTGCCCTTGTTTGAAGCTGGAAGATTCTGACGGAGCTGTTGGTTTGATCCTTACGGCTAGAGACTCCTACGGGAGCGGACTCGACGATTACGCACTGGTTCTAGAAGTGTGAGCTTACTCTAAGAGGTGAGAGCTTTGGCTCTGATCTTCTTGTAGCGGTGCCAAGGCCTTACGACGCCATCTTGTGTATGGACTGGTTGTCTACAGTCCATGATCAGAATGAATGTATTAGGCATAAAGTGTGGTGTGTCTGCACTGATGGGACCATGTCCACCTTCATCGGTGAGAAGGGATCCTTTTCAATGTAGGATGGACTTTCGCAGAGGAGAGGGCAGCAGATCACACATCAGTTGGTTAGTCTCATCCTCAGAGTGGTTGATGTGCGGAATCCGAGTTTTCATGTTGTGGTGGATCAGTATGCGGACGTTTTTCCTGACGACATTTCAGGACTACCTCCTCGTAGATATGTAGACTTCTACATAGACCTCTACCCAGGGAAAACACGGATATCTACTACAGCATATCGTATGGCTCCCACTAAGCTTCGTGAGGTGCGGGTACAGCTGGAGGAATTGCAGGAAAGGGATTTATCCGACCTAGTGTTTCACCCTGGGTTTCTCCGATTTTGTTCGCCAAGAAGGCGGATGGGAGCTTGCGACTATGTGTCAACTACTGTTTCCTGAATCAGGTGACCGTGAAGAACAAGTATCCACTCCCGAGGATTGATGACCTTTTTTATCAGCTCAAGGGAGCATGATGGTTCTTGAAGATAGACCTCAGGTTAGGCTATCACCAGCTCAGAGTTCGAGACGAGGATGTGCAGAAGACGACCTCCAGTTGTTGGTATGGCCACTATGAATTCTTTGTTATGAACTTCAGCATAATCAACCCTCCAGTAGTTTTCATGAGTCTCATGAACAGGATCTTCCAGCCTTTCCTCGATCGGTTTGTCGTATTCTTCATCGACGATATACTGATTTACTCGACTACTGAGGAGGAGCACACCTACCATTTACGGGTTATACTTGACACACTCTAAGAGCACCAAATTTATAGTAAGCTCTCAAATTTCCATTTCTATATTTGAGAGGTTAACTTCTTGGGACACGTCATCTCGGAGGCTGGGGTAGAAGTGGATCCAGTGAAGATCGAGGTAGTGCTTGGTTGGGAGAAACCCAAGAGTGTGATGGAGGTGCGGAGTTTCCTAGGTCTGGCTAGGTACTATCGGAGATTTGTGCCAGACTTCTCGAGAGTTTTAGCACCACTTTCTGCTTTGATGAAGAAGGTGAAACCCTTCATGTGGATAGGTAGATTCCAGTAGATATTTTAGGAGCTGAGACAGAGATTGACCAGTGCTCCAATTTTAAGGCTACTGGAGGAGGGTGTTGGGTACGTATTTTACCGCGGCACATTAGGGACCGGACTCGGGTGTGTTGTGATGTAGGAGCGAGTGGTGATCACTTATGGTTCACGGCAGTTGAGAAAACACGAGCAGAACTACGCTACCCATGACTTGGAGTTATCAGTAGTGGTATTCGCCTTGAAGATGTGGCGACACTATCTGATGGGTGACCGGTTTACAATCTACTTTGACCACCAGAGTCTCAGGTAAATCTTCTCACAAAAGTACTTGAACCTGATACATCGATGTTGGCTCGAGTTCCTCCAAGACTATGACTTTGAAATGTCTATACTTCTAGGAAGGGGAAAGTTGTAGCTGATGATCTAAGTAGCAGAATGGGAATTCATTTACTGGGAGAGGTGATAGAGAAGCTAGCCGTGTTGCGGATATGCTTTGTGGATAGAGATGGAGAAGCCTTTCTTCAGTCTCTCACAGTCACTCCTCCACTTCTTCAGTGAGTCAGAGAGGCATAGCGTGGGGACATTGACTGTGAGATGTGATGTGCTCAGATATCTGTAGGGCAGGCGCCTGATGGATTTTCTAAAGGAGGTAAGCACGTCATCCTCTTCAGGGGACGTACCATGGTACCCGTTTCACTATAGGAGGAGGTGCTAAGGGAGTTTCACACTTCCCCTCTAGAGTTACATACAGAAGTGGCAAAGATGTATCAGGACCTCAGATGATAGCACTGGTGGCTGGGTATGAAGAAGGATGTAGTAGAGTTTATATCATGATACCTCACTTGTCAGCAAGTGAAGGCAGAGCACCAGCTACCAGCAGGCTTGGTACAGCCATTAGTGGTCCTAGAGTGAAAGTGGGACGAGATATCCATGGATTTAGTGACGGTACTTCCACGTACATCTAGAGGACATGAATCTATCTAGGTGATCGTAGATCGACTCACCAAGTCGGACCACTTCCTACCAAACAGAGAGCAAGGATCAGTAGAGATCTTGGGAAGCATCTACATTCAGGAGATTGTACGGCTTCATGGTGTGCCAACGTCTATCATTTTCGATTGAGATGATAGATTCACTTCCAAGCTATGGAAGGGGTTACATGAGGCTTTTGGGACACATCTACGTCTGAGCATCGCCTTCCATCCTCAGATGGATATCCAGACAGAGAGGATCATTAAGACTCTTGAGGACATGCTCTGTGCATGTGTCCTCGACTTTGGTCACAACTGGGAGGATCAATTTCCCTTGGTGGAGTTTACGTACAGAAACAGTTACCACTCCACCATCGATATGGCCCCTTATGAGGCGTTGTACAGCTGACCTTGAAAATCACCTCTGTGTTGGACTGACCCAGGAGAGTCAGCAATTATAGGACCAGAGATGGTTCATGATATGTCGGAGAAGGTTCAGATCATCCAAGAGCAGATGAAGACCGCACAGATCAGACATAAGTCCTATGTTGATAGGAGACAGAGACCACTGGAGTTCGGGGATGGCGACCACATCTTCTTACGGGTCTCACCTTGATGAGGTCTACAGAGATTTGGCTGGGGCGGCAAGTTATCTCCGCATTTCATCAGACCTTTCCAGGACCTCAGCAGAGTAGGCGAGGTGGTTTACCGCCAGTCCTTCCACGTCAGTTGCACTGAGTGCATGATGTCTTCAACGTTTCTCAACTGAGGAGATATGTGCACGACCCGACCCACATCATCGACCACGAGGAGCTAGACATCAATGACGGGGTGACATTCATGGAGATCCAGGTGGAGATCGAGGATCAATAATAGAGGGTCCTACGTGGATGATCGATTCCTCTAGTGCGCATTCACTGGCAGCACGGGAATCTCCAAGATAACACATGGGAGCGGGAGGCTCAGATGCATGCTCAGTACCCTAATTTTTCTCCCTAGTGTGTGATGTAGATTTATAGGGATGTAAAGCCCTGAGGTGGGTGTAATTTAGAGACCCAAAAATTTCAAGGAAATTTTTTTCTTATATACTTTGAAATTTTACGAGTCTGCGGTTTCTAACGGCACCTGATTCCGAGGCCTGGTGTGCCTGGAATCAATTTCTGAAGTTTTGTTCGAGTACGTTCAGTAAACATAAATGCGAGTTTTTCTATCTTTTAAACCAGTGCTCAGAATTGAAATCCAAGGACACCGATGAACTTCCAGTGCCAGTATTCGCTTAAGGGGACCTTTACCGTAGTTGCGTTTTCTCGGGAGGAGAAGTTAATTTTTGGGGATTTATGATAAATTAATTAAAATTGTTCTACACAATTTTATTTATGTTTAGTGTTTATTTCCTACATGGGGAAGTTAGAGGTGGGGACCACACCCACATAACCTCCCATGAGAGGATAATGTGAGGTGGGGCCCACACGAGCCCCTAGCCCTTTAATTTTCCTTAAACCCCCCATAACTCTCCTTCATTTAATTTGACAACTCCACTCTTTTAAATTTTAAACTCTTCACCTCCTCTTAATTAATTCCAACAACTGGGATTAATTAAATTCCACATTTAATTAATATTTGATTTCATTTGAATCAATTTGAATTGCATGGAAATTATTCTAAAGTTGGGTACCTTTTATAATATTTTCCTTGGAAAATATTTCAGTGGAGGAAACCTCTGGAGAAATAGAAGGAAGTATTCCTCTCCACGAAGAACACTCAACGACTCGAAGAACATGAAGCATTTTCTCTCCTCTATTATTTTCAACCGGAACAAGATCATGAGGAACACCTCCATCCTTTATTCTTCCTTTGTGACAAGAGAGGAGACGCCTCTTCCTCTTCAGACGCACCCCAAAAACAATGGAATCGATGTTCGTCTTCCACGACACCCAACTACTGCGACACTCATCTTCTGTGGCTCATCGATGTGCAGAGTCATTTATCGAGGTAGAGGTTTTGTACAATTTTAAGTGAATAATTTGTACCCCTGTTCTTCATTGAATTTCATGGATGTCTTCATCCAATTGATATCGCCTAACGTGGAGGGTGCGGGTTGAACGAACACGGCCTGGCGACCCTCCTTGATCCTTGTTTTTATTCGTGATGGAGGTCGTGATTGAAAACGTGGCGGTGACCGAAGTTGACGATGACCGAAGGCAGCTGCCGCGCGCCGGCCTGTTAGAGAACCGCGACATCGGGTGCCATGCGGGCGGAAGAGACCGCGGCCCGCAACCAGGCTTCTCAGTTTAAGGAGAACAGGCCGGCCGTAGCCGGCCAAACAAGAGGATTGTGACGCCTTGTGGCGCCGCACTGCAGAGGACCACATCCCGCACTCCGCGGGCTGCTTCGGCGGACAGACCGGTCTTCTCGTCGGCTGGCCGGATGGAAGGAACCGCGACCCCCATGGCGCTGCGGGCGGAGGATCCGTGGCCCGAAACCATAAGCTTCTCGCGCCAGGAATACCGGCCGAACAGGAGGGCGGAGCCGCTCGGCACAGCCGATTCGGGAAACCGCCCCACCCCTCGCACCGCTCAGACAGCCGGGCTGAGCCACGACCACCCACGGGTCGGGCCGTGCCACGCCGGGCCGGGCCGGGACGGGCCACTCCACACCGGGCCAGGCCCCGCCCCGTTGGGTCGGGCCACGCCCCATCCGGCCAGGCCGACCCCTTAGCTAGGTCGGACCCACCGAGCCAGGAGGGACCGACCCGCCAGCCCACTGGGCTGGACGGGCCGGCCCGTTTCGTTTAAACATGAATAACCTTAAGATCGTGCGTCCGATCAACGCGGTGTCTACAGAACTGGGATCCTCATGATGAAACAGTCCTTTTTCGTTACTCTAAGTGAGTTTCAGATGACTTTGGGAAACGGCTGGGTGTGGAACGAGCGTAATTAAAATGGGGCCCCTGGAACGGAAAAGCCAATAACTCTCAGACTGGGCGTCCGATTGACACTCCGTCTATTGCGTTGAGTTCCTTTTGACGAGATGGAACTTCCGGATACATAAACTTTGGTCTTCGGGATAGTTTATGTTTCGACTCCTTGGCTTGAGGAGCGGACCCTCTCGGAATCGAGTGTGATGTGTGCGGGAACCCTAGAGCTGGTTCCTACTACGATGACTACCGTACTGGAATCCTCCGTGGGTTTGACGATGATGAAAACTATACTAGAATCATCCGTGGATTCTATAGTGATGAATATTGTACTTGTATCTTATATGGGTATGAAAGTTTGAATTCTGTACTAGTATCCTGAGTGGGTTTGACAGATTAGCTGGTCTAGTATCCTACGTGGGTCTGACAGCTTAGCTGGCCTAGTATCCTACGTGGGTCTGACAGCTTAGATGAATCTGTGACTACATCTGATCATCTATATCACTATACGAAAGATGTATACCTGTTTGAGCTGAGTCTTGACTTTCAATCATTATCATCGATGCGATTGACTTGCTTTCCTGTGTGAACTGGGTTGTGTTTGGGCTTGAGAGTTGGATCCGAACTATAATTGATAACTTAGTTATATGTATGAGAATATATCTAAGTTGAGTTGGTTGATACTTCGTGATTTTATCTTTATTCTGTGCTTTATCCTTCATGGATTCTAGGAGACCTTCGGGGGTCTCGGGGTCCCTACTGAGTATCATTATACTCACCCCTGCATGGGTTATGCTCGCACTTCATTGTGTTGGTTGCAAATGACGGACAATGTTGACGTAGGCCGAGAGAGAGCCAGGACCAGATGGTACCCAGAGGTGGACCACACTATGAGACGGTACACGGAGTGGACCGATAGCCGTGGAGTGATGAGGTGGATATTTGTACCTACCCTTCAGGTAGGATTCTCGGTGGACATTCTAGGAGCTACCCTTTTTAGCTGTTGTACCTTTTTTAGTTGTACTTGCTTTTCAGTTGAACTATACATTACTATTTGGCTTGTATTTCCATCTCCTTTCCTTTCATCACTTACTTTTGTACTCAGTTTTACTTATTGCTTACTTCAATTGTGTTCTCTGTTGTGTTTGTTTACTTTTATAAAGGCAATGCCTTCCCAGCTTATAGATTTACGCCTTTAGTACTAGACACCAGCCCCTGGCCTATGGAAGGCGGGCTTGGGGTACTCACGACACGGGCCCCGAGGACGGGTCGTGACAATACTAGGGAACAAATCCCTAAGGTATTATTTGAGGATGAACATAAAAGAATGTCCTGGTATTTCAGTAAGGAATAGATTATTTGAATCTTTCTAGCAAATACATCCTTGTCTGGATATGAGCAGGTAGAGGTGGCTCTGGCACAGATGTACCCAGGAGTAAAAGCTCCAAAAAAAAGAGTTTCGGGCTTGACATAGGGTATCCTTGTACACAAAAATGGGCCTTGATAGACTCCAATTTATGACACTCCATGGAGATATGCTTAGGATAATTCATATTTTCTTTATAAGACATTATAAAGGATTTAAATGTAAATTATTCCTCAGAGAAAACATTTTTCTAATTATGGGATTAGCCATGCGTAGGATCTCAATTTATTCTAAGTATTTTGTTAAGTTAAGATTATACATTATGATTCAATTCCTAATCTACTGTGTTCCATTATTTATAAATTTCATCTAATGGAAGAATGAGAATCAATACTCGTGGTCAATGTAGGGATCTACCTATTGAGCAAGTCAACACAGTCAATGTTGGAGTAGAATAGATCATGACCATATTGGGACAACTTACTTAGGTTGTAATGAATAACCATTCCACACCTCTGTTGGATTCTTTCATGTGGAAGAATCCCCCATATTTTAGTGGGACTACTAATCTAGTGGTTTTGGAAGAATGGATCAATTTTCTTTTAAAAGATATTCATGGCATTAAGACGGAATGAAAATGAAAAGGTATTACTTGTAGTATATTATATAAAGGGTGACACTGATAAATGGTGGTCCTTTATTCAGAATACCATAGAGGAAGAAGAAATATAAGATATGAAATGGAGGATTTATAAGGAAATATTCATCGATAAATATTTCCCTCGTGAGAAAAGAACCGAAATGAAGAGTAAATTCCTTAGCTTAAAGAAAATGGAAGAAGACAGTGTTGCAGAGTATAATACTACCTTCACAAGGGTAGCTTGGAATGTTGTAAATTATGTACGTGACTCGGCAGACAAGATTGATCTTTTTTTGAAGTTCTTATGACAGGTCTTCTATGGACACTGGCTTTTCAAATGTTTTCATCATATGATGAAATTGTATCAAGTGCCATCAAAACTGAGAAGGAATTTTCTAGATCAAATTTGTTCAGGGGAAACCGGGATAATAAGAGGTACTCTGAAAACTAAAGGAATGATGAAGTTCCAAATAAGAACAATGTAATGATGAAATTCTCATCATGTTAGAACTATGGAAGAAATCATCTCGGGAAATGCTTGAAAGGAATGGGAGTCTGTTATAAGTGTGGTGAAAAGGTTCATCTATCTCATGAATGCAATGGTAAGAAACAATTTGTGGATGTTCAATGCTAAAACTCTAGAGTGATGGGACACTATGAAAATGATTTTCCTAATCTCCAAAGTAACATTCCTAAGAAAAATCCATGAGGGAAAGGGAGAGATTATGCGATTACAACCACAGAAGTTGAAGTTTATAATGATGTAGTGGAAGGTACTATAATTGTTTCCTCAAACATAGACAACACTTTATTTGATTCTGGATCATCACATTCATTTATATCTTCCCATTTTTCCAAGAAAATTAGACATGTCCAATTTGATTTAATAAAGGATTTATCGGTCAAAACTCCTAGGGGATGCATCATTACAATAAATTCATGTCGACTAGTCCCCCTCATGACACATAAACATGCTTTAGTTTCTAACCTTATCGTTATAACAATGTCTGGATTTGATATAATTATCAGTATGGATTGGATATCTAATTATGATGTGAATATTTATTTCAAGAAGAAGGAAGTTACAATTTTCGAAAATATTGTAGAATATCTTATCTTTAGTGGAGAGAACTCCCCATCTGATTTTTAACTAGACCCACCCACAGTAGATCTGTTTAATGAAATTCTTGGATAGGGAGAGAACCTAATATATATGGGTGAGGAAATAAATCTTCAAATTGAAGATGTGCATAAGTGAAAGATACAATGATGTATTTCCAAAGGATTTACCTGGACATCCTCTAGAGCAGTAAGTTGAGTTCTCTATTGATTTAATTTATGGTGCAAGACCTATATCAAAGACCCCCTATAGAATGGTCATTGTGGAGTTAGTGGAGCTAATGAAACAACTAGAGGATTTGAGTGACATAGGATTTATTCAACCTAGTGTTTCTCCATGGGGATCCCCGATCTAGTTTATTAATAAGAAAGATGGATCCATGAGGATATGCATTGATTGCAGGGAAATCAATTCTATTGCGATAAAGAATAAGTATCCTCTGCCTCAGATTGATGATTTTTTTGATCAGCTTCATGGAGCTCAATACTTTTTGAAAATCGACCTTCAATCTGGATATCATCAGCTACATGTGAGGAAGGAAGATATTCTTAAGATAGCATTTCGAACCAGATATGGGCATTACGAGTTTACAATGATGCATTTTGGACTGAATAATGCACCCTATGTTTTTATGGATTTAATGAATAGATTTTTCAAGGAATATCTTGATAACTTTGTTGTGGTATTCATCAATGATATCCTGGTATACAAAAAAAGCTATGAGGTTCATGAGGATCACTCGTGGATTATTCTGAAAACTCTTAGAAGAAATTAATTATAAGGTAAGTTTAGCAAGTGAAAATTTTGGATTCAATCTGTTTCTTTTCTAGGGAATATTTTATCTAAGGATAAAATCATATTTTATCCTTCAAAGATAAAGGAAATCCAAGAATGGATCATGCCAACAAACATAACTGAGGTACACAGTTTTATTGGCTTAGCAGGTTACTATCAGCGTTTCATTCGGAATTTTGCCCAATTAGCTAACACGCTAACCAAGCTCACAGGTAAAGTAGTGATGTTTTTTGTATACAAAATAATGTACAGAATGCTTCGAGTAATTGAAAAAAAGATTTTTCAATGATCTAATTTTGACTCTTCCATCTAGAAGTGATGGATTTGTAATATACAGTGATGCATCGAAGAATGGGTTGGGTTGCGTCCTTATGAAAAATGGTAAAGTTATTTCTTATGCATCAAGACAGTTTAAGAATCATGATAAAAATTATCCAAAACATGATCTTGAGTTAGAAATCATAATCTTTTCACTGAAAATATAGAGACATTATCTCTATGGTGAAAAATTTGAGATATGCACAGATAAAAAGAGTTTGAAATACGTTTTCACATAGAAAGAACTCAAAATGAGGCAAAGGATATTGCTCGAGTTACTCAAAGATTACGATTATTCAATACACTACCACCAAGGAAAGGAAAATAAGGTGTCAGATGCATTAAGTAGGAATGATCATGAACTCCTGACCTAAATGAGGATTGAAATATATCCTATATTAATGGATCTACTGAAGATGGATATGGGAATTTTTAAGCAAGGGGAACATATTTCCTCTTTAAAAATATTTTTAAACCATATTTATTAGAAAACCTAAAAATATATCAATCTGATGATGATAATATACACAAGAAAATTAATGTTATTAAGGATGGGAGATTGGAAGACATCGTGTATGAAGAAGGAGTTCTGAAATTTGGAAAAAGTTTATGTGTTCCATTAGTACCTGAGCTAAAAAGGGATCTATTAGATGATGACCATAGCTCAAATTTCTCTATACACCAGGGTAGAACAAAGATGTATAGAGATCTGGATGAACATTTTTGGTGGGATAACATGATGTGGGAAATTTCTGACTACATTTCAAGGTTCCTAGTTTGTCAACAAGTGAATGCAGAGAGACAACATCCTAGAGGGGTGGTGCAACCTCTACCTATTCATATATAGAAGTAGGATAACATTATGATGCCTTTTTCACCAAACAATTGAGGACACCTAGAAGGAATAATGCAATATGGGTAATTGTTGATCCTCTCTCAAAATCAACACATTTCCTTCCTATAATAGACGATTTACCACTTGAGCGCCTGGAAAGACTTTAGATTAATGAAGTTGTAAGAGTTCATGGTGCACCTATATCAATTGTGTCTGATCGAGATCCCTGTTTTACATAAAAATTCTAGAAAAGTCTCCAAGAGTCTCTCAATAGTAATCTTCATATGAGTACTGCTTATCACCACCAAACCGACAGACGACTTGAAAGGAAAATTAAAACACTAGAAGACATGTTGAGATCATGCTCTCTTGACTTTCAAGGTATGTGGGATCAATACTTGACTTTGGTGGAATTTTATTTCAATAATAGTTTCCATTATAGTATTCAAATGGCCTTATATGAAGCATTATATGGAAATAGATGTTGAACTCCAACTTGTTGGGACAAAGTTGGTGAGATGAAACTTATTGTCCCCAAACTTATTGAAGATACCACAGAAAAGGTAAAGACAATTAAACCCCATATTAATGCATCCCAATCTAGGAAAAAGAGTTATGATGATAACCATAGAAAGTATTTGGAATTCCAAGTGGGAGATCATGTCTTTATAAAAGTATCTCTGTGGAAGGGTGTCTTAAGGTTTGGTAAGAAAGGGAAATTGAGCCCCAGGTACATCAGACCATTTGAAATTCTGGAAAGAATTGAAGCTATAGCATAACAATTAGCGATGCTGCCAAATCTCTCCAGAGTTCATGATGTGTTCTACATGTCATTGTTAAAGAAATACATGCCAGACCCAATGCATGTACTCACATATAAAGAAATAGAATCGGAACCTGATTTATCATACTATGAAAATCCTATCGGTATTATTGACACAAGGGGGCAGGTAATAAGAAATCGAAAAAACTCTTCTAGTAATGGTTCTTTGGATAAACCAGAATATGGAGGAAGCAACATGGGAACCTCAAGATGATATTAAAAAGAATCACCCACATCTTTTTAGTGGGCTTCATATATAAAATTTCGAGGAAGGAATTTCTGAAGGGGAAAATAATGTAGCACCCCAAACACTTTAGGTATGTTTCTATTAAATACATTCGAGTCATAGCCTATATTTCATAAAGCACGGATAGTATTGGAAACAAAACTTGTTTATTTAGAAGATAGTCATATCCATGCCATTGAACTTAAATTTTCCACTTGTGTGTTTTGAATTTTAAAAATCTGACATACACGGTTGTGTTCAAGAAAATATTTAGAGTCTGATAGACTTAACATTATTTTTGGTGAATAGTAACTTACCCTTATGAATAGTAACCTACCCTTATGAATATTAATTTACCCTTATGAATAGTAATATTACCATTATGAATTGTATCCATAACCTTGAGTGTATAAATGAATTTAGGCACCTTAAAAGTGAAGATTAATATTTTAAGTGTTTATATTTTTCAATTAAATAATGATTTTAATTATATATTTAATTATTCATATTTATGAAATTAATTTTGAAACAGAGACTTCATTTTTGGATTCTACACATTGAAAAATTATTAGGGTGAATTTTTGTTATTTTTCTGAAATACTTGAATTTTTTATGAATAATAAAATGTGATAATTTACGATAAATGATAAATAAAGGATTTGTTGAGTCATTGATGATGATATACTGATGTAAACCTAATTGGTTTGAAGTAACATGCATTTTTTACTATTCTTGGTCATGGAATACTTACTACTCCTTGTCTTGTGAAGAAATAATAAACTAATGATGAAAAAATTATGAAAACTCCACTCCCCTCAACTATATAAACCACCCCTCACCCTCTCTTCCTCCCACACCACTCAAGCTTCAATACTTTCCTAAATTCTGCAAAATACTCTTCCCAAGACCTCTTCCCACGTCCATGAACTGATGGTCTCACCAAATGTCCTAAAACAATGGTCTTAAGAAGTTTCTCAAGGAGGAGTACTCAAGAGGTGAACCGCTCTTCTCTTTTCTTTAAAATTATTTTACATGTTTTATTATTTTTGTTGATCTCTTCCCACCTACCCTCATCAATAGGCCATGATAATTCCATTATCTTACATGTACTGTATTTTCATTATGATAATGGAATATTTCATCATAATCTCCCTTTTTCCCCTCCTTTTACACAATAAATGCAGACACCGTCCGAGATGTGTTAATTTATCACACTCAAGGAAGACGGGTTTTCAATTTGCATTAGTATCTTCAATAATGGTCATGAAACCTTTTCAATGATTGAACCAGATCATAATATTTTTATTTTATCTTTTTTAATGTTCTGTAATCCTTAAACATACATAATATGTAATAATAATAGAAAACAATCTTATTGTGCACAAAACTGCCAAGACAAATCCAAGCGTTTATTTTTAACTCATCAAATGAGTCATCCTCATGGAATATAACCAGAATCATTATAAGATCATTTATATATCTTTAATTTCACTAATAATTTATATTAACAATTCTCTATGTTTAACCACATTTCAAACAAAAATCCATTCATGAATACAAGTAAACGGATCAAGAAAACCAAAGATGAAAATGCTACCAAAACAATCAAATTGAATCTCTTAAACCCATAAAAAAGACAATAATGAACCTAATAAGGTTATAAAACATAAATTAAATGTATATGAGGTTCTATAATTATTAATTAATTAAGCTAAATTTGATTATTCTGGTCGTTAAGAACAATCAAGAACACCTTTGAGCATAAGTTAAGGGATCCTCTCCCTCACTTTTGTTTAAGAATCTCTCCTATGTTGTTCCCTTTTATTTTTAATTACTAATTATGGGGTAGGTTTTCACACCTCTCCCATAATTCCCTTGTGACATATAAATATTGGCATACCCCTTTACCTCTCATCAAGCCATCAAAATGACACTTTTTACCATTCCAAAATGTTTGTAAGGGGTTTTCTCATCTCACTTCCAATTCTGTGGGATTTCCATTATTCACCTCTTATTTCATTTATGTGGTATATGTGTAATTCCATTTGATAAATATATTAATGATTATATTTATATTTATGTCATTTTGTGATAAATTTTTTGGTTATTAACTTTTGGTCATACGACTCAATTGATTACAACGTGGTAATGAGCTTTGTCTCTATTTTCACTTCATTGTGACTTGTTTAGTATTTTTCACCTACTCTTTCTTATGTGGTGTACCTACTTCCCATTTGAGATCACTTTTCAATTTAAATTATATTCCATTTAAATTTCCATAATCTCATATCATGTATATGATTAATGTCTAAGTCGTATACCTCTTTACATAAAGTATTTATTTTGAATGTTGTAATGACTGTGGAAATATTGATGGATCTATATCCTCTATTCTAAACCAATAATGTAAAGTCATATTGTTATTATTTTTAATCAATGTATAAATAATTCTTTTTATTCATAGGTGGGTGGGTCCTCCTATAGCCCCTCGATGCATTGGTAGGTCTCACGAGACAAATCAGTTGGCGACAAACCCTTTGAGTTTGTTTCAAAAAATCAGCCGGGTTTCTACCCACAGAAATAAACCATTTTTACGGTATTATGGTATCATATACCTGATGCATAACATCAAATTAATAATAATTATCTTCATTCATTATCACTTATTACCATCCATGAGGTTTTCACTATAACAAAATCTAGTTTCTCAGTTTCATTCTCAGTTTATTAATGGCGTGAGTTTTTCATTTATTCACCATGCCATATTGATTATATCAAATTGTTTACAATTTAGTCATTATTGATTCATGCTTACAATATTTGTAACCCTTAATGAGAGTTTGAGCTCACCCCATTCATTGTTTACTTTTATCAGGTGATAAAGAGGAGATCATTTATTGAGTTCTTGTGGACACAATTTTTAGTTTTTGTTATGTATTGTATTTTGTAACCTTTTTCAATGTACTTTGAGTTACATCTATGTTTCTAGTTTCTTCAATACTACTAAACTGATTGATCCTTCGGGATTTTAATTCCTTATAACCATGCTAATATAACAAGTAATGCACCAGATTCAGTTTAGTGGGGTCGGGGTGTTACATATCTAATAAAGTCTAAGTGCATCTCTCTTTTATCTCTTCATTTTTTAATCATATAAAAATGGTTTCACTTCATTCTTTCCACGAGGTTATAAGGTATCCCAATAATGTTACTCCATAAATGACAATTTAAAATGTTTCATGCAAAAAATTTAACAATGGAACACAAAATAAAATCGCTCCTTCAATAATTCAAGATTTAAAGGATCCCAGGATCCCCATTAATTCTTACCTCATGCTTAATATTTGAATACCATGTTCACTTTAAAATTCCAACTTATTATATAAAATAGTTTCACTCCTATAAAAATCCAATGATTTTCTAACAACTTGATAAATACTTTTCAATAAATCCTCTAATCTTATTGAGTTAGAACTTAGTAAAGGAAACATGATTTTGTATGCATTGATGTTTCCCATAATCAATCATTAATTTATTATAAAAACCTTGATATTTATAAAATTAATACTCCTATGAACTCAAAAAATATTTATAAAAATATTTATTTCAAGAGGTTTAAAACACATGGGTGAGAAACATACAACATGTTAAACCAATCGATGCCACTTTCCAATACCAAAAAAGGGTTTCCACTTGAATCAATAATCACCAAATCTTTACACAACATATATATTATTTTAATTAAGGTAGAAAAACCATTTGGTGTATGACTGTAAATTCCCCTAACTATTTTCATTATCTATAAATCACTTTTTGAAATAGTTTTAGAATAGGATTAACATGTTGATACAACTTTTTTATACCATTATTCTCAAAGAAGATTTAGGGTATCCTAGAAAAACATAGATATTACCATCATGAATGTTTTTAAAAAATAAACATTAAATATAAAAGATTATTGTATCTTCATTTTATTATCCACTAATAATCAGGGACTACCACCATTTATAACAAGTCTTATATCACTTGTTCCATTACAAATTATCCTTAATACCTATTAAACATTGTAATTTAAATATGTACAAATATATTTAAGTATGTTTTACCCATAGTGGAATATTTAATCACCACTATTGTCTAGGATCTTCTAATTTGGGACAGTTAATATATTTTATTTCAGAATAAACTTTCAGATCTCACATTGAAAAATATATTGGTTTCTATACAACACATATTGAGTCATCTTTAGGGCCCAAATAGCCTGATACCAATAGGGAACAACAATACTTCTGACTCTAATTTAAGATCATCATCTCCTCTACATGTATTCATTTTCTTAGAATGCATACATTCCTATGAATCATATCATCCCATTAAGTATGTACCATTTTTAACAATAGATATTAAAATAATTTAATATATGGGGAGTGGGGTACTTCTAACCTCTTCCAGTAGGGGAATGTGGATGGTCATGGATAACAAACACATTTCTTTCAATCTTCTTATTATAATCCTCTTTGGTGGTTATTTTTTCAATTCCACTTATACAAATTTCATTCTAAATTTTCCCTCTCATATTATTTATATTCCATGGAATTGTTTATCTCTCTATTTTGAGAATAATACAACTTATGAATGTTTCTTTTTTTGAAGAAACATTGGCGAATATTTATTCATAAATCTTATTCCTTTAGAGGTCTATTCCAAAAACGTTCACCTCTTGACATATGGTATCAACTTTGAAACCCTTTCGATATGATACCTATTTTACTTCATTAATAGACATAAGATCTACCCAAAACCTTTTCATTATTTATGAGTCTTCTCTTTAAAACACATCCTTATTTCTCGTAGTTAGAATAGTTTTTTCCATTTTATGTTATTTAGATTTTCTTCTCTTCTTTCAAATAGTAAGTTTTTGTGTGTATCATGATAGTTTCTTGATAAAACATCTATTGATAATTATTTTTCACCTAAAAAATAGTTTATCTATTTTATATCTTAACATGATTCTAAATTGTGTAAGTCATATCCTTGTATATCATGGGAATGGATGATATCTTCATTAATTTTTCGGTTTTCTTCCAACTAAAATATATAGTCAAATGACTATGGTTGATGTTTTTAAAACATATCCTATTAAATGCATACCTCTTGTATTTATTCTTTAGATTAGATGTCGATGCATCTAATCCCCTTCTGCCATTGATTCCTTGGGATTTTAGAAACAAACTCATGTTCTTCCCCATTCCTCCACAATAGTATCATGTTGAAGATACCTTTATCTGAGAGTATTTTATTCTATATTTTTCAATAATATATTATTTACTTAAATATTAAGAAATTGGCTTATATTTACTTGAATATTAGTTATATAGAATTATTTTCATTTAACTAGTTTATGATTCCATCAGAGGCATATCTATATTCTTGTTATTGGTTCTTACGTTCTTCTCATTCTTCTTGATCCACTCATCCTTAAACATCAATTGAGCATCTATATTCTTCATTTCTAAGTTGGATTATTTTCTATCCCATCTTTTTTATTTTATTTTATTATTAAGGTTGATAACATATGATTTAAATTCCTTTTCAATATCTATTTTCTTTCTGATTTCTTGGTACATATATTCAAGTAACACACTTTGATATTTCATTTTAGATTCAATATTCTTAATGTCAAAAATAAAGTACACTTCCACCCTTTTTTGATTATTTTTATCCATGAATAGTTATTTAATTAGTGATAGGCTTACATGTTGAATAATTTCCCATTAATTAACAATTTCATAGAGTGATTGAATCATGTATTGATCACTAAATGAATGTAAATTATATTATAAACTTAATGTAACTTCTATATCATCTCAAAAATCTCTACTTTTATCCATATTATATGGAAGTGATAAATTTACAAATTCAAAAACATCTTCCAAGGAGTTTTTATAATTTGATGTGATAATATAATTTCTGGTTTCCTACCAAAACTTGAGGGATTTTATTCCCAAAATTATTCTTATTTATATTCTTATTATACTTACCTTTTGTTATAAGGTGTTACATTCTTCTATTTTTCACCGGTATCTTATCCCCAATAGTTTTTATCTCTTATATTGTTCTAGACATATTAACCATATCTTCCTCTACCATTTTTCACAGAAATTTTCCAGGTTATTACATATTTAAAAGTTACTATAATAAGGTGTGAGTTTATTATAAACTTCATCAGATAACGATCTTACTAAGATCATATCTATCCTTTCATCACATTCAATTTCATTGTAATTTTTTATATCTATATCTCATTGAATAAACTTTAAAACTTCCCTACCAAAAACCTATAGATACAAAAATATCTCCTTCTTCCAAACTTATAAATTATATCCACTAAAAAATGATGGCATCAATATGGTTTCTATGAGAGTATAGAGATCAAGACATAAATGCTAAAGTTTAATTTAATGTCATAACCTCTAGCCTGAAATAACACTTGTTGGAACAAGAGACACTCTAAGAAGGGGGTGAATTAGGGTGATACCAAATATTTTCTCTTATCCTTGTTTATTTTTTTCAATTAGGATCATATTCTTAGGTTAACATGAATGTTCATTAAACCTATTTTATTTTCAAATGAATTTACATCACACACATGAAAAAAATAAATATTCAAGGACACCATATTTTATATGGTTCACCCAAATGGGATACTCCATTGAGAACACATCAAAAAATTGTTGGTGTGAAAAGGAATTAAAACTCTTACTAGGGTAATTTTAATCCATTTGTGAAGATAAAACTATAAATCTCAAATGAAATGCCTATTATCTACTCTCACACACTACTAAATTGAGGAATAGTCAATTTATATACTTAAGGGTATGTTAAATTGTTCATGGACATGTGGGTTTACTTTTACCCATCACATGGTACTAAATGCATCATATCACACGATTTGATTTTCTATTAAGCTACTCTTTGTTTCACTACTCTTCTTTAAATTCATATGTGATAAACACCTAAATATGAGGGTTGAATCGATTTCTTTTGTAAATCACCATAGTATAATTTTATTCTAGGTGAGGATAATATAAAACTAGAATAATCATGTTTAATATTCTTAAACCCATATATAGTTTTGATATTTATTCTTTTATCTTGAACCTCCCCTCCAACTAAAACCATATGTAGCAATAAAATACACATGGATCACTTATTCCTTCTTCTTTTTCTCTCTAAAAAACAAGAAATAAAATATCATTACATGACTTCTCCACCCTCCAATAGAAGTATTGGTATTTCATAGGTCTCACTCTCTTCTAGAACTAACTTGGGAAATATTATTTTGAATCATACATAACTCCATTAAACTTAATAAATTGTGTAAATTACACCTCATTATTCTCTAATTATCATGATATTTCTATTTTTATATGATTAAATAAAAATAAATTTTTTTATTGTAACTCCAAGAGACTCCACATTTATATAAAAAATCTCTTTCCATATTTATTTTTGTGCTATGGTTATTCTAGATTCTTGAATGCACTAAAATATCAATCCATAAGATCCAAAAATAGATTCATTTATAGTTTTGAAAAATTATAGTTTAGTATTTCTTTAAACTCCATGAATAGGTTGACACTAAAACTCACATTTGAATAATTTAATATCATGGAATGATATTTTCATTCAAAATCGCAACACAATTTCTATGAGATGAATCACCTATCAAAATTCCCATAAAAATTACATTGATATTGGAATCACACCTAGGTGAATTTTAGCTCCTAGAATCCTAATATTTGAAATTATTTGAAACATAGTGTGAGGAATATTAGGTTCCATTTTTGAATTTTCTTTTGAGAAGTTTGGTACACTCCATATGCACGTGGCTACCAAAAATCATGTTTTATCATCACCATTTCCAATAGGCAATCCTCCAAACCGAAACACTGACCACCATAGTGTAATGTATTTCAATTACCTATTTTTCCTATGATGAAAGGAAATTTTTTATTTGTATTTTCTACTTATGGATTCCCCATTGACCATGCCCACTAAAGCACCCACATTGGGATTCTTATTTGTCATCGAAATCCCTAGTGAAACACATTGAGCACCACAAAATTGTGTTGAATCTTATAAATTTTACTGAACACCATGACATCTTCTATGGTCTCTATAGTGGTGTGGTTTTAAAAGTATTGATGTTTTGAAATCATCATGATATAGACCATGATGTGGCCATTTTATGTTATCCATTTTACCTATACAAAACTTTTCATTTGAATCTTGAACAAGAATAATATAATTTAATCTAATATCATCTGATCTTCTATTTTAATCACATGAAGATAACAACTTCCAATATACTTATATAAAATAGCATCAACCAAAATCAACAACTATGTAACTCTGTCTTTTGAACTCATTATGCATCTCCATGCAACTTCTTCACTTGGAAAATATCACTCGATAATTCAATACATTGAATATAAAACCTTCATTTAAATTATATGAATGGTGATACATGATACTTCCAAACACCTCAAGTTTAAAAACCTAAAGTCTTAACAATATACCCTTTCATAGGGTTCTATAGTTACCTTTATAAAGTTTTTGTATTAAAAATTCATGGTTCTACATATAATATTATAGAGGAATAATTACACTTACATAGACATTGTATGAACCTTATTCTAGTTATATTTCACCCTTATGTTAATCCTTACAGTATTTTAAGGATTCATACACTATTACAAAATTACAATTCAATGGTCTATATAGTCTTCTTAAATCGATTATATCCCTCATAATTTGTATCGTAAACTACTTCAAGATATCCCATGAACATGTTCACTATCTAATTGGAATAATTTATCAACTTCCTAGAATCCTTGACACTCCTACATAACTCCATATTATAATTGTGAATCCTTCAACACTTTTTCACAAAACATTACATCTTCCAAATATCAATGCATTAAAACCTTCATCATAAATAAAAAATTCCTTATGGATATGAATGAATTTATTTAATACATATAAATCCTCCAACCATCACCATGAATTCATAACCTTCATTTAATCATGTCATCAAATTCCTTTCCACTATTTCTTCATTCAACTTCTCTAAAGTAATTTCACATATATATTATCAAAGACCCGAACATATAAAACCATGTTTCTAATAGATAGTGATTCACCAAATAAAAAATGATTAATTATATACCCTTACCATAGTTCTTTGTAACATCCCAAACTTCCACAGTACGCTTCTCTTTCAATAATACAATAGCTTGAATTGTATGCAAGTTCGAGATTCTAACACACTGCGACCAATCAAAGTAGCTGTTATGAATAGTAATACCCAATTTTTGAATTATATAAATTTTATATTTCAAAATGGACTTTATTTTTGGATTTTTAATATAGAAATTATCCTATGTTGAATTTTTGGTATTTTTCTGAGAACTTCCAATTTTCGATGAATAGTGAAAAATACTTAAAAAAAACTTTTTTAATCAAAATAATTTATAGTGATAAATTTTACTATTGAGTGGTTTTAAATTATAATTAGAATATAATTTTACCCTTTTATCAAATGTTGGTCATTAGAATGAGTTTCACTTTGAATTTGGACATAAACAATTGTCAATCTTTTGATAGATATTGTTTCTTAAAAACACGCTGTTTGTTTTGACAACGGGAACAATATTTAAACTAATTACTTCAATTTCTATGTTTATAATTTGGTAAAATGGATTCCATATTTGGAATCAGAAGTTCCAAATTATTTAAATAATAATATTTTTTTTTGGACATTATAAATAGTAACAACGACAATTATCTTTAATTGTCATGATTAATTAGTAATCAGGTAGTTAAGGATAATGAAATAATATCATAATAATATAAAATGACCCCAAAATGTGTCCTAATTATACTGGTTTTGTCATTACCGACCATGTTATGCCTTGTGCTAAACTTTGGGACCCCATGGAATCACTTTTGTGTGACAGGTACATTTTATCTTTTTATTTTTAAAGAAAGGAAAATATAATAAAAGTATGTATCACCCAAGTAAAACAATTTTAATTTTGTCTAAATAAATGATCATATAAGCCATAAATAGTCATTGTAAATCTAAAAAGAGTTCCTACATCATGGTAATTTTTTTATAATTTTTAGGCATTAAATAAATAAATTTATTTAGCACACCATGATGAAGCAGTGATTACCTCAATAATGAACGGTTTAAATAAAATGAAAAGATAAGGTAAAATATAAGACTTAAACTTGTATAAATCCTATTACATGAGTTTATTTCTAACCCTTATCACCTTATACTCTAAATATATCATTTTTGGCCCTTTAAAATCCGAAAATCATTTCATAATAATGTAACATTTCATGACTTTCCATGAGTGCCCCTCCTCTCCTCTTATAAAAGCCCCCACCTATACCACCTTATTCACATATTAAAATCCATTTGGCTAGGCCAAACTCTGCCAAAATACTCTCTCAACTTCCCTCTCTTACTCTTAGAAGCCTCACATTGGGCATAAGTCTTCCCAAGGAAGCCTTTGGCTCAAATCAAAAAGAGTTACCTGATTTTAAGGTAATGTCTTCTCTTATGTTCTTTTGTTTTATTTTACTTCTCTAACCCCTTAAACTCTTTTTATTCAGTTATTTTGAAACAAAACCATTATCTTCAATATACTAGGATGTTTTTATGATAAGTACTTGATTTACACTTACACACACCTTCATCTAATGGTTAAATAACATACTATTTTTGTGGGTGGCGAATTACTACCTCATGAAACGATGATTGTTCAATATTCTTTCAACACCTCTCATGGTGTCCATTAAGATGTCACTATATTTATATATGATATATGTTATGTTTATATTTTTCTTATGATTCTATATTTTTCATTTATTTCATACCTTTATGATTTCCATAATGGGTAAACATGATAATTTCATTTTAGGAAGTGCGGACAACCGCCCCCTCAAAGTGATTTGAATCGTTAATGCCATATGTGGGACGTATAAAGGATGGATTAAATTATATTATATATGATATTATAATAGAATTATAATATATCTTTATATAATTATTATTTCATTCCATTAAATACGAAATAGAAATGAAAGTAGCATTCATGCGTACGTACGGCTTACCGTCTCTATGAACGGTGCATTTCATTTCTTACCTCTAAATGTTATGTAATATTATAAATGCATTTATATACTGGATTTATATGATATATATGATATATACATCATGAATATAATTCTGGATATAATGGATATTTTACCACATGAACAACTTGTAATTATAAGAAGTTTATTTTTGACTCAAGTACCAAAGATCGACAAAACGACCATTATTAACTTAAATAATTATATAATGTTCATAACATGGTAATAAGTCATATAAAAGGAATAATGAACTTGAAAAAGGTTCTTAAGCAAGTATAAATTAACTCTATTTTATTATTCAGGATATTAAATAACGATCGAGTCAGGTCGGAAACGAGGTAAGGGACTTCGTCTCAATCTCCTTTCCTTGAGGAATATTTTGTTTTATACACAACTTTCTTTTATACTGTTTATAAAACCCTTTGACTTTTACTTTTATTCAAAAAAAATATTTTTTTATGAAGCATTTTACTAAATGAAAAAAGGAATGTTTTTGTCTTACGTATGCGGCGACAACGACTTCTCCGCCGTTGTGACCATTATTTGTGTTTCAGCTTCCTCTACAAGCCATAAATTTTTTTAAAATGAAAAATAAATACCATGTTATAATTTTATTTTATTTTGGTATTGAAAATGGTTTTATATAAATGTGTTGTATTGATATCTTGTGATTTAAATATGAAAATGTTATGTTTCCTTTATGCATGTTTTATGTGATACGATTATGTTATGGTTTATGATATGTTTATACCTTATCATATAAGGAATGCATTGGACTTAGTAAGTGATGGGTGGAGCCCACTATAGCTCCTCAATGAATCGGTAGGTCTCATGAGACAAACTAGTGTCGTGGCACGAGGCCTTGACAAAACCTTATTTGTAGTCTTGGCACGAGGCCTTGGCTACGTGGTTATGATAGTCTGGAATTATGCATTCCATCATTATGAAAGTGGTTATTGATATTGCATGTGATTATTCGACTAGTAGAATATCCATGTGAATAAGTAAATAGAATTACTTTATTTTATTTTTTCCATATTATGTTGAAGTTCAAGTTTAAAAGGCTTTTGTTTTAGTTATACATTGCCTTAAATGTTTATGTTTATTTATGAAAGTTTCCGCTATATTGTTATCCTTACTGAGAATCTGAGCTCACCCCTTTCTATGTTTTATTTTCCCAGGATGTGAAGAAATATTTTATGACTGACCTGCAGAGATAGTCTGAAGGGGATATGAGTGTGGACTATGGAGACTATGTTATTGTGATTTTTCACTTTATGATGTAATGGAACATTTATGAATGTATCTAGTGTTTACAAGGCTACTAAACTAATCAGTCTTTCGAAACTTAATATTTTGTGATCATGCCAATGTTACGTAATAATGCACCGACTCTGGGTAACTGGGTTCGGGGCGTTATAGTTGGTATCAGAGGCAGTTTAGTACTAAACATGGAAGCTAGATTTAGATAAACTCTGATTATATCACATATCCCTAAGATAGACTTTGAGGATTAGTATAGAAGAACATCCTAGAATTTTGGTAAAGTATAGATATTGTGTATTTTCCGAGTAATACATCCCTATCTGGATACGAGCAGGTAGAGGCGGCTCTGGCACAGATGTACCTAGGGGTAAAACCCAAAAACACAACTTTGAGTTAGACTCAAACAGGAACTGGTGCACGTCAACGGTCCTTGCTGCACTCTTGGTTACGACACTCCCAGGGGATATGCTTAGGATAATTATCATTTTCTTTACAAACCATTATGAAGGGTTTATGAGTATATAGTTTCTCAAAGAAAACATTTTTATGATTATGGATTATGTCCATAAACTGTTTAATTTATGTTAAGTGTTTTACAAGTATGGAATTGTGTATTTTGATTTATAAACTGATTTAGTTTATGCCATTGTTTGTAAATGGTGCCTAGTGTAAGGAATGGAAACCGTATCAATGCACACACTCTATGTAGAGATTTACCTCCTGCTCAAGATAATTATAGTGGAGCTGATGATACAACTGGTGTTGATCAACTTATCACCATACAGGGACAACACACTCAGGTTATGAATAATAACCTTACTCGTATGGATCACCCTGTTCTGAAACATGGAGTATCAATGTTAGATCGCTTCATGAGGCAACAACCACCAAAATTCAATGGCAGTACAAATACCTTAGTAGCTGAGTAATGGATAACTTCCTTAGAGAAAATATTTCATGCCTTAGGGAGTAGTGAAAGGGAAAAAAATTCATGGCAGTTTACCGCTTCACTGGAGATGCGGATAAATTGTGGTAATTGGTTCAAAATACAAAGGAAGATGAAGAAGTATCAAGTATGTAATGGAGAGATTTCAAAGTGCTTTTCGTAGAAAAATACTTTCCTCATGACCATAAAGCAGATATGGAAAGGCAATTTCTGAGTCTGAGGAAAAAGGAGGGTGAGAATGTCGCAAAGTAAGAGTCTAACTTTACAAGGTTAGTGAGGCATGCTGCATATTATATACATAAGCCAAGAAGTAAGATTGATCATTTCTTTTATGGGTTAAAACCATTTCTCCATCGAGATTTAGTACCACAATCTTTCTCAACGTACGAAGATATAGTCTCGTGTTCTATCAAGACAGAAAAGGAATTCTCTAAATCTTATGATAATAAAGTAAAGCAAGAGAATAAGAGAACGGTGGAACAAGAGACAAAGAAAGGGGAAAAGGGAAAGAATGATTTTCCATTATGTGATAATTTTGGGAAGAATCACCCCGGTACTTTCCTAAAAGGAATGGGAGTTTGTTATAAATGTGGAGGAAAATGTCAACAGGCTCGTGATTGCAAGGGAAAGAAAGAGGTTGTCAATGTTGAATTCTACAATTGTAGAGAAATGGGGCATTATGGAAATGAATTCCCTAAGTGCCAAGGAAACTTACCTCAGAAAAGGGCAAGGGAGAAAGGCCAATCTTATTCTGTTACTACAGTTGAAGTAGAATAATTATGGTATTTGTGTTTTTGGACTCAAGAACTATATTATGGTTATAAGAATAATGTGATATATATAAGGATTTTACTGTAGTACTTGTTGTTTTCATTAAGGTTTTAATATGATGAAGGTAATCATATTTTTAGTATGTGACAATAATAGAAACTTTACTTTGTTTGTGGAATCTGATGAATTGATTTTGGATTTTAGAGACCTTTTACATAAAGTCTGGACAAAGGTATTTTGGATAAATATAAAGGTTGGAATGAATTAAGTTTAACTTTGGATAGTATTGTTTACGGTGAAAAAATTTCTGAAGATTATTTTTGGAATATTATACTATAGTTTTAGGAAAAGGACAACCTGCAGGTTGGGGGATAACCCGTCGCGTCGGACAAAGCTGTAGGAACCAAACCCACAACCATAGTGTGACATGCCTTTATTACCTACCACTAGCCTACATGAAGTCCCTGGTTATTACAAAAGAGTTTTCTTAATCTAAATGGTATGTGTTAATATTTTTAACCTTGTACTATTAGGATAAATATAATTTTTTTGAGTTCTATTATCTTTTTTAGTGAAAGATGAGTTTGTGGTAAAAATTAGTTGAAGGTTGAAACTCTACTTGTCAAGTGTATATATATACCTATCTCTTATTCAATGAATAAATTAATTACTAAACTTTAAGAAAGGGATATTAAAATAAAAAAATTTGTTATTTTAATACCTTATGTTTGTTGAACTGATGATATTTTAAATCATCATAGATTGATGGCTTTGAGGCCCTCAATTTTACACTTTTTTGTGATTGATGACCGCAATCACTCCCTACAAATATTTAAGTTTTTTTTATAATTACATGTCTATAATTTCCACCAATGTTCTCCTATTTGAAACCCTTATTTGTTGGTGACTTTCTCATTTCCCTTTCCCTCTTATTAAAACTAAATTTTATAAACCCTATTTCTGACATGGGTTTTCCACAAAGGTATTTCCAATTTTCAACCTTTTATTTTCAAAGAACATTTTAAAATTTCGAGGATGAAATTTATTAAAGGAGGGTAGAATGTAACACCCCAAGCTTCCATGGTACTCTTCTCTTTCAATAATGCAATAGCTTGCATTGTACGCAAGTTCGAGATTCTAACACACCACGACCAATCAAAGTAGTCGTTATGAATAGTAATACCCACTTTTTGAATTATATAAATTTTATAGTTCAAAATAGACTTCATTTTTGTGTTCATAATATTGAAATTATCCTATGTTGAATTTTTGGTATTTTTCTGAGAACTTCCAATTTTCGATGAATAGTGAAAAATACTTAAAAACAACTTTTTTAATCAAAATAATTTATAGTGATAAATTATACTATTGAGTGGTTTTAAAGTATAATTATAATATAATTTTACCATTTTATCCAATGGTGGTCATTATAATTAATTTCACTTTGAAATTGGACCTAAACCATTGTCAATCTTTTGATAGATATTGTTTCTTAAAAACACGCTGTTTGTTTTGACAGCGGGAACAATTTTTAAATTAATTACTGAAATTTATATGTTTATAATTTGGTAAAATGGATTCCATATTTGGAATCATAAGGTCAAAATTATGTAATTATTACCCTTTTGTTTTTGGACATTATGAATAGTAACGACGACAATTATCTTTAATTATCATGATTAATTGGTAATCTGGTAGTTAAGGGTAATGAAATAATATCATAATAATATAAAATGACCCCAAAATGTGTCCTAATTCTATTTGTTGTGTCATGTACGACCATGGGATGCCTTGTTCCAAAATTTGGGACCCCATGGAATCACTTTTGTGTGATAGTGACATGTCATCTTTTTATTTTTAAAGAAAGGAAAATATAACAAAAGTATGTATCACACAAGTAAAAAAAATTAATTTTGCCTAAATAAATGATCTTATAGACTATAAATATTAATTGTAAATATAAACATATTTCCTACATCATGGTAATTTTTTTTTTAAATTTTTAGGCATTAAATAAATAAATATATTTATCACACCATGATGATGCAGCGATTACCTCATTAATGAACGATTTAAATAAAATGAAAAGATAAGGTAAAATATAAGACATAAACTTGTATAAATCCTATTTTATGAGTGTATTTCTAACCCTTATCACCTTATCCTCAAAATATATCATTTTGGGACCTTTAAAATCCGAAAATCATTTCATAATAATGTAACATTTCATGACTTTCCAAGAGTTCCCCTCCTCTCCTCTTATAAAAGGCCCCCACCTATACCACCTTATTCACACCATCAAATCCATTTGGCTCAGCAAAAATCTACCCAAATACTCTCTCAACTTCCCTATCTTACTCCTAGTAGCCTCACTTTGTGCAGAAGTATTCCCAAGAAAGCCTTTGTCTCAAATCAAAAAGAGTTACCCAATTTTAAGGTAATGTCTTCTCTCATGTTCTTTTGTTTTATTTTGCTTCTCCAACCCCATAAACGATTTTTATTCATTTATTTTGTAACAGAACCAGTATATTCAATATACTAGGATGTTTTCATGAGAATTATTTCATTGACCCTTACACACACCTTCGTCTAATGGATAAAGAACATACTGTTTCTGTGGGTGGTGAATTACTGCCTCACAAAACGATGATTGTTCAATCTTTTTTTAACACCTATCATGGTGGTCATTAAGATGTCTCTATATTTATATATGATATATATTATGTTTATGTTTTCCTTATGCTTCTGTATTTTTCATTTATGTCATACCTTTATGATTTTTATTATGGGTAAACGCGATAATTTCATTTTAGGAAGTGCGGACAACCGCCCCCTCAAAGTGATTTGAATAGTTAAATCTATATGTGGGACATATATAGGATGAAGTAAATGATATTATATATGATATTATACATGAATTATAATATACCTTTATATACTTATGATTTCATTCCATTAAAAAGTAAATAGAAATGAAAGTAGCGTTCATGTGTATGTACGACTTACCGTCTCTATGAACGGTGCATTTCATTTCTTACCTCTAAATATTCTGTAATAATATAAATGCATTTATATACTGGATATATATGATATATATGATATATACATCATGAATATAATTCTGGATATAATGGATATTTTACCACATGAACAACTTGTAATTATAAAAAGTTTATTTTTGACTCAAGTACCAAAGATCGACAAAATGACCGTTATTAACATAAATAATTACATAATGTTCATAACATGGAAATAAGTGATATAAAAGGAATAATGAAATTGAAAAAGGTTCTTAAGAAAGTATAAATTAACTCTAGTTTATTATTCAGGAGATTAAAGAACGATCAAGTCAGGTCAGACATGAGGTAAGGGACTTCGTCTCAATATTCTTTCATTGAGGCATATTTTGTTTTATACACAACTTTCTTTTATACAGTGTATAAACCCCTTTGACTTTTACTTTTATTCAAAAGGAATCTTTTTTTACGAAGCGTTTTAATAAACTATAAATGGAATGTTTTTGTCTTACATATGAGGCGACAATGACTTCTCCGTCGTCGTGACCATTATTTGTGTTCTGGCTTCCTCTACAAGCCAGAACTTTTTTAAAATGAAAAATAAATACCATTTTTACTTTTATTTTATTTTGGTATTGAAAATTGTTTTATATGAATGTGTTGTATTGATATCTTGTGATTGAAATGTGGAAATTTTATGTTTCCTTTATGGATGTTTTATGTGATACGATTATGTTATGGTTTATGATATGTTTAAACCTTTTCATATAAGGAATGCATTGGACTTAGTAAGTGACGGGTGGAGCCTGCTATAGATCCTCGATGCATCGGTAGGTCTCATGAGACAAAATAGTTTCTTGGAATGAGGCCTTGACAAAACCTTATTTGTAGTCTTGGCACGATGCCTTGGCTACGTGGTTATGATAGTCTGGCATTATGCATTCCATCATTATGAAAGTGGTTATTGATATTGAATGTGATTATTCGACTAGTATAATATCCATGTGAATAAGTAAATGGCATTACTTAATTTTATTTTTTCCATATTATGCTGAAGTTAAATTTTAAAGGGATTTTGTTTTAGTGATACATTTCCTTAAATGTTTATGTTTATTTATGAAATGTTAAGCTATATTGTTATCCTTACTGAGGATCTGAGCTCACCTCTTTCTATGTTTTATTTACCCAGGATGTGAAGAAATATTTTATGACTGACCTGCAGAGATAGTCTGAAGAGGATATGAGTGTGGACTATGGAGAATATGTTATTGTGATTTTTCACTTTATGATGTAATGCAACATTTATAAATGTATCTAGTGTTTCCAAGGCTACTAAATTAATAGGTCTTTCAAAACTTGATCTTTTGTGATCATTCCAATGTTACGTAATAATGCACGAACTATGGGTAATTGGGGTTGGGGCATTACATTCTTTCAATAGAGTATTATAATTTCTAGTCAATATCGTGATCTTAATTGTTACACCCCAGAATCATATTTTTTGGATATTTATTATTTAATTTTATGTTACTTTAAGGTTTTTGGGTGGTTCTGTTGTTTTCAAAAGTGCTTGGGAATGTATCAGAAAAGGGTAGGCGTGGCCTAGAGTCTATAAGTGGAAATGGGTTATAGACCATGCCATAGACCTTGGAATTAAAATGTGGTATGATATATGGACTTTTTGAATTTTCACAAAAGGAATGAGGCCACAATGTAGAGATGAGGCTACACCCGGTGGGTGATTCATGGGATGTGCATAAGGGTTAGGGAGAAAGGTCATACCACATGGGTAAGGTTAAATTGTGGGGTGTTTAGTTTTTCATGTGAGGATTTCCTTTTTGGTCAATTTATTATGGCATATGGTAAGGGATGTGTCTTGGAGATTTTTGGTGCGCTTTAAATCATTGAAGATAGTGGCTATTCCATGGATTATCGAGACTCCGGACCACCTATTCTACCATTGTGACATGCACTACATTTCAATATGGTGACTATAAAAAAGTGTTTTTTTGAGGAAAAACATTATAATAAATCCATGGTGGATACATGATGGTGGGAATTTTTTAGGGGGAACCATGCTACAGTAGACAAGGTTTCACTATGGTATCGGTCATCCTAGGATAATATTTTTGAGATTGAAATTTTTCCCTTATTTTATTATTTTATCGTTTTTCATCTTTTTCTCATATCTATGATTTGTCTAGACCAAGGGTGTGTACATTGGTAACTCATCCTCCCCTTTCTTATTCCACCTTTTTTATTTTTTATTTTTTTTTTGTTTTCAATAGGATTTCTAATGTATTTTTTTTTTTTTATTTCTTCATTTTTTATTCCCTCATTCTCCTTTCTACATGACTTTTCACTTTCCTATGAACCCTTAACATTTTTATGGTTGATTTTGAGGTTTTTTAGTTTATATTCATGTGAGTTTGGATATTTGAGGCTTCAATACGTTTTCTTATTATTCGGTTTCAGTTATTTCTTTGAAATAAATGTATTATAGCTTTCTTTCTCTTACATTGAGGTTGGTGTTAATATGTAATTTGTTTATATTAAATCTCTAGAAATTAATAGATATTTAAAATGTTTATCTTTCCAAAATATTACCAAATGTAATATTTTTTATGATTTTTAAATGGTTTTTAAATGATTTCTATACTTTCCCTGGATTTTTTACATTCCAAGGGTTCGTGAAAATTTCTGAGTTTCTATTTTAAAATAATTAATGTTTTTTAAAGGGATTTGTAATTATAAATTGGTGTGTTGTATCATAGTTAATTAATTTAAGACTTACAAGTCTTAGGGTATTTCAATTTGATTTCAAACGTAAAATTTATGGTTTCAAATGTATATATGGTAGATTATTTTAAATAATATTTTCACATAAAGGTTCAAAGTCTAACTTGGAAATTTTTGAAATAATCAGTACTAGAAAAGGGGGCATTGAAGCCCCCCAGACTCGGGCGACCGCCATTGGCGGTCGCTAACCTACATAAAAAAACGGGGGGCTTCTGCGCCCCCCCCCCCCCCCCCCGCGCTCCCTCGACCTTGATCCTCCCCGATCGCCGCCCTAACCCCCTCCCTCCCTCGCCGCCCTCCCCTCCCCCGCCGCCCGCCCTCCCCCGCCGCCCGCCCTCCCCCGCCGCCCGCCCTCCGGCCGCCGCCCTCCGGCCTCTCGGCCCTCCCCCACCCACCTCGGACTGCACCCGCACCCCGGACAACCCCCGACGCGCACTTCGGACCGCCCCCCGCACCCCGGACGCCTCCCCGCACCCCGGACAGCCCCCCCCCCCCCCCCCCCCCCGCGCGCACTCCGGACCGCACCTCGGACGCCTCCCCGCACCCCGGACAGCCCCCCCTGCACTCGGACACCCCCCTCCGAACCCGGACAGCCGCCCCGCACCCTGGACAACCCCCCCCCCCCCCCCCCCCCCCCCCCGCACTCGGACACCCCCCCTCCGAACCCGGACAGCCCCCCACACCCTGGACAGGCCCCCCGCACCCCGGACACCCCACCCCGCACCCCGAACACCCCTACCCGCACCCCTGATAGGCCCCCGACACCCCCGACACCCCTCCCCGCACCTCGGACAGCCCCCCCCCCCCCCCCCCCCCCACCCCGGACACCCCCCCCCCTCGCTGCCCGTCCCCCGTCCCCTCACCGCCTCCTCTCCTCCAGCTCCCCGCAGCCGTCGCCGCCCGTCCCCTCCCTTGCCGCACCGCCTTTGGCTCCGGCTCCCCTTCGCTGCCTCCTCTCCCTCGCAGCACCGCCTTCGGCTCCCCTCCCTTTCAGGTTTGTAGCTCAATCAGGTAACATGAGCTTTCAGTTACATTATTATTTTATCAATGGTTCATAAACAAATGGTTAATATTTATTTTGAATATAGTTGATTTGAAAAATGTAAATGTAATAAGTATTGTGTAAATGTTTGTTATACAAATATTATTATGGATAAGAGTTGGATTGATCTTCCAAATCGAACGTCTAGAGAATATTTCAATGGAATTATGCAGTTTATTGACTTCACGAGAGGATTTGAAAGTGACTATATTAGTTGTCCATGTAGAAAATGTGCTAACAGATATCAATTCACACGAGATACTGTGAGGGAGCACCTTTTCTTTAATGGATTTCTGAAAAATTATAAGAGTTGGACTCGTCATGGAGAAGAATATGTTCGTTGTCAAAATAAAGATGCAGCTCAGATGGATGTTGATGCAAGGTTGACTGATCCAATGCATGAAATTCTTACTGAAATGGTACGTGGGTTTGATCCTGAAGGCATTGACATCCAGTATCTTGAGACCGGTGAGATAAATATTCGCTCTGGTGCAGATTGTGATTCGAAGAGGTTTTATGAAGTACTTGATGATGCGAAAACAGAATTATATCCTGGATGTACGTCTTACAATAAACTGTCATTTATCGTGGAGTTGTTGCATTTGAAGACTTTGAATAATTGGTCAGACACATCATTCGACATGCTTTTGGTTTTATTGAAAAAAGTTCTTCCTGTCGACGCTAAGATTCCTGAGTCGTATTACTATGCTCGTAAGTTGACAGAGAACTTAGGTTTTACATATGAGACTATAGATGCATGTGCAAACAACTGTATATTGTTTAGAAATGAAACTGCTCATTTGGATATTTGTACGGTTTGTGGCGCTTCCAGGTGGAAAGAGAACAGGGGAAATAAGACTCATCAAAGTCAGATTGCGATACAGGGGAAACCGATTTCCATAAAGTAAATGCGTTACTTTCCCCTTAAACCGAGGTTGAAAAGATTTTTTATGTCATCTAAAGTTTCTAATTTAATGAGATGGAATGCAGAAAGAGTTCATGAAAGTGACATGTTAACCCACCCGGCAAACTCTCATGCATGGAAGGATTTTGATAAGAGACATCCCGACTTTGCTAAAGATGTTCGTAATGTCCAATTGGGATTGGCAGCAGATGGTTTCAATCCATTCAAGTCTATGGTTGGTGCAACTCATAGCACATGGCCTGTGGTGTTGGTTCCATATAATCTTCCTCCGCGGCTTTGTATGAAGCAACAATTTATATTACTTTCCACTCTTATTGATGGACCTAAAAGTCCCGGGGATAAGATTGATGTTTACCTTCAGCCATTGATTGATGAGTTGAATGAATTTTGGGGTGATGGTGTGATGACTTATGACTGCGAAACGAATGAAATGTTCAAACTGCATGCTGCTTTATTGTGGACAATCAATGTCTTCCCAGCTTATGCAAATTTATCAGGCTGGAGTACGAAAGGTTAATTTTCTTGCCCTTGTTGCAATAAAAGTGAAAAATCTGTATGGCTTAAACATTCCAAAAAATGGGCATACATGGGTCACATGCGTTTTCTCCCTCCCCAACACAGGTTCAGAAAGGACAGAGTGGCATTTGATGGTTCTAGAGAGTTCAGCCCAGCACCAAAGATCATGACAGGAGTCTAAATGTTATCGCAGATTGAGGAAGAAAATATCCGCACGGTATATGAAATTCAGGATTTGGTGGCTCCTCCAGTACGTAATATTCGTGCTGCGGGTAGGCAGCGCAGTCACAATTGGAAAAAGAAAAGCATTTTTTATAGTCTTCCGTATTGGAAAACTAACATGTTGAGGCATAATTTGGATGTCATGCACATTGAAAAAAATGTTTTTGATAACATATTGTGGACCATTTTAGGTGTCAGTGGAAAGTCAAAGGACCATGTTAATGCACGCCGTGATTTGGAAGAAATGGGTTTAAGGAAATAGGTGCATTTACAGTTAACTGAGGGAAACAAGGCATATATGCCTGCTGCACAGTATTCGATGACTACAGAGGAGAAAGAGACATTTATTTCCATTTTGAAGATGGTCAAGGTGTCTGATGGTTACTCTTCTAATATTTCAAAGTGTGTAAATCTGACGAGCAAGACATTGAAAGGGTTGAAAAGTCATGACAATCACATATTAATTCAGCAGTTAATTCCAATCGTAATTTTTGATTGTTTATCCCCCAATGTTGTTCAGCCCTTGATTGAGATGAGTAATTTTTTTAGACAGCTTTGTTTAAGAAATCAACGAATGAGTGATTTAAAAAGTTTGCAGGACCGAATTGTACTTACGCTTTGTCACTTTGAGAAACTTTTCCCCCCCTCATTTTTCGATGTTATGGTCCACTTGAAAGTGCACCTAACTGATGAAGTAATGGCTGCTGGTCCAGTGCAATTCAGGTGGATGTATCCTATTGAACGGTATTTGAGTACATTGAAAAGATTTGTACGCAACAGAGCTCGTCCAGAGGCATCAATATCCAATGGTTATTTGATGGATGAGTGTACTACCTTTTGTGCAGAATATCTTACGGATGTTGAAACAAAATTAGATAAGCCCTCTCGGATTCATGATGGTTCAGTTGGAGAAGGAACCACATATGATATGGACAACATCGAGTGGATACAAGCACATCGATATATCTTGTTCAATACTCCATCAGTTGCACCATTAATGCAGTAAGTATCTTATCAATGTGCTTGTATAACTTTTACATGTTTTGTTTGCATAAGTTGATCTTTTAAACATCGCGTAATCATTTGCAAGAAACACATTAATGAGATAAAAGAAGAGATGCATCCTGCGACTGAGTTGCAAATTCAACAATCTCATTATGCAGCATTTCATGATTGGTTCAAGGATTATGTATGTATAAATTGATTTTCATTATGAGTGAAGTATTAAACTAATTATTTCTGCATATATCAGTATTGATTTTTATAAATTATGTAGGTTCGTAAGATGAGGGAGTTAGGGGACCCCACGCTACCTGAAGTATTTATCCAATTGGATGAGGGTCCATCTATAACGGCTCGTCGTTATAAAGCTATTGATGCTAATGGTTTTTAATTTCGCATTAAAGATGTTGACGACAAACGAGCAACACAAAACAGTGGCATCGGTTGTCCCTTTGTCGATTCTGGTTATTACTATGGTCAATTGATATACATCATTGAAGTTGTATACACACACGGTTTGAAGTACATACTGTTAAAGTGTAATTGGGTTGATCCATTGCGTGGATGTAAAGTCGATCAATATCAGTTTTCATTGGTGAATTTTAACTATATGTTATACAGAAATAATGAAAGAGTTGAGAATGAACCTTTCATTTTGACATCACAAGCAGAACAAGTATTCTTCGTTACTTTGCCTTCGGATCCAAGTTGGCAAGTTGTTGTCAAAATGTCTCGGCGAGGAGTGTTTTTATTTGAAGAAGATGAACCCGAGACTGTTCCGTTTTTTTACCAACAACTTGATCAACATACCGTAGTTCAACATGAAGAAGATATTTGTTGGGTCAGAGCGGCTGTTGAAGGAGAAACGGTCGATTTGCATGCTTAATGAAAGGTATAATTGTTTTCCCGCTATTCAGTAGAATATCCTAGGATATCATAAATTATCTAATCATTTTATAAATCCTTATAAGTTTTAATCCTCACTTTTGTAAGTTAATTCAGTCATAAATATTTAGGTTGATTAACTTTCTGATTTTTTAAAATTCATTCAAAACTAATTATTCAATCCATTTTTTGTTTGATTAACAGTTGTACAAGTTTGATTTATTAATAACAATCCAATTTATCTTTTAAACACTTTGGACTCATTACTTATATTTTCTATGACTGCAGACATGTTAGGGGAAGAGGCAGAAGATCCACATCATCCATCTGAGGCATCTACGTCTCAGGGTCGAGGTATGTTTGAATGTCATTGTCTATATTTTTTATGTAATTGACATATATAAATATATATATATATATATAACATTTGTCAATTTATATATAAAATTGTTTTCAACAGGATCAGACTCGGCTGCTTCTTCCTCTCGCAGGAGAGGCCCTGGTCGTGGAATATTATCATGGAATTCCGACACGACGATAGATGTTTCATTTGATGAGGTATTTCATCCCGTGGGACCGAATGCCCCGGCATTTATTCGTCAGCTGGGTCATATCATACGTGACCCACATCGATTTCCATTGACCACGCGTGATTGGGCTTCTATCCCTCAGGACACATTAGATCGTCTATGGAGGGAGGTTCCGGTAAGAAAATAATTTTACTTTATTTTCTATTTATAAAGAATACTAATATGTTTGATTATTTTCTTTATAGAAAAATTTGAAAGTATACCCTGAAGAGTTTCAGCCCGTGTGTATGAGCAAATGCCGTAAGATGTGGAAAGATTATAAAGGCAAAGTGAAGAGGGACCACTTGGTACCAAATGTGGGTGCCCTTGACATTTTGGAAAAAAGTCCCGAGAGGTGTCCTCCCGGCTCAGTGGCGTGACTTGGTTGCATATTGGTCTACTGAGGGTGTTGCGGTTTGTTTATTAATTATTTTTCTGTATATATATTTTCAAGAATATGTGATTTGTTTGAAATTTGAATGAATTGAATGTAGGAGGTGTCAACACGCCATTCGGAGAATCGAGCGTTGCAGGGACCAGCTCACAGGCTCGGGACTCGTCACGTGTCTCAGATCCGACATGAGGTATATATTATTCATTTTTTAATTTATTAATTAATATGGTTTTGTGTTTATATTCTTTTAATATACAGTTGCGAGGGCAAGGTGCAGCAACTGATAAAATGTCGGTGTGGATAAGGACTCGTGATCGCAATGATCCAGAGGTTGCAGCATGGATAGTAAGTGTCTGTACTTACCAATAATTACATAAATATATATATTAACATATATATGTTTATATATATTTAAATATTTCACAGGCTCAATTTGAAGCTGAGTTAGAGCATCTGCCAGAGGACCAGCGACAGCTTCCCATGCGACGGGATGAGATCTTTCATCGCATTATTGGTCGGGACGGGCATGGCTATAGTTTTACCTATGGAGCAGGGATTCCTCGTTCTGTAGTGTCACGCGCTGCGGTTGTCGGTCCTGCTGTTGCTCATATGACATAGCAGATGTCAGATTTTGAGGCACGGCTGCGCGCTTCCGAGGAGACAAATGCGCAATTGACATCTGAGGTTAGAGCACTGCGGGAATATGTGCGTCGAGATAATGGTACAGGGGATCATACGACGCAGGTTTATACTGTATTTATTTATTTAATTTAAATTATTTTTGTTATTAAAATATTTATAATGTTTATTTGTTGTAGGAACCTGGCCCACCAGAAGGAGGTAGCAGTGATGACAACGCGTGACGCACCATATATTCACGAGATATGTTTTTTGTTTTTACTGGTAGGGTTGACATTGATGTACTGTATTTATTCATTTAAGTAATTCATTATTACCATCCATGGTGGTCTTTTAAATATTTTATACACATATTGAGTTTTTGATCAGATAATCTTGAATGATTCTACATTTGAAAAATTCGAACTAATTCCAACAGCCCCCCCCCCCCCCCGCACCCCTGTACAGCCCCCCGCACCCCCGTACAGCCCCCCCCCCCCTCGCACCCCCGTACAGCCCCCCCCCCCTCGCACCCCCGTACAGCCCCCCGCACCCCCGTACAGCCCCCCGCATCCCCGTACATCCCCCCGCACCCCCGTAAAGCCCCCCCGCACCACCGTACAGCCCCCCCCCCCCCCCCCCCCCGCACCCCCGTACAGCCCCCCCGCACCCCCGTACTGCCCCCTCGCACCCCCGTAATGCCCCCCGCACCCCCGTACTGCCCCCCCCCCCCCCCCCCCCCGCACCCACGTACAACCCCCCGCACCCCCGTACAGCCCCTCTGCACCCCCGTACAGCCCCCCCCCCCCCCCCCCCGCACCCCCGTACAGCCCCCCGCACCCCCGTACAGCCCCCCCCCCCCCCCCCCCCCCGCACCCCCGTACATCCCCCCGCACCCCCGTACAGCCCCCCCCCCCCCCCCCCCGCACCCCCGTACACCCCCCGCACCCCCGTACAACCCCCCGCACCCCCGTACAGCCCCCCGCATCCCCGTACAGCCCCCCCGCACCCCGTACAGCCCCCCACACCCCCGTACAGCCCCCCCCCCCCCCCCCCCCCCGCACCCCTGCACCCCCTTACTGCCCCCCCGCACCCCCGTACAGCCCCCCTGCACCCCCGTACTTCCCCCCCCCCCCACACCCCTGTACTGCCCCCCGCACCCCCGTACAGCCCCCCCCCCCCCCCCCCCCCCTCACCCCCGTACAGCCCCCGTACACCCCCCCCCCCCCTGCACCCCCGTACAACCCCCCGCACCCCCGTACAGCCCCCCCGCACCCCAGTATAGCCCCCCCCCCCCCCCCCCCCCGCGCACCCCCGTACAACATCTGGGGCGTGAATTGTGAAATGGTCGGCCAGACGGCACCTCAATCGGAGGTGTCGTGTGACCGCGGCGGCCGGAAACGCGTTTCCGGCGCCACAAAACACCAAAACGGCGTGCGGCGGTCCAATTCGGAGAAAATGTGCTCCGAACGACCTAAAACCGCACGGGGACGATAAAAATATTATTCCTGAGATGCAGGAGGAGGCCGCACGTCCATCGGAGGTGCGGTGCGCGCGGCACGTCCGATTGTGTCCTTTTCAGCAGCGCGGCGCGCGATGAAATGGCGCGTTGGGGGGGTCAAAACCACCCGAACGACCTCCGAATACCCGGAAACCGTACGACAACATCCGGGGCGTGAATTGTGAAATGTTCGGCCAGACGGCACCTCGATCGGAGGTACCGTGTGACCGCGGCGGCCGGAAACGCGTTTCCGGCGCTATAAAACACAAAAACGGCGTGCGGCGGTCCAATTCGGAGCAAACGTGCTCCGAACGACCTGAAACCGCACGGGAACGATAGAAATATTATTCCGAAGATGCAGGAGGAGGCCGCACGTCCATCGGACGTGCGGTGCGCGCGACACGTCCGATTGTGTCCTTTTCAGCAGCGCGGCGCGCGCTGAAATGGCGCGTTGGGGGATCAAAACCACCCGAACGATCTCCGAATGCCACAAAACCGTACGACAACATCCGAGGCGTGAATTTTGAAATGGTCGGCCAGACGGAACCTCATTCGGAGGTGCCGTGTGACCGCGGCGGCCGAAAACGCGTTTCCGGCGCCATTAAACACCAAAACGGCGTGCGACGGTCCAATTCGGAGCAAACGTGCTCCGAACGACCTGAAACCGCACGGGAATGATAGAAATATTATTCCTGAGATGGAGGAGGAGTCCGCACGTCCATAGAACGTGCGGTGCGCGCGGCACGTCCGATTGTGTCCTTTTTAGCAGCGCGGCGCGCGCTGAAATGGCGCGTTGGGGGGTCAAAACCACCCGAACGACCTCCGAATGCCACGAAACCGTACAAAAACATCCGGGGCGTGAATGTTGAAATGGTCGGCCAGAGGGAACCTCATTCGGAGGTGCCTTGTGACCGCGGCAGCCGGAAACGCGTTTCCGGCGCCATAAAACACCAAAACGGCGTGCGGCGGTCCAATTCGGGGCAAACGTGCTCCGAACGACCTGAAACCGCACGGGAACGATAGAAATATTATTCCTGAGATGCAGGAGGAGGCTGCACATCCATCGGATGTGCGGTGCGCGCGGCACGTCCGATTGTGTCCTTTTCAGCAGCGCGGCTCGCGCTGAAATGGCGCGTTGGGGGTCAAAACCACCCGAACGACCTCCGAATGCCACGAAACCGTACGACAACATCCGGGGCGTGAATTGTGAAATGGTCGGCCAGACGACACCTAATTCGGAGGTGCCGTGTGACCGCGGCGGCCGGAAACGCGTTTCCGGCTCCACAAAACACCAAAACGGCGTGCGGCGGTCCAATTCAGAGCAAACTGCTCCAAATTACTTGAAACCGTACGGGAGCGATAGAAATATTATTCCTGAGATGTAGGAGGAGGCCGCACGTCCATCGGACGTGCGGTGCGCGCGGCACGTCCGATTGTGTCCTTTTCAGCAGCGCAGCGCGCGCTGAAATGGCGCGTTGGGGGGTCAAAACCACCCGAACGATCTCCGAATGCCACGAAACCGTACGACAACATCCGGGGGCGTAAATTGTGAAATGGTCGGCCAGACGGCACCTCATTCGGAGGTGCCGTGTGACCGCGGCGGCCGGAAACGTGTTTCCGGTGCCACTAAACACCAAAACGGCGTGCGGCGGTCCAATTCGGAGAAAACATACTCCGAACGACCTGAAACCGCACGGGAACGATATAAATATTATTCCTGAGATGCAAGAGAAGGCCGCACGTCCATCGGACGTGCGGTGCGCGCGACACGTCCGATTGTGTCCTTTTCAGCAGCGCGGCGCGCGCTGAAATGACGTGTTGGGAGGTCAAAACCACCCGAACGACCTCCGAATGCCACGAAACCGTACGAAAACATCCGGGGCGTGAATTGTGAAATGGTCGGCCAGACGGCACCTCATTCGGAGGTGCCGTGTGACCGCGGCGGCCAGAAACGCTTTTCTGGCGCCATTAAACACCAAAACGGCGTGCGGCGGTCCCATTCGGAGCAAACGTGCTCCGAACGACCTGAAACCGTACGGCAACAATAGAAATATTATTCCTGAGATGCAGGAGAGGCCGCACATCCATCGGACGTGCGGTGCACGCGGAACGTCCGATTGTGTCCTTTTCAGCAGCGCGACGCGCGCTGAAATGGCGCGTTGGGGGGTCAAAACCACTCGAACGACCTCCGAATGCCACGAAACCATACGACAACATCCGGGGCGTGAATTGTGAAATGGTTGGCCAGACGGCACCTCATTCGGAGGTGCCGTGTGACCGCGGCGGCCGGAAACGCGTTTCCGGCGCCATAAAACACCAAAACGGCGTGCGGCGGTCCAATTCGGAGCAAGCTTGCTCCGAACGACCTGAAACCGCACGGGAACGATAGAAATATTATTCCTGAGATGCAGAAGGAGGCCGCACGTCCATCGGACGTGCGGTGCGCGCGGCAAGTCCGATTGTATCTTTTTCAGCAGCGCGGCGCGCGCTCAAATGGCGCGTTGGGGGGTCAAAACCACCCGAACGACCTCCGAATTCCACGAAACCGTACGACAACATCCGGACGTGAATTGTGAAAGGGTCGGCCAGACGGCACCTCATTCGGAGGTGCCGCGTGACCGCGGAGGCCGGAAACGCGTTTCCGGCGCCATTAAACACCAAAACGGCGTGCGGCGGTCCCATTCGGAGCAAACGTGCTCCGAACGACCTGAAACCGCACGGGAACGATAGAAATATTATTCCTGAGATGCAGGAGGAGGCCGCACCTCCATCGGACGTGCGGTGCGTGCGGCATGTCCGATTGTGTCCTTTTCAGCAGCGCGGCGCGCGCTGAAATGGCGCGTTGGGGGGTCAAAACCACCCGAACGACCTCCGAATGCCACGAAACCGTACGACAACATCCGGGGCGTGAATTGTAAAATAGTCGGAGAGACAGCACCTCATTCGGAGGTACCGTGTGACCGCGGCGGCCGGAAACGCGTTTCCGGCGCCATTAAACACCAAAACGGCGTGCGGCGGTCCCATTCGGAGCAAACGTACTCCGAACGACCTGAAGCCACACGAGAACGATATAAATATTATTCCTGAGATGCAGGAGGAGGCCGCACATCCATCAGACGTGCGGTGCGCGCGGCACGTCCGATTGTGTCCTTTTCAGCATCGCGGCGCGCGCTGAAATGGCGCGTTGGGGGGTCAAAACTACCCGAACGGCCTCCGAATGCCACGAAACTGTACGACAACATCCGGGGCATGAATTGTGAAATGGTCGGCCAGACGACACCTCATTCGGAGGTGCCGTGTGACCGCGGTGGCAGGAAACGCGTTTCTGGCGCCATTAAACACCAAAACGGTGTGCGGCGGTCCAATTCGGAGAAAACGTGCTCCGAACGACCTGAAACCGCACGGGAACGATAGAAATATTATTCCTGAGATGCAGGAGGAGGCCGCACATCCATCGGACGTGCGGTGCGCGCGGCACGTCCAATTGTGTCCTTTTCAGCAGCGCGGCGCGCGCTGAAATGACGCGTTGGGGGGTCAAAACCACCCGAACGACATCTGAATGCCACAAAACCGTACGACAACATCCGGGGCGTGAATTTTGAAATGGTCAGCCAGACGGCACCTCATTCAGAGGTGCCGTGTGACCGCGGCGGCCGAAAACGCGTTTCCAGCGCCATTAAACACCAAAACGGCGTGCGGAGGTCCAATTCGGAGCAAACGTGCTCCGAACGACCTGAAACCGCAAGGGAACGATAGAAATATTATTCCTGAGATGCAGGAGGAGGCCGCACGTCCATCAGACGTGTGGTGCGCGCGGCACGTCCGATTGTGTCCTTTTCAGCAGCGCGGCGCGTGCTGAAATGGCGCGTTGGGGGTCAAAACCACCCGAACGACCTCCGAATGCCACGAAACCGTATGAAAACATCCGGGGCGTGAATTTTGAAATGGTCGGCCAGACGGCACCTCATTCGGAGGTGCCGTGTGACTGCGGCGGCCGGAAACGTGTTTCCGGCGCCATTAAACACCAAAACGGCGTGCGGCGGTCCAATTCGGAGAAAACGTGCTACGAACGACCTGAAACCGCACGGGAACGATAGAAATATTATTCTTGAGATGCAGGAGGAGGCCGCACGTCCATCGGACATGCGGTGCGCGCGGCACGTCCGATTTTGTCCTTTTAAGCAGCGCGGCGTGCGCTGAAATGGCGCGTTGGGAGGTCAAAACCACCCGAACGACCTCCAAATGCCACGAAACCGTACGACAACATCCAGGGCGTGAATTGTGAAATGGTCGGCCAGACGGCACCTCATTCGGAGGTGCCGTGTGACCGCGGCGGCCGGAAACGCGTTTCTGGCGCCATTAAACACCAAAACGGCGTGCGGCGGTCCCATTCGGAGCAAACGTGCTCCGAACGACCTGAAACCGCACGAGAACGATAGAAATATTATTCCTGAGATGCAGGATGAGGCCGCACATCCATCGGACGTGCGGTGCGCGCGGCACGTCCGATTGTGTCCTTTTCAGCAGCGTGGCGCGCGCTGAAATGGCGCGTTGGGGGGTCAAAACCACCCGAACGGCCTCCGAATGCCACGAAACCATACGACAACATCCGGGGAGTGAATTTTGAAATGGTCGGCCAGACGGCCCCTCATTCGGAGGTGTCGTGTGACCGCGGCGGCCAGAAACGTGTTTCCGGCGCCATTAAACACCAAAACGGCGTGCGGCGGTCCAATTCAGAGCAAACGTGCTCCGAACGACCTGAAACCGCACGGGAACGATATAAATATTATTCCTGAGATGCAGGAGGAGGCCGCACGTCCATCGGACGTGCGGTGCGCGCGGCACGTCCGATTGTGTCCTTTTCAGCAGCGCGGCGCGCGCTGAAATGGCACGTTGGGGGGTCAAAACCACCCGAACGACCTCCGAATGCCACGAAACCGTACGACTACATCCGGGGCATGAATTGTGAAATTTTCGGCTAGACGGCACCTCATTCGGAGGTGTCGTGTGACCGCAGCGGCCGGAAACGCGTTTCCGGCGCCATTAAACACCAAAACGGCGTGCGGCGGTCCCATTCGGAGCAAACGTGCTCCGAACAACCTGAAACCGCACGAGAACGATAGAAATATTATTCCTGAGATTCAGGAGGAGGCCGCACATCCATCGGACGTGCGGTGCGCGCGGCACATCCGATTGTGTCCTTTTCAGCAGCGCGGCGCGCGCTAAAATTGCGCGTTGAGGGGTCAAAACCACCCGAACGGCCTCTGAATGCCACGAAACCGTACGACAACATCTGGGGGGTGAATTGTGAAATGGTCGGCCAGACGGAACCTCATTCAGAGGTGTCGTGTGACCGCGGCGGCCGGAAACGCGTTTCCGGCGCCATTAAACACCAAAACGGCGTGCGGCGGTCCAATTCGGAGCAAACGTGCTCCGAACGACCTGAAACCGCACGGGAACGATAGAAATATTATTCCTGAGATGCAGGAGGAGGCCACACGTCCATCGGACGTGCGGTGCGCGCGGCACGTCTGATTGTGTCCTTTTCAGCAGCGCGGCGCGCGCTGAAATGGCGCGTTGGGGGGTCAAAACCACCCGAACGACCTCTGAATGCCACAAAACCGTACGACAACATCCGGGGCGTGAATTGTGAAATGGTCGGCCAGACGGCACCTCATTCGGAGGTGCGGTCCGTTTGACTACGGCGGCCGGAAACGCGTTTCCGGCGCCATTAAACACCAAAACGGCGTGCGACGGTCCAATTCGGAGCAAACGTGCTCCGAACGACCTGAAATGAGATTATTTCTTGAATCGAAGTTTTTAAATTATTATATCACAATGATTTGATATTATATATATATTATATATATATTAAAACATTTAAAATATATTATATATATATATATATTTAAAATATTGTATTTAATAGTATATATATGAATATTTATATATATATATATATATATATTCAATTCAATAAAAAAAAATTTAAAATTTTTTTTTTATACTAGCGACCGCCATAGGCGGTCCCTATAGGGTGCCCGGCAGAGGGCCTTCAGCGACCGCCATTGGTGGTCGCTCAAAGCCTCTAGCGACGAGGCAACAGCGACCGCCAATGGCGCTCGCTGAGCGGCCGCTAAAGGCCTTTAGCGACCGCCAATGGCGGTCGCTAATGTCCTGATTTTCAGTAGTGAATGCAGATTTAAAATTACATACAGCCTCATATATGATCCCCTTTGTTTATATTGTGTTTTTTATGTGTGTTTTTTATATGGGTGATGTTTTATATGTTCAATTACAGATTATTATTCATGGTTTTGAAAGGAGTTGTATTATGTGATACTGTTAGAGGTGAGATGACGTTTCTAGATTTTTCTTTAAATATTAAATTATTTACATATCTATTGATTCATTATTTTCTCACCTCACTTTTATTGATTTAATAGGAAACCTAGGTGGATAATTATAAGATCTTAATATGTGTTACTCTAGCTTAGTGTTCACAGACCAGCTAGTGTCATAGAAAAGTTACTCCCTCTATGTGGTTTGTACTTTACTTGGTTCCACTAGTTGGTGTTAAATGGGTTGTTCCGATTTTTCATAAAGGGCCCCTAGAAATAGTTATTTGATTATCTAAGTCCAATATTTTTCATTTTACATCCTACTGAGTTTCACATGATTCTTAGATTCATTTTAGTATGAGTTAAGGGATATCAATAGATTCCTTATTTGTATCCCATAGGTTTTTTTGGTTTCATAGAATAATTGCTTGGTTTATGGTGGTTTTATTTTATTCCATTAATATCATGGTTCTTGTTTTTATTATTCCTTTTTTTATTATTGTTTTGGTTAAAATTCACATTTATTTATAAATGGTTTTCAAAGTGTTGTTTTAAAAAGGAAATTGATGTTTATTTTGAAGAAATCATTTGAGAAAATTTTTGGGGAAAAGAGGAAGAAGTGGATGTTTTGGTTTTGAATTTAAAATTATACTACACATAGTTTAAAATATATTTTAATGTAATTTTTTAATTTCTTTATTGGGTTTAAATTTATGGTTTTAGACCGGATGAACCTCACTTGTTTATAAAAAATTCTTTTCTACATGGGTTTGAAAAAAATGGATTTAGTTTGATAATTTTTTCCTTTATGATTTCTCATTTGAATAACCTATTTTATAAGTTATGTTCAAACTATATTTTATAGAGTTTATTATGATATAAATATATAGAGTATTTGGTGGAATCTTAGTGGGTATGTTTGTCTCACACCCGGTATATAAACTAGGATCTATGAATAACTCTTATGTTTTATATTAGGTTCATAATATCTAAATCAATTTATTGGATGTTTGTTGGTTCTGAGGTTTTATGTGTTGGATGTGGTTAGTGACCATATGTCACATGCTGATTGTGTTTGGGCTTTTTGGGATCTGTTTTATTTACAGAATGTTTTATTGTTTGATTTGAATTAGTGTATTTTTCTTTTTTTTTCATTGTTTTTAATTACTCTATATTTTATGTGTTAATCTATTTATATAAATTGGATGGATATTTATTTCATTATACCTTGTTTGTTTGGTTTATTTATCAATGCCTAACTAGGTCATTTCAGATTCTAAAAAGTTTCTACTATTGATTTGTATATTTATATGTGGGTGAAATCATTCTCATTGGTTAATGATGATACCCATGGAACTTTTCAACAGCTCATAAGGATTGGGAACACCTTTCGATCCTTTCGTAAATTTGGGATAGGTATTGGTTCAGTGGTATCCCAAGATGATTCTTTGTAAAATTATATCAAATAAAAATTTATCAAAATAGAATAGGTTCTTAAAATTTCCTCTTATTATTTGGGTGCATCTAGATAGTATAGATATTGGGAATTTCATTGAAACATGATAGGTAGATCATGATTAGGTGATTTATCCCCATATTTTATGATAAATTTTAAGATACCATGGGTAGTGCGATGTTGGATTTTGTTTTGATAATTTTGTAGGACTATAATTTGAGATAATAGTTCTCTGGTCCCCATTATATATTTTTTATTTTATTTAGGGGTTTCTTTGTGTTTTTGGAAGATAATGGAAGAAGAGTCAGTGTTGCGTTGTTATCTTCCATTGTTTTAAAAATATGCAGAGACTATAAGCATGATTCTAAAACCATTTTAGAGATAATTTCATGATTGTTGCATGGTTTCTCAGACTTTGTGTCCAATTCATGCTTGGTTTTTCATCACATTTTGGGTTCAATTTTTAGAACTCCCTTTAATGATTCCCAATTATGTGGTTGAATCAATGTATGTCTTATGACATGTTGTTATCCTAATAAGATTAAATACCCTGAGAGCGGGGTGAATGGGGGTATGAAAAATTAAAAAAACTGGCCCTTCGGATCTTATATTACTGTTAAACAAAACACTATTCTCTCTCTTTCCGATATAAATACCTAAATAGAAATGAAATAATGCATGAGACACAAAAATTTTACTTTGTTCACCCTCACTAGGATACATCCAAGGATCATACAATGATAATTTTTTGATGTACCAAATCCACTAAGTCTCACTTAAAAATTAAAAATTCTTCCTCAACTATAGGTAGATTCTATGTTGAAGTACCAAATTATTGTGTACTATTAGTTTGTAGAAATTGATTTTGAGAACTGTTTTAGTCCCTTCATGAACTATCTTACGTCCTCTGTGAACTACCTTGAATCTTCTATGAATTGTGTTGCACTACATGAAATGAGTGAGTTGCAATCGCGGACCCCCTACATTATAGATGTAATATGTCTCATATACATCCTATTCTATGTGTTCTCTTCTCTTTTATAGGATATATATCCCCATAAAAACCTTTTGAGAACTATCCTCATGAACTACTTCCTCCTTCAAGAATCCTCCCTCATGAACTCTTCTCCTTCATGGAATTCCACCCCATGATCTACTTCAAACTTCATTTAATTATTCTCGGAGCTATGATCTTTTCTAATGAAATTCTTTCTTCATAAAGATCTTATTATGTTTTTTATATAGGAAAATAGATCCGCAAAACCTGATAATCTAAATTACCTGAATCTTTCATGCGGTATAACCTTCATTGTGAGCGGTGATATGTAGTCCCCATAACCCCATAATTATTAATGGTGGTCAACATCTTATGTCAATGAAAACCTCTTTACAGATCCATAAATCACCACCTCTTACCCAAAAATGATGATTCTCCCATGAAATGTTATCCTTTCGCAAACTACGAACCTCCCAATAATTGATTTTACTATGTGGTTCATGAAGCTCACTTCATAGACGGCATAACACAACTATTTGGAAATCTTCCTTTGCCGATTATCGTTCATTATTCTACATACCTCTTTTGCAGTCCACAAACTACGCTTTAGTGTCTCTAAACTATGTTATGCCAAATCCTTTGAAAAAAATCTTCCTTTTCATCACCAACCATACTGACTCGCAGTCATATGAAATTTTCAACAAACATAATCACCCCCAAAAACATTTATATGACACCATGAGGGATTTTTACCAACCCATATTTATTTTAAATATTGTATTTTCTTTGATTTTATGCCATGTTTCTCTTAAGTAGTAGTTTTGAAACCAGTTTTATCTGTTTGAAAAGTTGGATTTCAGCAAAAATGTTTTTTTAATGTGTCCTTTTGTATTTTTCGTAAAATGTATTTAGTTTTTATAAATTTTATTTGTAAAGGATTGGTTTATAGTGAAATTTGGAGAGTTTTTTTGGGTTTAAAACCATTTTAGTGGGTTTTGGGAACATTTTGACTCACATATTGTGTGTTTTCTGTATTTTTTGGGTTTAAAATAAAATGAAAATAATTTTTTTTAAATTAGTTAGGTGTATGAGAAATGGAAATTTGGTTTTTGAGAAATAAATTTTAAATAAATAATATATTTATAAATATATAATGTGGTTTTAATCTTAAATAGAATTTAGAGATTTTTTAATTTGAGTTAAATGTTTTGAAATTTATGATGGGGGTTTAGATTTTTAAATTAATCAAGAATTTTTCAAAGGAATTAGTTTTTTTAAAAGCATGTGTATTTTCATAAATAATTTTTATTACTTATTTTATGCGGTGGTTTTTAGAGAAATGAAATTTTTAGAATGTGTTTTGTCTTTATTAAGGGTACTTTTGGATTTTATCCATTGATGTATTAGGATTGTTTTATTTGGTTTGGGAAACATGAATGTGTTTAATTCATGTTTCATATTGTTTAATGTATTCCTCCTAGAAATTTTTCAAAGAGAGTTTGAAAGTCTATATTTTGGTATGGACCTTTAAGGTGAATACCCTTATTTCTGGAGTGTGATACTCATAGTGATTGGAACTTACTAGACATTTAATGAAGTTGGGTATGTCTTTGTTTCCACTCATTATTTTTAGGTCTGTCTTAAAGAATTATTTGAGATGGTATTTTTTTAGAGCTATTATCTTATGACCATGAAAGTGGAAAAGACACTGACTTTTTAAGATCTATTTTGGGGTGAGCAAGTAAAGAAGGTCTATGATACTTGTTTCTCATTTACTCAAAGTTATTCCTTGATAAAACCTCTAATTAGTTCTATATTTAATTATGGAACCCAAATTATTTAATCTTGGGTGTTTTTAATCTCGTAACATGTGTTTAAGGATGTAATTTGATTCACTATTAGTAGTTTCATAAGGATATGATTTGGGGTGAATTTTGGGTGCTAATATATTTTTTTATATTATTCCTCAAGGATCTTTGAGTGATTGAGATTTTGAGGTTACTAGAAATTGGTTTGTCCTTTGGTTTACCCCATACATTTATCTTATGTTAGTGGTGGATTTTTGTTATGACAATTCCTCTTCTATTTATTATTGTTGTTGTTTTTCATGAATGGTGTGAAAAATGGGATAAGGTTTATTTAATTGATCACAAGGGGACACCTTTGGTGAATACCGGGGTTACAAAGATGAGTGGTTGGTTGTTGGTCATATTAGGATTTCTAACGGGTGGGGATTTCTTATTGGGGTCAATGTAATCTAGTGTTCTATAAGTTTGGCCTCGAGTTTCCATTCATTGTAGTTTTTTGAACTTGGTCAGAATAATGTTGTTCTACATTGAGGTATTTTTATTATTTGTATAATATTATAATTCTTAGAGAATTTATTAGATTTATTAACTGATTTTTCTTATTTTCGAAGTCCTTTGGTGATTGTGCTTCATTTTTAAGTTAATCTTGTCTTTTTTGTTGTTTGTGGTTAGTGGAATTTGATAGTTTTCCTAGATGATGTATTAAAAAACAATTAGGTAAAAATAGTTTTTATGGAAGGTTTTTTCATTTTTTAACCATTTTAGGTGATTATATATATTGGGGACACCTATGATAAGTTTATTTTTCTTAGATATTTGTGTTGGGTGGTTGTAAGTTGGGTTATTCTTGAGGTGGTTTAATGATTATTGAGGATTATTCCCATGTATTTCTAAAGAATGATGGTATGATTGGTGTCTCATTTTATATAATCTTATTTGGTTTCCCCCCACCTTCCAAAATATTGTGTTTTTATATCAAGGTTTTTAATTTTACAAATTATACCTTCTTTAATGACTTTATAGGGGAAGAAAGTGGAATTATGAGGAGATTTTTAACACCCTTGTATTGAAATTTTTTGGTTTATTATTTTATTTTAGATTACCTTAATGTTTTCAAGTGTTTCTTTAGTTTTACAAGATCTCGATCAAGATTCAGAGAAGGGTCAAGGTGACCTTGTGGTTAGAGGTGGATATCAGATATAAACCACACTTTATCCCATAGAATTTAATCATTAAATGGGTTCTGTACTTAGTGAATTTTCAAAGAGGGAAGGATTCCATGATGTTTGGATGAGGTTACACCATGGGTGGTTCTCTATAAAGTTCTACATTGGATTAGAGAGGAAGTCCATTCCATAGGGGTTATGATTCTTTATGGGGTTTCGAGTTTTACAAGTGAGGTATTCCCTCATTTTTTTGGTTATAATGGCACCGGCTAGGGGAAATTTCTTAGTGGTTGGTGGGGAAGGTGCCTTACACCATAATGGATAGTGGATACACTATGGATTCCTAGTAATTAATACCGTCTATTAATCCATTTTGAGGTCCATAATTTATAAGATATAGGAATTGTTGTGGTGGGTGTTTAGGAATAAGAATTATGCAGAAAACCATTGTGGTTTCACCATAGTAAGAATTTGGTAGGGGTACCATTCCATAATAGAGGAGGTTTCACCATAGTATCGGTATTACAGGGTTAAAATTTTATGAGTTTACAATTTTTCCCATCTTTATTTTTTAAGGATATAAGCGGATTTTATCCCTATATCTCATTCATCTAGATTTAGGGTAATCACATCGGGATCTACCATGCACTTAATTATTCTTACTTGGTTCCTTGCTCATTTTATTTGGATTCAAGTGAATTACAATGGTGTTTTTCTTATATCTTCTTCTCCTCTACTTTCCTTCTCCTTTCACCAATATTTTTCTTTCTTTGGAAAACCATAATCATTATAAAGGATGATTTTAGTGTTTTCATAGGTTCTATTCCTTGGTATTTGGTTGTTTACGGATTGTGGAGGTGTTCTTATTACTTGATTTGGATTCAATCATTGAATTAAACTAGTTAAGGATTATTTCCTCTTGAATCAAGGTAGATGTTTTTATGTCATTCCATTATATCACATTAAATGAAATTATTCATTATTTTAAAGTTTTTTATTTATAAATTATTCTTATACATAACAACCATGAGGGGTTTGAAATAGTTTTCGAATGATTATTATACTTGGAAAAGAGTTTTCACATTCCAAGTATTTTTTCAAATGCTTAAGTTTCTCTTTAAAAATAATTTTAGTGTTTTAAAGGGATTGATTATTAAAAATGGGTGAGTTATCCCATATTTATTGATTTTAATACTTATTAGTCTTTTAGTGTTTTAAAGTAATTTCAAAAGGGAAATATGTGATTTTAAATGGGTACTTGGAACCAATTTATTTAAGATAACGTTTTCACAAAATGGTTTTAAATATAGATAACGTGGCTTGTTTTCTAAGTTTACTTTTAAATTCTTTTTTGGGATTTTGTTAAAAATATTATATTTGAAATTATTGTCGACCTCATTGTTGATACCATTTTTTATATTGTGTACGTTATTGATTATAACCATAAGGGGGAGTTATATATTTTTTATTATTTATTATCATGCATGGTAGTTAAATAGATTGTTTATTTCAAGTGTGTTATAGGGGAGATGAGGTTTATGGATTTTTTTTAAATGTTGAATTATGTTATGAGCTTGTTATATTTTTTTTAGTCACCTATTTTTTTTGATATCGTGGAAACCCTATTTAGAAAAGTAGAATTAATATATGTGTGTTACACTAGAATATTGTGCATAGTATGGATAGTTCCCTAATAATGGTATACCCTCATAGGTGTTTTTTATTGCACTCGATGACCTGTGTTGTGTGTCGAATTGGTTTTTTCGGTTTCACAAAGGGGAACCCTAGAGGGAGTGATTAGATGAACAATTTATATTATTGTTCATATTTGTACCTATTAAGATTCTCATAGGGATTAGATCTGTCTGAGGAAATTTAGGGGATCTCTATTTACACTACTTATTTTACATAGCAATATTTTATTTTTATGGAAACATAGCTCAGTTTTTTTTGGTTTTATTTAATTTCATTGATATATTGTTTCTTATTATGTTTATTCATTTTTATATTGTGGTTTTTATTTAAATTAATACTAATTTATTTAAGGATAAGTTTTAAATGTGAATGTTTTTTTAAACAAATTTGAGAGATTGTTTTTTTAACACAGTCAGAAATGGATGGTTTGGTTATGAACATAAAATTCTCCATTTTTTAGTTAAAAATATATTTTAATGGAAAATTTTGATTAATTTATTGGTATTAAATTTAGTGTTTTATTCCCAATGAGCCTCTCTTGTTTTCAAAAAAGATTTTTTGTTATGGGTATAAAAACAAAATAGATTAAATATGATACATATTTCCTTTATTCCTACTGTTATTAGAAACATATTTTATATATTATACTAAAACTAGAATTTGATGAATGTATTATGAAAGAAAACGTATAGAGTATTTGTTGGAGTCCTACTGTGCATATTTATCTTACAACTTGAATATACATCAATGTGTGTGTTGGTGTAAAAAACTTATGTTTTCACTCTGGTTACCAATATTTGATCCAATTTATTAATTTTTTTTGGGTTTGGTGTTAGATGTCTTCAATTTGGTGAGTGATTGTGGGTCACGTGGTGGTTGTGTTATATAATTTTGATTTATATTTTTTTTAAACAATGTTTTATTATCTAATTCATATTTGTGTATTTTTTTCACATTGTATTTAGTCTAATTATATTTTATTTATCGATATAGTTTTATACAATGGAAGAATATTCATTTCATTGTGCTTTGTTTGGTAGTCTTATATATTTGTACCAACTTATTTGTTTTGTTTGGGTGTACAATGTTTAGATTGGACATTATAGATTCTTGGTAGTTTTTACAACAAATTTATTTGTTTATAAGATAATAAAATCATTCACTTTGGTGTATGTTCATACCCTTGGTGATATTTTCCAGCCTATGTGAATTGGGGATGACCTTTGGGCCTTGTGGAAAAACGAGTTGGGTACTGATTTAGAGGTAAACAAAGATGTTTTGCTATATTACCAACATTTTTGAGAATAATATAGGTTCACATTTGACCCTTATTTGATTCATATTATACATCATTAAAAATCTATTGTTGATTTGGATTTAAATTTTTAAAATTTATGACTGGTATACCTACTAAAGAAAAAATCTATTTCTAATTTTACATGTTAGTGTAAGGAAACTTGATATTAAATATTTTAGAGAGAAAAATAAATGTATCATGTTCTAATACCAAGTGTTGTTCTGAATAAATAAAGTATGGTGGCCTCAATAGTGGGGTAGAATTTATGTTAAAAAAACTCCCAATTTTCACCCATTCTGAGAATAATGTTGTTTTGAAGTTATAAAATATGAATAAATCAGAGTATATCAAAGTATAAATATATGGAAAAATAAACTTTTAGAAGTTAAACAACTAAATCCAGATATATATATATATAACAAAAAATAAAAACATGATAATTAAAACAATGCATGGAGTTTTATTTTTTTTATATTAAAACTCCTAAAAGGATATTATTACTAGAATAGTTTATATAGGGGGAACTCTTCTCTTTTATCCAAAATTATTAGGAGAATTGGTAATAAAATCCAAGTTATATAAGTTATGCATGAGAAATTTTTTCTATATACGCAACAAAAATCAAAAAAATCCACACAAAAAAACATATTTGACAAGAAATCAATAGTTAATAGCTCTATCTTTAATATCTTCTTTGATCAGCATGATTAGAAGCAAGTTCATCCCCAATTTTTTTTCAAATTCATAGTTTATAAGGAAATAAGTTCTTATCCTCGAAACTTCATCGATCGTGAAGATATGAAGTAGAAAATTCCACACTCATATATTCAATATCAATGAATGGATATTGAATGATTATAAAAGGAAAATTAAAATATTTTATAATAAATCATCCCAAGGAGAATATCATATTAAACATAACAAAAAAACTACATTAATATGAATTCAATATAGTAAGATGATGATGATTTTCATGATTATAATAGTTATGGTATAATTCATTCCTTTAAGATCAGTCTGATTTATAGAAAATATTATGTCAAAGTTTTAACTATGATATCTAGGATCTTTGGTTCCAACAGTAGTGGTATTAAAAGTAGCTCTATCTTCTATTAGATGATTCATTGTATAGTGACATTCAAAACAAGGATATGGAATGTGTATTTTAAATCAATAAATAAATATTTAAACAAATAATTCTTTTTAAAGACTTATGTAAACCAACTTATATTCTATGGATCAAGATCTATCAAGATAGATCTAAGGGTTTTCTTGGACTATGTCAAGGTTCATATATTGATTAGGCATCGAATAGATTTAATATTGAACAGTCTAAGAGGTTATTTGTTTTTAATGTCACAAGGTGTGAGTATCTCCAATAAAATTTATCCTTAGACATAAGTGGATATATATATATATATAGAGAGAGAGAGAATAGGTATAATTCCCTATTAATTTTCAATTGGATCTATCATGTATGTCATACTATGTCCTCGGATTGAAGTTTTATGAGACTTAAACATGTTCTAAGGATATCATGTAGAGTCATGTGAGTCAAATTTCGCATTTATAAAGACTATACAAAAGAACATAAGGTAAATAGAGGATATATTACTAGTTTATGGAGGAGATTAGAAACTATATATGAGGGAATACATTTATTTTGGTTTCTAATTAGTTCAAAATGATCTTAAATCAAAGTTGGGATATTTTCTTTTCCTTAATGTGGGGGTTTTGTGATGGATGTGTTCTATTTAGCAAGTGGCCACATATTCTAAAAATTATTATGTGTATATTTTTTCCTCTAAGGTTTCTATAGTTATAGTGTGGATACAAAACTCTATGTAGGATCGTGTATTATAAATTAATGTAAATATTTTATCATTATGTGTTGTGATAATATTATAGTATCAATTCTAAAAAACATTCTCAAGTCACATAAATATACGAAGCATATATTTGGAAGTATCACTTATAAAGATATTTATCTCAATGGTATGAAGTCATAGTAATCAGAGAAAACACAGAGGAGAATGTAGCAGTCTCATTGATTGAAGACTTATCTTAGAAAAATCATGAATATCATATGATATATGTAGGACCACATGTTTTTATAAGTTTTCACTTGTGATATTGGGACTCTGTTAGAGTTAGTTCATGAGAGAAAACTTATTTTATATTTTTGATTTCAAAAATATTAAAAATTATATTATCAAATGATGATTTTTCTTTTATGTAACATTATTGAGATAATTTTGTTAGAGTATTTTTCATGTAGAATTGTTATAGTATTTCCCCTATATATTGAGAACCTATAGAATCTATGAAAAAATTATTAAATATATATCTTACGGTCAATACAACATATACTAATGAGAAAAAATTATTTTTGACTATCAGTTGTTAGAGGCTCATATAACATTAAGAAATGTTTTCATGAAGTCTTTAGTTAGTAATCTCTCAGAATAGAGGTTATGAGCTTAAGCCGAGTAATGGGAATTCCACATTTTTTTGAGTTATTGGATATTTCTAACTTTGAACATGGGTATTATTCCGCAGCCTTGAAATTATTATTAATTTATATCATGAATTTTTTAGTTTAATATATAGATGAAAACCATGAAGATATATTCTCATGGTGAGGTAGCATACATTTAGTACATCATATGTTATATGAAATTAATCAAATAATTAAAGAAATGATTTTTATATCCTAAATTAATATTAGAAGATATCGTTGGTGTAGAGACCCAAATCTTGACGTACATAGACATTACATTACTTTTGCGGAATATCTAATACATAATAAAAACAGACACCAAAGGACCGTAATAGTTTAGTGTCTTTGGAAAATCGGAATATAATCTTCTAATCTTGGTGAAAGATCTTCAACATCTCCCATAAATATCTTCCTTTTTTCTTACCTAAAACCTTTCTTTATATCCTAGGAAAAGGAAAACATATAAAGGGTGTGCTCAAATTCTCAGTAAGGGTAAGCATGGAGAAAAAAGAACAAATCATATATATTTGAACTTCAAAACATGAACATAATATTTAAACATCAAAATCTTGAGCAATGACATAAAACATGGCAGTACGTAAGGCATATATCATAATGGATAATCAATCATGATAAAATAGAATGGAAATAAATCATGTAATTTTGGAAACCAATAATCACATGTTATGATTTCTATAGTTTCTAAGGCATTGCTTCCAAGACCATCTTAGTGGACAAAGTCCCTTTCTGAATCGAGTTCACTCTTCGTTCTAGTCCTGTATCATTGAACCAGATTAACTTACCGTTCCATCCATGTCTATCTCATGAGATATAAATCTTTACCCAATGAATTGGAGGGAGATATAGGTCTCACTCATCTCATAATGAAAACATTCTTACGTGTGAAAAAACATAAACATAAATCATTAATCAAAACCCAAAGAATAAAATGGGTTTCATAAACATCATCCCATCATAACATAATCCATATAAAACAAATTGATATCATTTCATCATAAGAAAAGTGAAACCATGTAAATCATAGAGACAATATATTTTAAACATACACATATTAAATAATGTCATCTTATATGGAAAATGGTTTTGATAAAACACTGGAAATGAATTCTTGAGTAAAATATCATTTCTTATTCAAAATCATTTTATTTTCACAAAATTCCATGTAATTTTAAAAGAAAATGATTTTTTTGAAAATAGTCATGAAATATTTTAGATTAATCTTCATGTAAATAAGGTGTTATAAAACCGTAAAAATTTATTCGTGCCGTATAAGTTAAAGAAAACATTCTCCTTGTACTTTTAAGGGAAAAGTCAAAAAGTAACATGTATGGTAAACAAAAGAAAGATTCCTTCCATAACACATAGTAAAAGTCAATATGGGTAAAAATGACTTTAAACATACATGTAATAATATTAAACACTTTATGAAAACATTTTTATGGACATGGATGAAAAATATAACCCCGGTAAATACTTACAAAAAAACAATCTCGGATAAACATGAGATTGCTAAATTATCCCTTACCTTATGTCCAATTTCTTCTGTATGTGTCTGAGAATATTGTATAGTGGGTTTCAACATATTATTAACTTTTAACAGAACCATAATAGTATTTATTATATCATATATGATTCAATTACTACTTTATATTATCCGTTCATTTGTCAATTCCATGTTAAAGCAGTGTTTTGGGTAAAATCGTTTCATTTATCATCTGTGTTTTGACTTGTAATTATTAATATGGTTACTTAGATCATGATTACTTAATTTTAGAATATAAAACATGAATTATATATAATATATATTCATAATATAAATATATATAATAGAGCGATAAATTGAAAGAAATACACCGTTCATGGAGATGGTAGGCCGTACGTACGCATGAACGCTGTTTTTTCTTTCCTTATTGAATTGAATGGAATTAAGTAGATGACATACATATATATATATATACATAAATCCAGTAGCATTATTATGTCATATATTTCATTATTACCTATTATATATACTTTATAATCATTCTTGAATTGTTAACATTGAAAATGAATCTCATCGCGTCGTAGAGACCGTAATCCGTACGTATGCAAGAGCGATGATGTCATTCCCATATTAATTGAATGGAATTGGAGTGGATAATATAATATCCTAAAATCATTATTATGTTATAAAAATCATATATAGTTATTCTTTACACCATTATACCCATCCATGTAAGGTGGTAGTGGAAAAACATATTACACCACGGCGTGGAGACGGTATTCCGTACGTACGCACGTGGGGTCATTTCATTTTCCGTAGGATGGATAGAAGGTGAAATAGGGTTGTTTAATATTTATAATAACATATCAGTATATAATTAATACTGATGTTATTAATTTATAATGAAATAACTAAATAAGAGGAAGTAGAAGAAGAAAGAAACTTGAAAGAGTCAGTAGAAGAGATTACCTCTTCCTCGACGCACCTACTTTATACTTCTTCTTAGGGAACTAGAGTTGGTATTTTGTGTAACACCCCAGGTAAATAAAGAATATGACATTTTTATATTTATCCCTATTTGTGAATAAAATGTTAATATTAATTTAAAGGTAACGCTTTGCTCGATGGCTTACCCAATACGTAACAACGAGTTCCTTTGAAATATTACATTGCACTATAATAATAAAATAATTTTATTTTAAATGGTAGTTAACACCTATCCATTGTAATGACGAGAATGAACAGAACTAACTACAAAATTATTATATATGTTTGTCAAATATTTTTACTTTTTACAATAAATTTTAGAGTATTAAAAATGCGAATGAATCCAATTTTAAGCGTAAACATTCTAATATTCTTTAAAAGGTCGATTAACCGCCTTTTGATGGGGAACCTCTTTTAAATCCAATTTTTGACAATTTTATGTGTTATATTTGACAAAATAAAATTATTCTTTATAATCGGGACATCAAAATTTACTTTGTGTAATTTTTTGGTATTTTTTCGATAAAGTTCATTTTTTAATGAATAATGAAAAATGTTGTATTTTAATTCGAAACCTCTTTTTAATATAATTTATTTATATGATTAGATTATCTTTTGAATTGGTTTTAAAGTTAAATTAGAATATATTTTATCCATTTAATCCAATAGTGGTCATTGGAATTAATTTCACTTTGAAATTGGACTTAAACTAGTGTCAATCTTTTGATATATATTGTTTCATAAAAACACGCCATTTGTTCTGACAACGGGAATTAATTATTAAATTAATTAATGTAACTTATATTTTTTGATTTTTTTAAAATATAAATCATTTTTGAATTCTGAATATCAAATATAGCTTAGGGTGAATTTTTTGTATTTTTCTAAAAAACTTCAATTTTTGATGAATAGTGAAACCACTAAGTGGTATTTAAAAAAACCGATTTTTCATTTAAATGAAATTTTACCACCTCTGTGTTTTGAATTTAAAAAATATGACATACATGGTTTTCATTAGGATGTAAAATTTGGTTCAATGGGATTAAAATAATTTTTTGGTGAATAGTAACTTTTAAGTTTTTAATCGCGATTAGAGGTAATTAGTCTAATTTAAGGTAAAAATAATGTTTTAATAATATGAAATGACCTTGACACATGCCCTACCTTTATTGGATGTGTCATTTCCGACCAAGAAAATCCATGGGTCAACTTGGGGACCCCATGGAGCCACTTTGGTAGGAAAATGACATTAAAAACTTTTTATTTAATGTTAAAATAAAAATGTCACAAAGATGTGTTGTTTGACTAAAACAATTTTTAAATCGGGTTATACAAGTCATATTTTTGAATATAAATATTAATTATAAAGATAAAAATATTTCCTACATCATGATATTTTTTTTATAATTTTTAGACATTAAATAAATTAAATTATTTATGACACCATGATGATGCAATGATTACCTCATTATTTAATGATTTAAATAAAATGAAAAGATAATGTACAATCTAAGACATAAACTTGTCAAAAACCTATTGGATGTGTTGAATTCGAACTATTATCACCTTATCCTCGAAATATATAATTTTGGGCCCTTTAAAATCCGAAAATCATTTTATAATAATGTTACTTTTCAAGACTTTTCAAGAGTGCCCCTCCTCTGCTCTTATAAAAGGCCCCCACCTCTACCACATTACCCACACCTCTCAAGCCTTTGTCTCGGCCAAACCCTGCCCATTTTGTATCTCCACATCCCTATTTTACTCCTAGAAGCCTCACTTTAGGCATAAGTCTTTCCAAGGAAGCCTTTGATCTCAAATCAAAAAGAGTTGCCCGATTTATAGGTAGTGTCTTTTCTTGTGTTCTTATGTTTTATTTTGCTTCACCAACCCCCTAAACTCTTTTTATTCCTTTATTTTTTAACGAAAAAGTATCTTAAATATACTATGATGTTTTTATGAGAAGTATTAGATCTACACCCACACACACCTTCGTCTAATGGTTAAAGAACATTCTGTTTCTGTGGTTTGCGATTTTCTGCCTCATGAAACGATGATTGTTCAATATTCTTTTAACACCTTTAAAGGTGACCATTATGATGTCACTGTATTTTATTTATGATATATATGGTATTTATGTTTACTATATTCTTCTGTATTTTAAATTTAAAACATACCTTTATTCTTTTCTTTTTGTGAAAATGCGATAATTTCATATAAGGAAGTGTGGACTACCACCCCCTCAAGTGTTGTGACTCATTCATGAAATACATGGAATGTATAAAGAATGAAAGTAATGAACATATGTGACCTATATAACATATATATTATACTTTAATTAATATATATATATATATATATATATATATCTCATTTATTTTTAATTCCATTAATATGACAAAAAAATGAAAGTAGCGTTCATGCGTACGTACGGCCAACCGTCTCCATGAACGGTTCTTTTCATTTTTATCTCCAAATGTTATGGAATAGTATAAAATTAATATTTACTGGATATATATGATATTTTAATGATTAATACTATTCTGTAAATGATTTACTTATAACTACATGGGAAATCATTTTCAAACAAGTTCATTTTTTACTCATGTACCAAACATCAATAAAAACGTCTGATATGAACTAAAATTATTAAACAATTATTATAACATTATAATATGTGATATGAACTGAATAATAATCCTTAAAGGAGGTCCTTAAGCAATTAAAAATTGACCAAAGTTTATTATTCAGGAATACAAAGAAAAAAACAAGTCAAGTCGGACTTGAGGTAAGGGAACATACCACTCTCTTTCTTTTTAAGTACAATATTTTATGTCATTCCTTTTAAGATCATATTTCTTATGATTGTGATGTTCTTTTATATTAATCTTACTGTAATTTTTATGTTCATATGATGAGAGACCCTATTTTATCTCATCAATCCATTTTGGAAGATTTGATTGGCGCCGTTAGGCTGCCGAATTTTCGTAAGTGATTCAACCTCTCTTTGTTTTTAAGTACTCTCCTTTATGTCACTTCTTTTAAGCTCCTCTTTGTTATGTTTGGGGATGTTATTTTATATTCCTCTTTCTGTACATTTTATGTTACTATGATTAGAGACCCTATTTGATCTCATCAATCCATTTTTTGAAGTTTTAAGTGGCGTCATTAGGCTACCGAGTTTTCGTAAGGGATTTTTCATCTCACTTTTATTCCCGTGAGATTTATGATACATTTGACACCATTTCCATTGAGTGGTATATGTACTACCCATTATTCTACTCTTTGTGTAATATAATTTCGTTTATTAGTATTTACATCAATGTTTGTATTGTCCTTCTTTCATGGGGTGTATGTTTCGAAAATACCCAAGTCGGTAAGGGAACTTTTCACCCTCCTCTTTTTAAAAGACTTATTTTGTTGGGTCTTTTAATTTAAATATTGTAATGTTGGGATATGTTCTTCTATATCCTTATTGATGTAAAGTTTATGTCCAAGTGATGAGATACCGTTTTTATCTCTCATCAACTCATTTTCTGATTTTGAAGTGACGTCATTAGGCTGTCAAATTTTTGTAAGGGAACTTCTTAACCCAAATTCCTTTATTTGGGTTGATCTTATACTTCTTGTTTATTTCATTATATGATTATGTGAGAAATGAATTTTTATATCCTATATTTTATTTATACTTTCTTTATGTGTAATTATAGTGAATACACATAATTGATCTATTTTATTTACAAAATGATCTTGGTATGTGACATCGTCTCAATCTCCTTTCATTGAGGAATATTTTGTTTTATACACAACTTTCTTTTATATGGTGTATAAACCCATTTTAATTTTATATTTATTCAAAAGGAATATTTTTATATGAAGCGTTTACTAAACGACAAAAGGGAATGTTTTTTTTGTCGTACGTATGCGGCGACAACGACTTCTCCGCCGCCGTGACCATTATTTGAGTTTCGGCTTCCTCTACAAGCCATAAATTTTTATTAAAATGAAAAATAAATACCTTGTTTTACTTTTTTTTATTTTGGTATTTAAAATGGTTTTCATAATGTTTTTATTATATCAATGTGTGGTATTGATATCTTGTGATTGAAAGGTGGAAATTTTATGTTTCCTTTATGCATGTTTTATGTGATACGGTTATGTTATGGTTCATGGGCATTATTATGAAGACAGGTGGTTCCTTGATAAACTAAGGGCAGGTGAGCCCGATATATCTCTCCAATGCATTGGGTAACGCGAAGGAGTTAAACGTTAAGGTTTCTCCGAAGAGATTTAGGTAATATACTTTGATGGGTATTCCAAACGTAACCATGAGGGTTACTCCCTACGTAAGAATGTTATGAATGCCTCATGTTACCTTTATGTCTTATGATTTATATGATTTATTCATGATTTGATGAGGTATGTTAAAGTGATTATGTTTTATGAGTAAAGTATGATTTTGATACATAGACTAATGTTTTCATTTCATACGTTTATATCCCTTACTGAGCTTTTTATACCCATCCCAAGTTTTTGAAATGTTTTTCACAGGTCAAGGGAAAGGTACATGATGTGATGATATGGTCAAGGAAGTGTCATGAAAGAATACATTTTTTGTTTTAAATATGAATCCGTCGATGGGAAAAAAATTAATACTATCTTTTATGTAACCACTTTGTTTAAATGTGGAATGTAATGCATGATTTATTATATAATTCTCTAAAACTCTAAACATGAAAAGATCCTCAAGGTGAATTATTCATTTAATTCAATAATAAGTAATTTCTAAGGCTGGGTCCTTATAGTTGGTATCAGAGGTCGGTTTAGACAACTTTAGGGATTATGATTTTTTGTTAGACACATGGTTAGTCCCTATATATATTATTTCAATTAAATCCTTGTTTTATAACTTTTTTTAGGTCAATTAAAGTCAGTTATGAATGGAAGGAGGAGGATCTCAAATGTCATTCCTATCTCTTCTTGATGACATGCTTGCAATAATTTTTGCAAAGTCATGTTCGGATGATTGTGAAACTTTTTCTAGAATACAACTCACTTGCAAGCAGTTGTTTGAGATATCAAACACCTCCACTATACCTCATTATCATCATGGATCATGGGTTGTATTTAGGAAAATACTATTTTCAAAATATTCTCATATTTTCAATAAAGTTTAATATTATCAAGGTATTTTCAAATATTTTACCTTATCACAAGAATTTGAAGCATATTATGATTTTAAAAATGGTGCTGAGGAAGGAGACCCTTGCGCAACATATTTATATTTTCTTTTACAATATAGTCTCTCAACACATACTTATGGTATTTTAAAAGGACCAATAATAGAAAGTTTCAACTCAAATTCTTTCTGACTATTTTATAGAAATCACGTTTTATCATATGTTTTGGAATTATATGTCATACATGATTATTTTCCAAAACTGTTTTTTTGTGAACACCCATATGACCCATGTTGTACAAGGTATATTTAGATGGAGGAAGAAAATTATTTTGAAGTATCTATAAATAATTGTTGTAATTCATGGGACTTCTACCTATGTGAACACTATGAAAATGAAACCGAGTGGATGCCATTATCAAGGTATACTGTTATTCATTTTGGGAATCATTTTATTTTATGGTGGTGAAATAAGACTTCAATAATTAAGAAGTTGAGATAATAATGAATTTGGATGAAAATGATAGGTATAAGGAAACTATTGAGGTTAAAACATGTTAGGGCTTTTTTTGGAGTTTTATAAAAAGGACAACAGGTAGACCATGTGACAACCCGTCGCGTCGGACAAAGCTCCGGGAATCGAACCCACAACCAAAGTGCGACTGGTATTTATTGCCTACCACTGGACTACGTGAAGTCCCTGGTTAGTATGAATTATTCTTTTTATTTAGATGATTTTATGAATTAAGAGTAAGTTGATTTTGGGTTATCTATGGAAATTATTAACCTATCATGGAGGATATGTGATTAGGTTAATTACTTTTCAATATGAGACTTTTAGAGAAACTGATGTTATTTGGAGATAAGTGTCAATTTGTACCTTGGAAGACTATGTGACTAAATCCTTCAAATATTTGGGTTTCAATATTAGTTTGGTTTACTTTAAAGAATTTTATGGACAAATTGTTTATCGAATGGTCCTCGTTGAACTTTTGGTTTTGTTGGACAAATTTGGGGGATTAGGAATAGATTTTCTTTTTATAAAGGGTTATCCTTTTCTGGATTATATGATCTTGTTCTAACAATTTTGGTTTTGGTAAGGGTAAAAAGACATGGGGAATATATAGTTCTCTTTTGTGGATTAGGTGATTCTCAAGAAGTTGATTATAGTACACTTAATGTGAACACATCTTCCTAAATACTCATCATTTGGGGAAAGTATGAGTTTGTGTAAGAAATCTAGTAAAAGTTGAATGTCAACATGAAAAGTAAGCATGTTTCCTTAAGATAAAAAAGAAATTCCTCAATGAAATGTAACTTAAAAAAATGTTTTCTATTAACTTTTCCTACTGGGGAATCGAATACCATTTAACCCACCACAAGTTTGTGATTTTCTTGTAGTTAACTTTCTCCTAAACATGTTTTCTATAGCTCTCCCTCAGAACACGACCCTTTTCTTTTTCTTACATATCCATTTTTCCTACATGGAATCCCAGTATGGGTTAACTTGGGTGACCTCTTTACTTCTCTTTCTTTCTTTTAAAGTGATTGTTTTACCGACTCTTGTTCTTATGTGGGACTTTCAATGATGTTTCCGAGCCCAATTTTAAAATTGTGAGGACGCAATTCCCAAAAGGGGGGAAGGATGTAACACCCCAGGTAAATAAAGAATATGTCATTTTTATATTTATCCCTATTTTTGAATAAAATTTTAATATTAATTTAAAGGAAATTCTATGCTCGATGGCTTACCCAAAACGCAACAACTAGTTCCTTTGAAATCTTACGTTGCACTCTAATAATAAAATAATTTTATTTTAAATGGTAGTTAACACCTAGACATTGTAATGAAGAGAATGAACAAAACTAACTACAAAATTATTATATATTTTTGTCAAATATTTTTACTTTTTACAATAAATGTTAGAGGATTAAAAATGAGAATGAATCTACTTTTAAGCGTAAACATTCTAATATTCTTTAAATGGTCGATTAACCGCATTTTGATGGTGAACCTCTTTTAAATCCACTTTTTGACAATTTTATGTGTTACATTTGACAAAATAAAATTCTTCTTTAGAATTGGGACATCAAAATTTACTTTGTGTAAATTTGTGGTATTTTTTCGATAAAGTTCATTTTTAATGAATAGTGAAAAATGTTGTATTTTAATTCAAAACCTCTTTTTAATGTAATTTATTTATATGATTAGATTATATTTTTAATTTTTTTTAAAGTGAAATTAGAAAATATTTTTACCATTTAATCCAATAGTGGTCATTGGAATTAATTTCACTTTGTTATTGGACTTAAACTAGTGTCAATCTTTTGATATATATTGTTTCATAAAAACACGCTATTTGTTCTACAACGGAAATTAATTATTAAATTAATTAATCTAACTTATATTTTTTGAATTTTGTAAAATAGACATCATTTTTGAATTTGGAATATCAAATATATCTTAGGGTGAATTTTTGGTATTTTTCTGAAAAACTTCAATTTTTGATGAATAGTGAAACCACTAAGTGGTACTTAAAAAAAATGATTTTTCTTTTAAATGAAATTTTATCACCTCTGTGTTCTGAATTTCAAAAATTCAACATACATGGTTATCATTAGGAAGTAAAATTTGGTTCAATGGGATTAAAATAATTTTTTGTTGAATAGTAACTTTTAAGTTTTTAATCGCGATTAGAGGTAATTAGTGTAATTTAAGGTAAAAATAATGTTTTAATAATATGAAATGACCTTGACACATGTTCCACCCTTATTTGATGTGTCATTTCCGACCAATAAAATCCATGGTTCAACTTGGGGACCCCATGGAGCCACTTTGATAGGAAAATGACATTAAAAACTTTTTATTTAATGTTAAAATAAAAATGTCACAAACATGTGTTGTTTTACTAAAAAAAATTTTAAATGGGGATATAAAAGTCATATTTTTTACTATAAATATTCATTAGAATTATTATGATATTTACTACATCATTATATTTTTTTATAATTTTTAGACATTAAATAAATTAAATTATTTATGACACCATGATGATGCAGTTATTACCTCATTATTTAACGATTTAAATAAAATGAAAATATAATGTAAAATCTAAGACCTTAACTTGTCAAAAACCTATTGGATGTATGTATTTAGAACTATTATCACCTTATCCTAGAAATATATAATTTTGGGCTCTTTAAAATCCGAAAATCATTTTATAATAATGTTACTTTTAAAGACTTTCCAAAGGTGCCCCTCCTCTCCTCTTATAAAAGGCCCTCACCTCTACCACTTTACCCACACCTATATAGCCTTTGTCTCGGCCAAAACCTGACCATTTTGTGTCTCCACATCCCTATATTACTCCTAAAAGCCTCACATTTGGAAGAAGTCTTTCTAAGGAATCCTTTCAGCTCAAATAAAAAAGAGTTACCCGATTTAAAGGTAGTGTCTTCTCTTGTGTTCTTATGTTTTATTTTGATTCTCCAACCCCCTAAACTCTTTTTATTCCTTTCTTTTGTAACAAAACCAGTATATTAAATATACTAGGATGTTGTTATGAGAAGTATTAGAGCTACACCCACACACACCTTTATCTAATGGTTAAAGAACATACTGTTTCTGTGGTTGGCGATTTTCTGCCTCACGAAATAATGATTGTTCAATATTCTTTTAACATCTTTAAATGTGACAATTATGATGTCACTATATTTTATATATGATATATATGGTATTTATATTTAATATATTCTTCTGTATTTTATATTTAAAACATTCCTTTATTCTTTGCATGTTGTGAAAATGCGATAATTTCATATGAGGAAGTGTGGACTACCGCCCCCTCAAGTGGTCTGACTCGTTCATGCAATACATGGAATGTATAAAGAATGAAATTAATGAAAATATGTTACCTAAATAACATATATTATATAATGGAATTATAATATATATATATATATATCTCATTTATTTTTAATTCCATTAATATGACAAAAAAATGAAAGTAGCGTTCATGCGTACATACGGCCTACCGTCTCCATGAACGGTGCTTTTCATTTTTTATCTCCAAATGTTATGGAAAAGTCTAAAATTAATATGTACTAGATATATATTATATTTTAATCATTAATAATATTCCGAAAATTATTTACTTATAACTACATGGGAAATCATTTTCAAACAAGTTCATTTTTTACTCATGTACAAAACATCAGCAAAAACGTCTGATATGAACTAACATTATTAAACAATTATTATAACATTATAATATGTGATATGAACTGAATAATAATACTTAAAGGTGGTCCTTAATCAATTATAAATTGACCAAAGTTTATTATTCAAGAATATAAAGAAACGAACAAGTCAAGTCGGACTTGAGGTAAGGGAACTTACCCCTCTCTTTCTTTTTAAGTACACTGTTTTATGTCATTACTTTTAAGCTCATATTTCTTGTGATTGGGATGTTATTTTATATTACTATTACTGTAATTTTTATTTTCATATGATAAGAGACCCTATTTTCTCTCATCAATCCATTTTGGAAGATTTTATTGGTGCCGTTAGGCTGCCGAATTTTCGTAAGAGATCCAACCTCTCTCTTTCTTTTTAAGTACTCTCCTTTATGTCACTTCTTTTAAGATCCTATTTGTTATGTTGGGGGATGTTATTTTATATTAATATTGCTGTAAATTTTATTTTAATATGATTAGAGACCCTATTTTATCTCATAAATCCATTTTTGGAAGTTTTAAGTGGCCTCGTTAGGTTACCGAGTTTTCATAAGGGATTTTTCATCTCACTTTTATTCCCGGGAGATTTATGCTACATTTGACACAATTTACTTTGAGTGGTATATGTACTGTCCATTATTCTACTATTTGTGTAATATACTTTCTTTTATGAGTATTTACATCAATTTTGTATTGTCCTTCTTTCATGGGGTGTATGTTTCGAAAGATACCCAAGTCAATAAGGGAACTTTTCACCCTCCTCTTTTTAAAAGACTTATTTTTTTGGGTCTTTTAATTTACATATTGTAATGTTGGGATATGTTATTATATATCCTTATTGATGTAAATTTTATGTCCAAGTGATGAGATACCCTTTTTATCTCTCATCAAATCATTTTCTGATGTTTGAAGTGATGTCATTAGGCTGTCAAATTTTTGTAAGGGAACTTCTTAACCCAAATTCCTTTATTTGGGTTGATCTTATACTTCTTGTTTATTTCATGATATGATTATGTGAGAAATGAATTTTGATATCCTATATTTTATTTATACTTTCTTTATGTGTACTTATAGTGAATACACATAATTGATCTATTTTATTTACAAAATGATCTTGGTATGGGACATCGTCTCAATCTCCTTTCATTGAAGCATATTTTGTTTTATACACAACTTTATTTTATACGGTGTATAAACCCCTTTGACTTTTACATTTATTCAAAAGGAATATTTTTATACGAAGCATTTAATAAATTACAAAATGGAATGTTTTTTTGTCGTACGTATGCGGCGACAATGACTTCTTCGTCGCCATGACCATTATTTGACTTTCGGCTTCCTCTACAAGGCATAACTTTTTTAAAAAAAATGAAAAATAAATACCATGTTTTAATTTTCTTTTATTTTGGTATTGAAAATATTTTTCATAAATTTTTTATTATATAAATGTGTGGTATTTATATCTTGTGATTGAAAGGTGGAAATGTTATGTTTCATTTATGCATGTTTTATGTGATACGATTATGTTATGGTTCTTGTATATTGTTATGAAGACGGGTTGTTCCGTGATAAACTAAGGGCGGGTGAGCCCGATATAGCTCTCCAATGCATTGGGTAACGCGAAGGAGTTAAATATTAAGATTTCTCCGACGAGATTTAGGGAATATACTGTGATGGGTATTCCAAATGTAACCATGAGGGTTACTCTCTACATAAGAATGTTATGAATGCCTCAAGTTACCTTTATGTCTTATGATTTCTATGATTTATTCATGATTTGATGAGGTATGTTAAATTGACTATGTTTTATGAGTAAAGTATGATTTCATACATGGACTAATGTTTTCATTTCTTACTTTTATATCCCTTACTGAGCTTTTTATGCTCATCCCAAGTTTTTGAAATGTTTTTTACAGGTCAAGGGAAAGGTATATGATGTGATGATAGGGTCAAGGAAGTTTCATGAAATAATCCATGTTTTGTTTTAAATATGTTTCCCTCGATGGGAAAAAATGAATACTATCTTTTATGTAACCACTTTGTTTAAATGTGGAATGTAATGCAAGATTTATGATCTAATTCTCTAAAACTCTAAACCTGAAAAGATCCTCTATGTGAATTATTCATTTAATTCAATAATAAGTAATGTTTAAGGATGGGTCCTTATAGTTGGTATCATAGGTCGGTTTAGAAAACTTTAGGGATTATGAGTTTTTGTTAGACACATGGTTAGTCCCTATATCTATTATTTCAGTTAAATCCTTGTTTTATAATTTTTTTCAGGTCATGTAAAGTCAGTTATGAATTGAAGGATGAGGATCTCAAACGACATTATTATCTCTTCCTGATGACATTCTTGTAATAATTATTGCAAAGTCATGTTCGGATGATTGTGAAACTTTTTCTAGCATACAACTCACTTGCAAACAGTTTTTTGAGATATCAACCACCTCCACTATACCTCGTTATCATCGTGGATCATGGGTTTTATTTAGGCAAATTATATTTTTACAATATTCTCATATTTTCAAGAAAGGAAAATATTATCAAGGTATTTTCAAATATTTTACCTTAACATAAGAATTTGAAGCATATTATGATTTTAAAAATGTTGCTGAGGAAGAAGACCCTTGTGCAACCTATTTATATTTCCTTTTAAAATATAGTCTCTCAGCACATACTTATGGTATTTTAAAAGGACCAATAATATAAAGTTTCAAACCAAATTTTGTCCGACTATTTTATTTAAATCACGTTTTATCAGATGTTTTGGAATTATACGTCATACATGATTATTTTCCAAAATTGTTTTTCTGTGAACACCCATATCACCCATGTTGTAAAAGGTGTATTTGGATGGAGGAAGCAAGTGATTTTAAAGGATCTCTAAATCATTATTGTAATGCATGGGACTTCTACCTACGTGAACAATATGATGATGAAACCGAGTGGACGCCATGATCAAGGTATGCTGTTATTCATTTTTGGAATCGTTTTATTTTATGGTGGTGAAATAAGAATTCAAGAATTAAGAAGTTGAGATCGTAATGAATTTGGATGAAAATGAGAGGTATAAGGAAACTATTGAGGTTAAAACATGTTAGGGTTATTTTTGGAGTTTTATAAAATGGACAACACGCAGACCGTGTGACAACCCGTCGCGTCGGGCAAAGATGTGGGAATCGAACCGACAACCAAAGTGTGACTGGTATTTATCGCATACCACTGGACTACGTGAAGTCCCTAGTTAGTATGACTTATTATTTTTAGTTAGATGATTATATGAATTAATAGTAAGTTTATTTTGGGTTATCTATGGAAATTATTAACCTATCTTGGAGGATATGTGATTAGGTTAATTACTTTTCAATATGAGACTTTTAGAGCTACTGATGTTATTTGGAGATAAGTGTTAATTTGTAACTTGGAAGACTATGTGACTAAATCCTTCAAATATTTGTGTTTCAGTCTTAGTTTGGTTTAATTTGAAGAATTTTATGGACAAATTGTTTATCGAATGGTCCTCGTTGAACTTTGGGTTTTTTTGGACAAATTTTGGAGATTAAGAATAGATTTTTTTTATAAAGGGATATCCTTTTCTGGATTATCTGATCTTGTTCTAACAATTTTGGTTTTGGTAAGGGTCTAAAGACATGGGAAATATATAGTTCTCTTTTCTGGATTAGGTTATTCTCAAGAAGTTGATTATAGTACACTTAATGTGAACACATCTTCCTAAATACTCATCATTTGGGGAAAGTATGAGTTTGTGTTAGAAATCTAGTAAAAGTTGAAAGTCAACATGACAAGTAAGTATGTTTCCTTAAGATCAAAAATAAATTCCTCAATTAAAAGTAACTTAAAAAAAATTGTCTATTAACTTTTCCTACTGGGGAATCGAATACCGTTTAACCCGCCACAAGTGTGTGATTTTCTTGTGGTTAACTTTCTACTAAACATGTTTTCTATCACTCTCCCTCAGAACATGACCCTTTGCTTTTTCTTCCATATCCATGTTTTACTACATGGAATCCTAGTATGGGTTAACTTGGGTGACCTCTATACTTCTCTTTCTTTCTTTTAAAGTGATTGTTTTACCGACTCTTGTTCCGATGTGGGACTTTTAATGATGTTTCCGAGCCCAATTTTAAAATTGCGAGGACGCAATTCCCAAAAGGGGGGAAGGATGTAACACCCCTAGTAAATAAAGAATATGACATTTTTATATTTATCCATATTTTTGAATAAAATTTTAATATTAATTTAAAGTGAATTCTATGCTCGATGGCTTACCCAATACGCAACAACGAGTTTGTTTGCAATCTTACGTTGCACTCTAATAATAAAATAATTTTATTTTAAATGGTAGTTAACACCTAGCCATTGTAATGACGGGAATGAACAGAACTAACTAAAAAATGATTATATATGTTTGTCAAATATTTTTAATTTTTACAATAAATGTTAGAGGATTAAAAATGCGAATGAATCCAATTTTAAGCGTAAACATTCTAATATTCTTTAAAAGGTCGATTAACCGCCTTTTGATGGAGCACCTCTTTTAAATCCACTTTTTGAAAATTTTATGTGTTATCTTTGACAAAATAAAATTCTTCTTTAGAATCAGGACATCAAAATTTACTTTGTGTAAATTTTTGGTATTTTTCCGATAAAGCTCATTTTTTAATGAATAGTGATAAATGTTGTATTTTAATTCAAAAACTCTTTTTAATATAATTTATTTATATGATTAGATTATCTTTTTAATTGTTTTTAAAGTGAAATTAGAATATATTTTTACTATTTAATCCAATAGTGTACATTGTAATTTATTTCACTTTGAAATTGGACTTAAACTAGTGTCAATCTTTTGATATATATTACTTCATAAAAACACGCTATTTGTTCTGACAACGGGAATTAATTATTAAATTAATTAATGTAACTTATATTTTTTGAATTTTGTAAAATATACATCATTTTTGAATTCAGAATATCAAATATATCTTAGGGTTAATTTTTGGAATTTTTCTTAAAAACTTCAATATTTGATGAATAGTGAAACCACTATGTGGTACTTAAAAAAACTGATTTTTCATTTAAATGAAATTTTACGACCTCTGTGTTTTGAATTTCAAAAATCCGAAATACATGGTTTTCATTAGGAAGTAAAATGTGGTTCAACGGAATTAAAATAATTTTTTGGTGAATAGTAACTTTTAAGTTTTTAATCGCGATTAGAGGTAATTAGTGTAATTTAAGGTAAAAATAATGTTTTAATAATATGAAATGACCTTGAAACATGTCCTACCCTTATTGGATGTGTCATGGCCGACCAAGAAAATCCATGGGCCAACTTGGGGACCCCATGGAGCCACTTTGGTAGGAAAATGACATTACAAACATTTTATTTAATGTTAAAATAAAAATGTCACAAACATGTGTTATTTTACTAAAACAATTTTTAAATGGGATTATACAAGTCATATTTTTGACTACAAATATTAATTAGAAATATAAGAATATTTCCTATATCATGATATTTTTATTATAAGTTTTATACATTAAATAAATTAAATTATTTATGACACCATGATGATGCAGTGATTACCTCATTATTTAACGATTTAAATAAAATGAAAAGATAATGTAAAATATAATACCTACACTTGTCAAAAACCTATTTGATGTGTGTATTTATAACTATTATCACCTTATCATAGAAATATATAATTCTAGGCCCTTTAAAATCCGAAAATAATTTTATAATAATGTTACTTTTCAAGACTTTCCAAGAGTGCCCCTCCTCTCCTCTTATAAAAGGCCCCCACCTCTACCACTTTACCCACACCTATATATCCTTTGGATCGGCCAAAACCTGACCATTTTGTATCTCCACATCCCTCTCTTACTCCTATAAGCCTCATTTTGGGCATAAGTCTTTCCAAGGAAGCCTTTGAGCTCAAATCAAAAAGAGTTACCCGATTTAAAGGTAGTGTCTTCTCTTGCGTTCTTATGTTTTATTTTGTTTCTACAACCCCCTAAACTATTTTTATTCCTTTCTTTTGTAACAAAACCAGTATATTAAATATAAGAGGATGTTGTTATGATAAGTATTAGAGCTAAACCCACACACACATTCCTCTAATGGTTAAATAACATATTGTTTCTGTGGTTGGAGATTATCTGCCTCACGAAACAATGATTGTTCAATATTCTTTTAACACCTTTAAAGGTGGCCATTATGATGTCACTGTATTTTATATATTATATATATGGTATTTAGTTTTACTATATGCTTCTGTATTTTATATTTAAAACATACATTTATTCTTTGCATGTTGTGCAAATGCGATAATTTCATATGAGGAAGTGCGGACTACCGCCCCCTCAAGTGATGCGACTCGTTCATGCAATACATGGAATGTATAAATAATGCAATTAAGGAACAAATGTGACCTATATAACATATATATAATACTGGAATTAATATATATATATATATATCATTTATTTTTAATTCCATTAATATGACAAAAAAATGAAAGTAGCGTTCATGCATAAGTACGACCTACCGTCTCCATGAACGGTGCTTTTCACTTTTTATCTACAAATGTTATGGAATAGTATAAAATTAAAATGTACTGGATATATATTATATTTTAATCATTAATACTATTCTGGAAATTATTTACTTATAACTACATGGGAAATCATTTTCAAACAAGTTCATTTTTTACTCATTTACCAAACATCAGCAAAAACGTCTAATATGAACTAACATTATTAAAAAATTATTATAGCATTATAATATGTGATATGAACTGAATAACAATCCTTAAAGGAGTTCCTTAAGAAATTATAAATTGACCAAAGTTTATTATTCAGGAATATAAAGAAATGAACAAGTCAAGTCGGACTTAAGGTAAGGGAACCTACCCCTCTCTTTCTTTTTAAGTACACTCTTTTATGTCATTCCTTTTAAGCTCATCTTTCATATGATTGGGATGTTATTTTATATTACCCTTACTGTACGTTTTATTTTCATATGATGAGAGACCCTATGTTCTCTCATCAATCCATTTTGTAAGATTTGATTGGCACCGTTAGGTTGCCGAATTTTCGTAGGAGATCCAACCCCTCTCTTTCTTTTTATGTACTCTCCTTTATGTCACTTATTTTAAGCTCCTATTTGTTATGTTGGGGGATGTTATTTTATATTCCTCTTTCTGTAAATTTTATTTTAATATGATTAGAGACCCTATTTGATCTCATTAATCCATTTTTGGATGTTTTATGTGGCGTCGTTAGGCTGCCGATTTTTCATAAGGGATTTTTCATCTCACTTTTATTCCCTTGAGATTTATGCTACATTTGACACCATTTAATTTGAGTGGTATATGTACTTCCCATTAATCTACTCTTTGTGTAATATAATTTCGTTTATGAGTATTTACATCAATGTTGTATTGTCCTTCTTTCATGGGGTGTATGTTTCGAAAGATATCCAAGTCGGTAAGGGAACTTTTCACCCTCCTTTTTTTAAAAGACTTATTTTGTTGGGTCTTTTAATTTACATATTGTAATGTTGGGATATGTTATTCTATATCCTTATTGATGTAAATTTTATTTCCAAGTGATTACATACCCTTTTTATCTCTCATCAACTCATTTTCTGAAGTTTTAAGTGACGTCGTTAGGCTGTCGAATTTTTGTAAGGGAACTTCTTAACCCAAATTCCTTTCTTTGGGTTCATCTTATACTGCTTGTTTATTTCATGATATGATTATGTGAGAAATGAATTTTTATATCCTATATTTTATTTATACATTATTTATGTGTACTTATAGTGAATACACATAATTTATCTATTTTATTTACAAAATGATCTTGGTATGGGACATCATCTCAATCTCCTTTCATTGAGGAATATTTTTTTTATACACAACTTTCTTTTATATGGTGTATAAACCCCTTTTAATTTTACTTTTATTCAAAAGGAATATTTTTTTACGAAGTGTTTACTAAATGAAAAAAGGGATTGTTTTTTTTTGTCGTACGTATGCGGCGACAACAACTTCTCCGCCGTCGTGACCATTATTTGAGTTTCGGCTTCCTCTACAAGACATTACTTTTCTTTAAAATGAAAAATAAATACCATGTTTTACTTTTCTTTTATTTTGGTATTGAAAATGGTTTTCATAATGTTTTTATTATATCAATGTGTGGTATTGATATCTTGTTATTGAAAGGTGGAAATGTTATGTTTCCTTTATGCATGTCTTATGTGATACGATTATGTTATGGTTCTTGGGCACTGTTATGAAGAGGGGTGGTTCCATGATAAACTAAGGTCGGGTGAGACCGATATATCTCTCCAATGCATTGGGTAACGTGAAGGAGTTAAACGTTAAGGTTTCTCCGACGATATTTAGGGAATATACTGTGATGGGTATTCCAAACGTAACCATGAGGGTTACTCCCTACGTAAGAATGTTATGAATGCCTCAAGTTACCTTTATATCGTATGATTTCTATGATTTATTCATGATTTGATTATGTATGTTAAAGTGATTATGTTTTATGAGTAAAGTATGATTTCATACATGGACTAATGTTTTCATTTCATACTTTTATATCCCTTACTGAGCTTTTTATGCTCATCCCAAGTTTTAGAAAATTTTTTCATAGGTCAAGGGAAAGGTATATGATATGATGATAGGGTCAAGGAAGTGTCATGAAAGAATCCATGTTTTGTTTTAAATACTTTCCCGTCAATGGGAAAAAATGAATTCAACCTTTTATTTAACCACTTTGTTTAAATGTGGAATATAATTCATGATTTATGAACTAATTCTCTAAAACTCTAAACCTGAAAAGAGCCTCTATGTGAAATATTCATTTAATTCAATAATAAGTAATGTTTAAGGACATGTCCTTATATTTTGAGAAGACTATAACCTCTATGATATAACTACAGAGGTTTAGAAGAGGAATTGGAAGGGTTTTTCTGAGCTTTAATGCTCAAATGGGTGTGAAGAGAAGAGGGAAGGGGTGCCCTTTTTATAAAGGACGAGAGGGGCACCTTTGGAAAAACATAAAATATTATTTTATAATAAAGTCATATTCGGCTTATAATATCTCCAAATTGGTTTATTTCGAAGATAAAGTGGGTATGGGTCGAAATAATCTCAACCAATAGTTTTTAGACAAGTTTAGGTTACTATTTTAACATTGTCATTTATATTTAACTCAAAGTTAAATAATTTAACTTTTACCGTGTCTTCTTGTTTTCGTACACTATATGGGTAATAAACTTACTATAACAAGCCAAACTAACCCCAAGTGGTTTTTTATTAATATATATAACCTTATATAAGTCATTTGGATGAACCTTATATTTTTACGAATATAATGACAATTAATAATATAATATTTGTTTTAAATACTATTTTATGTCAATTTTGACACTATTTGGTAATTGATTTTTGTGAAAATAATAACAATATTATTAGTTCAAAAAACATTAATTGAAACAATACTAACATGTCATATTAACCTATAAAATTAGTGAAATTCATAATAAGTCTGAAATTACATTTATTTGGGTATTTATAACATCAATTATGTTAATATTTCATTAATAAGGAAATTACTGCATCATCATTGTGTCAAAAATAAATTAAATTATTTAGTGTCTAAAAATTATAAATAAAATAAAATTATGTAGGAAATATTTTCATATTTCTAATGAATATTTATAGTTGAATTTATCTTATGTATAAACAAATATTAAAAATGTTTTAGTTATTAAACATTGATTTTAACTATTTTAAATCTTCTTTAAATAAAATAATAATGAGTGTCCTAATCTAATCCAAGTGGACCTAAAGGGTAATATTTTATTCCTAAGGTTTTTTTGGTCAAATTACACTTATCCAATAGAATTACGACATGTGTTAGGGTAATAATAATATCATTTTTACCCTTAATTACCCTATTTACTTTTAACTGTGGTAAATAAAAGTAAAATGTTAATATTCACCAAAAATTATTTTTATCTTATTGAACCACATCTTAATCCTTGAAATTTACCATGTCTCTTGGATTTTTTAAATTCCACTCATAGAAGCAGTAAAATTAAGTTTTATGTAAATTTTCAAATTCCCCTAGGAGGTGGGTAAAAGACGGTGAAAAGTTCTATAAAATTTTTATATATCTAAAATTATTATAAAATGGCTCAAATGAATTAAATTTAACTTATATAGGTAATATGTATCAATTTCTACCTAAAATAAATTTAAATAAAATAAATAATTATTTAAATAAAAAGTCGATTTTTAAATAGTAACCCAGTGTTTTCACTATTCATCTAAAATTGAAAGTTTTCATAAAAATACCAAAAATTAACTCTAATATAATTTTGATATTCCAAATCCAGAAATGAAGTCCATTTTGGAAGATAAAATTTATAAAATTTCAAAACGTGGGTATTACTATTCATAACGACTAGTTCATAATAATATTATAATAATATCTTGTTTAGTGAAACTTGATATTGCGTACTACACACGCTATCGAAGAAGGTCTTGATTGCGTGTAATGCAAGCCAAGTTAGGGCTACGTGTAGTGAAACCTATGTTTGGTGTTTCATATAACATAATCATAACTTATTTCATTTATACATTAAAAAAATCTATACTTAATGTTGCATAGAATAATTTACACAAAACGAACTTGAAATTGTGTGTAACACGAGCCAAGAATAGTGTTGCGTATACTGCAAACCAACACAGTGTTGTGTATAGTACAAGATAATCTTGGTGTAGTGTATAATAGAAGACATGAATGAATTTAAAAATAATATATCTCATAAAATCTCAGGGTGTTACATTCTACCACCCTTAAAATGAATTTCGCCCTCAAAATTCATCGGGGTTATAAATGGTTTACTGCTTGAAAGTTTCTTTCATAGAAACCCACATCGTAAAAAGGAATTCTAAAACATCATTTTAAAAAGGGATGTTAGAATAATAACTGTCAGCCAAAGTAACTCAGCACTGGGTTTCCATATAGGACAACATAGGTGAAAATATGGATATAGAAGAGAAATATAACCATCAAATCCTGATGAAGAGTGGTAGAAGACATGGTTATAAAAAAGGAAAAAATCACAAATCCATAAATTTTTTAGGATCTAAGGTACCATATAATTCATCAGATATAAGGGCACTAGGACAACATTTTTGGTTTTCAAGATCATTTCCCTAAAGTTGAAGAAATTTGAATTAAGAGAAACACTTTCTTGATTTCGGTACAATCTCACCGTTGGTCATTCCTTGGAAAATTTCCACTTCATCTCTTAAATAAATGAAGTTGAATTTTTTATTCGTGAAGTGTTAGAAGATCATGCGATAGAATGATAAGTCATCACATCTGTTTCTATCACAAAAAGGTTAGCATAAGTTATTAAATATACATAAGTTCATCTATGGTGAGATTAATCGTATATGATTCTAAAAATGGACTTATAATTTAACTATCATACCGCTTAATAAAATAAAACTAGTTTCTACTAACTAGGGACTTCTTGTAGGCGAGTGTTAGGTGAGTGGTAGGCGATAAAGGCATGTCGCACTTCAGTTGTGGGTTTGATTCCCACATCCTTGTCTGACGCGACGGGTTGTCGCCCGTCCTGCAGGTTGTCCTTTTTCTAAAACTACATTATTATTAAATTCCATAAATAATATCGAAAAAAGTTCTAGCCTTGAACAATACTGACTTATTTCCAACATAATCCATTCCAATCATTAGGCTTATCCAAAATACTTCTGTCCAAGCTCATAGTATAAAGAAAATAATTACTAGAAATATCATCTGTCGAGCATGTGAATACCATCATTTATCCCCCATATATCATACAATATATCTTATTGGCCAAATTACAAACATTTGAATACCTTAATCATGTATTCTCTTGAAAAATTAATACCCATTGACCCTTAGTGAAAACATGAATTCCGTCAAAATTTAACACTTTCCACATACCAAAATCCCAAAATTTCTATATACTCAAACCATGATATAACTTTGTCCTTATATCATTCATGAGGTCATTTCATTTTTTCTTTATCGCTTCATTATGCGCATATAATCTTCTTTCAAAAAATATTTCAATCACTTTTCATGGTAACTGGTACCATATAATTATCGAAAACCAATACATACATATTATAAAATTCCACGATGCCATAAATGAGATTCCATGATACTATTTTGAAATCCCATTACATAAACACTTAATCATTACACAACATCATTGTCAAACTCATAATCACAAATTGTGATCACATGTGACTTCCCTTTATCCTTTTCCTTAAGAGGTGTCTCACGTTGATCATCATTAACCCTTGGATTAGGGAATTGATTATCATAATGCCCCATTTCCTTGCACATGAAGCATTGATGTGTTGGTGGTGTGTTCTCTACAGTCCTTTCTTTATTCACATAATTATCAACCCTTTTTCCATTACTTAAACACTTAGCTACTCTATGACCTTATTTTCCACACAAAAAACATTTTCTAGTCCCTTTAAGAAAATCTAAACCATGCTTATTTCCACACTTTGAGCATAAAGAAACATTCATATTCTTTTCACCATTATTCTGAGATTTCTCCTTGAACTCCATCTTTCGTTTCTTGTCAAAACCTTGAGATGGATATATAACACCAAATTTAATTTCTACCTTGATAGCACAACACACAATTTCTTCATAGCTACTGAAGTCTCTTAAAGCTAATGCACTTATAAGACTTGGTTTTATGCCACGAAAGAATCAATTAACTTTACTTTCAGGTTGGATGATAAAGCCAGATTCATACCTTGCAAGCCTTGTAAAATTCACTTCATATATACCAATAGATTTATCATCCTTTTTCTTAAACTCAAGGAAATCCTTTTCCATCTTTGTTCAAAGAATACTAAGGAAGTACTTATTGAAAAATAAGTTCTTGAACTCATCCTATTCCATGGATTCAATTTCATCTCAGGGCCTCGTATTCTTAATTAGAGTCCACCATTGATCTGATTCACCTTCTAAATGGTAAATAGCCAGAATTACTTTTTCATGTTCCGAACAGAGAAGTATGGAAAATATCTTTTCAATGGTACTGATCCATTGTTCAGCAACAAGTGGATCATAAGACCCACTGAAAAAAGGTGGACGTTGCCTCATGACGGACTCAATACAATATTGTTCCCTTCTCTGCACATTTGGAAGTCCAGAATGATTCATAGCTTTTTTAATTATACCAATAAGATTTTTCACTCCATCTCCCATAACATTGGGTTGTTCAGGAAGAAATCGTTGCATTGTCCATTACGTTGATCAACACGGTTCCTTCGGGTTCCAGCCATCGTCTAAAACCCAAAAAGAATAGTGTGAGAGGAAAAAATCATGCTAGGGAAAACAACATAATAAAGGGGGTGGTACCTTCAATATATAACATATTAGGGTTAATTCTAATATTGTTACCGTAATTCTAGGACTATAACCTATACTTATACTTAACCTTAGGGACATCCCTAGGCATACCTTAGAAATATCTCTAGGGATCTCACTAAAGTTTTCACATCCTAGTTTCCAAAGGTTAACTATACATTTCCTCTAATACCAACTGGCCAAAGCTTAAAGTACATATACATTACACTAATTTTTCATAATATTTAAAACATAACAAAAATAGACACCAAAGGACCGTAATAGTTTTGTGTCTTTGGAAACATGGAATATAATCTACTAATCTTGGTGAAAGATATTCAACATCTCCCATAAAGATCTTCTTTTTTTTCTTACCTAACACCATTATTTATATCCTAGGGAAAATAAAACAAATAAAGGGTGAGCTCAAATTCTCAGTACGTGTAATCATGGATAAATTAAAACAAACCATATACATTTGAACTTAAAAACATGAACATAATATTTATACATCAAAATCTTGAGCAATGACATAAAACATGGCAGTACTTAAGGCATAGATCATAATGGATCATGAATCATGATAAAATAGCAAGGGAATAAAGCATGTAATTGCAGAAACCATTAAGCACATGTTATAATTTCCATAGTTTCCAAGGAATTTCTACCAAGACCATCTTAGTGGAGAAAGTCCCTTTCTGAATCGAGTTCACTCTTCGTTCCAGTCCTGTATCACTGAACCAGATTAACTTACCGTTCCAGTCATGTCTATATCATGAGATATAAATATTTATCCAATTCATTGGAGGGAGATATATGTCCCACCCATCTCATAATAAAATCATCCTTACGTGTGCCACAACATACACATAAATCATTCATCATAACCCAAAAAATAAAATGGGTTTCATAAACATCATCCCATCATAACATTATCCATATAAAACAAATGGATATCATTTCATCATAAGAAAAGTGAACCCATGTAAATAATAGATACACTATATTTGAAACATAAACATATGAAATAATGTCATCTTATATGTAAAATGGTTTTAATAAAACACTGGAAATGAATTCTTGAAGAAAATATCCTTTCTTGTTCAAAATCATTTTCTTTTCAAAAAATGCCATGAAATTTTAAAAGAAAAGGTTTTTGTTGAAAATAGTCATGAAATCTTGTAGATTAAGCTTCATGAAAATAAGGAGTTATAAAACCCTAAAAATCTGTTCGTGCCGTATAAGTTAAAGTAAACATTCTCCTCGTACTTTTAACGAAAAATTCAAAAAGTACCACGTATGGTAAACAAAATCAAGATTACTTCCATAAAACAAAGTAAAAGTCAAGATGGGTAAAAATGACTTTAAACATACATGGAAGAATATTAAACACATTATGAAAACATTTTATGGACATGGATGAAAAATATAACCCCAATAAATACTTACGAATAAGCAATCTCAGATAAAAATGAGATTGCTAAATTATCCCTTACCTTATGTCCAATTTCTTCCATATGTGTCTGAGACTCCTGTATAGTGGGTTTAAACATAATATTAACTTTTAACAGAACCATATTAATATTTATGATATCATATATGATTCACTTACGACTTTATATTATCCGTTCATTTGTCAATTCCATGTTAAAGCAGCGTTTTGGGTAAAATCATTTAATTTATCGTCCGTGTTTTGACTTGTAATTATTAATATGATTACTTAGATAATGATTAATTAATTCTAGAATATAAAAAATGATTTATATATAATATATTTTCATAATATACACATATATATAATAGATTGATAAATGGAAAGAAATACAAAGTTTATGGAGACGGTAGGCCGTACGTACGCATGAACACTGTTTTTTGTTTACTTATTGAACTGAATGGAATTAATTAGATGAAATACATATATATATACACAAATCCATTAGAATTATTATGTCATATATTTCATGATTACCTATTATATATACTTTATAATCATTCTTGAATTGTTAACAAGGAAAATGAATCTCATCGCGTCGTGGAGACGGTAATCCGTACGTACGCAAGAGCGATGATATCATTCCCATATTTATTGAATGGAATTGGAGTGGATGATATAATATCTTAGAATCAGTATAATGTTATAATAATAATATATAGTTATTTTTTACACCATTATACTCATCCAAGTATGGTGGTAGTGGAAAAACTGATTACACCATGGCGTGGAGACAGTATTCCGTACGTACGCACGCGCGGTCCTTTCATTTTCCGTAGGATGGATAGAAGGTGAAATACGGTTGTTTCATATTTATAATAACATATCAGTATATAATTAATAATTATGCTATTAATTTATAATGAAACAACTAAATAATAGGAAGTAGAAGAAGAAATAAACTTGAAAGAACTGGTAGAAGGGATTACCTCTTCCTCGACACACCTCTTTTATACTTCTTCTTAGGGCACTAGAGTTGGTATTTTGAGAAGACCATAACCTGTATGATATAACTAGGGAGGTTTAGAAGAGTAATTTTCAGGTTTTGGATAATCTTCAAGGATAAAAAGGGTGTGAATAGTAGAGGGAAGGGGTGCCCTTTTTATAAGGGAGGAGAGGGGCACCTTTGGAAAAACTTAAAATATTATTTTATAATAAAGTCATATTCAGTTTACAATATCACTATATTGATTTATTTAGAAGATAAAGTGGGTATGTGTTGAAATAATTTCAACAAATAGTTTTTAGACAAGTTTAGGATACTATTTTAACCTTATCATTTAGATTTAACTCTAAGTTAAATAATTTAACTTTTACCGAGTCTTCTTGTTTTCTTACCATATATGGATAATAAACATACTATAACAAGACAAAATAACCCCAAGTGGTTCATTATTAATATATATAACCTTATATATGTCATTTGGATGAACCTTATATTTTTAGAAATTTAATAACAATTAATAATATAATATGTTTTTAAAAACGATTTTATGTAAATTTTGACACAATTTGGTAATTGATTTTTTTGAAAATCATAAAAACATTATTAGTTAGAAAAAATTTAATGGAATAAATATTAACATGTCATATTAACCTATAAAATTATTTTAATTCATAAAAAATCTAAAATTACATTTATTTGGGTATTTATAACATCAATTATGTTAATATTTTGTTAATAAGGTAATTACTGCATCATCATTGTGTCATAAATAAATTAAATTATTTAATGTCTAAAAATTATAAATAAAATACCAATATGTAGGAAATATTTTTGTATTTATAATTAATATTTATAGTTGAATTTATCTTACGTATAACCATATATTAAAAAAAATTTAGTTATTAATCTTTTATTTTAACTATTTTAACTCTTCTTTAAATAAAATAATAACAAGTGTCCTAATCTAATCCAAGTGGACCTAAAGGGTAATATTTTATCCCTAAGTTTTTTTTTGGTCGAATTATACTTATCCAATAGAATTAGGACCTGTGTTAGGGTAATAATAATATCATTTTTACCCTTAATTACCCAATTTACTTTTAACCGTGGTAAATAAAAGTAAAAAGTTACTATTCACAAAAAATTATTTTTATCTTATTGAACCACATTTTACTCCTTGATATTAACCATGTCTCTCATATTTTTTAAATTCCACTCACAGAAGCGGTAAAATTATGTTTTATGTAAATTTTCAAATTCTCTTAGGAGGTGGGTAAAAGACGGTGAAAAGTTCTATAAAATGTTTATATATCTAAAATTATTATAAAATTACTCAAATGAATTACATTGAACTTATATAGGTATTAGGTATCAATTTCGACCTAAAATAAATTTAAATAAAATAAATAATTATTTAAATAAAAAATCGGTTTTTAAATAGTAACCTAGTGTTTTCACTATTCATCAAAAATTGAAAGTTTTCATAAAAATACCAAAACTTCACCCTAGGCTAATTTCGATTTTCCAAATCCAAAATTGAAGTCCATTTTGAAAGATAAAATTTATAAAATCTCAAAAAGTGGGTATTACTATTCATAACAGCTAGTTCACAATAATATTATAATAATATCTCATTTAGTGAAACTTGGTATTGCGTACTACACATGCTATCGAAGAAGGTCTTGATTGCTTGTAATGAAATCCAAGTCAGGGATGCATGTAGTGAAATCTCTATTTGGTGTTGCGTATAACATAATCAAAACTTATTTCATTTATACATTAAACCAAATCTACACTTAATGTTTTGTAGAATAATTTCCACAAAACGAACTTGAAATTGTCTGTAACACGAGCCAAGAATAGTGTTGCATATAATGCAAACTAATACAGTGTTGCATATAGTACAATCTAATCTTAGTGTAGTATATAATAGAAGACATCAAAGAAATTAAAATTAATATATCTCATAAAATATTGGTGTGTTACATTCTACCCCCCTTAAAATGAATTTCTCCCTCAAAATTCGTCGGGGTTATAAATGGTTTACTAATTGAAAGTCTCTTTCATAGAAACCCACATCGTAAAAAGGAATACTAAAACATCATTTTAAAAAGGAAAGTTAGAATCATAGCAGTTACCCAAAGTAACTCAGCATTGGGTTTCCACATAGGACAACATAGGTGAAAATATAGATATGGAAGAGAAATATAACCATCAAATTCTGATTAAGAGTGGTAGAAGACATGGCTATGAAAAAAAAAAATAATCACAAAGCCATAAATTTGTGATGATCTAAGGTACCATATAATTCATCAAATATAAGGGCACTAGGAAAACATTTTTGGTTTTCAAGATCATTTCCCTAAAGTTGATGAAATTGGAAATATGAGAAATACTTTCTTGATTTTGGTATAATCTCACCATTGGTCATTCCTTGGACAATTTCCACTTCATCTCTTAAAGAAATGAAGTTGAATTTGTCATTAATGAAGTGTTATCAGATCATGCGATAGAATGATAAGTCATACCATCTGTTTCTATCACAAAAAGGTTAGCATAAGTTATCAAATATTTATAAGTCTATCTATGGTGAGATTAATCTAATATGATTCCAACAATGGACTTATACTTCAACTATCATACCGATTAGTAAAATAAAACTAGTTTCTACTAACCAGGGACTTCCTGTAGGCCAGTGGTAGGCGATAAAGGCCTTTTGCACTTCGGTTGTGGGTTCGATTCCCGCATCCTTGCCCGACGCGATGAGTTGTCGCTCGTCCTGCAGGTTATCCTTTTTCTAAAACTACATTATTATAACATTACATAAATAATATCAAAAAAAGTTCAAGCCTTAAACAATACTGACTTATGTTCAACATAATCCATTCCAATCTTTAAGATTATCCAAAATACTTTTGTCCAAGCTCTTAGTATAAAGAAAACAATTACTAGAAAAGTCATCTACCAAGCATGTGAATACCATCATTTATCCCCCATATATCATATGATATATCTTGTTGATCAAATTACAAACATGTGAATATCTTAATCATGAATTCTCTTGAAAAATGAACACCTATTGACACTTAGTGAAAACATGAATGTTGTCAAAAATTTAACACTTTCCACATACCAAAATCCCAAAATTTCTATATACTCAAACCATGATATAACTTTGTCCTTATATCAGTCATGAGCTCATTTAATGTTTTCTTTATCGCTTCATTATGTGCATATCATCTTCCTTCCAAAAATATTTCAATCACTTTTCATGGTTACCGGTACCATATAATTATTGAAAACCAATACATAGATATTCTGAAATTCCACGATGCCATAAATGGGATTCCATGATACTATTTTGAAATACCATTACATAAACACTTAATCATTACACAACATCATTGTCATACTCAATATCACAAATAGTGATCGCATGTGACTTCCCTTTATCCTTTTCCTTAATAGGTTTCTCACGTTGATCATCATTAACCCTTTGATTAAGGCTTTGATTAGCATAATGACCCATTTCCTTGCACTTGAATCATTGAAGTGTTTGTGGTGTATTCTTTGCATTCTTTTCTTTATTCACATCATTACCAACCCTTTTTCCATTACTTCGACACTCAGTTGCTCGATGAAATTCTTTTCCAAACTTAAAACATTTTCTAGTCCCTTTAAGAAAATCTCCACAATGCTTCTTTCTACACTTTGATCACAAAGAAACATTCATATTCTTTTCACCATTATTTTGAGATTTATCCTTGAACTCCATCTTTAATTTCTTGTCAAAACGTTGAGATGGATATGTAACACCAACTTCCATTTCTACCTTGATAGCACAACTCACAATTTCTTCATAGCTAATGAAGTCTCTTATAGATAATTCCCTTAGAGGACTTGGTTTTAAGCCACTTAAGAATCGATCAACTTTACTTTCAGGGTGGATGATAAATCCAGATGCATACCTTGCCAGCCTTGTAAAATTCGATTCGTAAATACCAATAGATTCATCATCCTTTTGCTTAAGCTCAAGGAAATCCTTTTCCATCTTTGTTCTAAGAATAAAAAGGAATTACTTATTGAAAATAATATCTTGAACTAATCCCATTCCATGGATTCAATTTCATCTCAGGGCCTTGTATTCTTAATTAGAGTCCACCATTGATATGCTTCACCTTTTAAATGGTAAATAGCCAGAATGAGTTTTTCATGTTCCGAACAACGAAGTGTGGAAAATATCATTTCAATGGTACAAATCCATTGTTCGGCAATAAGTGGATCAGAAGACCCATTGAAAGAAGGTGGTCATTGCCTCATGAAGGACTCAATACAATATTGTTCCCTTCTCTGCTCATTTGGAAGTCCAGAATGATTCATAGCTTTTTAAGTATAGTAATAAGATTTTTCACTCTATCTCCCATAACATTGGTTTGTTTAGGAGGAAAATCATTGCATTGTCCATTACATTGATCAACATGGTTCCTTCGTGTTCCAGCCATCGTCTAAAACCCAACAAAAATAGTGTGAGAGGCAAAAATCACGCTAGAGAAAACAACATAATAAAGGGGGATTACCTTCAATATATAACATCTTAGGGTTAATTCTAATATTGTTACCGTAATTCTAGGACAATAACCTATACTTATACTTAACCTTAGGGACATCCCTAGACATACCTTAGAAATATCACTAAGGATCCCACTAAAGTTTTTGCATCCTAGTTTCCAAAGGTTAACTAAACCTTTCCTCTGATACCAACTGTAGAGACCCAAATCTTGACATACATAGACATTACATTACTTTTGCGGAAAATCTAATACATAACAAAACCAGACACCAATGGACGGTAATATTTTAGTGTCTTTGGAAACTCAGAATATAATCTTCTAATCTTGGTGAAATATCTTCAACATCTCCCATAAAGATCTTCCAGTTTTTTCTTACCTAAAACCTTTCTTTATATCCTGGGGAAAAGAAAACATATAAATGGTGATCTCAAATGCTCAGTAAGGGTAATCATGCATAAAATAAAACAAACCATATACATTTGGACTTCAAAACATGAACATAATATTTAAACATCAAAATCTTGAGAAATGACATAAAACATGGCAGTATATAAGGAATAGATCATAATGGATCATAAATCATGATAAAATAGCTTGGGAATAAAGCATGTAATTTTGGAAACCATTAATCACATGTTATTATTTCCATAGTTTCCAAGGCATTGCTGCCAAGTCCATCTTAGTGGATAAAGTCCCTTTCTGAATCGAGTTCACTCTTCGTTCCAGTCCTGTATCATTAAACTGGATTAACTTTCTGTTCCAGCCATGTCAATCTCATGAGATATAAATATTTACCCAATGCATTGGAGGGAGATATAGGTCCCACCCTTCTCATAATGAAATCATTCTTATGTGTGCCACAACATAAACATAAATCATTCATCAAAACCCAAATAATAAAATGGGTTTCATAAACATCATCCCATCATAACATAATCCATATAAAACAAATGCATATCATTTCATTGTAAGAAAAGTGAAACCATATAAATAATAGAGACATTATATTTGAAACATTAACATATGAAATAATTTCATCTTACATGGAAAATGGTTTTGATAAAACACTTGAAATGAATTCTTGAGGAAAATATCCTTTCTTATTCAAAATCATTTTCTTTTAAAAAAATGCCATGAAATTTTAAAAGAAAAGGATTTAGTTGAAAATATTCATTAAATCTTGTAGATTAATCTTCATGAAAATAAGGTGTTCATGTCGTATAAGTTAAAAAAACATTCTTCTCGTACTTTTAACGGAAAAGTAAAAAAGTACCACGTATGGTAAACAAAAGCAAGATTTCTTCCATAACACAAAGTAAAAGTCAAGATGGGTAAAAATGAAGTTAAAAATACATGTAATAATATTAAAAACTTTATGAAAACATTTTTATGGACATGTATGAAAAATATAACCCCAGTCAATACTTACGAATAAGCAATCTCAGATAAAAATGAGATTGTTAAATTATCCCTTACCTTATGTCCAATTTCTTCCGTATGTGTCCGAGACTCTTGTATAGTGGCGTTAAACATATTATTAACTTGTAATAGAACCATAATAATATTTATTATATCATATATGATTCACTTACGACTTTATATTATCCGTTCATTTGTCAATTCCATGTTAAAGCAGCGTTTTGGGTAAAATCATTTCATTTATCGTCCGTGTTTTGACATGTAATTATTAATATGATTACCTAGATCATGATTAATTAATTCCAGAATATAAAAAATGATTTATATATAATATATATTGAGAATATACATATATATATATTATATCGATAAATGTAAATAAATACACCGTTCATGGAGACGGTAGATCGTACGTATGCAGGAACACTATTTTTCGTATCCTTATTGAATTGAATGAAATTAAGTAGATGAAATACATATATATATACATAAATCCAATAGAATTATTATGTCATATATTTCATTATTACCTATTATATTTACTTTATAAGCATTCTTGAATTGTTAAAATGGAAAATGAATCTCATCGTGTCGTCGAGACGGTAATCCGTACGTACGCACGAGCGATGATATCGTTCCCATATTTATTGAATGGAATTGGAGTGGATGATATAATATCGTAGAATTATTATGATGTTATAATAATAATATATAGTTATTATTTACACTATTATACCCATCCAAGTAAGGTGATGGTGGAAAAACTAATTATACCACAGCCTGGAGACAGTATTCTGTAAGTACGCACATGCGGTGATTTCATTTTCTGTAGGATGGATAAAAGGTGAAATAGGGTTGTTTCATATTTATAATAACATATCAATATACAATTAATACTGATGTTATTACTTTTTAATGAAACAACTAAATAAGAGGAAGTAGAAGGAAAAAGTAACTTGAAAGAGTCGGTAGAAGAGATTACCTCTTCCTCGACGCACCTCATTGAAACTTCTTCTTAGGGCACTAGAGTTGGTCTTTTGAGAAGAACAGAACCTATATGATATAAATATAGAGGTTTATAAGAGTAATAGTCAGGGTTTTTCCAAGATTCAAGGCTCAAAAGGTTGTAAAGAGAAGAGGGAAGGGGTGCCCTTTTTATAAGGGAGGAGAGGGGCACCTTTGGAAAAACTTAAAATATTATTTTATAATAAAGACATATTCGGTTTATAATATCTCCAAATTGATTTATTTCGAAGATAAAGTTGTGATGGGTCTCAATCCTCTCAACCAATAGGTTTTAGACAAGTTTAGGTTACTATTTTAACCATATCATTTTGATTTAACTCTAAGTTAAATAATTTATCTTTTACCGTGTCTTCTTGTTTTCTTACACTATATGGTTAATAAACTTACTATAACAAGCCAAACGAACCCTATGTGGTTCATTATTAATATATATAACCTTATCTAAGTAATTTGGCCGAACCTTGGATTTTTAGGAATATAATAACAATTAATAATATAATATTTTTTAAAAAAACTATTTTATGTCAATTTTGACACTATATGGTAATTGATTTTTGTGAAAATCATAACAACATTATTAGTTTAAAAGAGTTACTTTAATTAATACTAACATTTAATATTAACCTTTAAAATTATTGTAACTCATAAAAATTCTAAAATTACATTTATTTGGGTATTTAAAACATCAATTATGTTAATATTTTATTAATAAGGTAATTACTGCATTAACATTGTGTCATAAATAAATTAAATTATTTAATGTCTAAAAATTATAAATAAAATACAATTATGTAGTAAATATTTTTAGCTTTCTAATTAATATTTATAGTCGAATTTATCTTATGTATAACCATATATTAAAAATGTTTTAGTTATTAAACATTGATTTTAACTATTTTAACCCTTCTTTAAATAAGATAATAATAAGTGTCCTAATCTAATCCAAGTGGACCTATATGGTATTATTTTATTCCTAAGTTTGTTTTCGGTCGAATTAAACTTATCCAATAGAATTAGGATATGTGTTAGGGTAATAATAATATCATTTTTACCCTTAATTACCCTATTTACTTTTAACCATGGTAAATAAAAGTAAAAAGTTACTATTCACCAAAAATTATTTTTATCTTATTGAACCACATTTTACTCCTTGATATTAAATTTGTCTCTCTGATTTTCTAAATTCCACTCACAGAAGTGGTAAAATTATGTTTTATGTAAACTTTTAAATTCTCCTAGGGGGTGGGTAAAAGACAGTGAAAAGTTTTATAAAATTTTTATATATCTAAAATTATTATAAAATGACTCAAATGAATTACATTGAACTTATATAGGTATTATGTATCAATTTCGACCTAAAATAAATTTAAATAAAATAAATAATTATTTAAATAAAAAGGCGGTATTTAAATAGTAACCCAGTGTTTTCACTATTCATCAAAAATTGAAAGTTTTCAGAAAAATACCAAAAATTCACCCTAGGAAAATTTCTATATTCTGAATCCAAAAATGAAGTCCATTTTTAAAGATAAAAATTATAAAATTTCAAAAATTTGGTATTACTATTCATAACGGCTAGTTCATAATAATATTATAATAATATCTCGTTTAGTGAAACTTGGTATTGCGTACTACACACGATATTGAAGAAGGTCTTGATTGCATGTAATGCAATCCATGTCAGGGCTGTGTGTGGTGAAAGATCTGTTTGGTGTTGTTTATAACATAATCAAAACTTATTTCATTTATACATTAAACAAAATCTATACTTAATGTTGCATAGAATAATTTCCACAAAACGAACTTGAAATTGTGTGTAACACGAGCCAAGAATAGTGTTGCGTATACTGAAAACTAATACGGTGTTGCATATAGTACAAGCTAATCTTGGTGTAGTGTATAATAGAATACATCAATGAAATTAAAAATATTATATCTCATAAAATCTCGGGGTGTTACAGTTGGTCCTTTGATTAAAATTAAAATATTTGATCAAATGCATGGCCAGGGTATTTCATCGACAAGTTCATTTTAGAATATGAAATATTGATAAATAAAGCTTATAGGGTAATGAAACAATTTTGAATCCTACTTGATGAGATATTTAAATAGTGGTTTTACATTTCATAATAGTGTTTATATAAAGGTTGTGATTTTGTGGCATTAAATTCTTTCACTATGAGTTCGTTGGAATATTTCTAGATGCTTATCAAGGATGTAATATAAGTTCACCTATTTCCACTAAGAAAATTTCCTAGAGGATTACACACTAAGTGTATCAAGAATCTCATTAAATTATGTTGAATTTAATATTAAGAATAAATATTATTCTTGGATTTTAGAAAAATAATTATTCAAGTATTGTTTGTCGCATGCATTTAATCATGATATATTCGATATGTGAGTAAAAATTCATATCTTTTGAATTATTCATGGGGTCATAAATAAATATCTATTTATTCACCAATTAAGTGAATAGATTAGTATAAATATTTATTTTTTACATGGACATTAAAATAAATATTTATTCATTAGTTTAGTTAATATATTATTTTTGATTTTTTAAATAAATAATATATTAATTTGATGAAATATTTTATTCGAGGTCTCATAATTTTTTTGGATTTATGGTATTACTTTAGGACTCAATGGAAATGATATATTTTATTTAATACCATTTAATTAAATATTAGCTTATTTATTTGACAAATTATATTTAAATATGATCATGTCATGGGATATAAACAACATAATAATGTTATTATTAGACATAAATAATTACAATGGATAAATATTTATTATAGTTCCATTATGTAATTATCAAATACTAACCCTATGTATAAATTACAATATATATCATTTTTAATTATAAGATATTTTTTTAGAAATAGAGAAACTCTCATTAATTCTGTCAAACCATAGAGAGAACATACACTGCCATCCTTCTCAATAAAACTTATAGAAAAATATAAACCCTTGTTGTAATTAATAAAAAATGATTTAAATCTCTAATTTCACTCATGTGAGCACTCAGAATACCAAAAATGTTTTTTAGAAATTCATGAAGCATATGTGGATACAACTAGAGGGTCATCACTATAATTCTTGACTACAACAACAATTATATATTTTCAACACTGAAAATCTATTAAGAATAATTATCACACTTGAGAGAAGCCTTTTTAAAATTAATTATAAATTAAATCGTAGAGATACTCACTGGGATATTCTTATTTTTTTAAGTGGTTCAGATTGATCTTTTGAAACTGATGAAAGACCAGAATCTGACATCCACCTACTACTTATACTACACCCTAGAACCTTTGTTATTGTATGGAAAATAATATTTAAGATGTACCAAAAATAAATAAGGAATTAGACATCATTGATCATTGAGTTATTTGGTCACATTCCATTCATTATTATTCCTCAAATTAAAATTTTTTAGTTGTAATCAAGTCTATGAATTTGATTACTTCTCAATATCAATTTTATCATTTAATCATACCATTACATTTAAGTTACAATAAATGACCAATATTTTCTTTGGTTACACTATATCAGTGGAAATATAATCAGATTTATTATTTAATAAGATTTAAAAGAAACAATGTATAGTATAGGATGTATGACTAATATTTTCTAGAAAATTATACATAGTAAATACAAAATTAATTAATTATAGAGTGATCTTATTTCACTAGGTGACACATTCATTGACATAATTAATTTGGGAATGATCCTTTTTATTTTTTTTTATGTTTAAATTATTTTTATTAGGATTTTTTGTATATTGAATATATTATAACCCAATTTAATTACAAAAATGTTAAGAAAAAAAATTTGAGAACCTAACTAATCATCATCTTGGAGGACACCACCTCTATCATTACCTGTAGTGGACCTAAGAGATTCTAATAGAGTAGAGATCATTGGAGAGCCACCATATTTCCTATGTGATATTTTCATTTCACCATCTAATGTATGTATGATGGTCAAGTAGTTCTCTACTCCTCAATCGGGGGGGGCATTAGTAGGTTACCATTACAAGATTATATGTGATTAAAAAACAATATATATTTATCAATTTTTTAATGAATTTTTGAAATAGTTAATAAGAATATAATAGATACGAATATGAATTCACTATATATATGGGAGTACATAAATGTTAAAATTAAAATTTCCTTATTTATTATTTGGTACCTACACGTGATCCTACCAAGATATTTGGATATTTTCATGGGATACATTCTTATGAAGTTGTGAAACTTCTTATTTATTATAAATATTTGAGTCATATTCACAAATATTTGATGAATGGATTATTTGATATCCATGTAAAGAAAATACTAAGTTAATAATCACTTATTTCTAATTTAAAATACATGACTAAATTATTAATACAATAATAATTTGTTATTATTTTTATTTATAGATGTTTTTACATTTTTATGTGCCTCACTCCATTTTAGGATCCTAGACCTTGAAGAATTTAAGTATGAAATAAATCCTATATAATAGAAGATTATATCACATGTTAATTGACACTTCTCTGAGAACTCAATTGATGTATCAGAAAGTTCCTCAACGTGTGTCTCATGAGAAATGGAAGTTATTTTTTTATATTAATTTTAATTAATGTTAATATTTTTTTCTACAAAATATCTAAAAATGGCTATATTGAATCCTAAAAAACATTTCATTCCTCATATTATTAGGTCACAAAGTTTTTGTAGGAATAGAAGAATATTGGTTTTATATTATTCATTATTATTTCTATTATTAAATTATACATAAAGGTTTTTCATTTTTAACATGATATATGTATATATATATATATATTATATATAAAAGTTATGGATTTTGGTCACTAGGTTGGATAGAGAAAGATATGGATTTAGAATAATTAGTAACCAAATTGTAGTTTTGTTAATGAACCTACCAAAGAAATTACGGTTACAAAATTACATTACAATTGAATTTAATTTCATTAAAATAAAAACTTACAACTAAAAATTAATTAATTATTATAAAGTTTATAAAATTAATAAAAACATAATTAATGCTAATTTATAGGAAAAAAATCAATAAAATTATAAAGTGTACCCTAACCAATCATCATCGATTTATGACAATGATGCAGTTTTAATTTTTTAAAAGAGAATCCATAGAATATATGGGGGATGTATTTTGAACCTACTCCATCAAAATTTGTAAGTAAATATTGAAAATTAAATAAGTTTTATTGATCAATAATTATAGAGGTACATTTTAAATTTTAAATAAAAAAGGGAAATAACATGAATCATATATGAAAACATGGGAATAGAGGCTATTTATAATAGAAAATTCTTTAGTTTCAATATTCCATAGGTTGAAGAGTACAATCCATGAGGAAATTGTATGTATTATTGGAGATCATTAAGAGAAAAATTCTATACTAAAATCAAGAAATATTTAAATGATTTGAATCTTTATTAGTATGAGATATTTAATCTTATTCAAGTTATTTCATTAAGAAGGGTTTGGGGTGATGGGAGATGAGTGTTTTGTTAGAATTATATGATTATGGTGAAAGATTTTTTTTAAAACATTTGTAGTTTTAAAATGTATCTTGCTAAGATTAAAGTCTATTTAAAAATTATTCATATATTATTTAAATTATTTGTGACTTTTCGGTTCAAACCAATCACCAATTAGAGTCGTGATTTAAAAAAAAGACCAAAACTTCAACTTTATAGTTAAAAATATTTTTTACTTTGAAACATGCATTGTGTGATGAAAATAAACCAAATGATTGAAACAATAAAAAATAAATTTTAAATAATTTGTGACCTATATGATCCAATTATGTGTAAATATTGGGTGAGGTTTGGTTGTAATGATCTACGGCTCGTTTTTAGATTCAAAACATGTATCACACACCAAAAATAAAAAAAAATCATACTCAAATTATTTGGGAAAAAATATTTTAATTATTGAAAATTTGTTGGAATAAGCCTTACAAGAAATATGACCAATGGATGGGTAGGGATGACCAAAATTTAATTTTTTGTTACAATATATTTTAATAGAAAAATACGAGACACGCTAAAAATATGGAAATAAGATCAAATTCTCATAAAATATTAATTAAATGATCCTCAATTGATTTTTGATATGTAGGAATGAACTTAACACAAATTAGACTCTCATTTTAAAAAAATTATCAAAATTAATTCTTTAAAGTTAAAAATACCACATTACTTTTAAATGATTGTTTCACTCTAAAAATAAAGAAAAAAAATAAGAATTATAATGAAACATTATAAAAGAAATAATAAAATCATTTTAGATTTATAAAATTCATAAAATTTTCCAATATTAGTTGGTGTTTTTTTTTGAATAATCTAAGGTGCCTTTTTAGGTGGAAAATGAACAATTTTCATTGAAAATGAATGAAACATGCTTGGATTCTCATGAAACTATACAAAAATGATATTCAACTCCTTTAAGACTTATGGAAACTTTTGGATCTGATGAAACTTATGAACTCTTGCAAGTTATGATTTTGTAACATATGAAGTAGAAATAAAGAACTATAAAGAACCCATATATATAATGCATAATAACTTATAAGACATTCCTTGATAAAAATAAAGAAAATGGGGGCAACACCCTAATTTTGAATAAACCAAACAAGAAACTCAATAAGGAGTTGATTGAAATAAATAAATAAGAAAACAATATAAGTTTTTATGTGGTTCGGACATCAAACTTAATATGTGTGGGGGATAATACAATCAATTTTATTAGGGAATATAATATGATAACAATGATCATATTTTAGTTACAAAATAAGTTATTGCACCCTATTAAAATAGTAGTGTCCAACTAGTGAAAATAGTTTCTAATGTCATATAATCTTAATTGGGAGAAGTTTTTTAATCTCATAATGACTTTTTTAATTATCACATACACTCTAATTTTGTTTTGACTTGTTCTATGTTTTTATAGTGATTTTATTATATTTCTATGGACTTATAGTAGAAGTAAAGAAACTAAACTTAAGATGGATTCAAAATGGGTTCAAAGAACTAATTTATAGTTTAGTGTTGCAATAAATCACTGGAAAACCAGCATGTGTGTATTGAATAGCTAGTATAATATCTAGAAGTTTTCATATCCAGTATCACTCCATTGACTAGACTTTGGAGGCCATCAAGTAGCCAGTGGTGGATCTACTCATTCAGAAACTACTAACTTTCACACTAGCTAGCTGGTGGCATTGCGTAGTTTGTTGGTGGCAGTATTATAGAATTTTACGGGCATATTTAATAGTGGTAAAAAATATACCCACTCATCTATTAAAGATGCAGATATAACTTAAATGGTCAAGGTATCCTAGGAGGCTATAGAATGAGGACAAGAGAGGCATAGATAAAAAACAATCATATAAAAAATGTATGAAATGCAATTTTATCTCTAATGACTTATTAATCTCAAAATAAATTCAATGTTTCATACTTTCCCTTTCCATCTCAAATATGATCAAATAGAAAATTCTATGTGAGAATTTTGAACATTAATTGGCATCATGAAAAGGTGTGATTTTCATATATTATCATTAACCACTAAAATGATTCATTTTTTCTATCATCTATATTTGTTCCCTTATTTCTATTTATTCTTGATCTTTTGTTATTTATTATGTTACCCATTGGATCAATATCTCTATATTGTAACATATCTATATCTATATCACCTTATTTATAGATCTAATCTTTTAGTGAAGTTGAGACGACATTGTAATTGGTTTTACAAAAGGTGAAAAATCTCTTTTTTTCTACCATCTCATTGGTTTATTACTGATCCCTTTAAAACCATGATACTCTTTGTTTTCATCTTGGTTTCCATTAAAACCATGTGAATATTTTATTTGGTGCTTGGTTCATGTTATAACCTAGGGGTTTTATACCCTATCATCACATTTTTTACGTTAGGATATGCAGGGGCACCTTTTTGGGTTATTTATAAACTAGATTATCAAGGTTTGTCATGTTTATTTACTTTCCATATTTTATTTCCTCCAATTATTGTTTTTAACTTCATTATTTCTACTACAAATAACTTTTTTATTATCAATTACATAGATTATATTTTCATATCTTTTATTTCATTGTTTTATTTTTTATTTCCTTTCATATTAATCACATTAATCTTTAAAAACTAAACTCACCCTGCACCTCTTTATATTTCTCAAAACCAATAATTAGTATCAAAGGAGTTATTTTTATTTTTAATGAAAATATTAAAAATAATTACCAATATTTTTCAAATATAAATCAATTTCAATGATCGGTCCTTTTATTATGGTATGTAACTCTTATTCACATGATCTTATTTTTTATGATAACAATTCTTCACATTAGAAAATTCACATATCATTTTTTTAAAGAATTAGATACCTATTTTGGAAAATGGTTATGCATGGTCATACCCCTATAACTAAAACGGAATATAAATTTACACCCAAATGCATTCCATCTTTTGAGTTATATGAAAAATCTATTAAATCCATACAATGTGGTCTTGATCATAATGAGTTTAATAATATTTCTTTTATAAAATATCTTATGAAATATGGAAATTACTAGAAGTCACACATGAAGGAATGAATAAAGTAAATTTCTTTAGATTATATACATATCATCAATATTTTTAAGGTTTCTTTATGCATGAAAATTAATCTTTTTTCTATAATTTTTACTTGTTTTTATGACATTTTCAATGGTAGAAATTATCTTAGTGATAACTTGTCCACATAAACCCTCATAAAGAAAATATTATGGTTTATACCTAGTTCATGGACTCCCAAAGTGATTTCGATCAAATAATCCAAGGAAATTATAAATATGGAAGTGGAATAACTCATTGGATCCTTAATAACACATCAGATAATGATAAAACACTAATTAATAATAGAAGGAATGGAATCAAAGTGTAACTAAGACTTCAAAGTTATTCAAGATGTTGATTCATTTAAAAGTGAATTCAATAATGAAATTATTATTGATAAATTTATCAAAATATGTAAAATAAACTACTAATGAATAATAAATACTCTAATTATTCTAAAAAGAATGATCTAGTTGAAACTATGATAGCGACATGTTATGAATGAAACAAAAAGTGGCATATAGGACCAAAAGGACCAAAATAAAAAAAGAGGATGAAAAAAGAAGAAGAAAAGAATGAATTCCCAAAAATTAATTATACAGTATGAAAGTGATGATTCTATTAACGCATCCTCTTTGAGATACATAAGTCCAAAATTTCTCTAGGTGTAGGTTTAGGTAAGTATCATTTTAAATTTTGAACCATTTACCATCTATTCCTCTTACTCTTCCTCTTCTTAAATCCCCCTAAACATTGAATTACTAAATATGTTCTTGATAAACATGAATATAGTTTTCATTAATATTTTACCATTTCTTGTAAATTTTGAAAAGAAATATAAACAATTGGTTGAAAAATAAGTTTTAAATGAAACTAATCTTCTATTGAAAAAATATGATTTCATTTTGAAATTTAAAAATCAGCCGAATGTTGAACATTAAAAAAAATCAAGGATCTCAAAAGATATTTTTAAAAGTTCCCACAAGGTAAACAAAATCTTAAACACAATCCTTGGTTATCAATTTTTTAAAAGAAATAATCAAAGTTTTGGTTTTCAATATAATGAAAGATATTCCAAAACCACTACATTTTGAAAGGTGTTTATAAATATATTTTCATCAAATATTTTCATAAATATGAGCTTCTTATATATCAATGTGATTGAAAAAATAATAGATATTAAAGGATTAAGTATATCTATAATTATTATAATATTCATAAAAATTTTAAATAAGTTTGGGTCCCTAAATATTTATTATCAAATGTTTGTGTACCTAAATTTGATTCCTTCCCCAAATCATCTTGTGATAATACTACCAGACCCTGAAGGGTACTAAATGGAACACATTTTTGATATATTAATTTATATATATATTATAATCCATAAAATAAAGTATTATCCAACTCAAATAATTTTGTGGTCCAAAAAACTTCAAGGAGTTAGAAGTATTGAAACAAATCCAAGAAGTATCTAGTTTTTTATACTTTATTAGTTTTATTTAGGGGGAGTTTTTTAATGATATATTCCCCTTTAATAATATATCAGAGCATGTTTTAAATATTGATATCATGGAATGATCTTTTAATTATTTGGAAATATTTTATAATTATTTGAAAATATTTATACATGTTTCCAAAAACCTTGTTTTTAAACATCTATATTTTTGAATAAGTTTTATTGTTCTTGTCTTATTATTATCTTGTCTTGAGAATGATCTTAATTGTTAACATATATATGGATTTTTTATTTTTATTATTTTTATCACTTTATAGTTTTTAAGCATGAGATTTTTAATATATTATATCTTTAGTATGTATAACTTAACTTAAGGGTGTGAGATAATGATATTAGGTTTTATAAAGGTTGAATTTATCTATTATAATATCTAATTTCTCTGACTATATTTATTTCAAAGTAACTTTGTGATAATATCAAAGGGAGAGTATTTTTTTATAGAGGAAAAATGGGAAAATAATATTATATGGTTTCAAATGGTGTTTTATCAAGGGGGTTCAAAGTATCATAAGGGGGGATATGTAGTTTCATGAAAGTTTCGAAACTCCTTACATTTTAAAATTTCCCTCTTTCTTTTCTAGTTAATTATGTCAAATGTTTTTGGTAATCCAAATAGGATGATTTTTTACTCTCCTATTTATTTTTATTTAATGATCATAAACACTATAATTTTGTTCTAACTTATTTGATGGTATTTATATTAATTTTATAGTGTTTATATTGAGTTATAATGGATGTAACAAAACAATTTTTAAACAATTTCGAAATAGGTTCAAATGATTTATTTCAAATAATGTTTTGTAGTAAAGAACCGAACACGTACTAGGAGTGAACTGGATAGTTGGTACAAAATTTAGTATCACCCTTCTCTTATAGCACTCCACCAGCTAGTCGGTGGATGATATAGTCATGAAAAACTATTTATTTACACACTGGATAGTTAGTGAAATCTGGTGGATAGCCAGTGAAAGAATTCTAAAACATTCTGAGAAGCTTTAATGGTGGTAAAAAATAGTCCCACATGTCTCTTATGTTTTTTAATCAAATATAAACAACCAAGGTATCCTATGAGGCTATAAAATTTGTACAAGGGATTTATGGATCATACTATAATTGTATTATGAATCTAATGAAATTATTTGTGATCTCTAATGACTCCCCAATATCTAAAGAGAATTAAAATTCCATTATTTCTCTTCCAATCCCAAAGAAGGTAAAATAAGACATTCTACATGGGAATAATGAACATCAACATGTGTCATACAATTTTTTGATCTTCATCAACTATTATAAAGAACCATAAAGATTTATTTATTCTCTTTTTTTCCTTTATTCCCTTATTTCTCCATGTTGAGCCTTTGTTCTTTATTTTATAACCCATTTACTCTCTCTCTCTATTTTAACTTCTCTCTATCTTTACATCCATATTTCTAATAATTACTTTTAGTGAAAGTTGAGATGGCATTGTGTCAGGGTTTTCAATAGGAAAGCCATCTGTTATCTCCCTCCTCATATTGTCTTCTTACATTACCCATTCAAATGCAATGGTTCTATTGGTTTTGTACTTATATATTAAAAATAAATGGATTCATTTTTTGGTTCTTGGGTCTCATTAAAATCAAGGGAATGTTTCCTTTTTCCTAGTTCTCATTAAAACCAAGAAGATACATACCCTCTCAATCTGTCTTGAGTGGAGGATAGATAGGGGAACCTCTATTTTATATTTTTGAACTCTGTTATCAAAGTGTTACTTGTTTAATTACTCTTTGAATTTTAAATCATTTTACACTTGTACTTAATTTCCTTATTCTCACTATGCTTTAATTTATTACTATCACCTTCATATATTTTATCATTACATCCTTTACAGTATAATTTCATTTTTTATTTCATTTATATTTATAATTATGATATTTAAAAAAGAAACACATGCCACCACTACCACCCTCTTTCCATTTCTATAACCTAACATAATCTGAAAAAGATTCAATATCCCCGATCATACCTCCACTTTCTATAAGAATCCCACTTTCTCAAATCCATATTATAGTCCAAAATTATCACATTTTGAAAATTTGAGAAAGAAATAAAATTTTTATCTACTAAAGATACTTCCATATCCCCCTAGCCGCAAAACCTCATGGAAAAACATATGTATCCTTGTGAAAAAAATATTATGTAATTAATTTATGCCTATAAACTACCTTCATCCAACTAATAAATGAATAAGTATTGAATACACATTATCTGGTTTACTAATTTTTTGTCTTCTAGTATTTGAATTTCTGAACTTTGTCAACGCCACTCCACCATCTCCATCCAGTATCAAATGTTTGTCTATCAAATTTACTCCTTCCATTTTATCTATAAATTAGTGAGAAAATGGATTTTTCATGCATTAATCCAAAAAATACTCCACTAGATAAACATTCATAATGATTTTACTCCATGTATCCTATCAGTATCCACAAACCACCATCTATTCCTTAAGCTTCCAAACATTTTCATGATTTTTCCACCATAATCCTAGTTATATAAACCTAACAAATCCACAACATCACTTCTGCACATTCCAAAGAACATACTTTGTTAATATATATTCTAAATTTCAATATTTATCTATCTTTTATATATCCAACACATTTTCATATAAAAACATATGGATATAGTGGTAAAATAATGAAATATTATTCATCTTAGAAAGTAATATCAAATTCATGTCCAAGTTGATTTCACTTTGTAAACCAATAAAAAAAGTTCCAAATTTTTATTTATTTAGATATCATACAAAATACCATTCATCCAAATCATATATTTACTACTTATATTAAGGAAAAATAATATGATTTCATTATAGAAAATATAACTTATAATTGAAGCTTCAACATCCAAATCATGGTTCTTCCTTTAAAAGTGAATGTGGTTCCAATGGTTGTCTTTTGTGTATCTAAATATCCTTTTAATTTTGAGTCCAAAAACCTATATAGTGGTTAATATATTATAATGAAAATATAAAAATATGTAAAACCAAATAAATACCAACGGATTAACCTTACCAATTTCTATTACCCACTTCTAGGGTTTTCATTGAAGTTGTTGACAACTTGGACAAATTATACAATGTATAGCTGAGAAAAACCCATGGAATACTTCTAGCACATGATTATATATTTATAGAGAAAATTTTACATTCACTATATCTTAGAATATGTGCATAGTTCTTTCTCCTTGAAAAACTATAAATTTCTAGGATGGGTGTACTTATTGGCTTTACATCACTCATTTTGAAGCATCCCACCGCCTTCCTGATATCCCAGACTAACTTGAGAATAATGTTCTAAAAGTTATGTACCTAATAACACATATCCCTATGATATATTTATAATGAATTAAATCCTTTATATTGAATCTTATAAATAATTATTCTATAATCTCATCAATTCTCTCCCTTATTGAACTATAAATAATCATGTCATCAACATAGAGAAATAAGATGATGAAGAACCCATCATAAAACACATTCCATTAATAGAAATTATCCTAATTACTCTAGATGAAATACTCTTTATAAATAAAGGATTAAAAATATAGTTCAACTAACTTGGTGGAAATTTCAATCTTTAAAAGATTTTTTAGATTGAAAATAATATTTAATTTCTATTTCTCTATGAAATCATCCAGCTACTCTATAAAAATTCCATCATCTACTTCCTAGTGAACCAAAAGTGCTCTTCATTTCCAACTACTCTATATTAATTACTTCAAATATTGTTATGTTAGGTAAATTTAAAATATTAATGTATTTTATTACCAGATAAAATATCTTGTAAAAAAAACTCCTACCATTTTTTAAAATCCATTCACAATAGGATTTTCCTTATACCATTATATAATATTAGTTTTCTATTTTAGTTGATAAACCCATTTATTTTTAAGAACATTCTCCCTAGAAATATTATTAATTAACTCTAATATTCAGGACTCGTGTTTGAATCAATATCATTGTTCATGAATAACTCTCACTAATTTTAGTCATTTATATTTTTCCCTTATTTTGGGAACTCATGTTCTCTTTTATTAATTAATATCATCTCGGGAAAGATACTTTTATATATTTACACATGGAATAAAATCCAAGTATATATCCAGATTTTTCCTGGTAATTTTGATCCTTTATGAAATATTTATTTTTGAAGTTCATCAACCAAATATTTACACAAAACTTTATCAGTTCTTTATCTCTTTAACACTTTTAGACATGGAAAAATTATACAAACTTGACCTCCTTTAATAAATTTATCTTGATTTTATATTGTTTCTTAAACCATCATAATCCTTGAATTATTATTTTAATTTGTAACTTTGTATATCTATTTAATTGAACCGTAGTGTCTGATGATACTTCTATCTCATCAGTAGTCTCATCTAGGTTCCAATAATTCAAAAATATCTCTTCATTAATGATGAAAATTTTATTATAAAAACCTTCTAAGAGTTTTACCCAAGAGTTTAAAGTCAAACATTTCATTATCATATGTTAGAGAGTAACATGCTCATGACATATCATCTAGCTTTTCATTTTCTCTGCAATTAACATGGAAATTGGAAGGTTCACTAAAGATTTTGATTTGAGTATGATCAGCCTTTATTCTAGGCCAATATGCCTCTAAAAGTTCACTATTTAGGAAGCATAGTTCACCACTTCTTCCCAAAACACCCTGAGAAATCTCAAATGAATCCTTATGATTTTCAAATTCTTTTATAATGTCTAGTTCATCATATCTATAACTCCATTATATTCCAGAGTACCACATATGTTTTTCTCAAATCATATTCTTTTCTACCAACAAAACCTTCGGAACCCCTGACATTTATACTCTCCAATATTGTCCAATAGAAAATAGTTTAGTTTTAATTCAGTCCCTTTTTCTACCATGGATGTCCACTGTATAAGGGTTACTAATACAATAGATATTCGATAGAGAAATAACACCCATAATTTTCATGTCGTATCATTCATGAATAAGACACATAACAGTGACCCGTCATCAAAAAAATGGAGAAGACTATAGTGCCATAAGAACTCATACACACATCCCCAGAATAGTGAAAATAACAAAAAATCAAAAAATATAACAGTGAAAATAATTATTAGAGTTACAGTGGAATATAAATGATGAATAATTAACAATAATAACATTACATTCTATAACATATAGCATAAAATATCCAATACATAATTCAAGGATATACCTTCATATGTATAATATATATATATATAAACATGCAGTAAATAAATAAAAGAATTATATATAAAACATCAGGAATTCTATATTAGGATCATCTCAACCTACCTTATCCTCTTATACAACTTTCATAATTAGGTCTCATTCCCTCGTCTAAAATCCAAGTCAAAACAGTCTGTATGCACACAAAGATCCCTGTGTAAGTTGTGATTATAAAACCTAGAAAGACGCCATCAATGCGTCCTCCTCATAAGTGAAATAAAATATACAACTGTATTCGATTAAAATAAGTAACTTCATTATTAAACAACCATATTTTGTGTCATTATTCACTTTCCAAGCTATTATGAACCTGAGCTATGCCTTCTTCAGCTCCATGCCAGGAGAAAAATCATAAGAAGTTATTACATGAATTAGATCATTCTATTAAGTCAACATGTCAAATTGATATAACCAATTAATTTTTATATATCCATATTTTAATTTTATGTAATAATATCATTCCCTCATTTAAGGGAATGTTATAGAATCCATAAATCAACCCAATTCTTAGATATGGGGAAAGAAACACCACAACAAGTCAACCTAATAGATAACTCTGGGGAAAAACTTGTTCCTATATATCAACCCAATATATAGCTCTGAGGAATTCAACATTCACACATGTTGACCCAATATCTATCTTTGTGGTAAGACACACTACCACAAGTAATCTATGAAGGTGAAATCACAATCTTTCAACTATTACAGTGCCACTCCCCCTCTAAAGGGACAATAAGTCAATCTAGGACATCATGGTACCTTTTAACTAGCCTCATAGAAACCAAATATGAATCCATACCCGATACATAATATAGAAATTAATAATCACATCATATCAAAAAGGGTCTCATGGATCTCACACACTCCCACATGAGAATCATATCAATAAAGGGTCTTACGGGCTACACATGCACCGACATGCATATCACATCAGTAAATTTTCATATAATACACACACCCACACACCCACATGCATATCACATTTATATCATATCAACAAGGGTATCATGGGATACACACAACCACATTTATATCAATGATTATAAATTTATATAAAGTCCATCAAATGGTAAGGAATTAAAAAATCAAGAGCATTGATTCAAAAATCCAAGAATTTCTACCCTAATCAATCCCACGTGAAAAATATCCATGAAAACCCCATTTAATCATATGAGGACTCTATAATGAATATCTAATAAGGAATACATGATAAGGGGTAAAATTTTACTAAACATACTCAATAATAACAACCATCCCCAATAGATATATATCTGATAAAAAACAAATAGGTACTCGATAGATTCAAGATATTATACTTCAATGATCTAATAATTCCCTATCAGATTACATAAAAATACATAGATCTATCTATATCATCCTATAACTGGTATTTTTTCAAGAGAAAGATGATATTTTGGCAATATTGGATTAGACATCCCATAAGGAATCCACTGAATCAATTAAATATTCAAACGATAAAGTATTTGGGATAAGGGATTCATATTCTCCAAGGTAGATCCACTTCATTCATTATAGTCAAATAAGGTTCGATCCAAGTAAAAAAGGTATAAAATAGAGTTTATGGGGTGAAAGTATGGGGTCACCCCCACTTAAAATTCTTATGGGGACCACCTGTGTGTCAGTTGCTCCACTGGATAGCCGGTAACTTTAGGAAGATCCAAGGAATATTGCCTTTCCCACCAACTAGATGGTTTTTCCCTACAAGCTAGATAATGGGCTCTTCAGAAATGTATATCCTTTATCCATTCCATCAGTTGGATGGTGGTGCTGGACCAGGTAGTCGGTGGCCCTCCAACAAATTTTATATTGCCGGTATGGCCCTATTCTTCTAGTAATTCTGATACCCAATCCCCAAAACCTTTAATAGGACTCCAATGTAGTCTGGAATCCATTTGAGATATTCCAAAACTAGAAGAAGTCATAATTTGAAATTCTAGGATGTAATAACATAATTACCTCATTGGAAAGAAATGGGTTTCATGAAAATATCCATATGAAATTATCATAAGCCATCTAGAGAAAAAATATGAATGATATAATTAGATTTTATTTACAATTAATCATAATAAATATTAATAATATTGACATGGATGAAAAAAATTATAAACATGTATGAAAAAAATTATAAGATAATTAAAATTTTTACTTTGAGAAACACAAAAAATTATCATTAAATTTTTTCTACCACTTATTTTAGAAGAAATAAATTTAAATAAAAAGAACTGAAATTTCTTTGAAAACCTCAAAAAAATTGGAAAAGTATATTTATAAATAAAATTACATGATACATTAGGAAAATATTTTCATGTGGAAAATAATAAAAATTATTCCTTTCATAATTTTATAAGGGAAGAAAGTTGATAGAAAATGACTTGTGTGGAAATTATTAAAAATTATTCATTAAATAATATCATAAATAAATAAAATACAATTGATAATTAATATGATAAATCATAATATTATATATAAGTACATCCATTAAATCATGTGAAAAAAATAGACTTAGAGGATAGAGATGTCCAGTCCAAAAGAAGAAGTAGGATCAGTTTCTCATACAAGAAAAATTTTAGGTGAATTATTATCTAAAGGAAGATGAAATATTAAGAAGACATATAAAAACCATAAATAACTAGTTAATAATAAAATATATATTTTTTTAGATTAAATAATAAATAATTTCCCTATGATGGATTTTTGGTGATAAACAAAATTGATTTCAACGTGAGATTGGAAATAAACACTTTCAACTTTGGGGTCTTTTAAATCAAAATCCCTTGAAAGAGATAACCTTAGATATATTTTTAAATACCATGATATGAATTTTATCTATGATAAAACTACATATATAAGATGAATTATATACACCAAAAAAATAATCAAGTTGTTAATATGGATCATATATTACTATGGGAAATATAGATGAAGAACCCTTATCTTTACTCCTAACTTTCACAAAATTTATTTAAACTTATGTATAATAAACATAACCATATTCATATGTAAAGACCCATAATTTTCATGGAAATTTTTTTCTTAAATACATTGGAATTTTTAGAGTCTCTAAAAATTGACGGCGCGTGATTCTGAGGCCCGGTGTGCCTGGAATCAATTTCTGAAGTTTTGTTCAGGTACGTTCAGTAAACGTACGAGCGGGTTATTATAACTTTTGAACTGGTGCTCAGAATTGAAATCTGAGGGCACCGTTAACATCACAGTGCCAATATTCACTTAAGGATAATTTCACCTCGACGGTAGTGGGTCGATAATTAAATATTGCTTTTGGGTTTTTAGTAAAAGAATTAAATAAAAATAAAGTTGTGTAGCTATATTTTTATTTTGTTGGTTAAAGCCTCCATGTGGAAGTCGGAGGTGGGGACCACCACACCTTAACCTCTCATGAGAGGTTATGGTGGTGGGGCCCACTCGAACCTAACCTCCTCTTCATTTTTATTATGGTGGGGACCACTCGAGTTTTTAACCCCTTGAAATGCCCCATTAATGGGGATAAACCCTTAATCTTCCCTTAAGTGTAGGGGAGCCTCTTCAACTCCCCTAACACTTAATTATTCCAAATACACTCCATTATTATTTTGAGTTAATGCTTTCAATTAATTTTTTAACCCATTTGAATTTTTTACCAATAATTAAATAATAGATAAACTTAATCTATTATTTTGGCTAGGCATATTCATCTTGGTGGAACATTGGACAGGAGAGAGATTAGGGAGAAAAGCTCTCAACAAAGAAGAACGAAGAACACATTCTTCCAACGAAGAACACCGGTGGGGAGCTTCTTCGACTTTCTTCCTTGGAACCTCCTTCGATATAGGACGTCTTTCACTTTGAAGAGCCGACACACAAACTGACGATTGAGGAAAACGCCGACATCCGTCTTTTTCCAACGATCTGTCTTCTTCCCCGTGACTCCGTCGACGAACAATGATCAAGTTAGGGGTTTAATTTCATTTAAGTGAATGTTCTTCCTTTCTTTTAAAAGGATGAATGAGGATGTTTTCCTTTTTTGGGTGGGTTGTTGTGCTTCGTTCTTATGAACCGATTGCTATCACCATAAACGCGGAGGGGGCGGGCCAAACTGACATGGCCTAACTCCATCTGTCGATTTCTTTTGTGATGATTCTTCGGAATGCAGACGAGGCAATGAAGGTGACAATAAATGGTCATGCTACCCACATCCTCCGCAATTCGGCCTCCAACTGGTCTCCTGGCAGCCCGCTGGCATCCTGGCTGCTCGACCGCCCGTCGGACTCTCGTCCATCCACCGGCCTCCAGGGCCGAGCCGACCGAGCTTCGCACCTCACAGCGCCCAGCAGAGCCGGCCTCTCGTGCCCCTCGCATCGCTCCGGGCCGAATCGGCATCGAGCCACCGGGCCGAGCCCCCTATGCGGCCCCCCCTCTGGCCCGAACTGCCAACGCGGCCCGCTGGGTTGGGCCCAGTGGGCCGGACCAAACCCAACAGGGCAGCCCGCCCAACTGGTCAGGTCGGGTCAACCTGAATTGACTCGGCCCAGACTGGGTCGGTCCGGGTCTGTCTGACCAGGTCGGACCGGACCCGGGCCTACTACTAACCCTTTACTTTCTTTGGGCCATATCTTTGGCACCGGATGTCCGTTTAACGAACCGTCAGTGGCACTGGTAATCTTGGAGCATCACGGTCCCTTTGAGTATACCCCAATATAGTTTGGGGTATAGTTAAGATACAGCCAGGTTGAATCGTGCATGAATCCAATCAGGCCCTCGGGACTAAAAGGAGAATAACTCACAGACCGAGCATCTGATTGACGTTCCATATATTTCATTGATACCTTTATGACATGATGGACCTTTCAGATACATATTCGTGGGACTTCATGAATTTTGGAGTTTTGACTAGTAGCTCATGGAGCGGCTCCTTCCAGTGACGAGCAAGTAGAGTGTGGAGACCTTGTAGCTGGCTGAGACTTGACAACTACTGACCGATTAATGCAGAGTGACTCAAATAGCCCAGTAGAGAGAACCTTGGTGTCGCGGAAGACCCACGGTGGAGGAGTGCCTAGTTGTGGCGGCAGACCCACAGTACTTGACAGGAGGAGTACCTCTACAGGTTATTAGGGGGAGCACCTTGTTTTGGCGGCAAACCCATGGTGGGGAGTGCCTTGGTGATGCAGCAAACCCATGGTACTCGACATGAGGAGTACCTCAGCTGTCCAAGGATAGTGGAATGATCCTTGGTGTCATGGCAGACCCACTTTACTTGATAGAGGATGAGTTCTCCAGCAGCCATGGATTCAAAAATGTGAATAAGAATTCTGGTTGAGATGAGTCAGTAAATTTTGTGTTTACCTCATGATTGATATGGATTACTTGAAATCTTAGGTATATGTATGGGAATATACCTAAGTGGGGTTATATGTTTATTCCTTACCTTTTGGTTTATCTTTGTTGGATTTTATGAGACCTTGAGGGTCTCGGGGTCTCTATTGAGTATCGTTATACTCACCCCTCCATGGGCTACGCCCGCACCTCGTTGTGTTGGTTGCAGACAACGGACAACACTGAATGACGGTGAGAGTACTAGGACTGGACAATACCTAGAGGTGGACCTTACGATGAGTATTTAAACAGTGGAGACTGACAGATGTGGAGTGTTGAGGAGGCTATTTGTACCTACCCTTCAGGTAGGAATCCCGAATGATGACCCAGCAGCTGTTTTTCCTTTCTTCAGTTGTACTTGTATTTCTAGTTACTTGTACTTTATAGTTGGGCTTGTATTTCCGGCCCCTTTTACTTTTTAGCACTATTTTTTTATACATCTTACTTAGTGTTTGGTATCCATCTATGTGTTTTGTTGTGTTTTTTTGAGTTTATAAAGGAAATACCTTACCAATTTTAGGGAATTACGCCTTTGGTGCTAGTCACCAACCCCTGGCATATGGAATGCGGGCTTGGGGTCGTCAGGACACGGGCCCCGGGGGACGGGTCATGACAAATTGGTTTCAAAGGTGTCGGTTATACCACAAAACATAGGACTTTGATCTTTTGTGTGAAGAAGTATTGTTAAGGGTACTGAGTGTGGTTTTCAGTTCAAGGAATTCAGAGTTGGTGCGACGGTCAACGTATCCATACACCAGGACCCTGACTTCTGATTTCCAACTTAGTGCCTGAAAACACTGATTGCATGTGTGTTTTAAAAAGTTTTATTTAATTCATCTCAACGAGGTCAACTCACCAAGTTTATTCTTTTGACTGTGTCACATCTGTTACTTTCAGGATGCCTTCCTGTGGACAACCAGCTAGAGTCCCAAGAGTTGTATGCACAGATATCCCACCGAACGACGAGGCCTCTATGTAGGTCCCTTTTCCAGCAGAGTCAATAGTGGTACTTTTATATGTTGGTTCACCAATTCCACTAGCCCCAGTAACAGAGGATACACGCTTCTTGAGCGTATTGCACGAGTTCCAGTGCCATAGAACACCCATGTTTAGGGGAGAGATGGACCCACAGGCAGCTGAGGATTGGCTAGAGGATGTGGTGAGAGTTTTCCGACTGGTAGGGACACCATTTGACCACATGGTGATTCTTGATTCCAGCCTTCGGCAGGCATCAGCAAGTAGATGGAGGAGCTTGATGCTCCAAGTTCCAGACGAGTTGATGCTTCTCTGGGCAGACTTCGAGAGCCTGTTTCAGGCAGAGCTTTTCCCAGCGACTCTTCGCGTAGTGCAAATACAGGAGCTACTTCGTCTACAGCAGGGCAACATGACTGTTTCTCAGTACTCAACATGGTTCACAGAACTCGAGCACTACTCCACCGATATGAGACGGACCCATTCTTCAGGACTTGGACCTTTGAGCAGGGGTTCAGAATGGAGATCAGAGCTCCGATGATATCACTCAGCATCCCGACACAGGAAGGGGTGTTAGAAAGAGCCCTCCTAGTGGAGAGTTTCCTTGCTGTGTAGTCTACAGTTGCGAGATCCACCACCAGTTGACACGTAGCGGAGTCTTCTGCAGCTGGTAGAAGACAGATGTCACAGAGGTCCAAGAAGACCATACCTATAGGTGGACGACCGCATGACTTAGGATCGGTTGTGCAGGGAACCTGGAGTAGAGACATACATTCTAGGAGCACACAATGCTTCACATGCGGTGGGCAGGGTCACATGACTCATGACAATCTGACCCGCTGTTCAGATGATCAGCAGAGGGTCGAAGGACCGCCTAGGCAGAGACAGAGATTCAATCTAGGTGATCTGTAGGGTGAAAGCGGACATGGTAGAGGATCTAGTCATATAGTTGGTGGTGGATGATGTTACAAGGTGTTACCACCACCACCACTAGGAGGTCCACCTCGACCACAAGGAGCATGTGGATAGGGGAGAACTTAGCTTCAGGTAGCTAAGGCTAACGATCATGGAACTCCGGAGATGATTTGAGGTATAATATATGTCCACTCCACTATAGCTTGAGTTCTTATAGACACCAGTTCCAGTTAATCTTTCATTGACACTGCCCTCATTCAGAGCTCAGATATTCTGACGGTGTTGTTGGCTTGATCTTTACGACTAGATACTCCTATGGGAGTAGGTTCGACAATTACGCACTGCTGATGGAAGTGTGAGCTTACTCTAGGAGGTGAGAACTCTGGCTGGGTTCTCCTAGTATCAGCGTCAAGGCCTTACGATGTCATCTTGGGTATGGACTGGTTTTCTACAGTCCATGCTCAGATTGACTGTATTAGGCACAAAGTGCGGTGTGTCCGCACTGATGGGACTATATTTACCTTCACTGGAAAGAAGGGAGCCTTTGCAGCACAGGACGAACTTACTTGGGGGGAGGGTGAAGCCGATCACTGATCAGTTGGCCTACCTTACCCACGGATCAGTTGATGTGGAGAGTCTAGGCTATCATTTAGTGGTGGACCAGTATGCAGATGTTTTCCCTGATGATGTCCCAGGTCTACCTCCTCGTAGAGAGGTGGACTTTTACATTGACTTGTGCCCCAGGAAGACACCCATATCTACTCCAGCATATCGGACGGCTCCTGCAGAGCTTCAAGAACTATGGGTACAGCTGGAGGACTTTCATGGGAAGTGATTCATCCAGCCTAGTGTTTCTATCTAGGTATCCCCAATTCTGTTCACCAAGAAGGAGAATGGGAGATTGAGGCTTTGTGTCAACTACCAACACCTAAACCAGGTGACCATGATGAACAATTACCCACTCTCGAGGATTGACGAACTCTTTGATCAGCTGAAGGGAACACAGTGGTTCTCGAAGATATACCTCAGATCAGGTTATCACCAACTCCGAGTTTGATATGAGGATGTGTAGATAACGACCTTTAGGTGTCGGTAAGGCCACTAAGAGTTCTTGGTTATTTAATTCGGTGTAACCAAATCTCCAGTAGTGTTCATGAGACTCATGAACAGGATCTTTTAGCCATACCTTGATCTCTTTGTCATAGTCTTCGTCGACAACATTCTTATCTACTCGACTACTGAGGAGAACCATGCCTACCAATTACAGGTAGTACCAAACACACTACGTGAGCATCATCTTTATGGTAAGCTCTCGAAGGGCCAGTTTTTTGATCAGAGAGGTTCACTTTCTAGGACATGTAATCTTGGACGTTGGAGTTGCAGTTGATCTAGAAAATATTGAGGTGGTAATTTCTTGGGAGCCACCCTGGAGTGTGACAGAAGTACGGAGTTTCCTGGGTTTGGCTAGATACTACATGAGATTTGTGCCATATTTCTCCAAAGTTGTAGCACCACTATCTTCCTTGACAAAGAAGTGGAAACCCTTTGTGTGGTCAGAGAGATGCCAGCATAGCTTTCAAATGATAAGGTAAAGGCTGACTAGTGCCCCTATCTTGAGGCTTCTAGAGGAAGGCGTAGGGTATATAGTCTACTAAGATGCATCAGGGACCAGACTCGGATGTGTCTTGATGTAGGAGCAAGCAGTGATCGCTCATGATTCATGAGAGCTGAGATAGAATGAGCAAAACTAAGCTATACATGACCTGGAGTTAGCAGCAGTGGTCTTCATCTTGAAGATGTGGCAACACTATCTGATGGGAGAACATTTTATCATGTACTCTGATCGCAAGAGTCTCAAGTATATCTTTTCTCAAAAGGACCTGAACCTGAGACAACGACTTTGGATTCAGTTCCTCCAGGACTATGACTTTGAGATAGTCTATACTCCTGGGAAGGGGAACGTTGTTGCAGATACACTCTGCTGGAGAACTGGTATACAGCTTCTAGGCGAGGTGACAGAGCAGTTGGCTGCTTTAAAGATGTTTTTTTGTGTATAGATATGGAGCAGCCTTCCTTTAGTCTCTTATATTCCCTCATATACTTCTTCAGCAAGTCCGGGAGGCGCAGCGTGGGGACACTGGCTGTGAGACATGAGGTGCTCAAATATCCACAGGGCAGGCACCTGATGGATTTTCTGAAGGTGGGGATTACTTCATCCTCTTCAGAGGATGTACCATGGTACTGGTGTCACTTCGGGAGGAAGTGTTGAGGAAGTTCCACACATCCCCTCTAGTGGTACATCCAGGAGTAGGGAATATGTACTAGGACCTCCGAAGATAGAATTGGTGGCCGGGAATGAAGAAGGTAGTTACTGAGTTTGTCCCACGATGACTCACTTTTCAACAAGTGAAGGCGAAGGATCAGGTACCAGCAGGCTTGGTTCAGCCTTTAGAGTTTCCAGAATGGAAGTGGGATGGGATATCCATGGATTTTGTGACAATAATTCCACATAAATCTAGAGGCCATGACTCTATTTGGGTGATTGTTGACCGACTCACCAAGTCGTACCAATTTTCACCAATCAGAGAGCAAGGTTCAGTAGAGAGCTTGTGACACCTCTATATACATGAGATTGTGAGGCTACATGAAGTACCCTCTTCTATTGTATCCGATCATGACACACAATTTACTTTCTGGCTATGGAAGGGGATGTAGGAGGCTTTTGGGATGCAGCTTCATCTAAGCACTGCCTTCCATCCTTAGACGGTTGGTCAGACCGAGCGGACCATTCAGACCCTCGAGGACACCTTGCATGCTTGTGTCCTCGACTTCTGTCACAGGTGGGAAGACCACTTACCTTTGGTGGAGTTTTCATACAACAACAGCTATCACTCCACCATAGGGATGGCACCTTTTGAGGCGTTGTACGAGCGACCTTGAAGATAACCTATGTGTTTGACTAACGTAGGGGAGTCAGCACTCGTGGGACTAAAGATGGCACGGGCTACCACAGAGAAGGTGAAGATCATCCAGGACCGGATGAAGACTTCACAGAGTAGGAAGAAGTTGTATGCGTTCAAGATATGGAGCCCTCTGGTGTTAGAGGATGGCGACCACGTCTTTCTACGGGTCTCTCCTAGATGAGGTTTATGAAGATTTGTCCGAGGCGAAAAGATATTTCTGAGATTCATCAGACATTTTCACGTCCTCAGTGGATTTGGTGACGTGGCATACTGCTTATCTCTTTAACCTCATTTGAAACGGGTGCACGACATCTTCCACGTATTCCAGCTGAGGAGATACGTGCACGACCTTCTCACATCATCGACCATGGTGATCTGGACATCGATGATGGGGAAACTTTTATGGAGGTTCCAGTGGATATTGAGGATCGACAAGAGGGGGTCCTACGTGGACGGTCGATAGCTCAAGTGTGTGTTCGTTGGCATCATCGGAACCTCCAAGAGAGCACAGGGGAGCGGGAGGCTCAGATGCATGATCGGTAACCCCACTTGTTCCCTTAGTTCAAGTTGTAGTTTATGGGGCCGTAAATCCCTGAGGTGGGGAGAATGTAAAGACCCGTAATTTCCATGGAATTTTTTTTCTCAAATACATATGAATTTTTTGTGTCCGGGAAAATTGACGGCGCGTGATTCCAAGGCCCGGTGTGCCTGGAATCAATTTCTGAAATTTGTTCAGGTACGTTCAGTAAACATACGAGCGGGTTTTTATAAATTTTTAACTGGTGCTTGGACTTGAAATCTGAGGGCACCATTGAACTCATGTTACCGGTATTCACTTAAGGATACTTTTACCTCGATGGCAGTGGGTCAAGAATAAAAGATAGTTTTTGGGTTTTTAGTGAAAGAATTAAATAAATAAAAAAGTTGTGTAGTTTTATTTTTATTTTGTTGGTTAAAGCCTCCATGTGGAAGTTGGAGGTGGGGACCACCACACCTTAACCTCCCATGAGAGGTTATGGTGGTGGGGCCCACCTAAAACTAACCTCCTCTTCATGTTTATTATGGTGGGGACCACCCAGGTTTTTAACCCCCTTGAAACTCCCCATTAATGGGGAGAAACCCTCAAACTTCCATTAAGTGTATGGGAGCCTCTTAAACTCCCCTGACACTTAATTATGCCAAATCCTCTCCATTCATTATTTTGAGCCAACTCTTTCAATTAATTGTTTAACCCATTTGAATTTTTTTCCAACAATTAAATAATAGATAAACTTAATCTATTATTTTTGCTTGGTATATTCATCTTGGCGGAACATTGGAGAGGGAGAGATTAGGGAGAAAAGCTCTCACCAACGAAGAATTAATAGCCCGTTCTTCCAATGAAGAACGTCGATGAGGAGTGTCTTCGACTTTCTTCCTTGGAACCTTTTTCGACGTAGGATTTCTTCGACTTCGAAAATCCGGTACACAAATAGAAGATCGAGGAGAAGGCCGATGTCAGTTTTTTTCTAACGATCTATCTTGTTCCACATGACTTTGTCAATGAACAATGATCAAGGTAGGGGTTTAATTTCATTTAAGTTCTATGTTCTTCCTTTCTTTCAAAACGAATAATGAGGATGTTTTCCTTTTTCGGGCGTGTTGTTGTGCTTCGTTCTTATGAATTGATTGATATCACCCTAAACGTGGAGGGTTTCGGCCAAACTAACATTGCCCGACTCCCTCAGTCAATATCTTTTGTGATGATTCTTCAGAATGGAGAAGACGTGACGAAGGCAACAGGAAACAACCGCACTCTCTGCGGCCTCTGCAATCTGGCAGCCCGCTGGTCTCCCGGCCGCCCGCCGGCCTCCCGGCTACCCGGCCGCCCGCTGGCCTCCCGGCCGATCCACGCCCCTCCCTGCACCCGGCCGAGCCGTCCTTCCATGACCCTCATGGCTCTCCGGGCTGAACAGCCTTCACGCCACCGGGCGGAGCTGCCTACACATCCCCCCTCTAGGACAAACCGCCCTCGTGACCCACAGGGATGGGCCCAGAGGGATGGATTGAACTCAATAGGCTGGCCCACCCAATAGGCCGACCTGCCCAACGGGTCAGGCCGGGTCAACCCAAATCGACTCGGCCGAGACTGGGTCGGGCCGACTCGGTCCGACCGTGTCGGACCGGACACGGGCCTACTACCGACCCTTTACTTTCTTTTTGGCATATCTTTGGCACTGAACGTCCATTTGAAGAACCGTCAGCGGCACTGGTAATCTTGGAGCATGTCGGTCTCTTTGAGTATACCCCACTAGAGTTTCGGGTATAGTTAATATAAGGTTAGTTAGGATCGTGCCCGAAACCAACGGGGCCCTCGGGACTAAAAGGCTAATAAATCATAGACTGGTCTTCCGATTGACACATCGTCTGTTGCGTTAATACCTCTATGACATGATGGACCATTGAGATACTTCTTCATGGGACTTCATGACAGTTGGAGTTTTTACCAGTAGCTCATGGTTCGGATCCTTCAGGTGACGATCGACCAGAGTGCGGAGACCTAGTAGCTGGCTAAGACTTGGTGACAGCTAACTGATTGACTCAAAGTGACTCAACTAGCCCAGTGGGGAGCACCTTGGTGTCGCGGAAGACCCACGGTGGAGGAGCACTTGGTTGTGGCGGCAGATCCATATTACTCTACAAGAGGAGTACCTCTGCATGCTATTAGTGGGAGTGCCTAGTTGTGGCGGCAGACCCATGGTGGAGAGTGCCTTGGCGACGCAGCAGACCCACAGTACTCAACAAGAGGAGTACCTAAGAAATCCAAGGTTAGTGGGAAGCACCTTGGTGTCGTGGTAGGCCCACTGTACTCGACAAAGGAGGAGTAATCCAATAGTTGGGGTTTTGATAATGTGAATAAAAATCCTGGTTGATCCGAGTCACTAACTTTTGTGTTTACCTCATAATTGAGATGGATTACTTGATAACTTAGGTAGATGTATGAGAATATACCTAAGTGTGGTTATCTGTTTATTAATTACACTTTGGTTTATCCTTGTTGGATTCTATGAGACCTTGAGGTTATCGGGGTCCCTACTGAGTATCATTATACTCACCCCTGCACGGGCTATGCCCACACCTCATTGTGTCGGTTGCAGACGACGGACGGTGCTGACTGAGGCTGAGAGTACTAGAACTGGATAGTACCGGAGGTGGACCTTACGACGAGATAGTACATGGAGGAGACTGACATATGTGGAGTACTGATGAGGCTATCTGTACCTACCTTTCAGGTAAGAATCTTAGAGGACGACCCAATAACTGTTTTTCCTTTCTTTAGTTGTACTTGTATTTCTAGTTTCTTGTACTTTATAGTTGGGCTTGTATTTCCAGCCCCTTTTACTTTTCAGTACTCATTTGTTATATAGTTTACTTAGTGTTTTGAATCCAGTTGTGTGATCTATTGTGTGTGTTTCAGGTTATAAAATAAATCCCTTCCCATTTTTAAAGAATTACGCCTTTAGCGTTAGTCGCCAACCCCTGGCCTATGGAAGGCGGGTTTGGGGTAGTCAAAGCACGGGCCCCGGGGGACGGGTCATGACATAATAACTTATCTAAAAAAATTATTCATATATATTACCTTTTTTAATATTCAATTATAATCCTTCATTAAAAATATAATAGTTATTTAATGTTCATTTTCATCCTCAGATTTTAGTAACTTCAATTTATTTATACAAGTCTTTGTAAGGGTTATGTCAATATGTACTCTTTAATACCAATTTCATCATTACAAGTTTATTCATGTTAGTTTAATAATTTTTATTCAATGATTTACTTAGTCTTATGATCATTTTATAGAATTCATGGGTATGTATTTTGAGAATAGATCCCATTGAGTATATGTTTCTGGTAATTATATGATCACAATAAGTTAATTTATAATAACCATTAATTTATATATAATCATTATAAAACAATATTAAAAACATGTATTTCTCCATAATATCATATATGAGCAATATTAATATCCTGATACTCATTAATTTGGTAAATTTTGAAGATATTATAATAATAATCATGTTTGTGGATGAACTGTCCCAAGCAAACACATGTCATACTAGTGGATGAGTAAGATTTTAGAGTTATATAATAGTAATATAATTTTATTAAAATAATGGTAATGATAATAAAAAATTATTATAGTAGATAAATATATTTTAAAAGAGTTTTTATGAGAAGTTAATCGAAAATGATAGGGAAGAACATAGATACATACTTTGCTGTATTTACTCCATATCAAAACAGGTTCTTTAGGAATGAAGGTTTTAAGATTCCTTCTTAGAAATTGATGTAACCCAAAATTTAATAAGGATTTATTTGAGAAAATATAGAAATTAATTCAATATATAATCAAATAGTTTTATTTTTTGGAAGGGATGGTGGATATGTCCTTTTAAAAGTAATTTTTAGTGTAAATTTCATATTTTCCCCACACTTAATGGTTAAAGAGAGTAATTTTTAATGGAAAGTGAACCAAGAAGTAGAAAAATACAAGGATGCACTATATTTTCTCAACTATCTAATTTTATCTTTATATTTATAAGTTTTATGTGTTATTAATCTTTCAAAATTAATAAATTTAATTTATTAAGATAAAAATACATAACACATGGAAAAATTTTCTTTGAAAAATTATAATTTTTGACATATCATGATCTTAATCACATCCTCTTAAATTTAATCATTTATATTCTAAAAAATAAATTTCATCAATATATAGATTTTAGAATCTTTCATTCATTTTTATAAATACATAAAATGATTATTTAATAATAATAATATATAACACATAAAAAATATATTTTTATAATAAAATATTTTAATTGAATATTATATTTTTAATTAATTATTTATTATTTTTTATTTATATTATTTTTTTTGTGTTTCTAATAATTATAAAAATTCAATATATATATTTGATAAATTCGTATCCAATGACCATATATCCAACAACCATATATCTTATAACCATATCTCTAAATGGCTATATTCCTGACAACCATATTTAGAACAACTATATATATAACGACCACATTTCATTCATATATATAGTTTTACATTCATCACTAAAATAAATCATCCTATTCATGTAAATTTCTCTCAACATATCTATTATATATTTAATTATTTTTATTGTTTCCACAGTTATAATTGTGGGAGTGATCTTCATGGTGAACCATGAAAATAAAGGTTTCATGTTCATTTAATTTCTATATTCTTTTATATTTATTTCTACTGCACTTTGTCTTAATGATATTTTGTATTGTATTCTCATACTATATTAATTTTTTTCTTACATTGTAATATTTTATTTTAATAAAATGTTTCATGGTTTATTTTAGGTTAGTATTCTATTTGAAACAACCAATTTTACATAGTATTTATTTAAAGGGAAATTCATACTATAATATTAGGGTGTCAAATTAAAATCCAAAAAATAAATTTCATATATAAATTTTTAATTATAAATCACTATTAAAGATTATAAAAGTTGTCCATAATATAGACAAGACTGAATATATAATTTATAATGATATAACAACCCTAATATCTTGTTAAACAATAAGAAACTCATATTTTCCCAAAACAATTCATTAAAATACCCATTTGGATTGGGTATTAAATCCCATATAATATAATTAATTTTAATCTAAATTTCATAGACATCATTCCATAGATAGTTTATCATGGGTTGATTTGGGATATAATTTTTTTAAAATTGATATGGTATCTATGTAGAGATAGCCATTCCATGCCCAAAATCACATCAACTTCAAAAATAGGGAGAATAATATGATTTACATGAATTGTATTCCCAAAAAATTAAATCAGCTATTATTTAAATAGATGGAATGAAATTTTAACACCAATAAGATTTTTCAAGGATAATTCATTATATAATACTTCATTTTATTATTTTATTCTCTTAGATAAATTTATTTATATTAAGGGGTGATTATAAATAGAAAAAAAATAATACATTTTTAGTTCTTGAGTGGATTATGGGTGTACCTTACGCAACTTTGTTTTAAAGGCCCACTTCACTTGTTGGGATTATATAAGCCTTGATTTTATCCATTAGATTATAAGTTTTTTTACATTGATTATCATCATTAACCATTAGTTTAGTGCTCTTATTAGCATAATTCCCAACATTTTTACAATTGAAGCATTAAAGTGTGGGTGGTTCATTAGATTCATCATTGTTTTTATTATTCATATACCTTCGACTTTCATGTGCTTGATATCCTTCTCTTCCACTTTTGATGAATTTTTCTTTTCCTTTGATATTATTTCTCCCATACATATTCCCACTACTTGGGTATATATAAAGACAATTATTCTTTCCTCCATGGGTTTTATCATTTCAGTTTCCATGAAACTCCATTTTTCACAGCTTTTCTACAATAACATGATAATAATAAGAGTATCCAACACACATTTCTTTCTTAAGAGAAAAAAAAACAATTATTAATGACAAGAAAATACCCTTATATATTACACCATGTAGATACATGTTTTTAATATGTGAAAAAATGGTCAGTATTTTTAGGGTTAATAAAAAAATTATAAGTGGACCATGCAATTATTGTGAAGTTTGATTCATAAAAACCAATGGATTCATTCTTTTTTTCCATTCTAATAATTCTATCTCTATTTTATGAAAAAGTGTTCAAGAAAATATTTATTGTAAAATTCCTGATTAAACTCCTCCAATCCATGGGATTAAACTTCTTCATTTGTCCCCACTTTCTTTAACAAATTCCATTATTGGTATACATTACCTACCCACTAATACACAAAAAAAAATAAATTTTCTGACTCTATTTATTGAATAAGAAAAAATATATTTTCTATTTCGTTAATCCATTACTTAGTAATTAGGGGATCAGAAGGTCCGCTAAAGGCCATTGGTTATTGATGCATGGAAGACTCAAAATCCTGTAAATACTTTTTTGCGTGTCCAATATATCATCATGGTTCAAGTTATTATTTATAACTTGAGATATAATTTACATGAAGGTTTTCACTCCATATAGCATTCCATTTGGATATTCATTTAACTATCCATCACACTTGTTGTTTACTCAATTCCTCCTAGCACTTGATATTTACTAAACAAAAAATTTAATGTGAGTATTAATTGATAATAATCATAATGAGTGATTATATGATAAGGGAAATCAATTATAAGATATCTTAAATTATGGTGAGTTCATTTCAATCTATAAAATTTTAGTTTTATCCTATATACAATTTTGTTAATCATAATATTTTTATCATTATCTTATTATTATTTTTAACTTAATTTCAAAAAAAATAACAAAACCCTACTATAATACTAATAGAGGTTCTACAGACCTACAAAACTAGATCTAGTAATAAAATACAAACTTGACACATATTCTTTGATACCAAGTAAGAAAAATAAAGTATTACCCAAATATATTTTGGAAAATTTCCATAATTAAAACATTATATCTCACAAATTCAATAAATCCCAAAACACAAAGACTTTGTATCATTGAAAATTATATATATAATCAAATTATTTTACAAATATGTTAACATTTCTCCACAATCACACCACACTAGACACCCTTATAGATATATCATATGTTAAACTCTTCCTCAAAACCTAGGGAAGGAAAACATAAGAAAGGGGTGGACATAGATTCATAGTAGGGGTAAACATTAGAGATAACAATCTATAATCATAAGTGAGATTAAGATGAACACATGGGTATGAGAACATAATCAATGTATATGGACATAACATATCCTACAAAACTTGAATCATGAATCACGAATCATGACATAAGCATTTTACAATAACATAACACCTGAGTCATAAGAGTGTTTATACATGAGTAAATTATAATTATTCATCAGAACATAACATAGATATGTTTCAAAAAATAATATTTTTCACAAACATAAGCATATAGATCCAAAAATATGACAAAGCTAACCAACATGATATTCACATCATAATGGGATAGGCTAACCACCATCATGTAACACAGTGGACATAGGACAACTATCCATATATCATAACATAGTCGACTTGAGATAACCACCCATATACCATTAAATTTTTGGTCTTGGTCTAACTAATCATGTACTATAAACTTTTGGGATTATTCTAACCACCTGTGTAACGCTTTTTGGATTAGGCTAACCACATGTGTACCCTTTTGAGATCATGTTATATAAAACTTTACCTAATGAATTAGAGATATATATCAAACCCACTTATCTCATTATGAAAAACCTTACATATGTGAATCACATGAACATGGAAAAATTCATAATTCTTTCATAACATAATTACCTCATATGAAAGAAACATGTTTTACAAAAAAAATACATAAGAAATTATCATAAACCACTGAGATAAAAAATGTGGATGGATTAGTTAAATCATATTAAAAACAAACAATAATAAACATTAAGGATGTTGATATATGTGAATAAATAATCAACATAAATTTTACATTGATAATTAAGAAGAAATCATCCTTTCATTTTTTATATATTTTCTTATAGAATAAATATATATATATATAATAAAAATGAAATTGAAATTTCATTGGAATACCAAGAATACATGGAAATGAATATTTTAAATAAATATAAAGGTGATGGAAGGAATATATGTTCATGTGAAATTTTTTAAAAAGAGATTCCTTGCATAATTTTTAAAATAAACTCATTTTTATAAAAAAATATCCCACATGAAAAACATTAAAAATAAATTCCTTTTATTATATCATAAATAATTTAAATTAAAATATAAAATTAAATTGAACAATAATATATATATATATATATATAAGAAAATCAATAAGATCATATTAAAATAAGGATATGGGAGAGGAAGGTTCCTGACTAAAAAAAGATGTAAAATTATTTTTTCAAACATGCATTCTTTCCACAAAATGATTAATGAACTTGAGGTAAACTTTTAAGAATAAAATTAAAAACTAGAAATAATTAGTGAAGAATAAAATATATAAATATTTATATATAAATAACAAAAACGTTCCCCTGATTGAAGTTGATTTAGGAATAATTTCGATTTCAAAGTCAGATTGTAAATAAAACTATATCAATATGGTATCATTTGAATCAAAATTCCATGAAAGTCATAACTTGAGATGGATTTGTAAATTGCATGAATTTAATGTTTTTTAAGATATAAATAAATCCATATTTTAAATCCATGACACTTTATAATATTTTCAATTTATGATTAAATTTAATTTTGTTTTCTATTTAAACAACACTATATTAAGCTTACGCTAAACACAACAATGAGTTGGCTTTCATTCCATGCAATGCCCAGTTTTATAGAACAAAAATATATTAATATTATTATTTAACCAAGACATTAAATTGGTAGCTAAAAATAGTGTTAACCACTTTTTAAATTTTATATATTCTAAATAACTTTAACATTAATCTTAATTTTTTTCTAGACAAGATATAATAACAAATTAAAATTTTCAGAAAAAAAGAAATATTTTTCAAAAAATATAGTTTTCCACCTTGTAATGGAGAACCCATTTTAAATGAAGTATTTAAAACATTTCTATGTTCAATTTGACAAAAAAACTTCTTATTTTAAATTGTAATATCAAAATTTACTTCGGTTCTATTTTTGGTATTTTTCTAATAAGTTTCATGTTTTGATGAATACAAAAATAAACAACTTTAATTGATAAAAACCTTTTCATAAAAATAACTTTTAGTGTTAAATTATAAATTTAAATGTTATTAATTTATAAATAGATAATATTTTTATCTTTTAATATAATTTAGTTTATTGGAATGATTTTCTCATTAAAAATGGTTAAAAACACATGTAAATATTTTGATCGTTTTTACTTTTAAAAAACACATTTTCTCCTTCCATCAACAGGATTAATTTTAATTTAATTACTAAAACATATGTATTTTAAATTTTTAATAATGGATTAAAAATTATTAATTAATGAGTCTAAATTACATAAATATTTTTTTTATTCTTTGATGTTATGAATATTAAATTTAGTAATTTTTTATATTACCACAATAAAGGTTATATAAGGAAATTAAAGATAAAAATATTATAAATTACCCTAACACCAGTAAAAATCCCATTGGATGAATAAATTATACCCTTATAATATAAGGTTCTAAATTTAATCATTTTATTGACATTTTTCCATGAATATGACATGAATATTTCTAAAATCATAGAATGTGACAAAATATCACTCTATCATTTCTTATAAGTATAATAATTTTAATATAGAGATAACCGGAAGAAAACTTTGATTACAAATATTCTGTAAAAATTTAAAAAAATTACCTAAATCAAGGTCATTTATTTTTAATTTTTAGAGATTAAATATTTACCATTAATGATGACTCAATAGTGACTCAAAAGTTATTTTATTAATAGAAATATCAAATAAATGGTATTAAAAATTAAAAAAGAAATATAATTTGAATTAATTAAGGTACTACACAAATATTATAGGTTAATATTAAATTTTAGGAGTATACGAAATGATTTTATTTTTGAAGTTATCTTTCTATTTTGATTTTATTTAAAGTCAAAGAATTGAATTGTTTCAAAATTGATACTATTGATATTTTACAAAAATAAAAAATTATTAAATTATTTAAAAATCATAAAAAATACTTAAAACTAAAAATATATAATTATAAGGTCTATAATGTCATAAATGTTCCATTTATGGATAATTTACACCATATACGAAAATTTTTATAGCTATTTAATATTTAGAATATTTTTACCACAATTAAAATTAAATAGATTAATTAAGGATAAATCAAACTGATAAGGATTAAAATAAAATCATAACATGTCTAAATTTTATTAGTTGAGAGTATTTAGATCTATACTCATCTTATATTCTAAATAATTCACTTTTGAGCAATTTTTAATTAAATATTAATTTACATTAAGTTAATACTTTGAGAGTTTTCTAAAGTGCCTCTCACCTCTCTTATAAAAGGGAACCTCACCTACTATTTTAATCACACCTAAAAATACCTTTTTATCAAAAGAACCTTCCCACTTATCCTCAAAACTTCCTTAAATTCAACTTAGAGTCCATAATTTTAGATGAAACCCAACCTAAGGAGTCTTTTTATGCCAATCAAAACGAGACATTCAAAGAAGAAATAATTTTGTTACCTATTGAATTCTTTTTATTTTCTAATTCTAATTCCTCTTCCTCTATTATTTGCATAATAAAGTATATAAATGTTGATATTTTACTATGATTATGGTAATACCATATTCCTCCATTTATACATCCTATGAATAACAATATCACCATGCGTGTGGGCGTACGACTTACCCTCTCCATGTCTTAGTGTAATTAGTTATTCAATGCTACTTTATTTGGATAGGTATGATGATTATTATAATGGATATAAATAATGAATATAAAATTATAAATAATATTTATAATTATTATACTATCCAATTAAATACTATTTAACCATCAAGAGAATGATATCACCGCTTGTGCGTACATACGGCCTACTGACTCCACGACACGGTGAGATTCATTCTCCACGTTAACCAATAAAGAATGATTATAAAATTTACATTATGAGTAAAAAAATAATTATGAACTTAATATCATTTGGGATATGAATCAAATTCATCTAATTCATAACAAATGTGACTGAAATAATGAAACGGGAATGGGAAAACGAAGCATTTAACACCCAAAACAATGGTAATACTAAAATATTTTTAAAAATGATATAATATGATCATATATGATATCATAAATATTTATTTAGTTATATAAAAATTTAATAAAATAATTTAACCATTTTACAAGTGGTTAACCACCCTCGACTAAAGGAAAGTACAAGGTAAATGTTAATTTCACAATTTCAATATTTTTCTAGGTTGTTTATATGTAAGTATCTACTGGGAAATATTTATCATCCATGTCCATGTTTCTTAAAATGTATTTTAAAATATTATATAATATTTTTTTAATTCATTTTTACCCATTTATTTATTTCTATAAAATGTTTTCAATTGAATCTTTATGTCTTTTCCGAATGAGGTACTTTATGACCTTTTCAAAAAATTAAGGAAAGAATTGTTTTTTAACTTATACGGTGAGAGAAAATATTTTTTGCCTTTATGATGCCGTAACATTTTTAGGTTTCCATTATAAAGTTACATGGTTATTTTCAAAATAAATTTTTTCTTTTATGATTATGTGGATTTAAAATGATTTCAAAGTAAAAAAGGGATATTTCCCTCAAATAATTTTAATAATTTTGTTATATTATTTTCATCTATATTGGCATACTTTGTTGGATTTTATTATTAATTGAGGTTGATTTAGTATGAAACAATATTACATATTGTATTGAGGGTTTTATGATATGTTTGAATGTGGATGTGGTATTTTTATACCATTCATAGATTATGGCTAAAGTATTAACATTTTGTATGCCATTTTTAATACAAATGTTTATGTTATGTTTCACTATTTTTATACAAGGAATGCATTGGACTTAGTAAGTGATGGTCGAGGACCTCTATATCCCCTTGATAAATTAGTAGGACTCATGAGACAATCTAGTGTCTTATCAAGAGACCATGACGGTATGGTTATGTATGCTATTGGGATTAGGCCTTGACGATATGGTTATGATATTTGGTACTATTCATTTTATCATTATGAGATTAATTATTGTTATTAAATATGATTATTAGAATATTAAAATATCCATGTGAATGTTTAAATGGAATTTATTGATTTATTATTTCCATATTATTCTGAATATTATTTTCAAAATTCTTTTTTTTTCAGTTTTATACCTTACCTTAAATTTTTATTCTTATTTATAATAGCTTATACTTTATTTTTTACCCTTACTAAACATCTAAGATCACCACTTTGTTATGTTTTACTTTTCCAGGATACCAAGATTTGTATTATGATTTATATGTAGGGTTAAGATGGGAAAATAATAGCATTCTCAAAGTATTATATATGTGGTATTTTATTTTTTTGAATTGTAATGTAAATCTAATGTATGTAATCTATTTTCCAATATTATTAAACTGATCAGTCCTTCTAGATTTGATTCCTTGTAATCATGAAAATTTATTAAAATAATGCACCGGATCTCGCCATCTGGGGTCAGGGAGTTATAATTGGTATCAAAGGAAGTTTAGTAACACCCTTGGAAACTAGATTTAGAAATCATATACTAGGTAACATTAACCAATGATAGACTTTGAGAATAAGTATTGAAGAACATCCTAGAATTTTGGTAAAAAAAATTGTATGGGTTTTATAGGAAATAAATCCATTTATAGACACTACAAGTGGATTTGGTTCCAGCACAGATGTACCTAGGAGTAAAAACTTTGACAAGGAGTTTTGGGCCTGACTCAGGGTAACCTGGTACATGAAAATTGGTCTCACTGTGCACCTGGTTTGACACTCCCAGTGGATATGCTTAAGATAAATCACATACTATTTTTAAAACATTGTGAAGGATTTAAAAGTAAATATTTCCTCAAAGAAACCATGTTTTTTATTTAGATATTATTTATACCTAAATTTTCAATTTTGGTTATGTGATTCACTAGTTCTATGATTATACATTATGTTTAATAATGTTATTATCTAATATAGTGTACTTAATTGTTTAGAAATGGCCTCTAGTGGAAGAAATAGAAATCATATCTACACACATAATCCTTGTAGGTATTTCTCCCCTATGAAAAATAATGATGTTGGAGCAGGAGCTGCAACTGGTTTTGAACAAAATATAATAATATTGGGACAACTAACCCAGATTATGAACAATAAACTTACTGATATAGATCTGTCTGATCCACAACATTTAGGAATAATGTTATACCCCTATATGAGACAACAACATCCAATAATCAATGGGACTATTAATCCATTAATATTTGAATAATGGATAAGTTATTTAGAGAAGATATTTCTTGCTTTAGGAAACAACAAAAGGAATAAGGTTGTGAATTTATTATATGGTCTCTCTAGAGATGCAGAACAATATTGGTCAATGATTAAAAACACGAAATAGGAAGTATAAATTGAAAGTATGGAATGGAATGATTTTAAGAAAATTTACTTGGAAAATTATTTCCCTCGTGTGCAGAGAGTAGATATAGAGAGACAATTTTTTAGTATAAGGAAAAAGGAGGATAAGAATGTTACAAATTATGAGAAGAACTTCAAAAGGATAGTGAGGGATGTTATAAACTACATACGTAACCCAATAATTAACATTGAATTATTTTTTTATGGGTTAAAACCATTCCTCTAATGGGTATTTGTCTCACAATATTTCTCATCATATAAAGATATATTCTCATGTGATTTTAAGACAAAAAATGGAATTATCTAAGTCTTATTAAGTTTAAGTAAAGAAAGAGAAGAAGATAATGGTGGAGAAAGAGATAGATAAAGGGAAAAATTTAAAGAAGTATTTTACCATATGTCATAATTATGAGAAGAATCACCCTGGTACCTCTCTAAGATGAATGGGAGTTTGTTACAAGTGTAAAGAAAAAGGCCATCAGGATCTTGATTGTAAGGGGAAAAAAGAAGCTATAAATGTGAAATGATATAATTGTAAATATATGGGATATTGTTCAAATGATTTTCTAGAGATTCAAGAAAATATATATCATAAGAAGCAATTTGATCAAGTTTATTCTTATACTATTACTATAATTGAAGGGAAATAATTAATGTATTTGTGTTTTTGGATTCAACAATTATGTTATGATATGAATTAAGGAAATAAATAAGGATTGTGCTATAGTAATTTCTCTTAAAGGATTTGTAAGCATGAACATTTTTACTAAGTTTTTATGCTGATAAAACATTATATATGTGATAATAAGAGCCACATTATGTTATTTGGGAAATTTGATGTCAAGATTGATTTTAGAAAGTTAGAGACCCTATTAGACTGTTAATTTGAACATAAGTTTTTTGGATGAGTCCCAAGGTTAAAATAAATTTGATATTATTTTTTAAGGTTAAATAATTTATCAAGGTTATTTTTTTGGAATGATATAATGTTATATCTTTATAAAAACAATAACCCACAGGTTAGGTGGTAAATTGTCATATATGGTAGGGTCGTGAGACTTGAACCCGCAATCGAAGGGCGATAAGGGTGCATCACCTACCAGTGGCCTACGTGATGTCCTAGTTAGTATATCATAGTTTTTTTTATTTAAATAGTATTAAATATGAAGTATAAATTCATTTTTATAACCCATTACGATAAATATAAATCAAATATTATTTCATTTTATTATCTTTTGGAGAAAAAGAAGAGTTTTTTGTAGAAATTGATTAAAGGATTAAACTCTACTGGTTAAGTAACTATTTTCCCTTAAGTTCTTAATCTATGAAAAAAAATCAATTCTTCAACTATGGGGAAAGGATATTGAGACAAGAAAATGATATCGTAGTACTTTTTCTGATGAATCAAATGGTCACTTATATCATCATAGATTTATAACTTTTTTATTGTTAAATTTCTTCTAACCATGTTCTCTATCACTCTCCCTCATAACTTGATGGTCAAATTTTTATTTCATGTCCATGTTTTCCAACCTGGAACACTTGTATGTGTTATACCTAGTGACCTTCATACTTCCCTTTATTTATTTTAAAGTGGGGGTGTCGTTAATCCTTTTTCAAAAGAGAGATTACAACAAATATGTTTTGAAATGTCAAACCCCTAATTTTTTATCTCAAGTTTAAATTCTGAGGACGTAATTTATTGAAGGAAGGGAGAATGGAACACCCCAAGACATTACAATATGTTCCATTTATAAATAAGCTTAATTTTTATTTCTTTTTACAAAACACCATATTAATCTTACGCTACATACAATAATGATTTGGCTTGTGTTACACGCAAGACCCAGTTTTACAGAACAAAAATATATTAATATTAATATTTAACCTAGATGTTAAATTAGAGGTTATAAATATTATTAAAAACATTTTTTATTTTTTATATTAAATATAATTTTAACATTCATCTTATGTTTTTTCTATACATGAGATAAGAACAAATTAAATATATCAGTTAAAAGAAGTATTTTTCAAAAAAATGCAGTTTTTCCCCTTTTAATGGTGAACACATTTTAAATCAAATATTTAACAATTTTATATATTCAATTTTACAAAATAAAATTCTTATTTTAAAGTCATAAATTATAGATTTTATTGATTTTTAAATTATAAATATATTATATTTTTATCATTTATTATAATATAAGTTATTGAAATTATTTTCACATTGAAATTGGATATAAACACATTTTTATCTTTTAATAGTTTTTAGTTTTAAAAAACTAGTTTTCTCATTCCATCAATGATATTAATTTTAATTTAATTTCTGAAACTTCTATGATTTAAATTTTGAAAAATGGATTTCAAATTTGGAATCAGTGGGTTCAAATTATGTAAGTAGGTTTCCTTTATTTTTTAACAATATGAATAGTAACTTTAGTAAAAAACTTATTACCACAGTAAAACGTAAATCATATAATTAAAGTTAAAACAATATTATAAATTACCCTAACACCTATCAAAATCATTTTGAAGGACTAAATTCAACCCTTATCATATATGTTTCTAAATGTAATAATTTAATGTACACTTTTCCAGGAATATTACAAAAAAAATATTAAAATCAGTGAATGTGAAAAAATATCACTCTAATTTCTTATAAGTATAATAATTCTAATATGGAGATAACCAAGATATAACTTCGATTTTAAATTATATCTGGAAATATAAAATAATTAACTGCATCATATTAATTTATTGACAATTTTTATAGATTAAATATTTACCATTTTTATGACATAATAGTGATGCTGAAATTATTTTATTAGTAGAAATATCAAATAAATGGTTTCAAAAATTTTAAAAGAAAAATAATTTAAATTAATTAAGGTTCTTCATGAATTTTATAGCTGAGTGTGACATTTTAGGAGTATATTAAATTATTTTTTGAAAGTTATCCTTCTTTTTGGGTTTTATTTAAATTCAAATAAATGAATAACGTCAAAATTGACACTATTGATATTTTATAAAAAAAATTACTAAATTAGTTAAAAATTAAAAATTTATTTAAAAACTAAAAAGTGCTAATTATATGGTCTAAAATTTTATTAATTTTCCATTTATGGACAATTGACTCCATATAGGTAAATAGTTTTAACAATTTAATATTTATTGTATTATTACCACATTAAAAATTAAATAGATTAATTATGGATAAATCAAAATGATAAGGTTTAAACTAAAATAAAAACATTCCCAAATATTACTGGTTAAGATTATTTAGACCCATAATCATCTTATATTCTAAATAATTCACTTTGTATCCATTTTCAATTGAAAATTAATTTATATTAATTTAATACATTGAGAGTTTCCTAAAGTGCCCATCACCTCTCTTATAAAAGGGTACATCCACTTATCTTATAAGAATATATCTAAATACATTTGTATCAACTACCCAATTCTCCTCTCCAATTCCCTCAATTAATACATCATGCCACACTTTTTGTAGAAATCCAAAATAATGAGTCCTCTTGTGCAAATAAAAAAGAGATGCTCGAAGAAGAGGTATTTTTTTACCAATTCAATTCGATTTCTTTTCTTCTTCTACTTTATATTCCTATGTTCTTTCCCTACTAAAGTTATAACTTAGGTATAATCTATATTATGATATGTTATTCTTATAATGGTATAACCATATTCTTCCTCTTTTCCATCCTATGAATAACAATATCACCATGTGTGCGTGCGTACGGCTTACCGTCTCCACGTCGTGGTCTAATTTCTTATACAACACTACATTATTTGGATGCATATAATTATGAGTATAATGTATATAAATAATAAATAAAAAGTGATAATTATTATATATAATTAAAATATCATCCAATTCCATACCATTTAACCATTAGGGTAATGATATAGCCGCTCATACATACGTATAACCTACCGTCTCCACGACGCGGTGAGATTCATTATCCGCGTTAACCAATCAAGAATGATTATAAAATTTTTATGATGAGTAAAAATAATAATTATGAACTTAATATCATTATTCATATCAATAAAATACATCATATTCATAACAAACATGACTTACATGACAAATGAGAAATGGAAAAATGAAGCAGTTAACACCTGAAACAACAGTAATACTAAAATATTATTAACAAAATGATATAATAGGATCATATATGATATTGTAAATATGGATTTTTTTATGGTATAATTTAATAACATACTTTAACCATTATACAGGAGGTTAATTTACCCTATAAAAAAGTAAAGTACAAGTTAAAGGTTAATTTCAAAATCTCATTGTTATCCAAGGTTATTTATACATAACTATCTACTAGGACATATTTATCATCCACGTCCATGTTTCTTAAAATTTATTTAAAAATATTATTGACTATTTTTTCAAGTATTTTTTACCCATGTTTGAATTTTTATAAAATATTTTAAAAGTAATATTTTTTTATTTTCCAAATGAGGTACTTTATGACCTTTTCAAGAAATTAAAAAAAGAATGTTTTTAATGATTTTTTTAGATTATTTTCATTTTTTTCAACATCTTTTGTTGGATTTTCTGATTAATTGAGGTTGATTTAGTATGATAGAATATTTTCTATTATATTGAAGGTTTTATGGTATTTTTGAATATAGATGTGCTATTTTTATACAATTAATGGTTTATAGTTCAAGTATTAACATTTCTTATGCTGGTTTTAATAAAAATGTTTATGTAATATTTCACCCTTTTCAAATAAAGAATGCATTGGACATAGTAAGTGACAGGAATGACCCACTCTATACTTTGATGAATTAGTAGGTCTCATGAGAAAAACTAGTGTCTTTTCATGACGCCTTGATGGTACGGTGATGTATGGTCTTAGAATTATGCCTTGATGGTATGGTTATGATGTCCATCATTATGTATTTCCTCATTTCGAGGTTAGTAATTGATATTACATGTGATTATTTTACCAAGATAATATCCATGTGAATATTTAAATGGAATTATTTGATGTATTCTTTCAATATTATACTAAATATTTTGTTCAAAATTCTTGTGTTTTAGTTTTATACCTTTCCTTATAATCTTACTCTTATTTATTAAATCTTCTGTTTTATTGCTTACCCTTGATGAAAATATAATCTCACCCATTTATTATGTTTTTTATAGGATACTAATATATGTATTATGATTTATATGCAGGGTTAATCTAAGAGAATAATGGAGTTCTCAAAGGATTGTCTATATTGTATTTTATGTTTTGGATAGTAATTTAAAGTTCATGTATGTAATCTATTTTCCACGAATGCTAAACTAATCGATCCTTCGGGGTTTTATTCCTTATAATCATAAAAATTTACTAAGATAATGTACTGGCTCTGGGTATCTAGGGTCGGGGTGTTACACATAGAAAATTATATTCACCACATGGAATTAACAAGTGGTGAATATATAGAATATCTCAATAAAGGTAAATTGGGATAAGGAACCCTTACCTTTAATCCTAACTTACATGAAAGTGATTTAAAACTAATATAATAAACATAAAAACCATATTAAACTATTTTTTAACCTTATTTAAATAAATTACCTTTTATACTCTTTAATTATAACCATCCATTACACATATTTTGTAGCATACTGATATTTTAAATTATATTTTAATTTAAAATAATGATGATGAGTTCTATATCTTATGATGAACACAACACCAAACATAATATGGATAATTCTTTACTACTATAAAAAATAAAGTAAATTAACATATAGTAAAATGATATTTATAAGTATATTACTTTGTAAAATAAAAGTTTTCAAATTCACTTAAGAAAATACAATTGATTCTAATGAGGCAATTTTGAACTATTTTGTTGAATTATGATTATTTGTTAAAATTATTTATTTTGATGAATTATATTAGTGAAATTTATTGGTATAATTTAAGTAAAAATTAATAAAATCAAATAAAAAAATCCATGAAATGGTTAAGTAATGATAAGGAACACTCATTTAATAATTATTGATTAAATTTAAATTTTTTGTTTATTAACATTTTTTATTACATAGGTTTGATATAAAATGTAATTTCTCTTACTTTGATTTTAAAAATTATAAAAAATTATTGTTTTATTATTTTAGAAAATAATCATTCATACATTGATTATAAAATGGTTACAAATGAGGATAAATTCATTTGAAAGTAAAAAGATATATATTCAAAAGATTTTTTTATAGGGTGCAATGTATTATTACCTTAATAAATTAAATTGAACAATTTTAAAAGATGATAATTAAAATATTTTATATTTTAATTTGTGATCTAATATATTTTTTAATGATATGAAACAATAATATGAAAGCTTAAATTTTAAAAATTCCCTTTTGTATAAAAAAATATTTTTTACATTTTTTCTTCTCATTTAAAATTTATATTTATGAAATTTAAAATGTGAAATTTATAAAATGGAATTAAGTTTTGACATAAAAATTTTAAAATAAGAATAAGGTAAATTTTTTTATTTTTATGAAATATTTCAATTTTATGTGAATTGTGAAAGAATACTGATTTTAAAAATACACTCAATTTTATAAAATTACCACGATATAAGAATAACTTAAGTGATAATGAATTTTTTTGATAGACCAAATACATATTTAATAATTCATATAATTTATTTAAAAATATAATGTTAAAACTATAAATCTATGTTTGACATTTTAGAAATTTATGTAATGTTTTTATTCAAATAAAAACTATTTTTGATTTAATCAAGTAATAATAAGGGTCTTTTTAGTTTTGGTCAAGTTTGAATGTAAATAAAGTATCCATTTATTAATAATAATCCATTTAATTCTATTTTAATCAATATTATATATGATTTTGGTATAAAATAATTTTTATGCCTAAATTGGGCATTTTTCTACAAATGTGTTTTTGTTGTGTTTTGTGAACTTATATTAAAAGTAATTTTTATAACTTTTATAAATTTAATATTATAAAATATATTCCATATTTTGGATCAGAAATTTATAATTTGGTAATTATTCCAGTTAAATATTTATTCATAATGAATAGTTATCATGGTAGAAGTTTGTCACCACAATAAATTTTTAAAAGTTTAAAAAGATGGGTTAAAATAATTGATAAGTTTTAAAATATATATATATAAATAATATAAAATTTATTATTTGTGTTTACTAAAACTTTAACCTACCCCATCATTAAAATTGTAGTACAGTGTATCCATGTTTCATGGGAAATAAATTTTTTATATTTTAAAGTTCTTAATATTTACGAGGGTGTCGCTCCTCTCACTTATAAAAGTGAACCACTTATCTTCACTTATCCACACACTTTGAGCACACTATATTAACAAAGATCTTTCCAAATTACTATAAAAATCTCCCATAATATAATATATGTCTTATTATTACCAAAACACCAATCTTATAACCATTAAGGTGTATGCAAAAATAAGATATCCATGGATAAGGTGTAAGTCTTAACTAAATTCTTTCAGGTTTATTTAAACCTCATTAAAATAAATTCAAACCATCCTAATATAATTATATAAATATATTTACTACACCAAAATGTTATTATATTTTTGGAACAACTATTTTTTACCTCTTTTCCATCTTATAGGAAATGAAAACATCACTTGTGCGTGTGTGTAGACTGTCACCCCCATAAAGCGATGTTTTTCATTTTTATCACCTCCTCACACTACTTGTTATAAATATTGATGTAATGGATATAAGTTATTTTTATTAAATAATTATTATTCTTTAAATTTAAAATATTATCTACATTCTTACCCTCTCATCTCTGAGAAAATGATAACACCACTTGTACAATCATGTAAACTATCATCTCCACAAAGTGATGTGATTAATTTTTCATGAACATCTTACATTGATGGTTTTATAAGTATTTTTAATGTAAAAACAGGATAATTATAACTTTTTTAAGATTCTTTAGATGATTTAACCATTGCCTCTTTCACCATGGTCAATACATTGAAGCTATTTTAGATTAGTTAAACTTCAATGTCTTACGTAAACATACCTGATTTAGTAACTAAATAAAACATTATAATAAATAAAATAAAATGAATAATTATAATTTAATTAACATAAATATGTGTATTAACTATGTAAATAATTAATATTATTTTATTATTTTTAAATTTGAAATAGATATAAGGTGATTTAGGACTCGAGGTAAGATATTTTCCGTTAAAATATTATATTAAAGTTTACCATTCAAAATATTTACATTCTATATCCAAATAATTAAAAATGATTGAATAATTTTATTATAAATACTATTTTTATTTTTTCAATTAATATTTTATTATCCAGGTATTTCTTTAAAATTATAAAAATGAACTTTTTTAATATTTTCCATTAGTGTAACCTTTGATTCTTATTAAACAAGTGATGAAGAATATATTTTACATATACCTTGTGACTATATTTTCCCACCATCATATATATTAATCATTATTAAATAAACTCTATGAGATTTTATGGTTCCTCAATGAATATATTATTCTCATTATTTTAAAAATATTTCATTTTTAAGAGTTCTTAAAAGAAAATTATATTTCTGGTTATTTTTATATAGGAATGGAAAGTTATTTTGTTTGTGGATTAAAATCATTTTTTTCATTTTTTATGATATAAAAGTGAAATATTATAAATTTTTTCTTCATGATATGGTACATTGGAATTATAGATGATGACAGGTGAGCATGGGATATAACCCTCCAATTTATATGGTAATGATTTAGTCTTCGGAGACAAAATTATGGAGATAATCATTTTAGATAATAATATTAAAAGTGTTCTATAATAGAGCTTAACTTAGTCTCTAATTCCTTTTCTCATGTTTCCTACAAAGTTTTCTATTATTTTAATGAGTTTTATATTAAATATTTTTATTTTAAGAAGAAAGTATAAGATATTTAAAAATTAAAAGGTTTTTTTTAAGAAAAATCATTTTGATGGGTTCTGTTGTTTTTTTACTATATAACTTCACGGTTTCTCTATGATTGATATGGGTTTTCATGGTTTTATTTGATAAATGTTTGTGTTTTACAAGTTATAATGAATTATTTTATATTCTCAAGGTTTAATATCAAAATACCAAAAAACAACTATTAGTTTTAATGTTATTCATTATATTAATGGGTTTTCCTTATTTTTATATCGCTTATTAAACTTTTTTTCCTTATAACACATTTTCAAATTTTTATCCTAGGAAAATGAATGAGTCAAAAAATTTATAAAATATTTCTTGAAATATAGTAATTTTTCATTGAAATAAGTAAACATATAATTTATAACAATTTCTTAAAATAGTGTAATTTTTTTTGTTTGGATGATAATGTAAAGGATTTTCTTACACATAGGGTTTTTACAAATTCTCTCGAAATATAAACTTAAAAGGTATCAGGTATTTATGTCACACCTGGTTTTTTTCATGTCTTGGTTTTGATCTGGTTCATTGAAAATCCCAATATTGTTTTTGGGTTTTGGGTTAGATTAATTTTGAATTTTGAACTTCCATATTTTTATAATCACCCAAATTTGGGTTCTCCATTTCTTGATTATGATTTTTTTGAGAAAGGGTGGTTATTTCATGATTTGGGCCAACCATGATCCCATTTGTAGTTTTAAAAACCAAATTTGTTTCTTTAATAACTCCTTTTTTCAACATTTTTCATTAATTTCACTTCCCACTTTTCCTCCACTGAGATATTAATACTTCCATATCCTTTTGGACACCTTAGAAATTCCTAACCATGGTGAATTGAGGTTACTTATTTAGGTAATGGGCCAGCCCAAGGGCTCATTTCTAGTTTTAAAAAAATAATTTGTTTCTTTTATATCTAATTAAAGTTTTAATATATTTTGGTTATTACACCTCACAATAGAATTCAATATCCCTATCCTCACCCCTAGTATCTATTTTCCCTCTTTGGAGCTCATATGAGTCATGTATTATGGAGAAAGTCCTCATGTTACCTCAAATCGTCCATAATTGATAAGGTAAATTGTTTCATAAATAACTCATTCAATTCAGGATCTTTCTCCCACTAATATTATTTTCCTGGTTCTCCTAGAACTTAGGATAATCTCCAAGAAGATTCATGTAATTACCTTTCCTCTAAGGGTGTAGATCTAATGGAATACGAATAGTTTTCAAGTTGAAAAGGTGAGATTCCATCTCTTTTATCATCCCTCTTCTTCCTCCATTCATTATTTCTTGGTTTTATAATATCCCCTAGTCATTATATACCTAGTGTTATGTTATCATATGATTTTTGATGGGGTTTTCGTTCTTTTGGGGCTGGTATTCATAGGTTTAGGGTTTGGAAACCCTCGGATGGTGATTTTCAGTGTGTGTTTCCATTACGCCAAGGATTGGAGGTAAGATATCCCTTGAACATGCCTTTATCAATTAAGATTAATTATTTTCATATTATTTTCATCTTTTATATATGTTTATTATTATTGTTCATCATTTGGATAATTTTCTTTTTGTGAAAAATGTTTTTTTAATCCTTTTTTTTGTGAAAGGTAATGTTGTTTTGTCATAAATGTGCACACCAAGTGTTTGTTTAAATGTTCCACTTTCTTTAGAAACTATTTTGTGAAATTTAGAACCTGGTTTTTGGTATTTTGAATATATTTCACTATCTTGTATAAAATATTTTATTAAATTGATGCTTTATTCCATGTCATGTTCTTAAAATAAATTGTTTTGTTTAAAAGGGCATGTCTTGTATTCGATAAATTGCCCTGTTGGCTTTTATGTGTTATGTTTGAATTAAAAAATTATTTTTTTGGATTTATAAATGAATTTTAATAATGATAAATGATATTTTTTTTCTTTATATGGATTTCCAATTTGTATTTGGTTTTACATACAAATGGGTTTTGGTTTATAACATGCTTTGGCCCTAGTTGTCGGAAAATGGCCCGTTTCACATCCTTATGAAAATGGTTGTGTTTTGAACATGTAACCTGAATGTTTTAATTGATTTATGAATGTTTTTTTCTGTTGTAAATGGTTTTTATACACCTCTTAATAAAATTAAAATTCATACCTTTGTCAAATGATAGTTTTGATAAAGGATTAAATTCTCGTTTGGCATTAGTTTTCTTGTAAAAATGGTTTCCATGTGTATTTCATGTTCTATCTTTTGAGAAAATTTTATGGTCCTTGAAAATGGTTTATTAATTGGTTTTGGGGCTGAAACATCTGGTTTGTTATGTTATTTATGTGTTTTTCCCGTAAAAGAGCATTATTGAATGAATTTTATGTGCAACACCTCGTTATACTCCTCGAAATTGTTTTACAAATCTTTTTAGTGGTTTCTTGATTCTTGAAAGAAATGTGAAGCATGTTTGTGGACTGTTTGTGTGTTTATGGTTTGTTAATGAAATTTGGATTTGAAATTTTTAATTGATAATATGTGTAACTTGATTGAGCACTAAAGGGAATCTCAGGTATCTAGGTAGGCAGACGTGAATTATTATGCTAGTGATTCCATGGGGTTTGGCCCCTGTTTCACGTTGCATGTTTGATGATGACAACACTAACTAAAATATGATAATTATTTTGTTGGGGGACCACTTTTTTATGTGTATTCTCCCTACTAGTGTCTCTTGTGCATGAGAATGAATATTTATTATGCTTACTTTCACCTAGATATGAGGTACCTGTGGCTCACAACTAAATAGTGCCTAGGGGTGTTCCCATGACTTGTGCTCATTGGTTATTTTGAACTCACTGTCGGAATACGGTTCATTTGCTTGGTAAATTAATTAGTTTTTGTGATTTATATAAAATTTTAAATTCTTTAAATCATCCCTCTCGAGAACTATTTTCATTTTGAAGTTTCACCTCTTTGAAAATTGTTACTAGCATTTTTGTTTATAAAAAATAAATGTTTTTTTCTGGTAATTTGTTTTATATATCATGAGACCTTATTTGGAAAACATTCCTTTATATTTTTTATTTAAAAATTCAAATTTATGTTTCTTTTAGTTTAAATGATGTGAATTGGGAATAGAATATCGGGCTAACCTACTGAGTTTTAATACTCACGCCTATAGTCTTCTTTGGTTTTTAGCCCTTGTCTTGGTTTAAGATTGAGTTCGATCACCTTGGGAGACGTGTGATCATTGTGTTGGAGAGTTACCAGCGGGGTCACATGGAGTTATTAGGTTATTGAGTTTGTTCAGTTGAGTTTTTGGTTTATTTTTACTTTCAGTTTTTTGTACAAATAATGTTCAGTTCAATTTTTATATAAATGTATTTTGTGCCATCCTTTTTTTCCACTATTTGATTGATTGTTTATATATGGGAAAAATCATTCCCTTGTGTACTCTATTGATGCCCTTGGTTCTTGTAATAGTCCCGGGTGGATCGGGAATGCCTCTCGGGACTTGTCGCGGGCTGGCCTGGGTGACCGGTTCAGGGTCGAATTGGGCTGGTTCGTGACAAAATGGTATCAGAGGAGGTCAGCTCTTAGCAGACATTTCATTTTAGAGAACCCTTGTTATTTGGGGGATTTAAAGGTAGATTTAGTAGGATTGTTGATTAACCTAAGGATTTGTTTCAAATGTTAAATCCACCTATTAAAATGTCACCTCAGCCCATTTGTTGAAATAGACAGATATTTGGGTTCGATTTAAAGGCACTTCCCTTTATGGTGATTCTCTTGGTTGTAGTAGTTGTGCATGGTGATGTTTAGTGGGTGTTTTGTTTTGTTCCTTATTCATTCTACTCCCCGTTCAGAGTGAGAGAAAAAATTGGTGTGTATCTCAATATTCTTGTTTGGGTAAAAATTTGTTGTTGAGGAAGAGAGTTCCATGGTGTCTCTTGATCTGTTGTTTTTTATTGGGAGTGTTATGTGATACTATGTGGAACTAAGGGACAAAGTACATGTTGGGGATTATCAAAGCCTGGATATGATGCAAGATATTCTTCATCCATCAGATCTCCAGCCATAGGTTTCAGAGTGAAGCTACCGCGTAGTCAGGAGTACTAGGATTGTGGGTAGTATTGATAAGCACATAACTATACCATTTCATTGAGGTAGTTCCATTGTTTCTTTTGTGGTTTCAAATTCCCAATGATTGGGTCCCCTTCCCTCCCCTCCCTAATTGGTGGGGGTTCGGATCCATGTAGAGAGTGTTGGCCTTGTTCTTGCCGCCTCCATTCAGGAGTGGGTGGCTTAAATGTTCATTTTGTGTTCCTCTCTACTTGGGTTTGTAGGTTATTGTGGGAGATTTTTGGTGGACCTATATAGTTGAGTCCCAATTCTAGTTCATTTTGATTGCTTTTTTTTTTCATTTCTAGTTGGTCTCTCATGGTGGGGAGACCCACTGTGGGTCTCGAAGATATTTCCTTTAGGATTTCTCGGATGGAAGTTGTGATTTAATGGTGGGGAGACCATTTCGGCCTCCAACCCATTTCATTGGATTTTATGAGTTCTCTTTGGTTTGGGTGATTTTTCGGTTCATTGGTATAAGGCCCAACAACTAGGTTCTCAGTTTGGTTGTGGGGGTAGTGACTCGATCTTTTGGTTGATTATCAAGAAGTGGTTGAGAGTTGGTGTTTTGGTTGAGGAAAGAAGATTAAGTTCCATTAATGGTTTATGGTGTGTCATTGGATTAGGAGTATGGACCATATTGATAAATAACCCTTATGTGTTGATCAATCAGTTGGAATGTGCTATTTCTTTCTTGGGGCGGAAAGCTTTAATGGTGGGGAGAATTATCACACCTAGTTTTTTTTCTTTTCATGTCTTGGTTTTGATCTAGTTCATTGAAAATCCCAATCATTTTTTTGGGTTTTGGGTGAGATTAATTTTGAGTTTTTAACTTCCATATATATATAATCACCCAAATTTGGGTTCACCATTTCTTGATTAGGTGTTTTTGGAGAAAGGGTGGTTATTTCATGATTTGGGCCAACCGTGAGCTCATTTTCAGTTTTAAAAACAAAATGTGTTTCATTAATAACTCATTTGTTTTTCAACATATTCTATTAATTCCTCTTCCCACATTGCATCCACTGAAATATTAATACTACCATATCCTTTTGTATCCCTTATAAATTCATAAACATGGTGAATTGGAGTTACTTATTTAGGTAATGGGCCAGCCCAAGGGCCCATTTTGAGTTTTAAAAAAATAATTTGTTTCTTTTATATCTAATTCAATTTTTAATATATTTCGGTTATTATACATCAAAATCGAATCACAAATCCCTATACACACCCCCATTATATATTTTCCCTCTTTTGAGCTCATATGAGTCTCGGATTATGGTGAACGTTCTCATGTTACCTCAAATCATCGAGAATTGATAAGGTAACTTTTTCAAACATAACTCCTTCAATTAGTGATCCTTTTCCCAATAATCTTCCTTCGATGGTTCTACCAGAACTTAGGAGAACCCCCAAGAATTTTCAAGCCATTCCCTTTTCTCTAAGGGTGTAGATATAATGGAATACGAATAGTTTTTAAATTGAAAAGGTGAGATTCCTTCTCCTTTATCCTCCCTGTTCTTCCTCCTTTCATTATTTATTGGTTTTATAATCTCTCCTAGTCATTATAGACCTAGGGTTATGTTACCACATTATTTTTATGGGTTTTTTGTTCATTTGGGGCTGGTCGTCATAGGTTTAGTGTTTGTAAACCATCGGATGGTGATTTTGGGTGTGCGTTTCCATTACGCCAAGAATTTGAGGTAGGATATCACTTGAACATGCCTTTATCTATTAAGATTAATCATTTTCATATTTTATTCATATGTTATATATGTTTATTATTATTTTTCAGCCTTTGGATAATTTTCTTTGAGTGAAAAATGGGTGTTTAATCCGTTTTTTGTGAAAGGTATTGTTGTTTTATCATAAAAGTGCACACCAAGTGTTTTTTTAAATGTTTCACTTTATTTAAAACTATTTTTTTATTTTTAGAACCTATTTTTTGGTATTTTGAATATATTACTGTATCTTGTATAGAATATTTCATGAAATTTATGCTTTATTCCGTGCCATGTTCTTAAAATAAATTGTTTTGTTTAAAAGGGCATGTCTTGTATTAGGTAAATTACCCTATTAGATTTTATGTGTTATATTTGATTTAAAAAATTATTTTTTTGGATTTATAAATGAATTGGAATAATGATAAATGATATTTTTTGGGTCCTTATATGGATCTCCAATTTGTATTTGGTTTTACAAACAAATGGGTTTTGTTTTATAACATGTTTTGGCCCTAGTTGTCAGAAAATTGCTTGTTTCACATCCTTATGAAAATGGTTGTGTTTTGAATACATAACTTGAATGTTTTAAGGGATTTATAAATTTGTCTTTATGTTTTAAGTTGTGTGTATACACCTCCTTAATAAAAGTTAAATTCATACCTTGGTCAAATGATAGTATTGAGAAAGGATTAAAGGCCCGTTTGGCATTAATTGTTTTTTGTAAAAATGGTTTCCATGTGAATTTCATGTTCTATCTTTTGGGAAAATTATATGGTCCATGAAAATGATTTATTAAATGGTTTTGGTGCTTCCAAATCTGTTTTTTATGTTATTTATGGGTTTTTGCCCGCAAAAGAGCATTATTGAATGGATTTTATGTGCAAGGCCTCGTTATACTCCTTGAAATTATTTTACGAATCTTTTTAGTGGTTTCTTGATTTGTGAAATAAATGTGAAGCATGTTTGTGGGTTGTTTGTGTGTTTATGTTTTGGTAATGAAATTTGGATGTGAAATTTGTATTTTATAATTTGTGTAACTTGATTGAGCACTAAATGGAATCTCGGTTATCTAGGTTGGCGGACTTTTTCTAGTAAGTTATTGATTCTGTGGGGTTTTCCACCTGTTTCATGTAGCAAGTTTGACGATAACAAAAATAACTAAATTATGATGATGATTATGTTGGGGGACCACTAGGTTATGGGTATGATCCCTACTAGTGGCTCTTTTTCACAAGAACAGATATTTATTGTGCTTACGTTCACCGAGATATGAGGTACCTGGGGATCACAACTAACTAGTGCCTAGGGGTGTTCCCGTGACTTGTGCTCATTGGCTATTTTTAACTCACCTTCGGCATATGGTGTTCTTGGTTGTAAAATTCAGTAGTGTCTATGATTAATTTAAAAGTTAAAATTATTTAAATCATCCCTCTTGAAAACTATTTTCATTTTGAAGTTGCACCTCTTTAAAAATTGTTACTAGCATTATTGTGTATAAAACATGAAAATTTTTGTCTGGTAATTTGTTTTATAGAGCATGGAACCTTTTATGGAGAAAATTCCTTTATATTTTGTATTTAAAACATAAAATTTATGTTTTTTTAATTTTAAAGGATGTGATTTGGTAATAGAATATCGGGCTAACCTACTAAGTTTTAATACTCACGCCTATAGTCTTAGTCTTTTTTTAGCCCTTGTGTAGGTTTTAGGTTGAGTTAGATTGCCTTTAGAAACATGTGATCATTGTGTTTTAGAGTGACCAGTGGGGTCACATGGATTTAGTAGGTAATCGGGTTTGGTCAGTTGAGTTGTTGGTTTATTTTTACTTTTAGTTTCTTGTACAAATAAGGTTCAGTTAAATTTTTATATAAATGTATTTTGGGTTGTCCTTTTTTTGTTATTTGTTTGATTGTTTATATATGGGAGAAATAATTCCCTTATGTACTCTATTGATTCCCTTTTTTCTTGTCAACATCCCGGGAGAATCAGGAATGCCTCTTGGGACTTGTCGGGGCTGGCCTGGGTGACCGGTTCATGGTCGACTCGGGCCAATTCATGACAATTTAAGTGACTCAATATTGGTTATGGATTTTGTAATTTTATGTTTAATTTTGGTTCTCTTCTTTTATAATCAACTCCATCATGTAAAGAGTATGAATTTATCATCGGATCTGGGTGTGTAAGTATGGTCTATTATTGATGGTTTCAAAGAAAAATTCTTGATAAATTTAGAGGTTATGATGTTATTTAATAAGAAAAGATTAAAATATTTATAAAGCACTAAAGTTTAATACCATGGTTTGGTATTTTATAATTTAAAATATAATTCGGATAAATAATATAATATGAGAATAAACATAGGCATACTAGATTTAAATCGTGAAATTATTAATTTTAGATATACATGTCATTCATAATAAATTGAAAAAATAGAATAAACTTTTAAAATTTTTACTTATATATCTCCTTCATCTGGATAATGGGATTCCATAAGATGGATGGGAAGATGTTTAAAATAATCCTCCTTTCTCTTGTATAATATTCACTTTCAATAATAATTTCAAAATATATCTCAAGTGAATTGGAAACCTTCTTCATTATACAACACACATAAAAAAATTATAATATATTTGAATCGTCTTCTTTTCTTAAATATCATAAAGGACCTTGGGATATATTTGACCATATTTTGACAAACCAACTATCCCATCTTACTCACTCTGGAAAATATCATATAAGAAATTATGAAGTTATTATGATGGATGGACCAGAAAAAGGACTTCCATATCTCTATTATACTACAAAGTAGGGTGACCTTTGAGTGGTGTATGTTTTTTAAAATTATTCTAGTTTTTAAATTATAATAAACTCAAAACCTTATTCAAACAAATAATGTCAAATGGTATCTTAATACATTATGGAAAACAAGTCTAAGAAAATGTTTTAAGAATATATATTTATAACCCAAGATTATTTAAAAAATTTGGTTTCATTAAACATTTATTTAGATCAATATATATCACATATTCATGGAGAATATAAGGAAATTAACTTGTCAATTTTTTGATGAGTTTTTAAATTAAATAGATTTTATATTAAGTGTTATGGGGTACCTGACTTTATAATTAGGGATGGAATGGTTGGTGATCCATATTTCCTAGGTATGACTTAATTTAATAGTTTTTATTATGTTTAAATTATATTAGATTTTAATTGATGAATCTTAAACATGATTTGTATTTACGATTACAGTAATAAAGTATTAAGTAATAATAAGACAAATCAAGGTTAGTAGTTTATGAAGGAAGTTAAATTATTGAAGTGTATAAATATAGGGTTTCAAGAGTTATGATATGGTGGTTTTTTATTTAAGTATTTATAATTTTAAATATGATCATAAGTTCAATGGTATTGATATGATTTTGAGGTCTTATGTAAATATTTTGGAAGGTGATTAATGATATTATGGGAGATATTTATTGGGGATTAAAAACAATACATGATTGAAATATAAATGTCCATTTTGTTTGCTATATGATTTGATGTTGTGTTAATTAATATAATGGGTTTATTTATTTTTGGAATACAATTTAAGATAACCTTAGTAGTTGAAAATACAACTAGTGATTTTTTTATCAAAGTTATTTTAAAATAAGTTTGCAATTTTTTTATGGATGATTGAGATATATGTAACACTTAGTTTAAAATTATGATTTAGTGTAAAGGTTATATGATAAATAATGTTATTTTTGGGAGGGATATAATATGAAAGGTATAAATAGACTTTGAGGTTCGTACATTCTTTATTATTGGGGTAATTATGGTTAATTAGGATGAAGGGTAGTCATATTTTGAAAAATTTCTAGGTTAGTTTTTTTTGGAATTATTAAAGATGAACTTGGGGTGTTATTGATTAGACTTTTGAGATTAATGTATTATTTAATCACATAAAGGTTTATTAATATTGGATAATTCAATAACCAAAGAAACTATAAGGTATGTTTTTACATTAGATTCTCATTAAACTCCCTTTATAATGGTTAATGTGATGTCCCCTAAGTTTACGGAAGGTCACAGAAGTGTCCTAGGGGTTTGGGGATTAAAAAGGGGTGAAAGGGGGAACTGTGCATGGTTCATGGTTGGTGAAAGTTTAATATTAATTGTTCACCATGACTATGATACACATAGAAGGCGAATCTTGGGTAGTAGACTATGCAAGGAGGGTCCAGTAGACTATGCGACTTCATACCTCTTAGACATATGCAACTACATGGACAACACATAGTTTGGAAAACTACGTGGAAGGCCCATAAAAATAATGTGTCTTGGTTTTGTCTTGTAAAGAGATAACCACATGGATTGAACACAGTATTTAAATCCATGTAAACTAACTTTTCAACCTTTTAAAAGAAGGAAATTGATGATTTTTTTAACCCAAAAAAAATACACAATCTAACATGGTTTTCTACCTCATTTCACCCTGAGTAGGATTTTCTATGAACCAAACCCTCCCTTCACTTCCAAGGATCAACATCCTTCAATTATTAGGTGTTTAAAATTTCATTTAGTGAGAATTGAAGATCTTGGTAAGTCTAAGATTCTTCTTTATTCTATTTTATAGAATAATATTTTATTATTGTTCCTCTTATTTAAAATCACATAGACCCTACATTTATATGGGATTCTTAGATTTTTTTAGTGAATTTTTATCTCAAATTGATATCCAAGGTTAGGTGAGTGTTTTTTATAAGCTTAAAGTAGGTGGTCTGCAAGATTTACCACATAGTATTGATGTTATTATTGTATGTTTGGTTGTTCCATTAGGATTTCTTGCTATATTTTTCTTCCTTTTATTATGAAAAGTTTATTCTTATTTAAATTAATGAGTGAGACCCTTCATAGACCTCATCTAGTCCATTTATAATGACCTGATTAGTCTTGAGTTCATCCATGTGGTTTTCCACTCCCCTGACCAAGGTATATGAGTTTCAAATGATGGAAATTGAGGGTTATGAGATTAAATTAGTTGTTCTTGTTGTTTTCAATGTCATAATTCCATAAGGTACTATTTTTATTAACTTAGAAAAATAGATGTGTGGTGAAATGATAAAAAATGGAAATGATACATGATTAAATGGGCACAATCAGGTTGTTAAATGGATTTGATGAACATATGATTGTTGTGAAACATTAGGAAAGGGTCAAGTAGCTTATGTATGGAATTAGGTTAAATGTGTCAAATGTATTAGATCATGGAAATTTTTATAAATGGTATTGATACACCTTTGATGTTTTATTTTAATAAAAGGTCGAGCAAGTTGAATCTTCAAACATGAACAGAGATGAAATGGTCATGGGTGTTTTTCATGGTGTTATACACCACGATAATGATGTCAGGCATGTTGGTCCACATTGAGGAGTGGGCATTAGTCATGGTATTCCACCCCCATAGTAATGATGTTAGTCATGACGTTCCACAATGTAGTTTGTGATTCTCATCCATGGAATTCCACATCCCCAATTTGGAAACTTGGACATATCCCCCCTATATAATAATGTTTAGCCACTATGGTATATTTTTTAAACAACTAGAATGGACCGAACCAGGTTTGATTGGCTTGGGTGGAATTGGGAACCCAAGGGTCATTGTGAACAAATTTAATATTGTTAAATGATGAAAAATATTTTATTTATTACCTTGTATAATGTTCATCATACCTCTAAATACATTGTTATTAAAATAGATAGTTCTATAGACACTTTTGGTGGTGTATTACTAAGTTTTACTCACACCCTACTTGGAATGTTGATGTTACTCGATTAAACTTCATAGTTATAGGTTCGGATCAGGGAAAGGGCACCATGATAGATGGTTTACTTGGGATGGATCATTAATGAGGGGATCAAACTTGATTACATGACCCAAATTGATAGATTATCAATGTGTATTTATTTCGGTCTTTTTTTGAAACTAATTACACTCATGACATGGAATATTTTATGTATTGATTTCTTGATACTTCATTAGCTTGGGAATGTGGTATGTGACTTATCTTTATTTCTTGTTATTTTTTTTATTTTGATTTCCACTGTTGGTTTACTTTATTAAAGAGGGTATATTCTTCCCAAGTATCTTAGTAGACCCACACTACTAGTCATTGGCCTATGGAATATGGGATGCATGCCTGAGGTCACATGTCGAACTGGCTCGGGACACCATTTTAGTGTCACACATGCCAGGATGTTAAAATGTGGTGTTGTATTGCTTTAATTTTATTTATTTATAATTTTTGAAAGTTATATAGGAGACTAGGATTTGTAGAGCCTTATAAATTATCATGTGCACGGGATTAGATTACCCATGTGAAAGAGAAAACCCAAGTTCTCAAGGTGGGAATGTTTTTCTTAATGTTATCATATTATAGTTGTATCATATTTCAAATTTTGTAAACCACATATTGTGGAAAGTGGATTAGTAATATTTTACTAGTGGGTCATCATGGAACAAGGTTGTGTATGAATGAATAATGTTTTTACACTCAGGTATTCATGTGACATGCATCATATTTGGAACATCTAGAAGAGTATGTGGGTTATGGGAAATAAAATTCATTTCTATTTCTTTTGTGATTTAAAACAGATGGTGCCTAATAAATAAGGTGGGGTTGTTCTAATTTAAAATAAATTAAATTAAAATCATTAAGATAGTCCCTAAGGATAAGGGTTTAACTATTTATAAATTTAAATATGTTAAAATGGTGTATAATGTGAAGTTTGAAGTTTATAGATTTGGTTTGACCTGCATTAGCCATGGCCCCAGATATAAATGGTTGGGGGTAGTGATAGTGATGTTCTTGTATCTATTAGGATAGATTTTTTTGAATATCTTGTTAGGTTTAGTTTTGAATCCTCCCTTATATAACTTTTAAATTCAGTGTTATGTGACCTAAAATGTGTGTTTAGAATTATAGATAGACTCCACCATGACACTATTTACCGATAGGGTTATAGGAGAAAATTTCCAAGAATAAACCTTCAGTAGTAGAATAAAAACCATAGTGGTTCCATGTAATAATGGGAAGAGAAGTTTCATTATAAATTTTCTCAATTTATATAGTTTATAGAGAGAGTCACAAGGTGGTAAGCGTCAAGTATGTTTGATCAGATGAGATATTTTGAGTTGCATCAACCTCTAACATTTGCTAGAGATAGTGGACCTAAATAAACATATTTATAGATTGACTCTATCTAGATGATTATGGATTTATTAAAAACTGCCCTATAGAAGAGTGTTAAGATATAAGCTTCGATGTTAAAGGGACCAGCAAATAATTGGTGGGATATTTAGGATCAGGCTAATTAGTCAAAGATTAATTATTAGAAGGACTACCAAGAGAGGTTCTTGGAAAAATTTTACCAAGATACATTGAGGTAGGAGAGGGTTATAGAATTTATATGATTGAATCAAGGACCTATGTTATTGATGGATTTTTCTGGACTCTTCACCGACTTATAGTGTTTTATCATAATGCTAATAGGAAATGAGACAGTAGAGTTAAGATGTTTTCAGTATGGTCTTAGATGTGAGATCAAGCCCCATGTTAATATATTTCGTTTGAAGAATATTATGAAGGTGGTTAATCAAGATCTCATTTTCATGGGAAACCTGAAGGAGGAATATAGTTGTAGATAGTTAGTATTAGTTGGGAGATCAGGTGGTATGTATTCTAATGTTAGGAATCATTGTTATGAGAACTTTATTCTAGGTACTGTCATACACAGTAGATATGGGAGAAAATCATCCTCTTAGGGAGGTAGTTCAGTCATATTCTATCAATGTGGTAGACCTAGTTACATGAATAGTTAGTGTCTTTGGCCACTAGTGGAGTGTCGATCTTGTGGCATGATGGTTCGGGTTCATAGGTTTTTTTGGATCCATTTATAGATGGACAATGATATAGGACCTATCCTGATATAGAGCACTAATAGGGGATCTTCAACCCTATGTTTTTCTATAATTCGTAGTTTCTTTGGCCATAAAAATCGGGGTGGCAGACGCGTTACTTCTTATAATGAACCAAAATTTTATAAATAAAATTCCCCATGCAATTTAATTTAATGAATTAATATGTATTATAATTATAGAAAGCACGTGCACTTATTTGGTTTCATTATAACCTATCATATTTAAAATTCTTTTAAGAATAATTATCATTGATAATATACCCATTAATAGTGATCATATAATCACTATAAATATAGGTTTTTAAGAAATCCAATTAACATATATAAATGAATTGATTTCTATAACCAGTAGGATAGTACCCTACAAATACCATTAATCAGAGTTTCTAAGGGATATATAATCCCTGGGATTTTCCCTTGACCAATCCCAAGCTATGATCTAATAACTTATGTCACGATATAAGGCCCCAGCCTTAAACCTTACTTAATCTTGAGTTATTACAAGATTACACATTGAGGATCTTTTCAGGTTTAGAGTTTTAGAGAATTAGATCATGAAACATTCATTACATTCCACATTTAAACAAAGTGGTTACATAAAAGACAATATTCATTCTTCCCATCAACAGAAACCTATTTAAAATTAAACACAGATTCTTCCTTAACACATCCTTGACACTATCATCACATCATGTACCTTTCCCTTGACCTGTGAAAAACATTTCAAAAACTTGGGATGAGCATAAAAAGCTCAGTAAGGGTTATAAAAATATGTAAAGGAAACATGAGTTCATATATACATAAGAATGAAATCATACTTTACCCATAAAACAAAGGCACTTTCATACCTCATCAAACCATGAATAAATCATAGAAATCATAAGACAAAAAGGTAACTTGAGGCATTCATAACATTCTTACGTAGGGAGTAACCCTCTTGGTTACGTTTGGAATACCCATCACAGTATATTCCCTAAATCTCTTCGGAGAAACCTTAACGTTTCACTCCTTTGCGTTACCCAATGCATTGGAGAGCTATATCGGGCTCACCCGCCCTTAGTTTATCACGGAACCACCCGTTCTTCATAACAATGCCCAAGAACCATAACATAATCGTATCACATAAACATGAATAAAGGAAACATAACATTTCTACATTTCAATCACAATATAACATTTTAGGATATTGAAATAATGTATCCATTCAAAAAGAAACCATTTCCAAAACCATTTAAAACATTTAAAAAAGTGATTTTTGAATCAAAGTGTCCCATACCACCTTGAAGCTTTTAACATTTTAAACCATTAATATCCATATAAATAAATCCATAAAACCATTTTGAAAACATGGATATTAATAAGAACAAATAATTAAAACATTTAAAACGATATTTTGGTTAAAGGGGTTTTACCAAAATTAGAGACACTTGAATACAATAATCGAGGAATAAAATTTAGTCAGAACATTATAATATCATGAGAATAAAAGGATTCATGATATAATACTCCAAAGGACAGTATATACACCATATAAGAGTGAATTGGTGCATAACAACAATGAACCCTCAATAGAAATGTCAAATGTGATGAAATCCCTTATAAAGAAGGTATCCTTAAATTAAAGACAAATAAATCTCAAAAAATATGTGTGACAAATCTATACACCCAATATAAGTGGATATTAAGAGTAAAACAATAAAAGTTCATTCACACATATTCAATGGATGACATATTCAATGACTACAAGTTGAACCCAAAGAAATCGAAATTGGGTTAAAAAGTTCTCTTGACAGCCAAACGGCATCACATAAAAATGAGTTGATGAGAGATAAAAAGTGTATCTCATCACTTGGACATAAAATTTACATCAATCAGGATGTATGAGAACATATCCCAACATAAAAATATGTAAATTAAAAGACCCAATAAAAGAAGTCTTTTAAAAAAAAGAGGGTGAAAGGTTCCCTTACCGACTTGGGCATCTTTCAAAACATACACCCCATGAAAGAAAGACAATAGGTCATTGATGTAAATACTCATAAACGAAATTATATTACACAAAGAGTAGAATAATGGGCAGTACATACACCACTCAATGGAATTTGTGGCAAATGTAGCATAAATCTCACGGGAATAAAAGTGAGATGAAAAATCCCTTACGAAAATTCGGCAACCTAACGGCGCCACTCAAAACTTCCAAAATGGATTGATGAGAGGAAATAGGGTCTCTCATCATATGAACATAATAAGTACAGTAGGAGTAATATAAAATAACATCCCAATCATAAGAAATATGAGCTTAAAAGGAATGACATAAAAGAGTGTACTTAAAAAAGAAAGAGAGGTGTAGGATCCCTTACCCCGGGTCCGACTTGACTCGATCGTTCTTTAATCTCCGGAATAATAAACTTGAGTTAATTTCAAATTCTTTAAGAACCTTTTCCAAGTTCATTATTACTTTTATACCACTTATTACTATGTCATAAACATTATGTGATCATTTAAGTTAATAATATTTGTTTTGCCCATATTTGGTTCTTAAGTCGAAAGTGGACTTCTTACAATTACATGTTGTTCGTGTGGCCAAATGTTTATTATATCCAGAATTGTATTCATGATTTAGATATAATATATGTCATATATATACAGTACATGTATGCATTTATAACATTACATAATCATTTAGAGGTAAGAAATGAAATGCACCGTTCATGGAGACGGTAAGCCGTACGTACGCATGAACGCTACTTTCATTTCTATTTCGTATTTTATAGAATTTAATAATAATGATATAAAGGTATATTATAATTCCAGTATAATATCATATATAATATCATAGTTCCATCCTTTATACGTCCCACATATGGTATTTAACGAATCAAATCACTTTGAGGGGGCCGTAGTCCGCACTTCCTTAAATGAAGATATCGCATTTACCCATAATGGAAACCATAAAGGAATGACCAAAATGAAAAAAACAGAAGCTTAAGGAAAACATAAACATATTATATATCATATATAAAAATATTGACATCATAATGGCCACCTTTGAAGGTGTTAAATGAGTATTGAACAATCATCGTTTCGGGAGGCAGAATTTCGCCATCCACAGAAATCGTATGTTCTTTAACCATTTGATGTAGTTGTGTGAGAGTGTAGCTCGAATAAATATTATAACAACATCCTAGTATATTGAAGATACTGGTGTTGTTACAAAAGAAGTAAATAAAAAGAGTTTAGGGGGTTGGAGAAGAAAACTAAAACAAATGAACATGAGGGAATGAATTACCTTTAAAAGTGTAACTCCTTTTGATTTGAGCCTAAAGGACTCCTTTGAAAGGATTCTGCCCAAAGGGAATCCTCTAGGATGAGTATAGGGATGTGGAGAGAGTAAATGGGCAGGGTTTGGCCGAGCCAAAGGCTTGAGGAGTGTGTGAAATGAGGTAGAGGTGGGGGCCTTTTATAAGAGGAGAGGAGGGGCACTTTTGGAAAGTAAATAAATATTACTTTATTTGAAAATGTTTTTCGGTTTTAAAAGGTCCCACATTGATATAATTCGTGGATAAGGTGATAAGGCTTCAAAATACACTCATCCAATAAGTTTTGGACATGTGTAGTTCATAGATGTTACATTATCTTTCCATTTTATTTAAATCGTCAAATAATGATGTCATCGCTGCATCATTATTATGTCATAAATAATTTAATTTATTTAATGTATAAAAATTATAAACAAAATACTATGATGTAGGAAATCTTTTTATCTTTCCAATGAATATTTATAATCAAAAATATTACTTGTATAACCCAACATAAAAAAATTTTTAGTAAAACATATCACGTTTGTGTCAATTTTACTTTTACATTAAATAAAATGTTATTTATGTCATTTCCCAAGAAAAGTGGATCCATGGGGTCCCCAAGTTGGCCCATGGATTGTCTTGGTCGGCCATGACTCACCCAATAGGTGTAGGACAAGTGTCATGGTGTTTTCACATTCTTATAATATCATTTTTACCTTAAACTACACTAATTACCACTAATCGCGATTAAGAACTTAATAAGTTACTATTCACCAAAAAATTATTATAATCTCATTGAACCACATTTTACTTATTAATGACAACCATGTATGTCGGATTTTTGAAATTCAAAACACAATGATGCCAAAATTTCATTTAAACGGAAAATCAGCTTTTATAAGTACCACTTAGTGGTTTCACTATTCATCAAAAATTGAAGTTTTTCAGAAAAATCCCAAAAATTCACCCTAAGCTATATTTGATATTCTGAATTCAAAAATGAAGTCCGTTTTAAAAAATTCAAAACATATTAGTCACATTAATTAATTTAATAATTAATTCCCGCTGTCAGAGGAAATAGCGTGTTTTTATAAAACAATAAGTATCAAAAGATTGACACTAGTTTAAGTCTGATTTCAAAGTGAAATTAATTCCAACGACCACTATTGGATTTAATGGTAAAAATATTTTCTAATTTCACTTTAAAACTAATTCAAAATATAATCTAATCATATAAATAAATTAGATTAAAAAGAGGTTTTGAATTACAATACAACATTTTACACTATTCATTAAAAAATGAACTTTATCGGAAAAATACCAAAAAAATTACACAAAGTAAAATTTGATGTCCCGATTCTTGATAAGAGTTTTATTTGGTCCAAAAGAATGTTTAAGAGTGAACAAAACTATATTTAATGACAGTTCTCCATTAAAAGGCGATAAGTGAACCTTTAGTGAAAACTAGCGCATATACGCCTAAAATTGAATTCTTTCCGTGTTTTAAGCCTTTATCTTTTATTGGATAAATGTAAAAACATTTAAAAAACATATATAATCATAATTTAGTTATTTCTATCCATTACCGCCAATACAACGGCTACATGTTAACTACCATTTGAATTAATATTATTTTATTATTAGAGTGCAACGTAAGATTCCCAAGAAACTCGTTGTTGCGTGTTGGGTACGCCATCGAGCATAGCGTCCCCTTTCAAGTCATATTAATATTTTATTCACAAATATGGATAAATATGAAAATTTCATATTCATTATTTACCTGGGGTGTTACATCCTTCCCCCCTTTTGGGAATTGCGTCCTCGCAATTTTAAAATTGCGCTTGGAAACATCCTTGAAAGTCCTACATCGGAACAAAAGTCGGTAAAACAAACACTTTAAAATAAAGAAAGATAAGTACAAAGGTCACCCGAGTTAACCCATACTAGGATTCCAAGTATGAAAATATGGAAATGGAGGAAAAAAAGGGTCGTGTTCTGATGGAGAGTGATAGAAAACATGTTTAGGAGAAAGTTAACAACAAGAAAATCACAAACTTGTGATGGGTTAAACGGTCTTCGATTCCCCAGTAAGAAAAGTTAATAGACAACATTTTTGTTTTAAGTTACTTTTTATTGAGGAATTTATTCATAAGGAAACATAATCACTTATCATATTGACTTTCAACCTTTATTAGATTCCTTACACAAACTCATATTTTCTCCAAAAGACGAGTATTTAGGAAGACTTGTTCACATTAAGAGTACTATAATCAACTTCTAGAGAATCACCTAATCCACAAAATAGAATTATATACTTCCCATGTCTTTAGACTTTAACCAAATCCAAAACCAAAAAGGCTAGTACAAGATCAGATAATCCAGAAAAGGATAACCCTTTATAAAAAGAAAATCTATTCTTAATCTCCAAAATTTGTCCAACAAAACCCAAAGTTCAACGAGGACCATTCTATAATCAATTTGTCCATAAAATTATTCAAAGTAAACCAATATAAGATTGAATCCCAAATATTTGAAGGATTTAGTCGCATAGTCTTCCAAGATAAATCATAACATTTATCTCCAAACAATATCAGTTGCTCTTAAAGTCTCGTTTTGAAAAGTAATTAACCTAATCACATATCCTCCATGATAGGTTAATCATTTTCATAAACAACCCAAAATCAACTTACTCTTAATTCATAAAATCATATAACTAGAATGAATCAGTCAAACTAACCAGGGACTTCACGTAGTCCAGTGGTAGGCGATAAATACCAGTCGCACATTGGTTGTGGGTTCGATTCCCGCAGCTTTGTCCGACGCGACGGGATGTCACACGGTCTACGTGTTGTCCTTTTTCCAAAACTATATAATTCTTAAAACATTCCCCAAAATGAGATAAAATCTTCAAGAATAATCATAACATATTTTAACCTCAAATTTATCTCATTCCTTTAATTTTCCATCATATCATAGAGTAACCCATAATTACCTCAAAAGTAAGGATCATATAAACCCTAATGGTTACCTTAATAATTATTACCTGAATTTCCACATCGAGTTGGCCATTTCGTACATGATGCATTAGAGAACTCACCAAGGTTGAAGTGGTTGATCATGACTCCTTGATATTTGGTTTAGAACAACCACGAGTTTCCTAATTGAATCCTCCATTTTATCTAGTATCTTAATCAGAGAACCACCACAGTTTCCTTCAAACCTGTTGTCTCTTTGGTGCCTGCTAGATCCAGCCATTTACTAAAACCAAAAAGGTCAGTGTGAGTATATCAACAAAACCATCATGTACTAATGAGGAAGGTAAACACTAATATACACTTACTCATTCACTTTATCTAAAACTTGGACTCTTTCTAAAATCCTAACCATTATGGTAATGTCACTTATGCTTAAAGAATACCCTAACCTATAAAGTTATCTAAACCGACCTTGGATACCAACTATAAGGCCCCAGCCTTAAACCTTACTTAATCTTGAGTGATTACAAGATTACACATTGAGGATCTTTTCAGGTTTAGAGTTTTAGATAATTAGATCATGAAACATTCATTACATTCCACATTTAAACAAAGTGGTTACATAAAAGACAATATTCATTCTTCCCATCAACGGAAACCTATTTAAAATTAAACACAGATTCTTTCTTGACACATCCTTGACACTATCATCACATCATGTACCTTTCCCTTGACCTGTGAAAAACATTTCAAAAACTTGGGATGATCATAAAAAGCTCAGTAAGGGTTATAAAAATATGGAAAGGAAACATGAGTTCATATATACATAAGAATGAAATCATACTTTACCCATAAAATAAAGGCACTTTCATACCTCATCAAACCATGAATAAATCATAGAAATCATAAGACAAAAAGGTAACTTGAGGCATTCATAACATTCTTACGTTGGGAGTAACCCTCTTGGTTACGTTTGGAATACCCATCACAGTATATTCCCTAAATCTCTTCGGAGAAACCTTAACGTTTCACTCCTTCGCGTTACCCAATGCGTTGGAGAGCTATATCGGGCTCACCCGCCCTTAGTTTATCACGGAACCACCCATTCTTCATAACAATGCCCAAGAACCATAACATAATCGTATCACATAAACATGAATAAAGGAAACATAAAATTTCCACATTTCAATCACAATATAACATTTTAGGATATTGAAATAATGAATCCATTCAAAAAGAAACCATTTCCAAAACCATTTAAAACATTTAATAAATAGATTTTTGAATCAAAGTGTCCCATACCACCTTGAAGCTTTTAAAATTTTAAACCATTAATATCCATATAAATAAATCCATAAAACCATTTTGAAAACATGGATATTAATAAGAACAAATAATTAAAACATTTAAAACGATATTTTGGTTAAAGGGGTTTTACCAAAATTAGAGACACTTGAATACAATAATCGAGGAATAAAATTTAGTCCGAACATTATAATATCATGATAATAAAAGGATTCATGATATAATACTCCAAAGGACAGTATATACACCATATAAGAGTGAATTGGTGCATAACAACAATGAACCCTCAATAGAAATGTCAAATGTGATGAAATCCCTTATAAAGAAGGTATCCTTAAATTAAGGACAAATAAATCTCAAAAAATATGTGGGACAAATATATACACCCAATATAAGTGGATATTAAGTGTAAAACAATAAAAGGTCATTCACACATATTCAATGGATGACATATTCAATGACTACAAGTTGAACCCAAAGAAATCGAAATTGGGTTAAAAAGTTCCCTTGACAGCCAAACGGCATCACATCAAAATGAGTTGATGAGAGATAAAAAGTGTATCTCATCACTTGTACATAAAATTTACATCAATAAGGATGTATGAGAACATATCCCAACATAAAAATATGTAAATTAAAAGACCCAATAAAAGAAGTCTTTTAAAAAAAATAGGGTGAAAGGTTCCCTTACCGACTTGGGCATCTTTCAAAACATACACCCCATGAAAGAAAGACAATAGGTCATTGATGTAAATACTCATAAACGAAATTATATAATGGGTAGTACATACACCACTCAATGGAATTTGTGGCAAATGTAGCATAAATCTCATGGGAATAAAAGTGATATGAAAAATCCCTTACGAAAATTCGGCAGCCTAACGGCGCCACTCAAAACTTCCAAAATGGATTGATGAGAGGAAATATGGTATCTCATCATATGAACATAATAAGTACAGTAGGATTAATATAAAAGAACATCCCAATCATAAGAAATATGAGCTTAAAAGGAATGACATAAAAGAGTATACTTAAAAAAGAAAGAGAGGTGTAGGATCCCTTACCTCGGGTCCGACTTGACTCGATCGTTCTTTAATCTCCTGAATAATAAACTTGAGTTAATTTATAATTCTTTAAGAACCTTTTCCAAGTTCATTATTTCTTTTATACCACTTATTACCATGTCATAAACATTATGTAATCATTTAAGTTAATAATATTTGTTTTGCACATATTTGGTTCTTAAGTCGAAAGTGGACTTCTTACAATTACATGTTGTTCGTGTGGCAAAATGTTTATTATATACAGAATTGTATTCATGATTTAGATATAATATATTTCATATATATCCAGTACATGAATGCATTTATAACATTACATAATCATTTAGAGGTAAGAAATGAAATGCACTGTTCATGGAGACGGTAAGCCGTACGTACGCATGAACGCTACTTTCATTTCTATTTCGTATTTTATAGAATTGAATAATAATGATATAAAGGTATATTATAATTCCAGTATAATATCATATATAATATCATAGTTCCATCCTTTATAAGTCCCACATATGGTATTTAACGAATCAAATCACTTTGAGGGGGCGGTAGTCCGCACTTCCTTAAATAAAGATATCTCGTTTACCCATAATGGAAACCATAAAGGTATGACCAAAATGAAAAAAACAGAAGCTTAAGGAAAACATAAACATATTATATATTATATATAAAAATAGTGACATCATAATGTCCACCTTTGAAGGTGTTAAATGAGTATTGAACAATCATCGTTTCGGGAGGCAGAATTTCGCCATCCACAGAAACCGTATGTTCTTTAACCATTTGATGTAGTTGTGTGAGAGTGTAGCTCGAATAAATCTTATAACAACATCCTAGTATATTTAAGATACTGTTGTTGTTACAAAAGAAGTAAATAAAAAGAGTTTAGGGGGTTGGAGAAGCAAACTAAAACAAATGAACATGAGGGAATGAATTACCTTTAAAAGTGTAACTCCTTTTGATTTGAGCCTAAAGGCCTCCTTTGAAAGGATTCTGCCCAAAGGGAATCCTCTAGGATGAGGAGAGGGATGTGGAGAGAGTAAATGGGCAGGGGTTGGCCGAGACAAAAGCCTGAGGAGTGTGTGAAATTAGGTAGAGGTGGGGGCCTTTTATAAGAGGAGAGGAGGGGCACTTTTGGAAAGTAAAGAAATATTACTTTATTTGAAAATGTGTTTCGGTTTTAAAAGGTCCCACATTGATATAATTAGTGTATAAGGTGATAAGGCTTCTAAATCCACTCCTCCAATAAGTTTTTGACATGTGTAGTTCATATATTTTACATTATCTTTCCATTTTATTTAAATCGTCAAATAATGATGTCATCGCTGCATCATTATTATGTCATAAATAATTTGATTTATTTAATGTCTAAAAATTATAAAAAAACTACTATGATGTGGGAAATATTTTTATATTTCCAATGAATATTTATAATCAAAAATATGACTTGTATCACCCAACTTAAAAATTGTTTTAGTAAAACATATCATGTTTGTGTCAATTTTACTTTTACATTAAATAAAATGTTATTTATGTCATTTCCCAACAAAAGTGGATCCATGGGGTCCCCAAGTTGGCCCATGGCTTTTCTTGGTCGGCCATGACTCACCCAATATGTGTAGGACAAGTGTCATGGTGTTTTCACATTCTTATAATATCATTTTTACCTTAAACTACACTAATTACCACTAATCGCGATTAAGAACTTAATAAGTTACTATTCACCAAAAAATTATTATAATCTCATTGAACCACATTTTACTTCTTAATGACAACCATGTATGTCGGATTTTTGAAATTCAAAACACAATGATGGAAAAATTTCATTTAAACGGAAAATCAGCTTTTATAAGTACCACTTAGTGGTTTCACTATTCATCAAAAATTGAAGTTTTTCAGAAAAATCCCAAAAATTCACCCTAAGCTATATTTGATATTCCGAATTCAAAAATGAAGTCCATTTTACAAAATTCAAAACATATTAGTCACATTAATTAATTTAATAATTAATTCCCGCTGTCAGAGCAAATAGCGTGTTTTTATAAAACAATAAGTATCAAAAGATTGACACTAGTTTAAGTCTGATTTCAAAGTGAAATTAATTCCAACGACCACTATTGGATTTAAAGGTAAAAATATTTTCTAATTTCACTTTAAAACTAATTCAAAATATAATCCAATCATATAAATAAATTAGATTAAAAAGAGGTTTTGAATTAAAATACAACATTTTACACTATTCATTAAAAAAATGAACTTTATCGGAAAAATACCAAAAAAATTACACAAAGTAAAATTTGATGTCCTGATTCTTAATAAGAGTTTTATTTGGTCCAAAATAATGTTTAAGAGTGAACAAAACTATATTTAATGACAGTTCTCCATTAAAAGGCGATAAGTGAACCTTTAGTGAAAACTAGGGCATATACGCCTAAAATTGAATTCTTTCCGTGTTTTAAGCCTTTAGCTTTTATTGGATAAATGTAAAAACATTTAAAAAACATATATAATCATAATTTAGTTATTTCTATCCATTCCCGCCAATACAACGGCTACATGTTAACTACCATTTGAATTAATATTATTTTATTATTATAGTGCAACGTAAGATTCCCAAGAAACTCGTTGTTGCGTGTTGGGTACGCCATAAAGCATAGCGTCCCCTTTAAAGTCATATTAATATTTTATTCACAAATATGGATAAATATGAAAATTTCATATTCATTATTTACCTGGGGTGTTACACACGACCCATCCCCAAGGGCCCATGTTGTGAGTACCCTAGGAACACCTTATATAGGCCAGGGGCTGGCGACTAGCACCAAGTAAGCATATCCCAAAAGGGAAGGCATTGCCTTTAAACCAGTACACATGCACAAAGCACAAACTACAGAATATAAACAGAAATTAAAATGAGAATCTCAGTAGACAACTACTCAGAGCATAGTACAAACTGGAAGTAAAAAGGGGCCAAAATAAAATCTCAAAACCAAAAAAGAAAGTACAGCTGCCACAATTCGTCTGCTCGAGACCCTACCTAAAGGTTAGGTAAAGGGTATCTACCTGTAGTGGTAGACGTATGCCCGTCCATCCCCTCTCACTGAGCACCACCTAGTCCCGGACCACTAAAGTCTCCATCGAACCATAGATCACAACCATGGGACATGACATGTGTGTGAAAATCTCATGCTAGGGTGAGTAACACAATACTAGGTAGGGATTCCAAACCAAAAAGTAAATACCATAAAGAAATACCACAAATCGAAGACAGCTCACACCAGGTATAACTCAAAGTATAGAAAGTAATATTATCAGTCATAAAGATGAATCATCTTGTACTGCTGAGGGATTCATCCCTGATGAGTCACTGAGGTTTGGTCAGCTACTAGGCCACTATGGTCCACTCCTCTGCTGGACCACTGTGGTTTGCTAAGTTATTAGACCACAGAGTTCTGCTCGGCTACCAGACCACTGAGGTCTACTCGGCTACTGGACCAATGATATCCGATGAGCTATTGTACCAATGAGGTCTCTTATACTACTAGACCATTGGGGTCCGCTCGACTACTAGACCACTGAGGTCCACTGAGCTACTGAACCACTAAGGTCCGCTCAGCTATTAGACAACTGAGTTCCTACTCGTCATATCCTTCGTGTCACAACCATCCGTAGAATTCTCTCTCTCCAACGTGATTGACTACGGGATAATCTACTCTTAAATCCATCGTTAATATCTTTATTACCATTAAATCTACCTTATATTTTACACAAAGGACTGTCTCATTTCAATGGTCCCAATGCGGGAGACGGTGCATCAATCAGACGTCTGGCCTAAGATATATTGGTATTTTGGTAAACAGGGGTCGGTTGCGTCTGGGCCCAGTCTGACTTGGTCGGACCAATCCAACTAACCCAGCCTAGGGTGTCTAGTATTACCTGACCTAGTTCAACCAACCCGACCTAACCCAGTTGGGTCTGGGATGACTTGGTCCGACATGGCCCAGTGCCCAGGCTCAGTGGGCCTTGCTGGACCAGGCCAAGTTCGGTTGTGGGTCCATCCCACCAGTTTTCCTAGCGACCAAGTTCTCATCCCATATGGTCCGACTTATTGGGACCAGTTCTAACTATTCTGGCCACCCAATGGCCTAGTTTACTCCATCGACCAGGCTCGCATCAGTGGGCAAGATTGGGTCTAGCCCGGACAATGCTCTGGCGTCTGGTTCGTGCAGCCACACAGCCGGATGAGGCCAACCACCTCCCCTCAGCTCACGGTCTAGTGTGGACCACATGCCAATGCACATTGTGGCCTACCCCATGGGCCACTCCACCAATCACGGTGCCTGACTAGTGCCACCACCCTTCACTATCATGGCCCCTTCTGGCTGTGGCCTTTTCCACCTCAGCGCGCCACCGCGGGCCACCGGTCTTTCTCTGGTGGTCTGTTTCTTGATCCTTCTATGCTTCAGCGATTCTAGGGGTTTAATATTTACTAATGTATAATCCCCCCAATTTTTCAATGCTCTGGAAGTCTGGGCCCATTTGGAATCCCCCCCCCCCATAGTAAATATCTGATGCGACCTCATGTGTCCTTCGGTAAAAAACATGGATAAAGAGAGGGGGGATCACAGAGAACACCTAATAAACAAACCAAAATTTGTTCATGTCAGCCTAGAATTGTTCTTGTTAGCAGGATCACAAAGCAAATCACTAATATTTAATCCCCATAAAAAATCCCAAAATAAATATTTTCTAGTCTCTCAATAAGAGTCCATTTGCTAATCAAATTGTTAGAGAATTGATCTGTGTTCTTCATTTAGAGGAGAGAATAGGGGAAAAGCAGTCACTAATATTTAAACCCCTACCTAGGAAAAGGTGACCATTCGATAAAGTTAACATGTCTCCATCCATTGATTCCATGTTCTGATTCTCTCTCCAAGGTTATCATCACCGCTTTCTGATTCATCAGCGTTCATCATTGGAGAGGTTTCCTTTGTTGTTCGTCAGAGGAATTCTTGGGTTGTTGGTCAACCCTGGATTCCTGTTTAATTAAAGAAGGAAGAGGAATTTTGAATTGCAGCATAACCACACTGATTCATTAATGAGGTTCATTAATAGATTCAACGTTTCCTCTTCACTACACTGCAACACTGACGAGTCACGATATAATGATTAATAGAAATAATAAAACAACTTTTTAAAGTTACTTTTTTTCCTTATCAAAGTCCCAAAAACTATCGTTTTTAGTCAACCCATGTAAATAAATGTTAAACACTTTCTAGGTGAATCCTGATGCTTTGAGTTCAATGGTGCCCTCAGAATTTTGATTTGGGCACCAGTTTAAAAGTTAGAAAAAATATTCTCGCAAGATTGTTTAATGAACATTAAAAATAGTTCAAAAATACATTCTGGCCACTCTAGGCCATAGAATCATGTTCCATCTTAGATCCTGGCCTGTAAATAATCCCATTTAATTTTCAAAAAAAATACATGGAATTATGGGGTATTATAATTTAATCTCGATAGAAACCAATTACTGGAGAAGTTCAAGTTCATCAAGATCACAGTCCAAACCACGAATGCTGAACCACCCCATGAAAGTCTCACAGTCGTACGCCTTACTCTTAGGGAATTTTCTAGTTTATTAAAATGATATGTATCAATACCATAACAATATGAATATGTGTATTTTATATATTAATGAATATATTTTCATTTTATTTTTGTTACATTATAAAAGTTGTTTTATTTTGATAAAATAAAACATAAATTATATTTTTGGGTATTATCAAAATTCAATTAAGGGATAATAGATTTATAAAATAGGTAATATATTATTAAAATAGTATTGTAAACATTTTTTATTAAATTTAAATGATCATATAATTTTTATGAAGTCAAATTTAATTTTTATAAGGGTTCAAAAACTATTTTTATCAAAAAAACCCAACATTTCACAATAAATGTTGGTTATTGTTCTAAAAGTGAATATTCAGGTATTTATAAAATTATTTGGATAAAATAAATATTAATTTTTGTAATAATAATATTTAAATTATATAATGGTAAAATTTTGATTATTTTTTAAGACTGTCGAATTTTCAAGTAAATATTTAATACAGAATAAATATACTCTGTGTATTAGGACATCATGATGAACAAAAAATGATTTAATAAATACTATAAATAGTGTCCAAGACCAAATATATGTTTAAACTTTAAATAATTTAATATTAAGTTTTTTAATAATTTTATAATTCTTTTATGAATTCTCAAAATCTGATAATATATTTTATGGTTTTAAATTCAATTCTTTACAAATATGAATCACTTCCACATAAAAAAGGGTATTATTTTAATAAATTTGTCCATTAGACTAATTAAATAATTAAAACCACTCCTCTTTGGTAGAAACTATGTTAAGAACCCATATTAAGGTTTGTTCTTTTGGTTATTTTATTATATAGTGTCCAAAACATGAGTTTAAGAAATGATAAAGAATTAACCACTCATTTCCTATATAAACACCCGCAATCTCCCATTTATATTCACTAAAAAACCTTATAGAATATAATTAATCTAGCATACCCTCTCTATATTCCTCTCAAAGTACCCCCAATCTCTCAATAATCTCCTATTAATAATATGGATTCACCCCCTCAAGGTAAGGAATCCTCTCCTTCTCCTCCTTATTCAAGTTTCTTCATTATCGTATGTATTTTATCTCCAATTCCTAATGTTTGTATATGATCTTACATGTACCATTTACGTTCCTTTTTATATCTAGATGATTAGATATCCCTTTCACTATAATCAATCCCTTAAATGAACATTTATACGCCCCTATTATGCTGCAAAAATTTCATCATGATTTTTCAATCCAAACAATTATGTAGTGAATACCCATAACCTTTCCCTATCATGGGTTTTCATCTTTATGCCATTATAATACTTTTATTGGGGACTTACACGTATTTATTCCACACTCCTATATTTTGGAATGAAATTTGATGATAATTTATTCTATTTTTAATATCTATGTGGTATACTTAAGCAAGAGAATGAAATAAAAGTGATGGGTGCGCCTGGAATTAGATAGAGCTCCAATGCATTAGGTAATTTTTAGTCTCATGAGATGTCATGAAAGGGATTAGGGATTGAACCTAATCAATCATGAGACATTTTAAATCATGATTTATTGTAAATTATCCTTAACCTATGGTTATTGTGATGTTTTATAAGTTGTTACCACATTTCCCTTATTGCCTTTATGATTATCAAGTTATATCAAGAATTATTTATCGTGTTTCTAATTCTCAATCCTTTTATTCCCCCATTGATATGCCTATTGTCTAACATGTATTACTTTATTCATGTTATTCCATGTTTATTCCATTACTGGGATTTACATATCACCACTTTCTTATTTATGTCCCCAGGTTATCCCATGTCCTTTAAAGTTAGTTGGAATAATATGAGTATGTCAAGGTAGTTTTTAATATTGTTGTCATATCCAATGTTTTAAGATGTTATGAAATGTACCAAATCTATAAATAAACTATACTTATCAATCTTATAGGTTGTTTATGTTTAATCTTATATAATAAATTATGAATAAATTTTTAAAAAAGAGAAGTGTTGTCATACTTCAGGACCATAGTGTCAATATTAGCAGGTTTTTATGACACATGGGATTCAGATATGATCACATGATAGAGGAACAAGTAAGATGTTTGTAGTTTATCCTACACCTTTTGTTAGAGAGGCTAGACCATTGACCATTTGATGTATGACTATTGTATCTTACATACCTATTACTACATTATTTGATACAATATCTTCACATTCTTTTATAACTGCTTGGTTTTTGAATGGTTTGTTCCCAGTGGTGGAGTATATGTTTGGGGTTATGTCAATTGAAATTCTAATAGGGGTTCTATTGGAGGGTATCTTATTTCTCAATAAGTATACCATTATGATTGGTGGTAACCATCCCTTTTGGAACTTTTTCTTGCCTAAGATGATAGGTTTCAACCTAATACTAGGAATGGAATGGTTAGTTTCATATCAAGATCGCATTTATTTTTACCATCGATGGGTAACATTCAGATGTTTTGAGGGTTACCTTTATATTCATCAATTAGGATCAGATTTTTTAGTAGGCCATGCAAGGACAGTACATTAATGGTTTTTTCAACTCACAGTTCAGATTGCAAGTCAATTCATTGATGATGAGGGAGTGAATCATGATGTTTCCTCTCCTATAGTGGATCAATTTCTGGATGTATTTTTGGAGGAGTTTACAGGGATGGGACATGAAGGATAGGTAGAGTTCACTGTTGAGTTACTGTTATGGTTTTAAATAGATTATATTCCTCCTTATAGAATAGAACCATTAGAGATTTAGGATCTTAAGACTCAGTTGGAAGAGATAGAGGATAAAGGGTTTATCCATCTGAGTAGGTCTCCTTGAGAATCTCTATTTCTATTTTCCAAAAAGTCCAATAGAAAATTTCAATTGTGTTTCAATTACTAAAAGTTTAATTGGATTATGATTAAGAACTTGTATCTTATTCTATGTATTGATGATATTTTTGAGTTGCTAATGGGTTCTTGTGTATTCTACAAGATTAATTTGAGATTAGGGTATCATCATTTTAGAGTGATTCCCTCTGATATACTATAGAGTAATTTCATAAGTAGTTATGGGTTATATTAATTAATTGTAATGTTATTCAGCATAATGAATGATTCTACTATGTTAATGGCCTTGATGAACTTGATCTTTCACCCATACTATAATTACTTTATGGTTTTCTCCATTGATGACATCTTAGTGACCTCCCAAGCTTAATATGATCATACAAAACATCGGGACATTTTCCTAAGTACACTGAGAGATGATCATTTATACACAAATATATCAAAGTGTCATTTCTAGATCAACAAGGTAAATTTCTTAGGTCACACAGTCTAAGGGGAAGGTGTGTTAGTGCACCCCGAGAAGGTTTTAGTAGTTCTTTCTTGGGAGTATCCCCAGAATGTTTTTGATATTCGAATATTTTTTGGATTGGAAGGTTATTACCAAAGGATCATCAAATAATTATCTTAATTAGTAGTTCTACTCTTATTCATATGAAAGAAGGGTGAAAATTTTGAGTGGTCTACAGAATGAGAGAATTCCATATAGGACCTAAAGAATCATTTGACCACATCACTAATTTTAATCTCACCCAAACTATATAGAGAGTATAATTTTTTTAATTAATTCAGGATCGATCTTGGTTTTGTGCTGATATAGGGACATTGATTCATGTGTATGGATCACAACATTTGAGACCACAAGGATAGAATTATCCTATTCATGGTCTTGAGTTAGATCCAGTGATATATTCCTTCAAGTGTTGGATAAATTACCTTATGGATGAGGGGTTTATTATTTATTCTGATCATAATATCCTCAAATATATATTTTCCCAATGTGATTTAAATATTTTACAGTAGAGATGGGAAGAGTACTTGAAGATTTTATATTTTGAGCTAGATTGTGAACCAAGAAAAGGGAATATTATTTTTGATTCTTTGACCTAGAATATAGATACTTAGTCTATCCATGAGTCTCATTCCAAGTGGAATATGATGGCTTTGTTCAATGAGATGCATTTAGGTGTTATGGAGGAGTAGGATTAGGTGACCCTTGTGTCCTTATATGTTTATCCCTATATTATAATAAAGATCAATTGGTGGTAGTGTAAGGATCTAGAATACTTGATGTTGAGGGAAAGATTTGATGGTGGGAAGATACCTCTTAGTTGGACAATCAATCGCAATGATATTAACAATGTTCATGCATACATTATTGTACCTACTTGTATCAATGAGGAGGTTATGTATGAATTTCATACTTTGAAGTGGTTGCTTCACCCTATATTGACCAAAATGTATCATGATATTCATAAATAGTATTTCTTCCCATCAGTGAAAAAAGAAATTGTAGGTTTTGTGATATGGTTCTACACCTATCAGTAGGTGAAGTTTGAGAACCAATAATCGGCTGGTCTCCTATAGACTTTTCCAATTTCAAAATGGAGGTGGGACGATGTTATGATATTTTTTATAAGGGTATTACTGAGGAATCCTTTCAATAATGGTGTGATATGGGTGATTAAAGATTAGTTAGGAAAGGTATTTCATGTCTTACAGATCTATGGGATGATAGCCATTGATCAGCTGGGAGACTTGTATGTTCAAAAGATGGTGAATTTTCATGGGGTTTCTCATAGTATTGTTTTACATAGTGACCCCCATTTTACTTCCCACTTCTGTAAATTATTACAAAAGGTTATTTGTACTCAGGTATTTTTTAGTTCATATTTTCACCTGCAAACAAATGGAAAATCAGAATAGGCTATCTAGTTATTAGAGGATATACTATGACCATGCACTCTATATTTTCTATAAAATAGTAAAATAATGTATCATTTATTGATTTTTCCTAAAAAATAGTTATTAGGAAAATATTAATATGGAACCATATGAGGCACTATATGGTTGGCCATGTAGATCACCCTTGTGTTGGATGGAAGTGGTAAAATCAAATTTGTTGAGACTGAATCTCATACATTAGACATCAGATTGTGTTTAGTTGATTTGGAAGCATATTTATATAGCCCAATGTAGGTGATGTTCAACATTGATCAGCTAGATTACTTGTATGTTCAAGAGATGGTGAATTGTTTTATATATTCTTCTTGGTACTACCGCAATTTGGGAATGTGGTATGTGATTTATGGTTATTTGTTCTTATTTCATGATATTTTTTCTTGATTTATAGTATTGGTTTATTATTTTAAAGAGGGTATGGCCATCACATGAATCTCATTAGACCCTCACTACTATTTGACAGCCTCCAGAATATGGGGAGATGTGTCTAAGGTCATGTAATGAACCGGCTCAGGGCACAAATTTAATGTCACCAAGTCAAAGATGTTACAAATATTTTCTTAACTTATTTTAAACTTTTTTTTCAAAGGATATAAACATGAGGAATAAAGTTTTATCCTTTTATAAAAATTACTATCTATTAAAAATTTATTTTATTCCCATAAAAATTAAAAATTCATCAAGGCTATCTATTATTTATAATATGAGATAAAACAGTGGTGTAAAACTACTTAAAAAACAACCAAAGGATGAAATCATGCTTATGAAAAGAAAAAGAAATTAAGTGAGTATATTTTCATATATTCTATATCATTTTGGTAAAAAATTACTTATACTCAAGTGATAGAAATATAAATCTATGAATTGTTATATGAAAGTATCACTCAGATATCAAGGTACACTTTTTAAAACACATTAAAGAGAAAGTGTATCACAATAGTAAATGCAAGTTTTAAGAAACATTTTGGAAAAGATAAGTCTCTTAGTCTTAACGTAGACATAAAATTTCATTCTAAAAGGAAAGGTTATCAATGGGATTTCCATAAAACCATTAAAAAAGACTAAAAGGGTTCTCTTATAACTTATTCATATTTATCTTCCACTCCACATTTTATCTATTTTCCTCTATTTTTACGGTTCCATTTGTCGGGATTATTTAAAATTAATGGTTTTTGAAGTCCTCTTGTAACCTTAAAAATTGATTATGGAAATTTTTTAAACCCTTTTTAGGAATACATAAGAATACCTTATGAGTACATAATATCTTTAAGGATGAGAGAAAGTAAAAACCTAATATTTTAGAATATATTTTCTTTTAAAATAAATTTTTTGTGTTTGATAGATTGTGATGAACCTAACAGTGATCTAAAAGTGAATAATGATTTACCACTATACAAAATAAAATACATTACTTGATATTTAAATAATTTTTTTAAAATAAAAGGGTTTAAATTCACTTTAGAATATACAAAATATTCTAAAGAAGCTATTTTGAGTTATTTTATTGAACTATGCATTTTTGTTAAATTTAATAATTTTAAGGAATGATATAAATAAACTTTATTGATAAAATTATAGTAATAAAAAATAAAATATTATAATTACATCAATGAAATTTTTATGTATTTATAAGGAATACTAGTCTAATAATTTTTGGTGAAGTAAAAAACTTTTTTTTATAGAAATTATTTTATTATATATGTTTTATTTAGAAGGAAATTTCACTTATTTAGATTATTAACCTTTAAGAAACATATTATTATACTTTAAAAAAATAATCAATTATACATTAATTATTGAATGGTTATAAATGAAGAAAAATCACTTGAACGAATAGAGAGATATTTTTCAAAAACCTATTTTTATTGTGTACAATATATTTTCATATTAATGAATTAAATTGAACACTTTATAAATATTATAATGATAATATTTATTATTTAAATGTTTAAACTAATATATTTTTAATTGATAATAAAAAATATTAAGAGTGCTTGAATTTTAAAAACAATCTATAAACAAAAGTTTTTATTTATATTTTGAATTTTCATTTAAAAGGTAAATTTATGGATTTCATAATTTGAAATTGTGAAAAGTTAATTCATTTTTAACATTATCGTTGCAAAATAACTTTTAATTGTTTTTGGTATTTTTCTAAAATTGTTAATTTTTTGTGAATAGTGAAAAATACTAATTATACAAAAAAATGTCAATTTTATGAAACTATCATCATATAATAATGACCTGGGAGTTTATGAAAGAAATTATAGATCAAATATATTTTTATGAACAAATATAATTCATTTAAAATTATATAACTGAACTTATAAATATATTTTTGAGAATTTTGAAATATAATTATTATTTTTATTCAAATGAAACATATTTTTGGTTTTAATCAAGTAATCACAAGGTTCCTTTATGTTTTGGTTTAGTTTGGAAGGAAAATAATTATTCTATAATTAAATATATTACAGATAAATTCATGGTAATAAATTTTATATATTATGTTGGTATAAAATTATTTTTATTCTTAAAATGGGTATTTTCTAAAAATGGTTTTTGTTTCCTCTTGTGAACTTTTCTTAAAATTAATTTTTACATATTCTAAAAATTAAATCATATAAAAGAAATTAAATATTTGGGATCATCATGTTATAATTTTTAAATTATCACAATTTTTTTTAGTCAGAATAAATTTTTATCATGGTAAAAGACTACCACCATGGTAAGGCTTAAACGGTTAAAAGGGGGGTTTAAACTAAGAGATAAGGTTTAAAATACCTCTAATAAATGTCTAGAATTTATTGGTTGAGTCTATTTTTAGCTTAACATTACCAATAATTTAAATATGACCAAATTGGATCCACTTTCCATGAGAAGTAAATTTATTATATATTGATTTTCTTTATATTTATAATGGTTCCACACCACTCACTTATAAAAGGGTACCTCCTCAACCCCTTATCTGCACACTTCTATTACTCTATATATACCAATATTATAACGATCCATACTTTACAAACATTCTTATTACTTCAAAATTGAAGCACACTTATTACAACATATAACAAAACCACAATAGGACTGTATAGGTATAGTGTCTTTAGAAACTAGGAAAAATAAACAACTTGTTTATAAAGCATCTACATTGTCTCCCATTTATTTCATCATATCTAGAAATCCCTTTTTGGCATATCCTACTTAATACCCTTCTTCCTGACCTGGGGAAAAGAAAAAATACAAAAGGGTGATCTAAAATGCTTAGTAAGGGTAAACAAAAGAAATATCAATCACATCATATCATATTCATAAGAACATAACATTTTTGGAAATTTTAACCTGTAAAAGAGATCATAATTTCATAACATGGGATAAATCATAGTAGTGAAATGTAATCCCAATAATAATAACATGAAACTTTTTTTCATACACACATAATCATATAGAATCATTTCTTATTAGTCAAGACTCATTGCAAAGACTATCTTAGAAGACAAAGTCCAATTCTGAATCAAGTTCATTCCTCGTTTCAGTCTGGTATCACTGAACCAGATTAACCTGCCATTCCAACCGTGTCTATCTCATGAGATATAAATATTTACCCAATTAATTGGATGGATATATAGGTCCTACCCATCTCATAATGATTCCATTCTTATATGTTCCACAAGATCATAAATCATACATCATAGCATAACTCATGTAATAAAAATGGGATTTTTAAACATCATGTTATCATAGCATAATCCATATAAGATAAAAGGACATCATAAAAATAATTCCATCATAACATAATCAAACAAATTTAAAAATAGGGATATAAATAGAACTCTATATTATCTTAGATGGAAAATAATTTTGATAAAACATTTGAACTCTATTCTTGAGGAAAATATCCTTTCTACTTCAAAAACATTTTTCTTTTCTTAACATGTCATACAATTTTAAACTAAAAGAAGTTGATTAAAAATAAACTTGAAAACTTTTAAAGGAAGCTTCATGGAAATAATGTTCTATGAAATTATAAATATCCATTCATTCTGTATAATTTAAAAAAACATTCTTCTCGTACTTTGGCCGGAAAAGTCAAAAAGTACCTCGTACTAAAATTGACAAAATATTTCTTTCATATCTTTTACTAAAAACTCACCAAAGGGTAAAATTGGTTTTAAAAAATTGTATTAGGATAGAAATAATATTAAATATTAAGGAAACATGGATGTGGATTATAAATATTCCCCAGTAAATTCTGAAGTATAAACCATCTCGAATAAAAAATGAGATTGCGAGATTTTCCCTTACCTTAGGTCTGATTTACTTCGTACGTGTCTGAACCTCCTGTATAATTATTTAAATAAAGTTATTGACTTATTCAATAATCGTACTCATTGTTATGATATCATATATGGTCATATTATTAGATACTTATTAGTAATATTTAATTGCTACTTGTTATTCGGGTGTTTATTGCTTTTTTTTGTTCTTATGCTGGTTTTGTCGAATAAATTATTATTCTTATTTTTAGGTTATATATACCTCATTTACATAATTCTATTAGTTTAATATATATCATATTTATTCATTAAATTCATTTATATAATCATTATGAATTGAAGATCGTGTAAAACGAGTTGCATCACATCATGGAGATGGTAGGTCGTACGTACGCACGAGTGATGATATCATTCCCATGATCGTGGAATTGTATTCAAGTGTATGTATAATATTTCAGAATCAATATAACTTTAAAATAATCATATATATTTATTCTTTACACTGTTATACCCATCCAAGTAAGTTGGTGGTGGAAAACAGATTACACCACGACGTGGAGACGGTATTCCGTACGTACGCGCGCGCGGTGATTTCGTTTTCCGTAGGAGGGATAGAAGGTGAAATAAAGTTGTTTAGTATTTATAATAACATATCAGTATATTATTTCTATTTATGTTATTACTTCATAAAGAAACAACTAAAGAATAAGAAGTAGAAGAAGAAATAAAGTTGAAAGAATCAGTAATGGACATTACCTATTCTTTGAAGTGCCTCTTCTTAACCTCCTCTTAGGGAACTAAATATGGTCTTTGAAAAATACCATGACCTCTAGAATGTTTCTAGGGAAGTGGAGAAGAGAAATTTTTAGGGTTTTTCCAATATTTAAGGCTCAAATTGGTGTGAGGAGGAGAGGGAGGAGGTTCCCTTTTATAAGGGAGGAGAGGGGCACCCTAGGAAAAACATAAAATATTATTTTATAATAAAGTCATATTCGGTTTTTAATATCTCCAAATTGATTTATTTAGAAGATAATGTGGGGATGGGTCGAGATCCTATCAAACAATATATTTTAGACAAGTCTATGTCACTATTTTAACCTTATCATATTGATTTAACTCTAAGTTAAATAATTTTACTTTTACCGTGTCTTCTTGTTTTCTTACACTAAATGGTTAATAAACTTACTATAACAAGCCAAACGAACCCCAAGTGGTTAATTATTAATATATATAACCTTATCTAAGTCATTTGGCCTATACTTAGTTTTTTATGAATAAAATAACAATTAATCATATAATATTTGTTTTAAAAACTATTTTATGTCAATTTTGACACTATTTGGTAATTGATTTTTTGTGAAAATCATAAAAACATTATTAGTTTAAAAAAGGTTAATTAAATCAATAATAATATGTTATATTAACCTATAAAATTAGTTCAATTCTTAAAAAGTATCAAATTACATTTATTTGGGTATTTATAATATCAATTATGTTAATATTTCCTTAATAAGGTAATTACTGCATCATCATTGTGTCATAAATAAATTAAATTATTTAAAGTATAAAATTTTTAAATAAAATACCATTATGTAGGAAATATTTCTAGATTTATAATTAACATATATAGTCTAATTTATCTTATTTATAACCCTATATTAAAAATGTTTTTGTTATTAAACGTTGATTTTAACTATTTTAACTCTTCTTTAAATAAAATAATATTAATTGTCCTAATCTAATACAAGTGGACCTAAATGGTAATATTTTATTCCTAAGATATTTTTTGGTCGAATTAAGCTTATCCAATATAATTAGGACTTGTGTTATGGTAATAATAATATCATTTTTACCCTTAATTACCCTATTTACTTTTAACAGTGGTAAATAAAAGTAAAAAGTTACTATTCACCAAAAATTATTTTTATCTTATTGAACCACATTTTACTTACTGATATCAACCATGTCTCTCAGATTTTTGAAATTCCACTCTAAAAAGTGGTAAAATTAATTTTTATGTAAATTTGTAAATTCTCCTAGGAGGTGGGTAAAAGATGGTCAAAAGTTCAATAATATTTTTATATATCTAAAATTATAATAAAATGACTCCAATGAATTACATTGAACATATATCGGTATTATGTGTAAATTTTTACCTAGAATAAATTTAAATAAAATAAATAATTATTTAAATAAAAAGTCGGTTTTTAAATAGTAACAAAGTGTTTTCACTATTCATCAAAAATTGAATGTTTTCAGAAAAATACCAAAAATTCACCCTAGTCTAATTTTGATATTCCGAATCAAAAAAAGAAGTCCATTTTGAAAGATAAAATTTATAAAATTTCAAAAAGTGGGTATTAGTATTCATAACGGCTAGTTTTAATAATATTTTAATAGCATATTGTTGCTTAGTGAAACTTGGTATTGCGTACAATGCAAGCTATAGAGGAAGGTCACGATTGCATGTAAAGAAAGCCAAGATAGTGTTGTGTGTAGTGAACCATTATTTTTATGATGTATATAACATAAAAACAAAACATTTCTCATAAAAATCTCAGGTGTTACATTCTACCCCCCTTAAAATGAATTTCTCCCTCGAAATTTGTCACTTTGTAACAAACAGATGAGGATACCTCCCCCTCATCATATCCTCAAGCTCCCATGCAGCTTATTCTAATTGGTGGTTCCTCCATTAAAACATTCTTGAAGCGAGTGGTCTTGTTCTGTAGGAATTTTTATCTACGATCCAGAATCTCTGTCGGCTGTTCTTTATAAGAAAGTTCTTGATCCAGCGGTACAGCTTCTGAGCTGAGTACAAGTGAAGGATCGGGTATGTAATTTCTCAGGAGAGATACATGGAACACATCATGAACTTGAGAGAGATTCAATGTAAGCGCTAATCGGTAAGCTACCTTCCCAACATGATCCAGTATTTCTAAAGGACCGATATACCTAGGGCTCAGCTTTCCCTTCTTTCCAAATCTCATTACTCTCTTCCAAGGAGATATTTGTAAGAACACTTTATCACCCAAATAAAACTCTAGCAATTTTATTTAGTTATCGGCATAACTTTTTTTTCGACTCTAAGCTTCTCTTATGTGTTGTTGAATAGTTCTGACCTTTTCTTCCATCTCATCAACAAGATCAGGTCCTAATAGCTTTCTTTCCCCAACTTCATCCCAGCAAGTTGGAGTTTGGAATTTCTTTCCATAGAGTACTTCATAAGGAGCCATCTGAATACTGGAGTGAAAGCTATTATTATAAGAAAATTCCACCAAAGGTAGGTGTTGATCCCAGCCACCTTTGAAATCCATAGAGAATACTCTTAACATATCTTCTAGAGATTGAATTGTTCCATCAGACTAACCGTCTGTCTGAGGATGATAAGCAGTAATGAAACTCAACTTTATATCCAGAGTATGATGAATACTTAACCAAAACTTTGAGATAAACCTCAGATCCCGATTAGATATAATGTAAAGTGGTACTCCATGCAATCTTACCACTTCCTTTACATATATCCTGGAAAGATGATAAAGAGATAAACCCTCTCTAATAGCAATGAAGTGTGCTGACTTTGTAAGACGATCAACTATAACCCAGATAGAATTATTGCTTTTGGATGTTTTAGGATGTCCGGTGATAAAGTCCATAGTGATGTTTTCTCATTTTCATTCCGGTATCGGTAATGGTTGTAACATCTCCTTATACTTCTGTCTCTTAGCTTTAACTTGCTGACAAACCAAGCATCGAGAGACATATTCAACAACATATCTTTTCATGCCATCCCACCAGAAGTACTCTTTCCGGTCTCTATACATCTTCATGATTCCAGGATGAATATAAAATGAAGTAATATGAGCCTCATCCAGCAGCTCCTTTAATTTTGGGATGGGAGGAACACAAACCTGATTCTTGAACCCTATTATCCCATCACAATCAAGGTTGAATTCAGGAACATTTCTCACCTTCTTTTATAACTATACATCTTCTTTTTGTGCCTCTTTAATCTTTACATGTATAGATGGTTGAACATTCATTTGAGAAAGATAATATTTCTCCCCTTAGATTATAATTCCAAGATCCATCCTTTTTAAATCCAAAAATATTGGATCTTTTGTGATCCTCATCATGGATAAGCTAGAATGGCCTTCTCGACTTAATGCATCTACCACCTTATTTTCTTTCACAGGGTGATAATGAATTGAGCAGTCGTAATCCTTAATCATATCCAACCATCTTCTTTGGCGCATATTCAGCTCCTTTTGTGTGAAAATATACTTTAAACTTTTATGATCAGTATAAATATCACACCTTTCACCATAAAGATAATTCCTCCATATTTTTAATGAAAATATTACCGCAGCTAACTCCAAATCATGAGTTGGGTAATTTTGCTCATGGATTTTCAACTGTCATCAGGAATAAGCTATCACCATGTCATTTTGCATGAGAATACACCCCAATCCCTTCTTGGATGCATCACTATATATCACAAACCTTTCTCTGCTACAAGGCAGTGTGAGCACAGGTGCACTGGATAACCTTCTTTTTAACTCCTTGAAATTCTCTTCACACTCCTCTGTCCAAGCGAACTTAACTCCTTTTCGAGTCAACCTGGTGAGTGGATTAGATAATTGTGAAAAATCTTTCACAAAACATCGATAATATCCAGCCAAACCAAGAAAACTTCAGATCGTAGTTACTATTTTTGGTCTCGACCATCTTTCAATAACCTCTGTTTTTGCTGGATCCACAGAAATCCCCTATTTTGAGATTATGTGACCCAAAAATGCAACTTTTTGAAGCCAAAATTCACACATGGTAAATTTGGCATAAAGCTTCCCCTTTCTCAGGGTCTTCAATACAATTCTCAAGTGATCTTCATGTTCTTCCTTGATCTTTGAATAGACAAGAATATCGTCTATAAATACTACCACAAACTGATCAAGATAGTCTCTAAAGACTCTATTAATTAGATCCATGAAGATAGTAGGGGCATTATTAAGACCAAATGGCATCACTATAAATACATAGTGTCCATACCTTGTATAGAATGTCGTATTTGGTATATCCTCCCTTTTGAACCTTAATTGATGATACCCTGAACAAAGATCAATCTTGGAAAAGTATTGAGCTACGCGTAGGTGGTCAAATAAGTCATCAATTGTGGGAGAGGATATTTTTTTCTTGATAGTGATCTTGTTAAGTTCTCAATAATCAATGCATAGTCTCATTGATCCATCTTTCTTATTAACTAATAGAATAGGTGCTCCCCAAGGTGATGAACTAGGGCATATGAATCCCTTATCAAGATTCTCTTGGAGCTACTTCTTCAATTCCTATAACTCAATTGGGGCCATTCTATAAGGTGTATTTGAAATGGGCAAAGCACCCAGTATGAGTTCTATTGAAAACTCAACTTCACGATTGGGTGGAATACCTGGACATTCCTCTGGAAATACATCTTCAAAATCCCATACAATGGGAATATTCTTAATCGTGAGTTTCTCTCCAACCATTTGAGATAAATAACCTTCATTTAGTGGAATCAAGACCCATAAGATGGAAGAAATTTCCACCGGAAGGTTATGTTCATCCTTGCATCGAAATAAGATCATAGATTGATATGGAATATGAAATGTGACTTCCCTTATTTGGAAATTGATATTAGATCCATATAAAGAAATCCAATCCATTCCAAGAATCACATCAAATTCCACTATAGGGAGGATCACAAGATTTGTAGGAAGCACTTTCCCACAAACTTCAATCGGAGAAGAATTATAAACTTTTGATGCGATTGTTGGGCCATTAGGGGTTGTCACAGCTAACTCAAAATCTAATTGTTGAGTTAATACGGTGATACCCATAGAAAATTCTTCATAAATAAAAGAGTGGGTGGATCCAGAATCAAATAAAACATTTTCTACTTTAGAGTGGATGGTAAGTGTACCATTCACCACTTCGTTATCATACTCCACATCGCTGATAGAAATTTCATGTGACTTTACTTTGCCTTTAGCCTTAATAGTTTGTTGACGTCGATCATAATCAACAACCCTTGGATTAGGGCATTGATTAGTATAATGCCCCATTTTCTTGCACTTGTAACATTGAAGCATAGGAGGTGCACTCTGTGTATCCTTTTCTTTGTTCGCATCAATAGACATCTTCTTCCCATCATTACGGCATTAAAATGCCCGATGACCTTCTTTTCCACATTTGAAACATTTACTTGTCCCTTTAATACAACTCCCTCCATGTTTCTTTCCACACTTTGGGAATAAGGGAAAACTCATCTTCTTTTTAGTGTGGTCTTTAGATTTCCCTTTGAATTCCATTTTCTACTTCTTATAAAATGCATATGACTAATGGGTTACTCCAATCTCCATCTCAACCTTGAGAGCACATCGAACAATTTCCTCATATCTATTGAATTCCCTTATGGCAAACACCCTTCAAAAACTTGGTTTAAAGCCACTAAAGAATCTATCGATCTTAATCTCATGTTGGATAACAATTATGAAAGCATACCTTGCAAGTCTTGTAAAATTTGCTTCGTAGGTACCAAAAGATTCATCATCCTTTTTCTTCAGTTTAAGAAACTCATTATCCATCTTTGTTCAAAGAATACGAGGGAAGTACTTATTGAAAAATAAGTTCTTGAACTCGTCTCATTCCATGGACTCAATTTCATCTCTTGGCCTCGTATTCTTGATAAGATCCCACCATTGATCAGCTTCACCTTCCAAACGATATACTGCTAAGATGACTTTATCATGTTCAGAACATTGAAGAACTGAAAATATCTTTTCTGTGGTACGGATCCATTGTTCATCCACTAATGGATCAGTAGACTCACTGAATGAAGGTGGACGCTGCCTCATGAAGGATTCAACATAATGTTGCTCCTTCCTTTTCTCGTTTGGAAGTCCTACATGATTCATATCTTGAGAAAGTTGTGTGAGCATGGCTATAAGATTTTTCATTACCGCTCCCATAATGTTTGGTTTCTCAAGGGGACAATCATTGCATTGCCCATCGCATTTCTCATTAACACGGTTCCTTCGGCTTCGAGCCATTGACAAAAACCAAGAAGAATAGTGTGAGAAAAACTAATTATAATAGGAAAACAACATAATTAAGAATAAAATTTCACACTTAAGGTCTTATAATAGGTTTTTCATGGACATTTCTAAAACACTAAGATTGTGTTCTATGCTTAGATATATCCTTAGGGTTCTTATTAAGCCTTTCACATCCTAGTTTACAAAGGTTGACTATAACCTCCCTTTGATACCAAGTATAACGAACCATACATTACATACATTGTTATTACTTCAAAATTGAAGCACACTTATTACAACATATATCAAAACCACAATAGGACCGTATAGGTATAGTGTCTTTAGAAACTGGGAAACATAGACAACTGGTTCATAAATTATCTACATTCTCTCCCATTTATTTCATCATATATAGAAATCCTTTTTTGGCATATCCTACTTAATACCCTTCTTCCTTACTTGGGGAAATGAAAACATACAAAACGGTGATCTCAAATGCTCAGTAAGGGTAAACAAAAGAAATATTAATCACATCATATTCATAAGAACATAACATTTTGGAAATCTTAACCTTCAAAAGAGATCATAGTTTCATAAAATGGGATAAATCGTAGTATTGAAATGTAATCCCAATAATCAGAACATAAAACTTTGTGGCATACACACATAATCATATAGAATCATTTCTTAGTAGTCTAGACTCATTTCCAAGACTATCTTAGAGGACAAAGTCCAATTCTGAACCGAGTTCATTCCTTGTTTCAATCCTGTATCACTGAACCGGATTAACCTGTCGTTCCAGCCATGTCTATCTCATAAGATATAAATCTTTACCCAATTCATTGGAGGGAGATATAGGTCCCACCCATCTCATAATGATACCATTCTTATGTGTGCCACAAGATCATAAATCATACATCATAGCATAACCCATGTAATAAAAATGGGGTTTTTAAACATCATGCCATCATAGCATAATACATATAAGATAAAAGGAAATCATATATATAATTCCATAATAACATAATAAAATCAATGTAAAAATAGGGATAGAAATAGAAACCTATATTATCTTATATGGAAAATAATTTTGATAAAATACTTGAACTCCATTTTTGAGGAAAATATCCTTTCTACTTCAAAAACATTTTTCCTTTCTTAACATGTCATACAATTTTAAACTAAAAGAAGTTTATTAAAAATAAACTTGAAAAATTGTAAAGGAAGCTTCATAGAAATAATTTTCTATTAAATCATAAAAATTCATTCATGCCGTATAGGTTAAAAAAACATTCTTCTCATACTTTGGCTAGAAAAGTCAAAAAGTACCTCGTACTAAAAACGACAAAAGATTTCTTTCATGTCATTTACTAAAAACTCACCAAAGGGTAAAATTGGTTTTAAAAAATTGTAGGAGGATGGAAATAATATTACATATTGAGGAAACATGGATGTGAATTATAAATATTCCCCAGTAAATTCTGAAGTATAAACCATCTCGGATAAAAAATGAGATTGTGATATTTTTCCTTACCTTAGGTCTGATTTGCTGCGTACGTGTCCGAACCTCCTTTATAATGATTTAAATAATGTTATTGACTTATTCCAGAATCTTACTCATTGTTATGATATCATATATGGTCATTTTCTTAGCTTCTTATTAGTAATATTTCATTGCTACTTGTTATTCGGGTGTTTATTGCTTTTTTTGTTCTAATGCATGTTTTGTCGAATAAATTATTATTCTTATTTTAGGTTATAGATACCTCATTTAAAGAATGGTATTAGTGTAATATATATCATATTAATTCATTCAATTCATTTATATAATCATTATTCATTGAATATCATGTAGAACGAGTCGCATCACATCGTGGAGACGGTAGGCCTTACATATGCACGAGTGATGATATCGTTCCCATGATCGTGGAATTGTATTAAAGTGTATGTATACTATTTCAGAATAAATATAAATTTACAATAATAATATATAGTTATTCTTTACACCATTATACCCATGAAAGTAAGGTGGTGGTGGAAAACAGATTACACCACGGCGTGGAGACGGTATTCCATACGTACGCAAGCGCGGTGATTTTGTTTTCCGTAGGATGGATAGAAGGTGAAATAGGGTTGTTTCATATTTATAATTACATATAATTATATTAGTGATACTGATGTTATTAATTAATAATTAAACAACTAAATAATAATAAGTATAAGAAGAAATAATGTTGAAAGAATCGGTAATGGACATTACCTCTTCTTTAAAGCGCCTCTTCTTAACCTCCTCTTAGGGCACTAAAGATGGTCTTTGAAGAATACCAGGACCTATAGGATGTTTCTAGGGAAGTGGAGAAGATAAATTGGCAGTGGTTGGCCGAGCTTTAAGGCTCAAAGTGGTGTGAGGAGGAGAGGGAGGAGGTGCCCTTTTATAAGGGAGGAGAGGGGCATCTTAGAAAAAACTTAAAATATTATTTTATAATAAAGTCATATTTCGTTTTTAATATCTCCAAATTGATTTATTTAGAAGATAAGTTAGGTATGGGTCGAACCAATCTCAACCAATATATCTTAGACAAGTTTAGGTTACTTTTTCAACCTTATAATTTAGATTTAACTCTAAGTTAAATAATTTTACTTTTACCGTGTCTTCTTGTTTTCTTACACTATATGGTTAATAAACTTACTATAATATGAAAAACTAACCCCAAGTGGATTATTATTAATATATATAACCTTATCTAAGTCATTTGTCCAAACCTTTGTTTTTTAGGAATAATATAAAAATTAATAATATAAAATTTGTTTTAAAAACAATTTTATGTCAATTTTGACACTATTTGGTAATTGATTTGTTGTGAAAATCATAACAGCATTATTAGGTCGAAAAAAGTTAATTAAATAAATACTAAATGTCATATTAACCTATAAAATTATTTTAATTCTTAAAAAGTCTCAAATTACCTTAATTTGGGTATTTATAATATCAATTATGTTAATATTTCCTTAATAAGGTAATTATTGCATCATCATTATGTCATAAATAAATTAAATTATTTAGAGTCTAAAAATTATAAATAAAATACCATTATGTACGAAATCCTTTTATCTTTATAATTAATATTTATAGTCGAATTTATATTATTTATAACCCTATATTAAAAAAAAATTAGTTATTAAACTTTGATTTTAACTATATTAACTCTTCTTTAAATAAAATAATATTAATTGTCCTAATCTAATCCAAGTGGACCTAAATAGTCATATTTTATTTATAAGGTTATTTTGGGTCAAATTAAACTTATCCAATAGAAATAGGAAATGGTTTAGGGTAATAATAATATCATTTTTTCCCTTAGTTACCCTATTTAATTTTAATCGTGGTAAATAAAAGTAAAAAGTCATTATTCACCAAAAATTATTTTTATCTTATTGAACAAAATTTTACTTACTGATATCAACCGTGTCTCTCAGATTTTTGAAATTTTACTCACATAAGTGGAAAAATTATGTTTTATGTAAATTTGCAAATTCTCTTAGGAGGTGGGTAAAAGACGGTCAAAAGTTCAATAAATTTTTTATATATCTAAAATTATTATAAAAAGACTCCAATGAATTGCATTGAACTTATATAGGTATTATGTATAAATTTTTACCTAGAATAAATTTAAATAAAATAAATAATTATTTAAATAAAAAGTCAATTTTTAAATAGTAACACACTGTTTTCCCTATTTATCAAAAATTGAAAGTTTTCAGAAAAATAACAAAAATTCACCCTAGGCTAATTTCGATATTCCGAATCCAAAAATGAAGTCCATTTTAAAAGATAAAATTTATAAAATTTCAAAAAGTGGGTATTACAATTCATAACTGCTAGTTTTAATAATATTTTAATAGCGTATTTTTGTTTAGTGAAACTTGGTATTGTGTACAACAAAAGCTATCGAGGAAGGTCGTGATTGCGTGTAAAGAAAGCCAAGCTAGTGTTGTGTGTAGTGAAAGATTCCTTTGATGATGTATATAACATAAAAAAATATTTCTCATAAAAATATCGGGTGTTACAAATATCTACCCAAATACCTCTAGAAATATCATCCCTATGTCATAGAGGTCTCATTATTCTCAAAATACTAATCTTATAAGGCTTATCGTGTAAGCCAATGGAACATATCCAAGGAGGAGGTATAAGTATTAACAAAATTCTTTCAAGTTTACTTCTTCTTATACCCCTTTAAAATCTATTATAACCATAACAATATACAAAAAATAAGTATTTTTAATTCACTTAAATTTTATTATATTAATGAAAAAACTATTTTTTATATCTTTTTCATCCTATGGGAAATGAAAACATCACCCATGAGTACATGTCGACTACCACCTAGACGAAGCGATGTGTTTCTTTTTTCATCACCACCTAATAGAGATAGCTATAAGAATAGATTTAATTGATATATAAAATTTTTATGAAATAATTATGATTCATTAATGATAAAATAGTATCAACCTTATTACCCTCTTATCCATTAGAAAATTATAACGTCACACGTGCATACATGTGGGATACCACATCCACGAAGCGATGTGATTTTTTTTTCATGACCTCCTTACATGGATTATTTTAGAAGTATATTTAATTTAAAGAAATTATAATTATAACATGTTTAATATTAATTATAAGTTTTAAACATGACCTATTTTATAATTATGAAAAACCCAAAGTTGTTTTGGACCGAACAACCTCAAAACATTAGATGCAAACTCAATAGATTTAGTAATTGAATAAAACATGGTAACAAATGAAATAAAGGGAATGATATTAACGAAAAGAAAAAAAATGTTCTTAAGTACAAAAAATAATTATTATAATTTTATCATTTTTTAAATTGGAAGATATACTTGGCGATTCGAGGCACAATGTAAGGGATTTTTCTTTAAAACCTTATTTTAAAATTTTTCCTTTCAAAATATTTTTCTTAAATATAAATATTCCTAAAAAATACATCAATAGTGTTATTATGTATACTAAAATTATTTTTAAAGTAATTTTATAGTATACTAAACATTATTTATAATGTTTTAAAAAGTAATTTTTTCAACCTTTTTCATACGTGTCACATTTAACTCTTTTCACAAAATATAAAAAGAATGTTTTTAACGATTATCATTTGACTGCCTTTTCCCATCTTTATATATATTTTCAATTATCAATATTACTATATATATATTCAATTTTTTTTAAATAATATATTATTCCCATTATTCTAGGAATTTTTTATGTGTTCTTAAAAATAAAAGAATAAATCTCTTTATTTTTATGCAAAAAAAACATCTTTTACTTATGAGTTTAAATGGGTTTTTCAAGGGTTTTATGATAGAAAAGTGAATGATTATAAAAATTTTATTCTCTAAATAGTAATTTGGAATATATATTATTATAGTTGATCCTGGGATACAACTCTTCAATGCATTGGGTAATTATTTAGTCTTCGAAGAAAAATATTGGAGAAACCCAATTTGTTTACTTCTACAAAAAGGGATCAAGGAAAAAGTTTAACATGGGTTAAATTATTATATATCAAGTTTTATACATATATTTCTTATTATGTTTATGTGTTTTAAGGGAAATATTTCTATTTTAATAAGAAGGTATGTGATATTTTATAATTGAAAGGTTTATTTTCAAGGAAAATCACTTTCATGGGTTCTTATATTTTTTCCCAGATATTCATGGTTTTTCTATGTATGAAATAGGTTTTAAAGGTTTTATTTAAGAAAAGGTTAATTTTTACATTTTAATATTAATTATTTTAACATCACAATGTTTATTATTAAAAATTTGAACATTTTTATTGTTTTTTATGTTTTTAATTGGACTAACTAGTTTCCTTCATTTTTGTATACCTTATTGAGGTTTTTATTCCTCATCTCATGTTTTCAAATGTTTTTCAATGGGATAAGGATGTGAAAAAACAAATATTAATTCTAGATTTGAATATGTTTCTTTTTATTTGGATAAAGAAAATATATCATTTATAATATTTTCTTTATATATTAGGGAAAATGTATATTTAAAGGAGAAATACATGGGTTTTATAACAAGAAAGGTTTTTTCAAATTCACTAAAACTCTAAACCTAAAAGGTATTAGGTACATATGTGAATCAATATTAGTTATGTACTTTGTAATTAGACGGTTAATTTCAGGTTTCTTATTTGGGATTCCAAAATAGTATTTAAAGTGTATGATTTAATCACTAAATTTAGTTGTATGAGTCATGGGTGTTATATGTGTTAATTATTTTATTATTTACTTTCATTGTTGGAAGTTACTAAATTTTATTATTTAATACATGTTTTTTAATATAAATTTCAATACCCATTCATTTATACAAATTTAATCATTCCCATATTATTCAAGGTATTGGAATCATTTTTATTCAATGATTTATTTAGTCTTATTTTCATTTTATAGGAGTTATGGGTATGGTTCCGGAGAATGGAATCCATGAAGTGCATGTTTCAAGTAATTTTCTAATAAAAATAAGTTAATTTATAATAAATCTTAAATTTTTTCCACCCTTATAAAACCATATTCATGACATATAATACTCCTTAATATCGTAAAATTAAATAATTAATTTCTTAACCCCCATTTGTTTTTGAAATAGTGAAGATAAAATAGCATAGTTTATGTAAGTTGTTGACCTGACCCAGATAAGAACATGCAATACCAGTGAATGAGTAAGAGTTTAGAGTTATATAATAGTAATATAATTTTCTAATAATAATATTAAAGTTAATATAACATCATTACAATAGTTAATTATATTTTAAAATAGTGGATATGATAAGGTAATTGAAAAATATTGTGACGAGCTTTAAAGCTTACTTAGATGGATTCACTCCATCACAAAATGGGTTCCTTGAAAATGAAAGATTTAAGGTTCCTTATTGGGGATATAAGTTAACCAAAGTCTAATAACAAATTAGAAGATTAAAATGTGTAGATATTTAAGAAATAAATAAAGGTTTATTGATTTGAAAGGGGTAGTAGAGAGTTCCTTTAATTATTGAGTTTGAGTGAAATTTTCATAATTTCTCTTTACTTAAAGGTCGTGAAAAATAATTTTTATATGTAAAGTGACCCTATAAGTTGAAAAAACCAAGGACACTTGATATTACCTACATTATCCACTTGTTTCTTTTTATTTTATATTCTTTATATATCATTTAACATATACCATATATTATATTTTGTATAGTTTATCGATACTCTTCACCGAGATAGCTTATTTTTATCCATAAAAATAAAATTTACCCTCTTACCTAATTTGTGAGAGATGATTAAAATAATTAAATATATTTAATATAAATATAATTCTTAATATAATAAATTTAACAATTAAAGGAAAACAAAATATTGAAATAAAATCAATTTTTTATAGAAAAATGACTTTTAAAATATTAAGTGTTATTTGTCTAATTTCAAATAAATTAATATTAATTAATTATTAATTAATTTTTTATACACTGAATCATTATATGTGATTCATCATTTAAAAATAATAAATTTAATTCTTTAATATAAAAATACACAGCACATACAAAAAAAATATTCCTTGAAAGGTATCCCTTTTAAAATTAAATGATTTTAATCACATCCCCTAAAATATAATTATCTATCTTATACACATTAAATTTTGTCAATCCATAAGTATTATAGTCTTTTTTAAAAATTTATAAATATATTAAATCATTCTATATTAACAATAATAATTAAAATACTATTTAACGCATAAAACATGTTTTTATAATAAACTATTTTAATTAAATATTATCTTTTTGTTTTGTTTTTTATAATTTTTGAATTATATTATATTCAATTTGTTACTAAAAATTAAACAACATCAATATACATATTTGATATATACATTCCCAATGATAATATATCTAATGACCATATTTAAAAAAATATATTTCCAATGTTCATATATCTAATTACCATATATATTACCGTTAAATATTATTCATATATATAGCATTACATTAACCACTAAAATCATTCATCATAATCATTTAAATTAATCTCAACATGAAAATTATATTTATAATTATTTTCATTATTTACATAGATATAATCCAGATTATAATCATCATGGTGAACCATGGGGATAATAATTTCATGTTTTTGTCTTTTTATATTCATATGAATTTATTCATATTATAAATTTTTAATGATGTTTCATATGGTATTCTCATAATGCATTAATTTTTGTCTTGTATTGTAATACTTTATCTTAATAAAATGTATCATAGTTCATTTTTGTTCAGTTTTGTATGTGAAATAAGATATTCAATATTGAATTTCTTTAATTGAAAATTCATAAAAAATATATGGGTGTTACACACACCCCCTCTATTGGATTTTAACTTAAAATAATCTATAGATGGTATTACTTACGACTCATTTGAACTAATGGAACCTAATATTAAACCTCTAGTGTCTTCTAACACTAGATTCATGGATATACTTCCAAAATTGTATTATCTAGGATTTACCCAATGCTCATTATAATCCTTCATTAGGTAGAATTTCTTCCAATAATTCCAACACATTGGACCACATTCCATTGAGAAAATCCTACTCTGGCTCCTTTTTCTTTTCCATTTTATTTGACTCTTATGGGATATGGAACAACCCCTTATTTTCATAGTATATACATTTATTATATATGTTTATATCTACATAAAATTATTCTCTTCATTAAAAATAAAATCCCCATAATCCAAAAATGCAAAGTACATATTTCTTATTGAGTTGCCCATAGTGGTGACCATTATATCCCTATATTTTTGGAGTAATTAATATGACCAAAAGGCTCACTTCAGATCTCCAAAGTTCATGTTCACTGATTCTATCTAACTTTTCATTATATTGAATCCATTGATATGATAATTTGTAGGTATTACCTTTAATATGATCATATTGAATAACCTACTTAAAATAAATGAATTATTCATCATAGTATGCTTTACATACATGTTAGTTATAGACTTCATAAGTTATAAAGAAACTTTCACTTCCTATATGTTATAATCATTGATATGGGATAATTACATCTTAAAAAACCTTAGTGATTTATAATCTAGCATCCTCCATTATTCCCTTCTCATTAATTTCAGATTGGTACCCATAAACAGAGGATAAATATCTTTTTTTGGTAGGTAATCATCTATATGCATTCTATAGAATCCAAAATAATTTTTTTTAACTTCCCCACTATGATCTTACCATCAACTGATTCCATTAATTTTTTAAATAGTAAACTCATATTAAATTTCAGAACATTTATGAGGGATCAGGAACTTATTAATAGAATAATATTATCAGTTAAGGTTAATAGTTTTTCTTCTAAATCATTTTTTAAATCACCTTCTCCACAATCTGGTTATTTAAATCATTTCTATACAATCTATGATACCAATTTTTTTGAACTGATGATACTTATGAACTCTTAGATGTTTTTATTCTAGAATGTATAATGTGGAAACAGCAAACTAGAATAAACTCATATATAAAATGTAGTGGAACATAAATTACCCATTTCACTTAAGTTTCCACATCGAAACATAAAAATTACAAATGAATTGTAGAATATCATTTATAAGACAAGGAATAAAAGAAATAATAGGAAAGGAAAAAATAAAATTTTAACATGGTTCAAAAATGAGTACAAATTCCTGGGTTGGATTTTTTAATCACTTGTATTAAGTAAATAAGGATTATTTTAATTAGTGTATATTACTCACACTATAAGTTATTTGACTCTAATAAAATATTATAGCCACACTAGTGAATCCATTCACCACCACCTTCTGATCTTCAGAGGGAGAATCCCATATAGATCTAATATCTATGGTCATACATTCAAATGATCAAACATTCCCTCTACATCAAAATCTATCTTCCAGAACATTCTACCTAATTATGAAAGCTCCAAGAAAATAATCTTATGTATACCAAATGAATATTCTTACATATCCCATTTACTGTAAAACTAAAGTGAAAAAAAATTAAATATCCTTCTGAAAAATAATTTACACTAGTCCTTTGATCCTTTTCACTTCCTCCATCAGATTGATAAAGGAATAATTTTTTATTACATTTCACCTAGTCCACTAACATCCATTCATCCTATATCTAGATGTATAAACATTGTTAAGGATATTTTGTCATCTCTATCTAGTATAAAATGATAAATTATTGAATTCATCTTTTTTCGGTAGGTCTAAAACTTATCTAGAAAATTTATTTCACATGGATTGATCCTAACATGAAAAAACCTTCACACAAATTCCACATGTAATTTGGTCATTCTTACTAAAATACATTGATTTAAAAAAATTGATCTTTAAAATTCATGACACTCTAAAAAAAGGCATAAATTTTCATTAAAACATAGGCAGGTGATCTTAAAATTATTTCTAACTTGTATAAATAAACCATGTAAAAATTAGACTCATGATTTAAAAAATAAATAAAATGAAAATTTATTTTTTAAAATATGCTTTCACTTTGAAAACACATCGCACACGGAAAAGAACTAAAAGATTTTGGATTATATTGAAAATATATAAAAACAATATTTGAATCATTTTTGAACTACATGAGTCAAAATCTCCCCAATATAAGGTTAAACTTGGTCAAAACAAATCATGTTGTATTTTTGGAATGAAAACTTGTTTTGTGCACTAAAAATGAAGAAACAATTCTCTAATTCTTATGATACTATATAAAAATGAACTTAAACTCATAGTAAAATTATAGGAACAAACCACACACTAATCTATTTTTTGTTTTAATCAAAATGAACGAATGTGTATTTTGAGTTTGAGAAAGTTTTAACATAAAAATATTTAGCATGATAAAAACTAGAAAAACAATATTGTGTTCTAATGAGAATATAGGTAAGAAAATTTTAAATTATTTGTGAATTGAAGGAATAAAACACATTCCAGTTAGAAATAAGGTTTGAATAATATAAATAAAAAATATATTTTAAATTTTTGAATGAATTTTATCTTTTTAAATTCAAAATTTGTTATGAAAATCAACCTATAATCTTTGATTTCAATGAAACTACACAAAAACCATATTTGAAAAAAATTGAACCGTAGGATCCAACTACACACAAATCTAAGATTAAGACTAGAAGGAATGATCCAAGTTGAAATTTTAGACTTTAAAAAAGTGTCCCACACTAAAAAGAATGAAACATGCTTGTGTTCTGATGAACATATACTATAACATTCTTTAAAATATTTGATAATTGTAGGAATAAACCCCATAAATATTCAACTAGTGGTTTTATTAGAATAAACACAGGTTTATTTTGAGTAAGAAGTAGTATTAATTTAATAATTACTGACATGATAAAAATCAAGAAAAATAACACTCGTTATCATTAAATCTTAGATGGGAAATTCTAAATTGATTTTCCACTTATAGAAATAAACTACACTCAAATTGCACTAATAGTTTAAAAAACGAAAAAAAAATTACATTAATGTAAAAATTACATTTTCACTTTGAAATACATGTGACATGATGAAAATAAAAAAAAGACCAAATTTTAATGAGAGGAATCAAAAAATTGAATGATTTGTGACATATGGGAGTCAATTGTGTGCCAATTCAAGGTGTGGTTTCTTGTTTAAACCTTATAATGTCTTTTGAGATTATATTTTATAGTTCCACACTTTCTATATACCATTTTAACATGTTCTATGTTTTATAATTTTATTTTTTTATTCCATATTTTATCCATGATATGTATGATGAAGATAAATTTATTTTTCTATGAAATTTTATCTATTTAGATAACAAAATAACAACTCTTATGTGAAATTTTTTTTATTATATTATCTACCTACTCTATTTACAATTAATATTTACAAATATTATAGTTTTGTATTACATGTTACAAATTTAGACAGTATGTAGGATGTTGAGACTTTTGACCAGTGAAACTCTTTAGAAGGATGCCATGATGCTTTATAATTATTATTTTATTGTTAAATATTATATTTTTTTCTACTGTTATCATTGTTTACCATTCTTATTTATTATTATTTATATAAGATTTTTCTTTCAATTAATATAATTGTTATGTGATCTGTTTAGTGTATGTTCTAGAAATACATAGCTATGAAGGTACATACAATGGAAGTTTTAGATCACTAGGTATGATGGGTTTTGAGGTTAATATTTTTTGAATATATATATATATCATTTTCATGATAATTTAATGAATAAAGATAAATCAACTTGATACTAGTGAATGGCTAATAGAGGATCACTTCTATGGTAGTTAACCTAGAATTACATGGCTCTTTAGGAATACCCTTCACTTTTCCCTTTAAGGTCTATAGATATGAGTTTTTATATCTTTATTTTTTTAAGATATATCAAATATATGAGGTTCATGTCATCTAGGTTTTACCAAAGGTGATTGATCTCTTTCAAGGGTGGTATCCCATCTCCATATCTAATTTATAATTATCGATTTCATCTTAACTATAGGATATGACACTCGTGGAATGTTTTTTAGGGAATAATCACCCAATAAATCCCTTTTACTCTTATTTTAAAGGGGGTTAGGGATTGAACCATAAGGTTTTGGTTGGTATTATAGATCTATAGAAGTTTTCATCCTCTTCCCCAATGAATAAGTGTATACTTATGATTGTTATGCAACTTCTTGATTAGTTGTTTCCTTTTTTTCATCTCCCTCAGTAGTCATATCATATACATAAGAATATGGACCTCCACTTTTTTTGTTTGGTTCAAACACTAATATTTTACATTACCCTTTCAAAACCACACTGTCATCAAGTTCATTGTAAACTCCCTCATGTATTTTTTTGTGTTGATTAAAAGATTTAATTTTTGAAACATTCTATAAAATATCGATTATGCATCAAAAAATACATCCCAAAAGCTCCTCCATATTTCATTTCCATAAAAATTGAGGGCCATTATAGGTATAAATGGTCAAATATTCATGACTCTTAGATACAATAATTCTCCAACTATTACAGACTCAACCACTAAGTTTATAAATTCCTATAAGATCTGTTGAATTCCTCATGTGAGGATGGGTTAAATACCTAGTTAACCATGCATAAATATGTAAAAATGTGTGTTGAAATATATTCATTGACTAATACCATGGTTTTTTCATCATAATCTACTCCACTGTAGATGGTAAATCCCCTTGTATATAATGATGACATGGATTTACAATATTCCTTTGTTAATCATTCAACCTAAATTTTGAAAAATGATATTCTAATTTGGGGGAGATGTTGGTCTTAATACCCTATGGTAATTTTGAATGACTATGACATGTAATTCCATTCCTTTATAGAAAAAGTAAATTTAGGTAAAGGAAATGTAGCTGAATTTTAGTTTCGGAATTCGAGTATAACCGATACATGATCTCAATCCTTTGGTTTCAGTAGCCTTTTATTTCTTAAATGTGGTTTTAGGAATATTAGTTCCATTATTAGATGTTTAATATATGATGGTGGACAAAATATTCTCCACTTAAACCTCCCCTAAAACCACTACAGATGGATTATATGATCCTATAATCAATGCCTTAGTTGGAGGTAGTAGACCAGATGTTCAAGATTCTGAAAGGATTGCTTTTTATTGAACATTACAGCAATTATAGTCATCCATTATAGAGATCAATAAATATTTTGAGCTATTACATAAGGATAACCAAGATGGTGATTTATATAAATTAATTTTATACATAAATATGAAGAAATAGGTTTGGTAAGACGGGGAGGAGGCTGGGGATGGCTACCAGTATTTTTTGTAAAATGAAGAAAGTCTCAAGGAATATGAGTACATATTATTAGGAATAAATAAAGTAAAAACCCATATTTAAGTAGGGGGATCTCGTTTACTTCATAGAATAATGTTATATTCCACAAAGACTCTTCAAATGTGAAAAACACTATTTTTGGCAATAGAAAATTTGAACCACACATGTTTCCATAGAATCCATGAAATGGCCCTCACTATGAAATAACAAGTCTAGTTTTAATAGAAATGTATCTCCATGATCAATGAATAATAGGATGGGATTTATATGTTCTGCATGATTTCTCACCCAATGAGGGACAGAAATTCCTTAAAAATATTTCTCAGTCTGGTGACATGGTGTGAAAATGACTTTTCAGGTGTAGGCTATGGATTTCATAAATAATAGATGAGAAGGGTTTTAAAACCATAAACTCCATTATTATGGGTATTTTGATCACTTTTTGGCATTAAAAACACTTACTATAGGAAAACCTATATCTTAATGAATATTTCACTTCACAAGATTTGATTTTAAAAGTCGTGGCGCCAAATATGGCTTACAAATCAAAAGTTATAACCATATAAAGATGGGAAATTGATATGAAAATGGTTTTACCCACACTAAGTCCATTACATTGAGGTATACTTCACACATATATTATACACCCAAACAAAAAACCCATATCTTCGTCCTCACCCAACTAGTTCACTCAACACTACTTTTTCGACTCTCTTTCTATGCCCAAACCCACTACCTCAAATCACTTTGCATCTACCACTTACCTCACCCAAATCATAAGACCAATTACTCATATTTACCTATAAATATACCCCATTGGGTCTTCATTTTACACATTATTAAAAGATAAATACAAACCTTGGGGTCCCTTCACTCTAGTCTATAAACCCCCTTCATGTTGCCTTTTATGTTTAAAACCATAGGTATTTAACTAAAAAATAAGGAAAATTGATTCACCTCAGGGTTTGAAACACCAAAACCTTCATGAAATACCACTTTTCCCAAAGTTAATTAAAATTGGGGTAAGGGACCCTTATCGATCTTCATGCTATAAAGAAATTTTTTAAAGTACATCATTGGATCCCCTGACCTAATGGTACAGAGTTTCTCCCAAGTTGTATTCTTAGGCTGGCCTCTTAGGGATACCTCTTAGGGTGAAGTAAAACCCATTTCACTAAGCCTTTCATTATAGTGAATCCAAAATCAATTTACCCTAATCTCAAATCATAGTGAAGAAAACCCATTTTCCTTACCCTTATTACATTAAAATGGATACTTTGATTAGCCCTTTAGTATGACGATGTATAACTATTTCTCCCTAATCCCAAATAAGGGTGAAGAAAGATAATTTCACAAAACCCCCACTAGAGAAACACCTCTATGGTTACCCCCCACTATGGTGAATCCAAATCTAATCCCTCACAGGAGAAGAACATTTATTGTGAGATCTAACTAGGGTAAAGCCACATATAAGACCCCACTAGGGAGAAACACCTCACTTATCCGACACAAGGTTATTTTTTGGGACTATTGTGTTTTATTATAGTTGTTTTCAGTAATAGAAGATAAGTTTTATGTCAATATGTGTTGAGATAATATGATGAATTCATTGAAGAAGATACTTGAGAAATTTATTTGCAGGCCACACCAATAGTATATGGCATGTTGTGAAGATAATTCCCAATATGAGAAATTGGAAAGGTACCACACCAGGTTTATCCCTATGGTAGAATTATATATCACTTGATAAAATGGTATAATAAGCTCATGGTGGAGGCTATGGTATGGATTTGGAAAATAAAATATGGAATAGTTTTTAATGGTTGACATGGGGGCTCAATAGAATCATTGGGAAACATGGGGAAGGCCAAAATGGCCATATTAATAATCGTGTTAAAATGGGATTATGCCTATACAAAATGGGAAATGGGAGAGTACCACACATTAGTGTTTAGTGTGTGGAGGAAAAAACAGCCAATTTTTTTATACGATGTTTTGGTGAAGGCCACGATAGAATGTGACATGAAAAAATGAAAAAAACGTATTATGAAAAATCTTGAATAGATCTTGAATTATTTTGTAATTATTGTCTTTAGTTTTTGGACAGTATGATTTATAATAGTAAAAATAAATAAAAATTGTGAATTAATTGGTTATTTAATTCACAATATAAATTAAAATAAATGTATGACAAAATAGTTTCATAGGTAGACTGTAGTTATGGAATTTATTAGAAGTTATTGGGGAGTTATATGCAATTTTCATATCCTACAAAGATTATCAAAATTACAAATTTAATTTTCATTGATATCCTAATCTCTTTAGTGGGGTTACCAATAAAATAAGTGATGAGGGAACACTCAAACAATTAATAAGACATTGGAGAGGTCACAATATTCTTTGTGTGAGGAAAATAATCTACATAAGGAAGAAGTGGGACTTGATAGTCTCTGTGTTAAGGTGATAATGTGAGAAGACCCATATCATCAATAATCTAGTTGAAGTTTTAATATTAGTAAACATGATTCATTAGAAATTGAATATATTAATGATTTAGTACAGGTTCGTTTCCATTGATCTATCTATCCATGGAGGTGTACCATCATAAATAGCTGCATAGATCTTTATGTGTGTATAAAATGACTTTCTTTATTAGATCATATTTCTAAAAGAGACATGTTAGCCCAAAAGAGACTGTTGGCCACCCTCTCTAGTATTAATGGTTTTAATAATCATAAATCATGTTAAATTCCATTAATCATGCCTAATCATTTCAATCTTGTTTATTTAAGTTTTAATATGTGCAATTATGTTTATCTATGATCACATATAAGTTTAATAAATTTTGATAATATTTATATTGTAAGACAGTACAAGTAGATATATTTTCTAAGCATGACAGACTGACACCGACAGAAGAGATGAGACACAGACAGTTCAATTGAGTTATTGATAGTGAAAAATGACTCACAGTTAGATGAGTCACCGACGGTGCAATTGACACACTGACAGACCAATTTTCTCACTAGTAGTTCAAAGGACCTACCAATGCAAGGACCTATCAATGAAGAGGACCTACTGATGCAAAGAAACTACCGATGAAAAGGACCTATTGACACAAATGACCTACCGATGCAAAGGGCCTACCAACGCAAAGGACTTACCGATGCAAGGACCTATCGACGCATGGTGCTACTGATGCAAGGACTCATCATCAATTAAAATGACTCAATAATGAAATGAGTCACTGATACATGGAAAGACTGAAATAAGGAGATGTTTATGTAATGAGTCACACCAATGGAAGGAGATAATGACAGTGGACTCACTGATAGAATGCTTAAATTTTATTTATTAAAATTTACTTCTAACAGTCATATTTTTGTGTTTTAATGTGACTGGTTAATTTAATGTTTTTTTTGCAGACTTCTTAAATGAGGATGCCAGAAGTATGAGGTAAAACATCTACCTCAAAACATGCATGATTTCGGTCTCCAATATTATAAAATAAAAGATATATGTGATAAACAATAGAATCAGATGAAACATATATACAAGAAGATAAGAGCAGACACAGTAGTCGAACCACGAGAAATGTACAGAAAGGAATAACACACAAGGAATTATTCATTCCTACTTGCTTTGAACCATAGAACTAGTGTTCATCAATGTTATAACATCCTTACAGGCTGAAGGAGAGAAATATCTCATCTTCCAGGAAGAGAAAACACATTTATTCACGACACTCTGTTTTTAGTGAATTCTTCCAAAAGAGGTATCAAGCTTCAATACTGATACATCAAAGAGTCCAGATCTCAACTTCATAACACTCAAAGCCTTATAAACTCTATTTAATCTTTATTTATCTATTTTGTAACTTTTTATTACATTTTCAAGTAGTGTGTGAATCTGTGTGTAAAACACACATTGCCCCCTACACTAAACTAGAGGATACCATATATCATCACTCAACTATCTTTTTACACTTGTTTATCCTATAAAGAACTGTGTAAGAGGTCATGTGTGACCTGGTTGTATTTTTTTCCCATAAAGAAGAGTGGTAGAGGTATTGTGACCTGGATAGTCTGTGTACTCTTATGTTAACCCCAATCTAGGGTGTGGATCAATACCTTTATCTATATAGATTTGTTGGTGGTAGGTTATCACCAATAGGATAGGACTACGTTTCAACATGAGAATGAACTTCTTGTTTTATATGCTCTGTGTTTTCAAATTTTGTTTTCTCTTTTTTTACCTTCACTTAAGAAAAATGAATTTCACTTTGATAGTTAGTATTGGATAGTGTTTATAAATATTTTATTTTATTAGATTAGTTTCAAAAGTTGTATCAATATCTCATATTGTTACTGTAGAGAAATAATCAGTCTTCTGAGAAAATAGTTGAATAGTCATACTATTATAAATTCACAAATTTGATTAACTTGTATGTTTTGTTTTAAATTGGGGGAATCTTTAAATTAAAATTTTTACCAAATTTTTTTAAATTAAATCAATTCACCCCCCTCTTGAGTGTCCTACTGCGACCAACATATGGTATCAAAGGCTGTTTCTAAACTTTTATTTTCAAAATATTTAACACTTTTTAAAATATTTTTAGCTGTGATTTAGTTTTCTTTTAAGATCTCTAAATTTTTGTTAGTTCTAATTTTTTAGATCTTTAACAATCTTTTCATTATTATAGACAATAAACTGAAAGGTTCTACTACCAACATGCATCCCTACTTTAATGGAAAAAACTATACCCAGTAGAAGATTAAGATGAAAATTCACTTAGAAATTATGGGGTATGATATTTGGAAAGTAATAGAAAACAAATATAAAATACATGAAACTCTAAGAAATACATCGAGTGAAGCTACAAAATATACTTATCATAAAAAAATGTAAAGATATTAATACTCTATTTTATGCACTAGGTGATGAGAAATTTAATAGAATATCTTCTTTTAAATCTTCCAATGAAATTTGGGACACCTTATTTGTCTCACATAAAGGGACTACTAATGGTAAGGAAATAAGAATTAACACTTATACTATTAAGTATGATAATTTTATGATGAATCCTAATGAGCCTATTTCTGACATGTATCTCGGGTTTAATGAAATTGTGAATACAATTATCTCTTTGGGAAGATCTATTATATCCAAGGATCAAATCATGAGAATATTCAGATGCTTTACAGATAGATATAGAGGTACTTCTGTATCAATTATAGAATCCTTTTCCATCAGCAAGTTTCCAGTAAAGGAGCTAATAGGAAATTTAATGATGTATGAGTAAGAACTAAAAGTAAACATCAAAGTAGATGATGAACCCAAAATAAATTTTTTTTATTTCAAATCTACTCCCTCCAAGTATAATGAAAAATATAAAGATTAAATTGAAAGTTCATGTGATGGAAAATCAACAATAGACAATGATGAAGATATCTCTCAAATAGCCAGAAGGCTTAAGAAATTTTATATAAAGAATAAATTCTTCAGAAATTTCAACTACAAAGGAAACTATGATCATAAGAGACATTGAAAAAAGGATTGGAAAATAATTGATACTTAAAATGATTTTTTTTTATTATAAATATAAAAGAAATGGACATGTAAATGCTGATTGTCCAAAGGTAAATTACAAGAATAAGTATGGTGATAAAATAGAAAGTATAAAAATTCCATGAAGGAAAATTAGAGTGCTTATAGAGAAAGCTCAAGTCACTCAAAATCTTCTCATGATAAATATACTAATAAAGAAAATCTATGTTTTATGACAAACACATCTGAGGTAACACTAAATTCTCCTGAACATAATGCTTATTATTCTATAGATGAAAGTGATTCAGAAAACATGACCAATAAAGAAGTGTTTGAATATTTTATAATGATAGAAGACACTTGTAATGAACTAAAAGATAAATAGAAATCTTTAAATAAATAGAAATATTTGACTACCGCTATTAAATCTGAACTTATTATAGAAAAAGAGAAAAAATATCAACATCTTACGGAAAACAATGAACTTAAATTGTCAAATGAGAAATTGAAAAGGGATCTTGAAAGATTTACCAACAGAAAATAAATCTTAGTTCAAATGCTTGGTAAACAAGTATCTCTTAAGTATACTATTGGAATATAATGCCAACTAGGAAAAAATAATATGAATAAAACTCATTTTTTACCAAAATCTAGAAAATCATGTTTTATGACCAGTTCTGGAATATTTTCTAGAATTTCTAACTATGATACATATTCTACTATTTATAGTTTTTCTAGACAAAATAAATCCTATTATTCAAAAACTATATAGACTATTTATAGAAAACCCATGAAGCAAATATGGGTTCCCAAATCTTTTATTAATAATATTACTTGACCAAAACAAATATGGGTTTCAAAATATTTTATTATCTAATCGGTTTTTGTAGGAAAACTGTTTGAAGAGATCCTATAAAAACTTATGGTACTTGGACAGTGGATGTTCAAGACATGTGATAGGAGATTACTCATTCTTGAATAACTTGATAAAGATGGGTGGTGGGAATGTCACTTTTGGTGACAATGCTAAAGGAAAAATAATTGGCCTTGGACAGATTGGTAACTCTAAATCAGTTTAAATTTCTAAAGTACATTTTGTTGATGGATTAAAATATTACTTACTTAGTATCTCTCAGTTATGTGGTGATGTTTTTAAAGTTAAATTTTTAAATGATTCAGGAAATGTTTTTAATTCTAAAAATAATTTAGTAGTTTCTGCTTTTAGAAATGAAAATGTTTTTGTTGTTGATTTAGATTCTTCAATTTCTCAAAATGTTTATTATTTTAGTTCTTTTTTATAAAGATTATTTTCTTTGGTATAGGATATTATGAAACTATAATATACACTCATTTATAAATATTTCTATAAAATTATTATTCAAGTATCAACCCAAACATGAGTTTCCAAATGATAATTTCGGTAATCCTTGTCAAAAGGGTAAATAGAATAAAATATCTTTCAACCCAAAGAAAGAAGTTTCAACTTCTCAACCTCTCGAGTTGGTTCACATGGAATTGTTTGGACCTTATATAATTTCATGTCTAAGTGGGAAGCACTATTTCTATGTTCTTCTAGATGACTACTCTATATTTACCTGGACCTTCTTTTGGCTCACAAAAGTGAATCTTTCTCTCATTTCACCAAGTATGCTGAGAATTTAGAAAATCTAAGTGGTCTTAAAATTAAATCCTTAAGAAGTGACCATGTCCCTATATTTGAGAACCAAGAGTTTTAATATTTTTTGTCACAAAATGGTTATAATCATAACTTCTTTTCTCCTAGGATACCTCAACACAATGGAGTTGTAGAAAGAAGAAATAGAACCCTGTAAGAAAATGATAGAACCATGCTTAGTGAGTATGATCTACCTATATAATTTTGGGAAGAATATGTCAATACAACATTCTATATTATCAATAGAGTCTTGATTACACCTATCCTTAAGAGAAATCCTTATGAGTTGTGGAACAATAGAAACCCCAAGGTTAACTACTTCAAAGTTTTTGGTTGAAAATTCTATATTCTTAATACTAAGGATAATCTTGAAAACATTTCCTCCAAGAGTAATGATGTAATTTTCCTAGGTTATTTTATTTCTAGTAAATCTTATAAATTATTCAATAAGAGAACCAAATGTGTGTAATAATATGTGCATGTAAAGTTTGATGAGATGGATCCACATGAGATAAAGTCCTCTCTAGAGAATCTTTTGAGTGATATGTCAAATATGGACATCAATATTAAATGTTCTGACCATCTGGTGAAGAAATCTATTAAAACCTATAGTTCTGGAAATTCTCTAGATTCTAGCCATGATCAACCTGAATCTGTAGAAGAAACTAAATTCGTCATCCCGTCTATTTCTAGACCTATTAGAACTCTTAAGAACCATACTTTATATGCTATAGTTGGATATTTTGACAAAGGAACTAAGACTAGAGGTTCTCTTAGAAATAGGGTTTAACATCATGCTTTCTTATCACAAATTTAACCTATGACCATCAATGATTCTATAAATAATGAATTTTGGGTGATGTATATGTAAGAAGATTTAAATCAGTATAAAAGAAACAAATTCTAGAAACTTGTAGTCAAACCCAAGGAAACCTTGACTATAGGCACTAAATGGGTCCTTAGTAATAAAGTAGATAAAGTTGGTAACATAATTAGAAAGAAATATAGATTTGTTACTCAAGGTTATAGTCATCAATAAGGGATTTACTATGAAGAAACCATTTAAATAATAGATAGAATTGAGTCCATTAGAATCCTACTTCCTTATGCAGTAAATCTAGATTTCAAACATTATAAAATGGTTGTCAAGAGTGAATTCTTAAATGGTTATATAATTGAGCATGTCTTTGTGGAACAACCCCCTAGTTTTACAAATCCACACTTTCTAAATAATGTTTTTAAATTAACTAATGCTTTATATGGTTTAATGAAAGATCCAAGAGCATGGTATGATAGGCTTAGCACTTTTATTATTTATAAAGGTTTTTAAAAAGTTGTTGTTGATCCTACCCATTTTTTAAAATGAATTTCCAAATATGTTTTAGAAGTGAAAATTTATGTTGATGGTATTATTTTTGGATCCTCTAAAAATTATTTATATTTTTTATTTTTTAAAAATGATGCAAATTGAATTTGAAATGAGTTTAGTGGGGGAACTCAAATTCCTTCTTGAACGTAAAATATTTAAAAATTAAGAATGTATTGTTTTTGAATCAAAGTAAATATACTAAGGATATTTTAAAGAGATTTTACTTTGAAAGTAATAAGACTAGTGACACTCCAATGTGTACCACTTGTAAGTTGGACATTGATAAAGATGGTAAATCTGTTGATCAAACCAATTATAGAGAAATGTTTAGGATTTTACACTACTTATCTAATATTAGGTCAGATATTAGGTTTAGTGTGTGCATGTGTGAAAGTTTTCCAGAATATCCAAAATAATATCATTTAAATTATATCAAAATGATTTTTAAATACCTCAAATATACAACCAATTTAGTATGGTTCTATCCTAGAGTACAACCTTTTTATTTAGTGAGTTATTCAAATGCTGGATTTGGTGGCTGAAAGTTAGACAGAAATAGCTCCTCTAGAACATGACACTTTTTGGGAAAGTCTCTGGTTTCATTGTATAGTGAGAAACAAATTTTTTTTTCATTATCTGTTTCTAAATATGAATACATAACTGGTGGTAGTTTTTGTGTACAATTTTTTTAGATGAAAGACACATTTATAGACTATATATATTAATTCAGACATGTCCCTATAAATAGTGATAACACAAGTGCTATTAATATATCTAAGAACCCAGTTTCTCATTATAGGACAAAACACATTTATATAATCCATCACTTTTTGAGAGACCATTATCAAAAAGGTGATATAACTTTAGAATTCATTAGAACTGAACATTAGATTTCTAACATTTTAACTAATCCATTGAACTCTAAAATAATGAACTTCATCAGAAATGAGTTAGGAATAATCAATCTATAGGACTTTATGTAATTATTACTTTGATAATTTTAAGTGATGTTGTGAGGACGACACTGGAAAAGTCGAACAGATAGTGTCATGCCGACACTAATAACTTTTTCATACCAATATAGTTGGCATGTCGGCACCAATGCTTTGTCATGCTAATACTCTATCATGCTGAGACCAATTCCTTTTCTTTACGACAATGTTAGTGTTATGAAAAATATGTCTTTCCGACACCGATGACCCGTTGTTTTTATTCTTTGTCCATTTTTACAAAAATGGCACTATTTCATTTATTTTGTTGAACCTGGTTCACGATTTCACATTTTCCTGATTTCAAAATCCCTAAATGATATAAATTCAAGTCCATCCACTCCACTCCTTTAACCTTACACTCACTCATAAATTTCTATGTCCACCCCTACCTTTCACCTTCTGACCTTCAAACCGAACTATTGTAAGGGAACGTGTGAATTGAGCTCTTGAAGGTGACTAGTCTCATCCAGCTAAGAAATAGAGAGGGGAATCGAGCAAATCTTCTGAACCTATGAAACCTACTCTGGGGAACTGTGTAGTTACTCCAAAAATAGGTTCTTGTAGAATGGATATTATAAATAAAGTCTTTTTGTATCATGATGTTACAAAATTAGGGATGGATTGAGTGGTTCGCAGATAATGAAGGACCCTTATACATGAAGCTATATCATGAATTTTACATAAATGTGGAGTTCCTACTGTAAGGAAGTGACCTTTCTTGGATTAAGTCCATAGTAAAAGGAAATATAATTTCATTTTCATCAATACAATGGGTTTAATGTATTAAGGTACCCCATGAGGGTGTGTTTGATGATTATCAGTGTAGTTCTCCTCCTGAGAGTGATATTTTCTACTTTGAGACAGTTCTAAAGGAGCTTACTGATAATGATGTGAAAAAAAGACCCATTTTTATAGAGTTATATGGGGAGTGTAGAATTATGTTCATGTTTATGTAGCATCATATATGTCCTATGAAAAGGAACCGTTCATCTCTAAAGTATCAATATGTCTATTGGATTTTTCTGTTGAGAAAAGGGATTAAGGTAAATCTATGTATATACCTTGTTGTTAATATAAATGAAATGATCAATCCTTCTTAAAAAACAATTACCTTTTCTATCTAATGTAAATCTCAGCTGTGTTAAAAGAGAAATGTTGTGTAAGTGATGTAGATGAAGTTTTTTCTGAGTGCAGTGGGATATTCTTTTTTAAAGAGATCTGTAAAATGATGAAGATCAATGGGAACCCATGGAATAAAGAATGTGTTGGAGATGAATATAATATTTATGATAAGTTCGATCTAGTGGACCATCCAACTAGGCTAAAGAATATGTTTGATCCTAGTTTGGGAAAAGATGAGAAATTTTTTTACTCTTCAAAAGAAGAAGAAGATCCTTACACACTAGTTAAAGATTAAGGTTCACCTATCGATGATAGGAGTGATCCTAACACCACTAAATCTCAAAACAGTTTTTATTTTGGACCTCCTAGTCCTCCACTTTCCTTACCCTCTGATGAGCCCACACTTGAAGAAAATGGAGATGAGGAGAAATAAGTCTCAGTCAGTGTGGAATATGTAAGTATATCCATTGTCTCTAAAGAAAAAGTAGAAGGAAGTGAATAATATGAAAGTGACAATGGTAGTGAAGAGGGAAACGGTGAATAAAATGGTAACAAAATGGAAGTGAAAAGAGTGTCTCTATACATAATGATGATGTAGGAAGTGATAAACATATTGAAAGTGATGGTGATGATCATAAGGATTATCAAGGTGGATATGTAGAGATGGTTGATGCCTTAGTTCAGAATGTTGTTATAGAACCTCTTGAAGTTGTTGTTGAATAGAAGAGAAAATGTTGAGGTTAATGATGAAGTGGAAGTTCAAGTGATTCATGAACCTCAATTAGTATATTAATGAAGGAAAAATTATGTTGAATGTGATCAACTAGTGAGAAGATCATAGATTGAGGGGGAGCCTCTAGAAAGGATAGATCAAGATGATAGTGAGAATCAACCTAGAAGAGGAAGACTTGACACTCTCACTCCTCTAGATGATGATATTATGATTGAATAGGAAAATAATCCTAGGTGTGCAGCACTAGGTTAGGATTATGAAGACTCAGATGAAGAATTTTTTGTACCTATTTCCAAATAATCAATGGCTGAGACCCTTCCTAGTGTCTCTGCCACTAAAGGAGACTTTGAATGATTTATGGAAGAAGATTTTTCAATAGTATGTGTATCAGTCCAATATCATATGTTCAATGATATTCAATAAGCTATTAGGTAAAACACTAAGCTATGTGATGAATTACACTCTCTTATATCTTTAATAGCAGAAATGAAGTAGTTTGGGAATGTTTTTTCTGTTCAAATTCAAATAGTGGGTATGAGTTAGGTTGATGCAGCTATTATTTCAGAGAATGTAAGAGAAGAGATTCAACCCAAACTAATCACTACTACTGAGACAATTGTTGAAAATACTACCATGTTGAGAAAAGAAAAGACTCGGCTTGTCTCTGAAATAAATAATTTGACCTTAGAGTATAAATGCTATTTGGAGACTATTCTTAAGGCTTTGAATACACATACCTCAGTTCCTACTAATGTTACTTTTACCTCTATTTAGTCTTCTTAGGGCTTGGACATTGAGGTAAACAGAGCTTTTTTAGGGAGGAACTTCAAACTTCATCTTATGATTCTGTTTTGTCTAGCCTTGGAAAGATTGAGAAAAACAATGACCATGTTCATGATATGTTCAGACTATATTCCAAGAGTTTTGAGACTAAACATGCTTAAATTATAGAAAAAGTGGATTAATATTTCAATAAGATCATTACCAAGAATTAGTTGACTAGTCACTATAATTATTTATCATAGAACCTGTCTTTTCCTCAAGTAACTAGAGACTTCAAAGACCATGTATAGAAGTATAAGGACTTAACCCCTCTTTGGGAAAAACTCATGGAGAATAAATATGACTTCGAGAAATCTAGGAAGTATGGTGGTGAAATCATTGAGGATTTCATAAAGCTATTAAAGTCATACCTTTATGTGTAAAGTGAAGTAATTGTAGTGCTTGTTGTTGCACCTATTGGACCTACTAGATCAGTTCCTCCACCTCAGATGTCAGTTTATCAGGCCTTGACTCAGATTCTTCTAGTGATCCAAGAGCATATTCAACGTCCTGTGTTGTCACAACACAAATCAAACCTTGTACCTAATGTTCTAGAAGGATTGATCCTACGTCATCTAATTTTTTTTTTCAGACCCTCCTGCTTTTAAGTCACCACCTACTAGACCCTCTATTGACCCCTCTGAGAAAGGTAAGGAACCTATTAATCTTGATTAGTAGTGTGTATAACTCTCTAATAGCGTTTTTTGGTTTTCTTTTCTTTTCATTGTCCAGATATTTTTAATACGCTGTAATTTGTTGATTAATGAAATTTTGTGCTCCTACCTTTCATCTATTTGTATTCTCTCTTGTTCTATAATATATATTATTCCTTTGATTCCCTTTCATTTATGATTTCATAGTGTGATACCCTATTAACGTTTTGATAATCCCAAAAGGTTGAGAACAGGTTGGAATTAATCTTATGTATTTTACCTTTTATGTCACTCTTATGTATTTTACCTTTGATATCACTCTTATGTATTTTACCTTTGATATCTCTATTATGTATTTTATTTTTCCTTTGATACCATTACTATTTATTTTACCTCTGAACCCTATCTACATATTGATAAAATTTATCAATAATGGTATATGATTAGTAGAATGATTATATTCCACATCAAATGATTGTACTAAATAATGCCATGATTTGTGATCCTCAAAAGGGGGTAGATTTTTGGCCCATAGGAGACTGTTGTCCACCCTCTCTAGTATTAATGGTTTTAATAATCACAAATCATGTAAAATACCTTTAATAATATATAATCATTTCAATCATGTTTATTCAAGTTTCAACATGTGTAATTATTTTTATATATTATCACATATAAGTTTAATACATTTTGATAATATTTATGTTATAAGACAGTCCAAGCATAAATATTTTCTTTGTATGATAGACTGACACCGACAGAAGAGATGAGACACTGACAATTCAACTAAGTCACCAACAGTGCAAAACAACTAATCGATAGATGACTCACCGACAATGCAATTGACACACTGACAGACCGACTGTCTCACCGATAGTTCAAATGACTTATCGATGCAAGGACCTTATAATTAAAAGGACCTACCGATGAAAAGTACCTACCAATTAAAAGGACCTACCGATTCAAAGGATATACTAATGCAAAGGACCTACTGATTCAAGGACCTACCGATGAATGGTGCTACCGATGTAGGGACTCATCATCAGTTAAAATGAGTCATCGATGCATGGAAAGACCAACGTAAGGAGACACCAATGGAATGAGTCACTGATAGAGTTTGATACCGACAGTGGACTCACCAATAGATTATTTAAATTTCCTTTATTAAAAATTACTTTTAACAGTCATATTTTGAGTGATTTAATACGACTAATTAATTTAATGTTTTTTTGTAGAAATTTTAAATGAGGATGTCAGAATTACGAGGTACAAAATATACCTCTAAACATGTACATTATTAGGATTTAATAGAATAAAAAAGACTAAATAGATATACGGTAGAATCATATGAAACATATATACAATAATATAATAGTAGACACAAAAGTCATGACCACAAGCAACATACAAAAAAGAAGAAGACACAAGAAATTATTCATTCCTTCCTCTTATGACTAGAGAAATGTTGTTCATCAAAGTTAAAACATCCTTACAGACCGAAGTAGAATAAAATATCATCTTCTTAAAAGACAGAACATAGGGCTTCATGACACTATATTTTCATAGTCTTCTTCCAGAAGAGGACTTGAGCTTCAATCATGATAAATCAAAGAGTCTAGAGATGAACTTCCTAACACTCAGAGCGTTCTAAACTCAATTTAATCTTTATTGATCTGTTGTGTACCTTTTTATTTAATTTTAGAGTAGTGTGTGAATCTGTATGTAAAACAAACACTTTATCCTACACTGAAATATAGGATAACAAATATCCTCACTCAACTATCTTTTTACACTTATATATCCCATGAAGAACTATGGAAGACGTCATATGTGACCTAATTGTATTTTGTTCCCATGAAGAATAGTGTTAGAGTAATTATGACCTAGACAGTCTGTGTACTGTTATGTTAACCCCAATCCAATGTGTGGATAAAAACCTTTATCTATATAGATTGCTTGGTGGTATGTGATCAACAAGTAGAGAGGACTAAGTCTGAGCATGAGACTGAACCTCTTGGTTTATATCCACTATGTTTTCAAATTTATTTTTCTCTGTTTTAACCTATACTTGATAAAACTAAATTTCACTTTGATAGTTAGTATTGGCTACTGTTTAAAACTGTTTTGGATTATTATATTAGTTTCAAAATTTTAATTAATATCTTATATTGTTAAAATATAGAAATAATCAATGTTTTGAGAAACTAGTTGAATAGACAAAATTTTATAAATTCACTACTTTCATTAACTAACCTATTTTGTTTTAAATTGGGGGATCTTTTAAATAAATTTTTTAACATAAATTTGTATTGGAACTCAATTCACCCCCCCTCTTGAGTTTCCTACTCTGAACAACATTTAGTATGAAAGCCTGTTTTTAAAATGCTGTTTTAAAATGCTTAAATTCTTTTTGAAATATTTTCAACTATAATTTTGTTATGTTTTAAAGACCTCTAAATTTCTATCAGTTCTAAATTTTTAGATCTTTAAAAATATTTTCTTTTTTATATACAATAGACTGGAAGGCGTTGCAACCAACAGACCTCCTTACTTTAATAGAACAAACTATGCCCATTGGAAGATTAAGATAAAAATTCAATTAGAAATTATGGGGTTTGATATTTGGATTATAATGAAATACAAATATGAAATACCTGAAAATACAAGAAAAACATGGAGTGAAGCAACAAAATCTACTTATAATAAAAATTGAAAAGATATGAATGCTCTATTTTGTGCACTAGGGGATGAGAAATTTAATAGAATATATGCTTATAAATCTGCCTATGAAATTTGGGACACCTTAACTATCTCTCATGACGAAACTAATAATGTTAAATAAATGATACTTAACACTTATACTATTAAGTATTATAATTTTAAGATGAATCTTAATGATCCCATTTCTGACATGTATATCAGTTTTAATAAAATTTTGAACACCATGATCTCTTTTTAATGAGTTGTTACATCCAAGGAGAAAATCATGAGAATAATGAGATGATTACCAAATAGATGGAGAGGGACGTCTGTTTCAATTAGAGAATCCTGTGATATCAGTAAGTTTCCAGTAAAATAGTTGATAGGAAAGTTGATGATGTATGAGGAAGAACTAAAAGTAAAAAAAACAAGAGGATGATGAACCCAAAGAAAATCTATTACTTTCAAATATACTACCTCAAACCAGAAGGACAAAGATCAAAGTGAAATTGAAAGTTCATGTAATGGAAAATCATCAATAGGCAGTGATGAAGAGATGGATCAAATAGCCAAAAGGTTGAACAAATTTTATAGAAAAAACAAATTCTTCAGAAATCCCAACTAAAAAGGAAAGTATGATCATAAGGGACATTGGAAGAAGGATTGTAAAATAATTGATACTTAAAATGAAATTGTTTGTAATAAAATAAAATAATGGTACATTTAAAGGCTGGTTTTCCCAAGGTAAAGTACAAGAAGAAGTAATATTATAAGGATATAATGTATAAAAAATGCCATCAAGGAAAATTGGTTGATTATGAGGATAGATCAAGTGACTCATAATCCTCTCATTATGAATATACAAATAAATAGAATCTGTGTTTTATAAATAACACATCTAAGGTAAAACTAAACTCTCCTAAACATAATGCTTATTATTCTGGAGATGGAAGTGATTATGAAAACATGACCAATGAGTAAATTTTTGAATATTTTAAAATACTAAAGTACACTTATAATGAACTAAAATATAAATACAAATCTTTAAATAAATAGCTTGATTTGACTACCACTTTTAAATATAAACTCTTTGTAGAAAAAGATAAAAATTATCAACTACTTAAGGAAAAACATGAACTTAAATTGTCAAATGAGCATTTAAAAAGGTTATATAAATATTTACCAATGAAAAATAAATCATTGTTAAAATGATTTATAAATAAATACCACTTTAGTATACTATTGGAATAGGGTACCAACCAAGAAATAGGAATATGACTAAAACTCATTTTGTATGAAAATCTAGAAAATCTATTTTTATGCCCAGTTCTGGAAATTTTTCTACAATTTACAACTATTAAATATATTATACTATCTCATGTTTTTTTGGACCAAATAAAGTATATTTTTCCAAAAACATTACATAATATTTATAGGAAACCCATGAAAAAATGTGGGTTCCCAAATCTCTAATTACTAATGTTACTGGACCCAAAAAATCAGGGTACAAAAATCTTTTCTTGTCTAACGTGTATTTATAGGAAAACTATTTGAAGAGATATTATAAACACTTATGGTACTTGTACAGTGGATGTTCAAGAGACATGACAGGATATTACACATCCGTAAAAAACTTGATAAATATGTATGGTATGAATGTCACTTTTGGTGACAATGCTAAAGGAAAAATCATTTTCCTTGGCCAAATTCATAACTCTAACTCAGTTTTAATTTCTAAATTACTTTTTTTGATGGATTAAAATACAATATGTTTTGTATCTCTTAGTTATGTGATGATGTTTTTAATGTTAAATTTTAAAATGATGCATGCAATGTTTTTAATTCTAAAAATAAGTTAGTATTTTCTACTTTTAGAAATGAAAATATTTATGTTGTTGATTTATATTCTTTAATTTCTCAAAATGTTTCTTGTTTGAGTGATTCTCATAAGTATTCTTGGCTTTGGCATGGGAGATTAGGACACTTCAATATACACTCACTTGTAAATCTTACTAAAAAATGCTTTGTCCAGGATCTACCCAATCTTGAGTTTCCAAATGACAAAGTCTATAATCCTTGTCAAAAGGTTAAACAACACAAAATCCATTTCATACCAAAGAAATAATTTTCAAATTCTCAACCTCTCGGTATGGTTTACATGGAATTGTTTGGAAATTCTAGAATTTCAAGTCTAAGTGGTAATTAATAGGTTTATGTTATTGTAGATGACTACTCTAGATATACTTGGACCTTAGTTTTGGATTACTAAAATTAATCTTTCTCTCATTTCCCCAAGTATTCTAGGAATATAGAAAACCTTAGTGGTCTTATAATTAAATCCTTAAAAGGTAACCATGGTCATGAGTATGATAACCAAGAGTTTGAATCTTTTTTCTCACAAAATGGATACAATCATAAATTCTCTGGTCCTATGACACCCCAGCAAAATGGAGTTGTAGAAATAAGAAATAGAACCCAGTAAGAAATTTCTAGAACCATGCTTAGTGATTATGATCTATCTATATACTTTTGGGTAGACGTTGTCAATACATCATGCTATATAATCAATAGAGTCTTGATTAGACCTATCCTTAAGATAACTACTTATGATTTGTGGAACAATAAAAAACCCAAGGTTAACTACTTCAATGTTTTCGGTTGCAAAGTCTATATTCTTAATAATAAAAATAATCTGGACAAATTTTCCTCCAAGAGTAATGAAGTAATTTTCCTAGTTTATTAAATTTATAGTAAAGCCTATAGATTATTCAATATGATATCCAAATGTGTGGAAGAATCTGTGCATGTCATGTTTGATGAGAGAGATCCACATGATCCAAAGAACTATCTAGAGAATCTTGAGGATGATATGTCAAATTTGGACATCAATATTAAATATTCTGACCATCCTATGAAGAAATCTGTTAAAACCTCTAATTTTCGAAATTCTCTAGATTCTATCATGACCAACCAAAATATGTTGAAGAATCTGAAGTGAATAGCCCTTCTTTTTATAGAAATATTAGAACTCTTAAGAACCATACTTTAGATTCTATAGTTGTAGATTTATACAAATGAAGTCAGACTAGAGCTTCTCTTAGAAATCAGGTTGAAGATCAAACATTCTTGTCACAAATTCAACCTAAGAACATCAATGATGCTATCAATGATGAATTTTGGGTAATGGATATGCAAGAAAAACTAAATCATTTTTAAAGAATAAAATTATGGAAACTTGTATATAGAGCCAAAGACACATTTACAATAGGCACTAAATTGGTGTTTAGGAATAAAGTAGAGGAAGATGGTAACATAGTTAAAAACAAATCTAGATTGGTTGCACAAGGTAATAGTCAAGAATAAGTGATTGACTTTTAAGAAACCTTTTCACTAGTTGATATACTTGAGGCCATTAGAATCATTCTTTCTTATTCAGAACATCTATATTTCAATCATTATCAAATTGATGTCAAGAGTGCATTCTTAAATTTTTATATAATTGATGATTTATTTTTTGAAAACCCCTTGGCTTTACAAATTCCTACTTTCAAAATAATGTTTTTAAATTAACTAAATATTTATATGGTTTAAAGAAAGATCTAAGAGCATGGTATGATAGGATCAACACTTTTATTTTTTCAAAAGGTTTTACAAAAAGTTTTTTTTATCCTACCCTTTTTATAAAATGAATTACCAAAGATGTTTTAGAAGTGAAAATTTATATATGTGATATTATTTTTGGATCCTCTAAAAATTATTTATGTGTTGATTTATCAAAAATGGTGAAAATTGAATTTGAAATGAGTTTAATGGGTGAACTCAAATGCTTTCTTAGATTTCAAATATTTTAAAATAAAGAATTTATTTTTTTGAATCAAAGTAAATATATTAAGTATCTTTTAAAAATATTTGGCTTAAAAATCACTAAGAGTAGTAACATTCAAATGAGTACTACTTCTAAGTTGGACCTTGATGAATATGGTAAATATTTTGATCAACCCAGTTACATAGGAATGATTGGGAGTTTACTCTACTCAACTTCTCATAGGTCAGATGTTATGTTTAGTGTGTTCATGTATGCACATTTTCAAGAAAACCCAAAATAATATCATTTAAATTCTATGGAAAGGATTTTAAAAGACCTAAAATATACAACTAATTTAGAATTTTTCTATCATAGAGGATAACCTTTTGATTTTGTGAGTTATTCAAATGATTAATTTGGTGATTATAAGTTATAGAGAAAGGGAACATATGGAATATGTCACCTTTTGGTAAAGTCTCTAGTTTCATGGTGTAGTAAGAAACAAAATTATGTTACATTATCTACTACCTAATTTGAATACATAGTTTTTGGTAGTTTTTGTGCACAAATTTTGTGGGTGAAGCACACATTACTAGACTATGTATATCAATTTAGACATGTCCCTATAAATTGAGACAACACAAGTGCTATTAATATTTATAAGAACCATATTTCACATTCCTGGAAAAAAACAAATTAATGTAATACATCTCTTTTCGAGATACCATTATCAAAAAGGTGATATAACTTTATAATTCATTGGTACTAAAAATCAACTTGTGATATTTTCACAAATCCATTTAACTCTAAAAGAATGAACTACATCATACATGAGTTAAGAATGATCAATCTATATGACCTTATGTTATTATTCATTTGATAATTTTAAGTCAAGTTGTCATATTGACACTGGAAAATTCGAACAGACAGTGTCATGCCAACACTGATAGTATGAAGCTCACAATGTCATTCCAACATTGATATCTTTGTTATACCGACATATTTGTCATGCCGACACCGATGCTTTTTCATGTCGATAATCTATCATGCCAACACTGTTGCCTTGTCATGTCGACACCCTTAGTGTTATACAAAATCTTTAATGCTGACAATGATGACTCACTATTTTTATCCATTGTATGTTTTTACCAAAACGAAATGGTTTAATTTATTTTGTTTAACCTTGTTCATGATTTCACAATTTTTTGATTTCAAAAGCCCTAAATGATATAATTTCAAGTCGATCCACTCTACTCCTTTACCCTTACACTCGCTCAGTCATTTCTCTCTCCACACCCAACCTTTCACCTTCCTACCTTCAAACATAACTATTGGAATGGAATGTGTGAAGTGATTTCTTAAAGGTGGAGAGTCTCGTGCAGCTAAGAAATAGAGAGGGGAATCAAGAAAATATTATAGACCTGTGAATCTTTTTCTGCAGAACTGTGTAGTGACTATAGAAAAATAGGTTCTTATAGAATGGATATATGAAAATAATTCTTTTCTACTCAGGTTGTTATAGGATTAGGGATGGCTTGAGTGGTTCTCAGATAATGAAATACCCTTTACCCAAATCTATTTTTTGAATTTTATATAAATGTGTATTTCTTACTGGAAGGAAGTGGCGTTTCTTAGAATAAGTCCAAAGTAAATGGAAATAGAATTAATTTTTCATCAATAAAATGGGATGAATGTATTAGGTTATCCCATGAAGGTGTGATTGATGATTACAAAGGTAGTCACCCACCTGAGATTGATATTTTCTGCTTTGAGATCGCTCTGAAGAAACTTACTGAAAATGATGAGAATATGAGACCCATTACTACAGATTTATATGGGTATTGTAGAATTCTATTCAAGTTTATATAGTATTAGATCTATCCAAGTAAAGGTAAATTTGTATCTCTAAAGTATCAATATGTTTACATAGTTTATCTGATCAGAAAAGGGATTAAGTTAAATCTATATAGATACGTTGTTGTGAAATTAAATTAAATGATCAATCCTTCTTGAAAAACCAATTCCCTATTCTATCCAAGGTTAATATCAGATATTTTTAAAGATAAGTGTTATTTTAGTGAAGGAGAAGAAGTTTTTTTTAGTGCTGTTGAATCCACTTATGTAAAGAGATCTATGAAAGGATGAAGATCAACTGGGACCCATGGAAGAAATAATGGGTTGGAGATGAAGATAAGATTTATGATAAGTTCAATATAGTGCACAATCCAACTAGGCCTATTAATATGGATTATCCTAGTATATGACAAGATGAGGAAGTTTTTTACTCTTTAGTATAAGAATAAAATCCTTCCACAATATTCAAAGATCAAGGGTCACCTATCGATGATAAGAGTGATCCTAAAACCACTGAAGCTCACAAATGTTTTTCTTTTGGACCTCCTAGTCCTCCACTTTATTTACCCTTTTATGATCCCAAAAATGAAGAAAATGGATATAAGGATACATAAGTCTTAAATTGTGTGGAATATTTAAGTAGATCAAGTGGATTTGAAGAAGAATAAGGAAGTGAAGAAGATGAAAGTGGAAGTGGAAGAGGTAGTGGTAGTGAAGAGGAAGAAGGTGAAGAAAATGATGACAGAAATGGAAGTGAAGAGAATGTATCCGGAAATAATTATGATGAAGGAAGTGATGAAGGTAGTTAAAGTGATAGTGAAGATCCTAAGGATGATCAAGGTGGATATGAAGATATGGTTGATTCCTTAGTTCAGAATGTTATTATAGAACCCCCTGAAGTCGTTATTAGAGAAAGAGAAAATGCTGAGGTTCAAGATGAATTGGAAGTTCAAGTGATTCCTGAACCTTAGTTAGTATATGAAAGAAGGAGACCTCGTGCTGAAGGTGAGAATATAGTGGGTAGAGCTCATATTGAGTGGGAGACTCAAGAAAGGATAGATCAAGCTGAAGGTGAGAATAAACATAGAAGAGTAAGACTTGACACTATCACTCCTCTAGATAATGATGTTATTATTGAATGGGAAAGGAATATTGGGTATGTACCACTTTTTGGGGATTATGAAGACTCGTATATTGAGTTTTTTGTACTCGTTGCAAATGAATTAGTGGCTAAGACCCTTCTTAGTTACCCTAACTCTAAAGAATACATTAAAATATTTAAGGTAGAAGTTTTTTCAACTATAATTGTATCAGTTAAATCTCATATGGTCAATTAGATTCAACAATATAGAAGTGAAAACATTGAGCTAAGTGATGGATGACACTCTTTCAGATCGTCAATAGGATAAGTGAAGTAGTTTGGGAAATCTATTTATGTTCAAAGTTAGATAGTGGTTATGAGTAAATCTAATATAGCTAATGTTTCAAATAAAGTGATATAAGAGATTCAACCCAACCTAATCCCTATTTCTGAGATAATTGTTTAAAATATATCCAAGTTGAGAAAAGAAAAGACTGGGTTTGTCTCTGCAATAAATAATTTGACCTCAAATTATAAAGGCTATTTAGAGACAATACTTAAGGCCATTTAGACACTTACCTCGGTTCCTATTGATGTTCCTTTTAACTTTGGTCAGACTTATAAGGCCTTGGACATTTTGGCAGTCAGAACTACTATTAAGGAGGAACTTCAAACTTTATTTTATGCTTCTATTTTGTCAAGCATTGCAAAGATTGAGAAAAATAGGGACCTTGTTTATGATACGGTCAGAATCTATTCCAAGAGTAATGAGACTGAAAATTATCAAATTATGAAAAAGGTTGATTACTATTTCAATAATATCATTACCAAGCATCATTTGACCAGTCTTTTTAAGTATTTAATAGAGAACCTGTCTTTACCTTTAGTAACCATAGCCTTCAAAGACCAAATACATAAGTTAAAGGACTTTATCCCACTTTTGGAAAAATTCATGGAGAATAAAGATGAATTTGATAAATCTATAAAGTATGGTGGTGAAATCATTATGGTTTTCATCAATCTATTAAATTCATACTTTCATATGCAATGTGAAGCGATTTTATTGCAAGTTGTTGTACCTATTGGACCTGTTGGATCAGTGTGCCTCCACCTTGGAAGTCAGTTTCTTCATACTTGACTCAAATTTAGCCTGTGATTCAAGAGCATATTCAACCTCCTGTGTTGTCACAACACAAACCAATACTTATACCTAATGTTCTAGAAGGACTGATCCTACCCCCTATGAAAATTTCTTCAGACCCTCCAGCTTCTAAGCCACCACCTACTTGACCCTCTATTAACCCCTCTAAGAAAGGTAAGGAACCTCTTAATCCTAAGTAGTAGTGTGGATAACTCTCTTATAAGGTTGTTTGGTTGTCTTTTGTTGTCTTTTTCTGGACATTTTTAATACATTATACTTTATTGATTAATGAAATTTTGTGCCCATGTCATTCATCTATTTGTGTTCTATCTCTTACTTTAGGATATATCTTATTCCTTTTCTTCCCTTTCATTAATGATTTTATTTTTTGTTACCCTTTTCAGTTTTTGATAATTGAAAAAGGGGGATAACAGTTTGGCATTAATCTTATGTATTTTACCTTTGATATCACTCTTATGTATTTTACCTTTGATATCACTCTTATGTATATTATTTTTCCTTTGATACCATTACTATTTATTTTACCTCTGCACCCTATCTATATATTGAGAAAATTCATCAATAATGGAAGATAATAAGTAGAATGATTATATTATACATCAAATGATTGTACTAAATAATGCCATGATTTGTGATCATCAAAAGGGGGGAGATTATTGGCCCATAGGAGAATATTGGAAACCCTCTCTAGTATTAATGTTTTTAATAATCACAAATCATGTCCAATAGGATTAATCATGTATGAATATTAAAATCATGTTTATTTAAGTTTTAATATGTGAAATTATGTTTATCTATGATCACATATAAGTTTAATACATTTTGATAATATTTATATTGTAATAAAGTCCAAGCATAAATATTAAGTATATTAGACTGACACCGACAGAAGAGATGAGACACTGATAGTTCAACTGAGTCACCAACAGTGCAAAACCACTCACTAATAGATGAATCTCCAATAGTGAAATTGACACACCGATAGACCAACTCTCTCACTGGTAGTTCAAAGGACCTAACAATGCAAAGGACCTACTGACACAAAGGACCTACCAATTCAAAGGACCTACCGACACAAAGTACCTTCTGATGCAAATGAACTACCGATTCAAGGACCTATTGACGCATGGTGCTATGAATGAAAGGACTCACCTTCAGTTAAAATGAGTCACTGATGCAATGAGTCACTGATGCATGGAAATATCGACAAAAGGAGACACTAATGGAATGAGTCATTGATAGAAGGATATACCAACATTGGACTCACCGATAGATTGTTTAAATTTCCTTTATTAAAAATTACTTCTAACGGTCATATTTTGATTGTTTTAATGAGAAAGGTTGATTTAATGTTTTTTTCATACTACTTAAATGAGGAAATTAGAAGTACGAGGTAAATCATCTACTACAAAACATGCACATTTTTGGGCTACAATAGTATAAAAGAAAAGATGAAAGAGATATATATTAGAATTTCATGAAACATATATACAAGAAGATAATAGAATTCATAGAAATCGACCCAATAGAAACATATAGAAATAAAGAACAAATAATGATTAATTCATTCCTACTTATTGAGAACCAGAGAACTTTTGTTCATCCAAGTTAAAACATCCTTACAGACAAAAGGAGAAGAATATCTCATTTTCCTGGAAGACAAAACACATTTCTTCAAGACACTCTGTTTTTAGTGTCTGCTTCCATAAGAGGACTCGAGCTTCAATACTGATACATAAAAGCATCCAAATTTGAAATTTATAACACTTGGAACCTTATAAACTCTATCTCATATTTATTGCTCAATTGTGTACCTTTTTATTACATTTTTTTAGTAGTGTGTGCATCTGTATGTAAGATACACATTGTCTCCTGCACTGAACTAGAGGATACCAAATATCCTCACTCAATTGTATTTTACACTTGTTTATCCCATGAAAAACTGTGTAAGATGTCCTTTGTGAACTGGTTGTATTTTTTCTCATGAAGAATAGTGGTAGAGGTCTTGTGGCCTAGAGAGTCTATGTACTATTATATTAACCTTGATCCAGGGTGTGGATCAAAACCCTTATCTATATAGACTGTTTGGTTCCTGGTGATCACCAAGTGGGGAGGACTAAGTCTTGACTTGAGACTAAACCTCTTGTTTTATATCTTTTGTGTTTTAAAATTTAGTTTTCTCTATTTTTACCTATACTTTAGAAACTAAATTTCACTTTGATAGTTAGTCTGGGATAGTGTTTATAACTGTTTGTTCTTATTATATTAGTTTCAAAATTTGTATCAATATCTCATATTGTTATAACTCAGAAATAATCAATCTTCTGAGAAACTATTTGAACAGATATACTATTATAAATTCACAAATTTGATTAACTGGCATGTTTTGTTTTAAATTAGGGTAATATTTTAAATAAAATTTTTTATTGAAATTTTTATAGGAACGTAATTCACCCCCTCTTGAGTGTGCTACTCTGACCAATAAGACATATTTTCTAGTGGAATTTTAAAGTGGAGATAATACATTGAACTAAGTGGTAAAACGTTGTTATAATAGTATAGAATCCATGTTTGGGAAAGTAACCAACATGGAAAGGGGTAATAAATGGTAGTCGAAAATTTTAAATATCATGTGATATTCTAATTATTTTATATCTACATAGTAATAAAGGTTGATATATTATTTAAAGAGGATCTATAACCTTAAATATTTCAATAGTTTGAGTTTAAAACGGGAGAAACACTTACAGTATAAACTGAGATCACTACTTTACCCCCTCCCCCACTTAGTGATCTAAATTGATACTGACAAGTGGTGTTAAAGGTAGGTTACTTATCAGTTCCAAGAATCATAAAGAATCTCAATTATATGAAACAATTATGAGTTCCTACTTTTTATGGAACAAACTACCATAGTTGGGGGAATATAGTGCTTTCTTAGCTCCTTTCACTTGGCCTTGAGGTCAGAGATGTTGCTATAGTGGTATTTTAACCCATTCTTAAAAAATTTCATATAAAACATAGTGATAAAATGAATTTAGAGATGCATGTAAAGGTACCAAATTCTATTTTGATATCTTTATCAAATTATTATTAGACTAAGGTAATGGGACTTGTAACTGAAAAGAATATATCGGATAAATTGAGTAGTATCTATAAAGGAAACATAAAATTAGATGAATCCATGAAATAAGTTTTGAGGAGTATGTTTGAGAATATTTAGATGGATAATAATGAATATGTTTAGAGCTATTTTACATGGGTAAATGAAATATTAAACAATATTCATGGGTTTGGTGAGAATCTTAAAGACTCCATAATTGTGAAGAATCTTATGAGGAACATTCCAGATCTGATTGATCTCAAGGTATCAAATTTAGAAGATTAATATGAAATTTTATTAGACTAAATTCACAATATTTCCATTTATTAAGAAATTAGGAAGCATTAAACTTTCATAAATCAAGTAAAATTTTATATTTCCTTTGAATACATAAGAAAAAGAAAAGGTAAACTAAATGAAGAGTTCAATGACTCAAATTTTTAGGATTATAAAGATATCTCTCATATTGTTTCTCTCATTTAAAATATATTCTTAAAGGGAATATAGATGGTAAATGTAAGTAATTTAATAAAATTTTTAACTATAATAATGTTAATAATATTATAAAATTGTTCCTAAATAATAAATCTGAGGAATTTAGAACATGTGAGGAAGAAGAAAGTTCCTAAATGAATAAAAGATATTAGAATAAGAAGAAACATATCACCAAAAGAAGAACCTTTTTGAGAAAACATGATGACTTTTCTAGTTATTTAGATGATGAAATCACATTTGTTTCTAAATAAAAAAATATTTTGACTCATCAATTTATGATGATTATGGAGAAGAAAAAGAATAACTTTAGTGAGAACTAAAAGGTAAGATGGAATATTTTCTTGAGAATATATCAAAACTCAATAAAGATAAAAAAAATGGATAAAGAGAACAAGAAACTTTCAACTCAAATGAATGAAAATATATATATATTGGTCATGGAAAAAAGAAAAATATTTTTAAGAAGGAGTTAGGCAATATTTATGAGGTCAAGAAACAAAAGTTAAATATTATTGAACCTGAAAATATGATATGTTATCATGATGGAAAACTAACTGCTAGATAAGTGGAATTATTTGAAAAAAAAAATATTTTTATTATAGTTTAAAATAAATTAGAAATTCCTAAAGAATATTTCAACAAGTTTGTTGAGATTAAAGGAGAATAGTCTCAATATTTTATGAAGAAATAATCAAAGTTTCATGGTTAAACTACACACAAAGTGTTTTAGAAAAGAACTATCATGTATAATAGTACATGTGAAAAAATAAAACCTATTCAGGTTCAAAGAAAGGTGTATGAGAGAAAATAGTGTTCTTTAGATGAAGCAAGGAATGGTAGAAAGAATCCATAACTCCCAAATCAAAGTAATTATTAAAGAGAACAACAATAATAACATTTTTTAAAAGTATGGATCAAATAAATAAATCACAATTAAAAGTTTTTTGTTTATATTGTGGAAGGTATAGACAAAAATATTATTCTCATTGGTTTAACATGTCTTTACCTTGGAATAATAATAATAGAGGGGGTATTTTGGTGATTTAATAAAGATTAAAATTTCAAATAAAGAAGGTTGTACCAAAATAAGAGGATAATGAATTTTTCTTGAAAACTAACCTGAAGAAAACTTCTTTAGGAAAGAGATAAGTTCAAGAGAATAAATCATACAAAAAACCTATTGAGAAAAATGATAAGATAAAGGGTTTTAATATTTTTTGGAAAGAATGTCCAAGGTTAAGAATAATATATTATCATAATTATACCACTAAGGAAAAAATAGGTCCCTATATATTCCCTTAATATTTTAGATATCTTATGATAAATTGAAAGAAATTAATGGATAAGTTTGAGTTTGTCACTTGTGGGAAAAAATTGTATGAGTTGTATATAGATTGATTATCCATGATAAATAAGATAGGAGTTTATCCCTTGAGGGGGAGATCAATTAAGAAGGATGTTTTCAAAACTAGAATTTCTATATAACATTGAGAAATCTAGAAATTTGGTATGTTAATCACATGATCCATTTTTATAAATAAATTTAATATATTTATCAAGGGGGAGTTTGGTTACTAAAAATATAAGATAAAGGAGGATTTGTATTTTATGAACATGAATAATTTTTATGGTGTGTTGATATGTGTGCGGGAGACTCATGATAAATCTATTGAAAGAAACCCTGATGTTAATAAATATGAGTTTTTCTGAGCATGTAATAATATAATGATATTTTATAGATAACATAGATAACCATTTTTACATCTTTATTGTTTTCTAAAATAGGTTAGCCCACATAAAAGTAGAATAAATAGAGGCTCTTTTTAAAGGAAACTTATGATACCATCCATATACTTAATGTGTTAAAAGTAGGAATAATATATTTATGAGAAGATGAGATGATAATAACCCATTATTCATCATTTTCATTTGGTTGTAAGTAAGGGAGATAAAAAAAGTATTGGGGATAAGTGAGAAAATAAAATTCATATATTTAATTTTTGAATTTTTTTTATAGTTCATGGTTTTTCTAAAGGTGGTGTAATTGAAAAAAAAAACAAATCAAAAGAATATTGGGACTATTAGATTTGATTGTATTTGATATCAAAATGAGAAAAAAAAAGTATGCCAATATGTTTTTACATGAGATAAAGAACACATTAAAGAATATTCTTGATAAAGGTAGGTGTATTTCATTCCCATAGCATAGGTTGTATTGAGAAAATAATGTGAAACACAGGAAACTAGAAATGGGCCATGTTGCGGTGGTCCCCATGCTCGAATTCCATAAAAATGATAAATATGGGAAAATTAAGCTTTTGGTGGTGTTCATGGTCTAAATATATCCATCATGAGATGGACCACATCATAAAGTTGATTTTCTAGCATGTGATAATCCTTATATAACATGGGGAAGTCCAAAATAGTCACAATGATGATCATAGTGGAATAAAGGAGTTACTGTGAAAAATGGGAAATATGAGAGGAGTACATTGTAGTGATCATAATTTTTAGAAAAAACAACCAAATGTTTTATACCATGCTATTTTGAAGGGTGTGTATATGGGTGAAACATCAAAATCAAGAGATGTATTATGATGATGATTGAACATATCATGAATGATTCTATAAATTTTTCCTTTAGTTTTAGGCCATGATTTCATAATCATGGTCATGATTTGAAGGATTTTGTATTGATCCAAATGGTTAATGTAATGACCTATATTTCCCTGGGATAAACCTTTGTGAAAAAATAGTGTTTACGGTGTTTTTGGGAGGCAACAACAGTTCGTTTCAAGAGTTTTTTAAATTTCTATTTTTTCCATCAGCATGACAGTGTGTCAAGATGTCAGTGCATCGGCATGTTAGTGAATCAAAATTTCAGTGCCTTGGCATGTAAGTGTGTTATCATGTCAGTGCATTAGTGATACAATGGCATTGGTGTCAGTGATTTGAGGGAGTCAGTGTCAGTGAGTCAAGGGTGTCAATGTCGGTGAGTCAAGGGTATCAGTGTTAGTGAGTCGACGGCATCAGTGTTGTTAGGTAGAGGTGTTGGAAGGTAGAGGCATCAGTAGGTCATAGTGTCGGTAGATCTGCATCGATAGATTAATTTCGATGGCTCCGCATCGGTGACTCATTTACAGATTTTCCAGTTTTTCCTAGTTTTTTAGTTTCACCCCACTCTAATGTTTTATTTGACATAAACTGAGTTTAAAGCCTTACTTGGTCATTTTTAAGGGAATTTTAAATGATATTAAGTATATATTTAATATCCTAATGTCCCAGAGAATTTGAGATACTCAAACAATGTGATATTGACCACGATCCCACATTAATGACTTTCAGAAACTGCTCTTCCTTTAATATAGGATTTGTCTCTTAAAAGCTGTGATCCTTTATTCTTTGTTTGTTCTACATTTTCCCCTAGTTACATATAGATTCGTCCTCCCAAGATGAGTTTGGCGCCTATGCTAGATCCCCTCCTACTCATGTTTTTTGGAGTTCTTCCCTACTGCTCGTGCAATCCCTTGTTCTTGGCACCCTGAGAAACTTCGATCCTTTGATCATTCGGTATGGATTTCTTCTATCTCTCTTGAATTTTTAGTCACAAGGGGTGGGTTTACTAATTATTATTTATGAATAATGGTGAATAATATTTCTTAAAACAAGAAATAAATAATAATGGAATATGATCAAAAGATAACGGGGTTTAGTAACATAATGTGATGGGAGTGCTTTGACGTTGATCGTTGTTTTATTTTTTATCCTTATTGATGTTAGGATATATTTTGGTTGTAAAGATTTATAAAAATCATGGTCATTGTTGGTATTTTTCTATGCATGGGTGACACATTATAACTATTGATGTTTCCTTATGAACAATTGGTGTAAATTCTAATCTGTCTAATCACGTATACCCGGTTAAATAAAATGAAGGCCCCAGGATGAAAACCCTTGTATGATCACTCTTTTTTATCAATTGGATTTGAAGAACAGTATTTATCAAATCTGAATATGTCATGTTTTATAGTTTTGGTTGAGTGGTGTGTTCTGTTGGGTTTGGTGACCATGTGTGAGCTGTGTGGTGTTGTTGTTGGGAGCACGACTATGGGTACTGGGGTGGACGGAGGAGTTGGTTCGTAGAGAAGGGTGTGGGATGTATGTGTAGAGGGGTTGTTGGTTAATGATATTTGTTG